>CM067549.1:3635000-4845000 GCA_034509755.1 Anisodus tanguticus | reverse complement strand
TGTTTGAGCATCCTCATCACATGACAATGTATTATCATTCAAATCACAAGTGTCAACACTAGATGGACACAAATAGATCTTGCAAGAAAAATCAATTCGGTCATAAAAACGATCAATTAGTGTATGAGCACTCTCAACAACGACATTATCATCAAATGGTAAAGAATCATGAATATCAATGCAAGGTAACCTATCTTTCATACTCAACTCGACATCAAAATTACTCAAAGAAGTAGGAGTATAATGATAAGTTATTTTACCTCGATGTTCACCCAAATGATCTTCTTTACCTTGTGCTAGCAATGGTGAGCTCACTTGACCAATGAAAGAGATGGTCTTAGCCTCCATTCCTTCTTTCAAGCATAAGAGCTCTTCACATGAAAACACATTTAACAATTCTTTTCCTTGAGTACCTACAAAAGAGTATTTGCAACAAGATGAAGAAGTAAAAGGGTTAGATGTATTTTGCGGTAACTCCCTCACTTCACTTCTTACATCCTCTCTTTTTTCCATTCTTGAGTCGCCAACTTGCACTCCATCACTTTCCTCTTTCTTTTATCTCTCATTTTTGGGGAGGTTAGGTTGACCTCCAAGAATTCTTTTTAGAAGGGTAGAATTCATGACTCTTTCTTGTTAACTCTAACGACTCCGTGTAGGCGTTAAAGACTTTCTCTTGAGGCAAGGGGGAAAGTAGAAACCTTTGGCAATTCATTCTTATAGAATACTTGTTAGTCTTCAAGTCATGTTTGCCTATTCTTTTTATGGACCATGGCTTCCCAAGAAGTAAGCGCAATTTTTCATGGGTACTACGTCACAAAGAATCTTATCACTATATTTCCCAACACCGAAGTTTATTCACACTTGCCTTGTAACATCAAAGGTTTCTCTTTCATTCAACTATGGTAGTCGATAGGGTTGAAGATGTTTGAGTGTTTCCAACCCTAGTGCCTCAATTGATATGGTATTAATAACATTGAGACAACTCTTATCATGATCATGGTACCGATATTTCCCTCAAATCGACACTTAGTAAAGAGCAAATGTTATCTTTCTTTCACGAGTTGGCGATTGCAAGCTACATTACACTCGTGAGAACTCATAAAATGGTCACTTTTTAGCAAAATACTCAAGTTCCTTGTTAACAAAGGCAACAAATCTCTTGGTTGCATATACGCACCAAAAACGCCATCACATGAATCGGAATTCATGGATAAGTACCTATTTAAAACACTCAACAAAACATAAACAAACAATATTAATAGTAAAGCAAACCTCACAATCGCTCGTGTTTACACACCTTTGCGCTTGGCTAGCACCACTAAATTAAACCCACACTCTCTTTCCTTTTACCACTCGATTGGTTGGCTTATGTTGAATCTTATTTCGTTCCGGTGGTTCGCAAGGTGCACAATTACTACTTAAAGTCGGAATAGATTCTTGTTAAATGAAGAAAAGGGCGACTCGATTAAAACTAGCTGACTTGAATGAAGAAGTTAACAACGAAGTAAAAATGAGAAAATCACGAAAAGAAATAGCATGAAAGAAAATAAGGATCTAGAACTAATTAACCTTAAGTAGGATTACTTTTCACTTGAAATTTTGGATCAAACCCTTCTTTTGGTCTTCTCCTTCACCAAGAACACCTATGAAAATTTGAAGATCTTCAAGAACACTATGAACTTCAAAATTCAATGTACCTTAATTTCAACTCGGATTGGCTTCAATTTTTGGATCTAGCCTCATCTCAACAAGGAGAACAAAATCCACTCCAAATCAAAATCAATTGAACTTGAAATCACTACTCACTTTGGTGTTCTTCAAAGCTTGAAAGTCCTTCAATGGTGATTTGTCCAATTTTGAATCCCGTAAATCATGAGCCAATCTCTAATCTTGTGCTCAGAGGATTCAAAATTTATCTATGTCCAAAAAAACTAAAAATATCACCTTATATATTGTTGGAAATTTGCCTTTGGCGGGAGTTGCGTCCGACCACCTTTAACGGCTTAAACACTAGTGTTCCGCATGTTGGAAAATCTGATTCTCCACACGTGCATAATCTACTAAGTACGTAGATAACCGTAGGGCCAAGAATCGCCAAATTTCATTGAGAAATGAAAGAGATATTGGTTCACGAAGTGAGGTGTTTGAAGCATGGAAAAGTGTGGTATTGTGATTAATTCTCCCTCATCGGTGGAGGAAGAATGAATTGTTTTGTTTATAAGTCTCAAAGTTGGTTTGGAGTTTGGGACCCCAAGGGGTATCCCATGTGTTTAAAGGAGGGAGGACCTAGATATGCTTCGGTTCAAGGAAAGGCCGCGCGCGCCGCCGCCGCCGCCTGCCCGTCCGATCCGGGTTCCGGGTTCACGGGTTCTCGGGTCACGGGTCGTGGGGTGTGGGCTGTGTGGCTTCATGACTTCTTAGAGGATATTCCGTGTTGGAACAAACCCGTACCTTCGGTAATGATCTACTGCGACATCCAGTCGGCTCTAGGAAGGGCACGAAATGCTATGTACAACGGCAAGTCTCGTCATATTCGACGGAGGCATAAGACCGTTAGGCACCGATCACCACGGGTATAATATCCATTGATTACATTAAGTCAAAGGATAATATAGCAGACCCGTTGACAAAGGGCTTACCCAAGGATCGGATGGCTTGCTGTCAGGGAATGGGCTTAAAACCCAAAATATAAGGACCAATACGGTGGTAACCCAACCTTACTAGCTTGGAGATCCCGGTAATTTGGTTCAATGGGAAAACTAAATTTTGTAAAGGTTCAGTTGATCGCTTCAGTGGAAGCATGAGCACTCCGGATAGTGATTTTTGTAAAGAAACACTAAATCCAAAGCCGTTCCCGCAATAGACGTTAAATGCTATCTGCAGTATGGGTAAAGGTTAAGTTTTTATAACCTTTAATGATCCTTAACGGTTGAGGTTAGGTTTGGAGAAAATTTTAATGGTTCCTAACACTTGTGAAGTGGGGTATAACAGGATACCTTGTAGGAGACCACCTATTTATGTGCGAGGATGGGCCGCCTCAAATGAACGCACTTAAGAATCCAAGAAGTTGTCCATGGCCAAAACGGACAAAACATTACGAAGAAGAGAGTAAGAGAATTTGTTGTGTTGGTACTATTGACTTGGCTTACAATAAACACTGACGGTTCAAGGCATCACGTTCACCGCGCAGTAAGTAAGTCCGATGGTATTTAACTATGGAAGGTTCAAAGCTGAAGCTACCTCTCCTTATGCAACATCGGTCCGCTGAAATATTGCTGGAAATGAAAAGGCACCATGTGAGTGCGCCAAAATCTCTTTCAAGAGGGGATTGTTGAAAATTTGCCTTTGGCGGAAGTTGCGTCCGACCACCTTTAACGGCTTAAACACTAGTGTTCCGCATGTTGGAGAATCCGGTTCTCCACACGTGCATAATCTACTAAGTACGTAGATAACCGTAGGGCCACGAATCGTCAAATTTCATTGAGAAATGAAAGAGATATTGGTTCACGAAGTGAGGTATTTGAAGCACGAAAAAGTGTGGTATTGTGATCAATTCTCCCTAATCGGTGGAGGAAGAATGAATTGTTTTGTTTATAAGTCTCAAAGTTGGTTTGGGGTTTGGGACCCCAAGGGGTATCCCATGTGTTTAAAGGAGGGAGGACCTAGATGTGCTTCGGTTCAAGAAAAGGCCACACGCGCGCCGTTGCCGTCCGCCCTTCCCGCCCGGTCCGGGTTCCGGGTTCTCGAGTCACGGGTCGTGGGATGTGCTTCTTCTAATATTTTCTTTTTGGACATGAGAACTTTGCCAGATGTACAGTTTGATCCCTGAAGTTTCATATGTACAGTTTGGACCAGAATTCTTTCATATGTACAGTTTGGTCCCTGAAGTTTCAAGATGTACAGTTTGGTCCCTGAAGTTTCCAGAAAGTCAGAATTGGGCAGAGAGATTAGAAACGTCAATAGCACTCAATTCAACCATTTATTTTGGCTGAATTACTCTTCCTAAATGGCCAATCCGTTGCACATCTTCACCATTTATTTTAGTAGTATTACTACCTCCATAATGGTCATTACTTGGCCAGTAATGGCACTTATGGAGGCAGTTCATCAGCCCTCCTTCTACTATAAAAAGACCCCCTTGTCACCATTGTTGAGGTACACGAAAATACATAAACAGAAACATATTTCAATTCTTCCTACAACCTTCCAAGCATCATTTCATTACTCAAAATTCTTCACGGTAGCACTTGAGTTTTCTTTGCTCAATTGTTCCATTGTTGTTTTATCTTGGGAGACAATTGTCCAGGACGTAGAAAGGATACATACAGGGCAATATTGTCTTAAAGACAGAGTGCAAACACTCGACTCAGCATACACCAAAGAATCAGTTCCAGTTTCTTGTTATACATTATTGTAATTTCAGTTTGTTGTTGAATTGTAATTTCAATTCTTGTATTATTTAGCAGTTACTTGTAATTTCCGTTTCCTGCATACTTTGTAACCAACATATATATCGTGTAATTTTCTGGCAAGGAAGTTGGTGAACACCCTTCCACCCCTTAAATCCGCCTCTGATTGTGCACTCATTCTCTTGAAATCCTGGATTCGCCTCTGCTTCGACAAATGAAAAGTTCTCTAAACTTTTTGCAGTCTAGAGTTAGAAGTAAAATTATGTTAGATAACTAATCGACATAAGGACCAAACTGCTAAAGAAAAACTACCATAAATATCAAATGGAGAAAATTATTAAGGTATAACTTCTTCACTTAAATGGATTCTAGCTAAAGCTTCCTATCGCTTTCATCAAATAGAAAATTTGGTAATACTTATTCATACTTAGAGTCACTACAAAAAAAGGATCAAATTGCCAGGGTCAAATTTGATGAACTAGTTACACCAAATCAAGTAATTTAATTAGGATAATAAGAATTAAATTAAAAACACATGTCATTTAATTATTATTAAGTGAAAATGGGCTTAGAAAATATATATGTCTTATATTTATTGAGTTACTATAAATACCGGATACGATGCGAATAAGATTTTATAAATCTAACAAATCTTGATTTTTTTTTTTAGACTTCTTACATGCCACTAGTAGGAAGGTGAGAAAAGACGACGTATATTGCTTGTGAAAACTCAGTCCAGCACTTAAATGACCCAAAGGTGGAAATGAACTAAAATACAAAAAAAATGTTACAAAAATACCTTTTGCGCAGTAATTTACTGTGCAATAGGGGTTGATAAACTGACCCATCGAGTTTTCCCCCACCATCGGTTCCCACTTATTTTTTAAAGTTTCCGCCATTAACACCCAAAAAACCGAGGTCTCACCACCCAAAATTGTCGTTTTCGCGTTAAATTTCAACCCGAAAGTCAATATTATCGATATATTCAAGTCAAAAAACAAGTGTCGAGGCTTGAATTTCGGAATAAAGCACCGTAGAATTCTATTCCAAAACTCAAAAAATAACCTTCAATCTAGGTATCATACTATGAACTTTCTAATTATATTGTTAAATACATTATAATCTTAAGCATTATTAATATTTCATAGTGTCTAATTTCGGAAAAGTTGTATTTTTGGGCAGACCGCCCACTGCCCACCCAGCCCGATTTTTTTTTTCATTTGTTAAATATTTGATTAGAAAAAAATAGAGTAATCTCCTAATTGTCAAATTACTCCATTTGCCCCAATTTATATGACACACTTTCTTTTTAGTCTGTCCCAAAAAGAATGATGCACTTTTTATTTGATAATAATTTAATTTTAAACTTTATTTTTTACGTTTAACGAGATGATCTATAACAATACAAATATCTTTGAATTATTTTAGACCATAAAATTTAAAATTTTTCATTTATTTCTTAAATTTAATGACAAGTCAAACTACGTTATATAAATTGAAATTGAGTGAATATATAACATTGTGGGTCCATATAATTATAACCTCTCTACTAATCTACCTAAAGTGACAACTCATCAATATACGTGGACATTGTCCACTCCCACCTATATATATACTAGTGACGGTAGCCCGGACAAAGCCCGAACCCAATACTAACAAAATTATATTATTTTATTATACACATTATACATTGTACATAAATCTGTAGTGACCATGTGTACAACAGCCAAAAGCCAAGACTTAAAATATTGTTACAATATGTACAGATTAGAAACCAAACGAAGAAGCCCCCGGGACACAGGCGAGTTGGTAAGTAGCAAGGTAATTAGGGTATAACCATTTCGACGTCACGGGTTCGAATCCGTGTGGTGACAGTCTTTGCTGAAATATTGCAAGGGTTGTTGCTGAGTTCGTGTTCCGTTGGTCCTCTCCCTTGCAGGGCTGCCACTCGCGCGTTTCGCCTTCGGGACTTTCCCCTTCACAATGAAACCAAACGAAGAAAATATTGATTGGACTGAGCGTGTTTCGATTGTTCTGCACAAGGTAGAAGATGGGTTTTTAACTACACCTTATGTACCTGTTTTTAAATAGCTGCATCTTATTTGTCTTCCGTCCTAAAAAGAAAACATGTAGTTGTATCTCAGAAAGAACTCTCACATAGAGAGCATATATTAACATGAAAACTCCTATCCATAAGCACATCAGTAAACATGTTCTGACAGAGGCCTCGTCTTTTTATTAGAAAAATAGGTTCGAATAACAGGATTCTTTGTTTACTGAAAGAGTGTTTCTACTTCTATTATTTTAGCTTTCACCTTTTTTTTTTTGATATCCAGCTTCCCGGCTTACGCCATACTATTTCTGGAGATAGTAGTTCCGGTCCCTCATCAATACTACCAGTAAATCACGGTATGTGCCTGAATGACCAGGTTTGAGAACAGAGCAACTGATATCACCTACAAGGTCCTACCCTAGAAGAGAGCAAATTGCTCCCACCAGAGTTCGAATCCACACTGCAGGCCTCTACCTGAATTTTAAGTTCCCCTCCTTTGCCATCCAGCTATGTCCGGGGGACTGCGTTCACCTTTCTTTCTTATCTGTACAAGATCTTTTAGACGGTGAGTTTGTTTCTACTTCTATTATTTTAGCTTTCACCTTTCTTTCTTAACTGTACAAGATCTTTTAGATGGTGAGTTTGTATCTTTCAGAATAAGCTATACTGACTTTTTGAAGGACTATTTGGTGGTGCGGTCAGGAAAAAGAGCTCTAATTGTGTGTCGAGACAACAACTTCTACTTTGAGGGATACACTTCTTCACAATTATATATGAGTATGATCTTCAGATAACAATGGAGCAACTACAAACTATGCATTGCATTTTTTGATGGCATTAAACATATTACATAATCACAACATTTACTTAGCCGAATCAAAACATCAAGACCACTTAGAATTGTCATATTTTTCTATACTACATGAAAGCATGCAGGTAAGAAATAGTATTTTTTGTATGTTATGCCGCATTTTAATTTTTAGCAAGTCGCAACACTGCCTGGAAATAAAATAACCAACTAAGGAATTGAATGATCTTCCTATTTACAGAAACAATGATGTCCCTGATATCGTCCTTCATGCTTAACACTGGCGCATATTTGTAATCACGATCTTACAACTCAAAAGCATAGACAGAAACATCACATGAATACACAAAACAGCCAAACTCCAATAAGAAGGTGCCACAAAACACTTCTTGTCGGTCTGTCATGAATTGAAATGTCTTTGGAATTAAACTATAAGCAGATATCACATGCAAACATGAAATCTAAGTTGTGATCATCAAGGTCAGTCAGTAGTGCAGTAGCTCCAGGTACTCATCTTTGATATTAAAATCACAAGTACAAAATATAAATGTTAACACAATCATTCTATGACAGCTAAGCTTATTTTTTCTACCTTATGCATTACCATTTTAGACAACACATTTGATATGTATTCATCGAACTCCAACAACTCCTTCTGAGACAAAGTGTTTTGGGGTTTCGTCGAGCTCCAAATTAAACTAACTTCTGAAAAATCAAGAACGTGGTGCTAGAGAGTGAAAGAGATAACTCTAAGAAAGTTTCCTCAAGGAACTACAAAAATTAGGGAACCTAAAGAGAAAATCTCTCATTACCAACTAAATTCAGAAGCCAATAAAGTTATGCTAATTGTACACTCAAGATTGATTAACTTCTTAGCATTTACAAAGCATATTAAATAAAAGTGAAGAAGGGGAGCTTTGGAGTAACTGGTAAAGTTGTTGCCATGTGACCAGGAGGAGGTCATGTGTTCAAGCCATGGAAACAGCCTCTTGCAAAAATGCAAGGTAAGACTGTGTACAATAGATACTTGTGGTCCGACCCTTCTCCGGACCCCGCACATAGCGTGAGCTTAGTGCATCGAAATGCTCTTATTAAATAAACGTGAAATTAAAATATTGACATACAAAGTCATCAGTTAGTAAAACTGAATTAGTAAAAAGGTGGAATAATCAGGCAATCATGAACTCTAACTATTTCCACATGCCAAAATTTTTGCCGCTACAATGACAGGTCAAAGAGGCCAAAGGTATATTTGCTGAGTTTCCCTAGCAACCAGGTGAGGAGAAAGGTGAAAATAAGTAGTTTTCAAACTGTAAAACCTCACAACCCCCCTTTATATATGCTATGCTTCTCTACCATTATATGACATATTAAGTGAGTATCCTAGGATGTAACACTGTTCAGAAACTACTCATATCATCCAAGTTTTGTTGTTTGATCTTTATTTCCATTAGTGTATGCAAGAATGATAATCAATATATCTATCCCTGTCTAATTCTGCCTCTACGATTTTCTGAAGGGAAAAAAAGAGCAACAAAAAGTTTTTTGTTTTTCACAATATAATTTTAGGTGCTAGAAATAAGAAAATAGACTTTCACCATAACATATTCTGATATATTGACACTTGGAATGAAAATGAAGTAAAAAGAGCTCTACTCAGTCCATGAAAAGGCATATGGAGTTTATTTAGTCCAGAGTGTTGGAAATTTGCCTTTGGCGGGAGTTGCGTCCGACCAACTTTAACGGCTTAAACACTAGTGTTACGCATGTTGGAGAATCCGGTTCCTCACACGTGCATGATCTACTAAGTACGTAGATAACCGTAGGGCCAAGAATCGTCAAATTTCGTTGAGAAATGAAAGAGATATTGGTCCACGAAGTGAGGTGTTTGAAGCATGAAAAAGTGTGGTATGGGATCAATTCTCCCTCATCGGTGGAGGAAGAAAGAATTGTTTTGTTTATAAGACTCAAAGTTGGCTTGGGGTTTGGGACCCCAAGGGGTATCTCATGTGTTTAAAGGAGGGAGGACCTAGATGTGCTTCGGTTCGAGGAAAGCCCACGCGCTCCGCCGCCGCCCGTCCGGTTCCGGGGTCACGGGTCGTGGGCTGTGCTTCTTCTGATATTATCTTTTTGGACCAGAGAACTTTGCCAGATGTACAGTTTGATCCCTGAAGTTTCATATGTACAGTTTGGACCAGAATTCTTTCATATGTACAGTTTGGTCCCTGAAGTTTCAAGATGTACAGTTTGGTCCCTGAAGTTTTCCAGAAAGTCAGAATTGGGCAGAGAGATTAGAAACGTCAATAGCACTCAATTCAGCCATTTATTTTGGCTGAATTACTCTTCCTAAATGGCCAATCCGTTGCACATCTTCACCATTTATTTTAGTAGTATTACTACCTCCATAATGGTCATTACTTGGCCAGTAATGGCACTTATGGAGCCAGTTCATCAGCCCTCCTTCTACTATAAAAAGACCCCCTTGTCACCATTGTTGAGGTACACGAAAATACATAAACAGAAACATATTTCAATTCTTCCTACAACCTTCCAAGCATCATTTCATTACTCAAAATTCTTCACGGTAGCACTTGAGTTTTCTTTGCTCAATTGTTCCATTGTTGTTTTATCTTGGGAGACAATTGTCCAGGACGTATAAAGGATACATAGGGGGCAATATTGTCTTAAAGACAGAGTGCAAACACTCGACTCAAAGATACACCAAAGAATCAGTTCCAGTTTCTTGTTATACATTATTGTAATTTCAGTTTGTTGTTGAATTGTAATTTCAATTTTTGTATTATTTAGCAGTTACTTGTAATTTTCGTTTCCTGCATACTTTGTAACCAACACAGAGTACCATATTACAAACTTGACTCACCTTGACCATGATATTAACACGGAAAACTAATTTGTTAAACATTAATATACCGGAATGCAGAACTCTTCCGTACAGTTAGTATCAACTTCATTTTGATTTTTAGCGTGAATTACCTTTTTCTCTCAGGAGCGAAATACTTTTCCTATCAATATTCAACTTGCAGATACTTTGTTTCACATTAGCCTCTTGTCTCTGCCGGATAAAAGGAAAAATGAAAAAAATTATACTCCTCCGCCTCCACATTACTAAACACGGCTATCTACCGTATCTAGCCTTCATGGATCAGACACTGCAGTGCTCATTCAAAAGTTTTCCTGCGAGTAATTTCCCTCGGAGGAAAACAAGAAAAGCAATACATCTTAAGGAAGGAAAAAATTAAACATCTTAGAAAATGGGAAAATGATAGGGAGATTAAAAAATAAAGTAGTTCTTTTCACACTTCAACCCGCTTTATACGGTGAAGCATAATGTTAAGAGTCCGGATATGGGATGTATAATTGGTCTCCTTATATGGTTTGTGCAATTCTCCTCCTTTGAGCTAACTTTTGGGTTGAATTAGGCCTAAGATCTAGTTTTACATGGTAACAGAGCCAGAGCCAGACCCATCCCAATTCTTTATTCACTGATGTTGCGCCCCCATATTATATTGTCCACGCTCCCCATATTATATTGTCCACGCTTCAGTTAATGAGGCCTGAGCGTGCGGAGAGTGTTAAGAGTCACACATCGGATATGGGGATTGAGTTAGACGCAAGATCAATTTTTTACACATAACAGAACTCACCGGAGGAATTTGCAGAGTTGAGGAACTTAACAGCACCAGAGAACAGCAATACAATTTCTTTTCACACTTTTCTGCCGTAGATAAGGTTAACTTATGCTTCATTTATATGTGTAGAATTGTATTAATCTCCCCTCGAAGACTTATTCATTAATATAAAATATATTTAGGTGTACAATGTGAAATCCTTATACAACAGAGATCCTAGTTCAACCATAATTAATAACACTAAATATGGTAAATATAGTACAAAGTATACGTGCTAATACACCCCCTCAGTCTGGGTGGGAGGAGACTGGATGCTAAGACTGGATCTGAAATCAAGGAAGAGTTGTCTAAGAAGGCCTTTTATGAATATATCTGCATACCGATAAGCGGAAGGCACATGTAATACCTTGACATGACCGAGAGCAACCTTCTCACAAACAAAGTGGATGTCCATCTCAATATGCTTGATTTGCTGATGCTGAACCGGATTATGAGATAGATAGATGACAGATATGTTATCACAATAAACCAAAGACGCCTTACGCAACAGACACTGAAGCTCCAACAGAAGGTTTCGGAGCCAACAGATCTCAGCAACAACATTAGCAACACCTATGTACTCTGTTTCTGCACTTGAACGGATAATATGGCTTATCTCTTGGCAGACCAAGAAATGAGATTATCCCCCCAAAACATACAATAACCGGAGGTGGATCATCGCGTGTTTGGACAACCTGCCCAATCAACATTCGTATATGACAACAACATGGTCGGTGTTGAGGGGTAGAGATGTAATCCATAATCAAATGTGCCCTTAACGAATCGAATGATGCGTTTAAGGGTAGTAAGATGAGGCTTCATCGGGGCATGCATGAATAAGCATATCTGCTGAACAACATAAGAAATATCAGGTCTGGTGAATGTAAGGTACTGTAGTGCACCTGCAAAACTTCGGTAGAGAGTGGGATCTGACACTGGATCACCATCCAAAGCACTGAGCTTTGATTTAGAGTCAACTAGAGTAGACATGATCTTGTAATTTGCCATTTTAACCCTGTACACAATCTCCTCTGCATACTTACGCTAACAAAGAAACGTAGTGTCTGCAGATCTAGTCACTGAAATCCCAAAAAAATAGCTCAACTTCCCCAAGTCAGTCATAGCAAATTCTGTTTTGAGCAATACAATGATCTCACTTTTCAACAACTTATATGAGGCAGTGAGCACAATATCATCCACATACAATAATAAATATGCAATGCTACTACCTCTATGAAAAATAAATAGAGAATTATCACACTTGTTGTATACAAACCCAATCTGCATGATATACTGTGCAAAACGATCATATCATGCTCTAGGGGCCTGTTTCAATCCATAAAGTGACTTACGGAGACGACATACATACTGAAGGGCTGCAGGATTGACAAAACCAGGCGGATGTTGCATGTAAACAGTTTCTTTTAAATCCTCATGTAGAAAGGCATTCTTTACATCAAGCTTATGAATCGGCCAATGCTTACCCATAACAATACTCAGAACTATGCGAATAGTGGCTGGTTTAACAACCGGACTCAAAGTCTCACCACAGTCAATACCTTCCTGCTGATTTATGACATTAGCCATAAGTCTTGTCTAATATCTCTCAAGGTCACCACTGTCTCTGTATTTGTGGCGAAAAAGCCACATGCATCGGATCACATTCACCCCCTTCGGTCTAGGAACCAAATCTCAAATGGGTTATTTCGTTAAAGCATTAAATTTCTCACACATGGCTGCATTCCAATTCGGGTCTAGTTTGGCTAATTTTGGGTTTTTGAGAATTGGTGAAATGGTTTGGGTTGACAAGTTAAACTGGACTTTGAGTTTAAAAATCCCGTGTTGAGCACGTGTTTCCATACTGTGGGTGGGGGCAGCGGTAATTTCGATATTTTGTGGGAGTTGTTGTTTCAGGGAACTGACCGACAGAATGGGTGGGGAACGGGAACCGGTGTTGGCCATGGGGTGGGGTGTCGGGTGTGGGATTTTTGGGCATGACAGTGGTTGTGGTGGTGACGATGATCTGGGCAGATATGTGGGATGTGAAGTCGGTGGTTGGTTGGGGACGACTGGTAGTTGTGTTGGTGGGCTCGGGTTGCTGGTGACTGGAGATAAGTCGGGGGAATGGTGTTGCATTGGAGGGTCGGCCATGGTGTGGTCTGGTGGCGGAGACACAACAATTTGGTGATGGGGGTTCCGGTGACTGGAAGTGTAAACAACGACGGAGTGCCGGCTGCCAGAGGTGGTGGTAGTCGGCGACGAGTAAGAATGAGGCAGAGATGGTGACGGTGATGCAATGACGTTGTCAGAGGTGACAATGGTAGGTGGCAGTGGCGGACTTGCGGTGGTTGGTTGACGAGTGACTCTAGGGATGCATATTATAGAGTATTATTAATAATTCAATAATTGCATATGCCAAAATATTAATCTCCATTAATAATAATACGAACGTGTATAAAGTACATTTGTCCTAATACAAATTATCTGTAGGACATACATATACTTTCAGTAAGATCATTACCAGCACACAACAGCAATTAAAATTGCACTTTGTAAACACCATGGGACCTTAGTCACCTACTTAATCTAATACATGAGACCCCCAAAACGTGGACACTTGTCCACTTAACCAAGTGTCTCCCCTATACTCTTAATTAATTCCCTCATATACCATTACATCCAATATTTAATTAATTACCTACATAATTAATTGTTTTATCTCAATTTACTTAAATAATCAATCATTTTTAACATACTTCATATACTTATTATCATCATCATGTGATATAACAATACTCCGTAGCTCATTTTTTACACACACAAAATATTATTTCCAATCATCATCGACACACTTTTAAGTCTTAAATCATCTTCATCTTCTTATACATTGAGCTCTTGATCCCATACTTGAATATGCCGAAAATTTTCTAGGACTCGGATCTACTTATATATGTCAAGCGGTTCAAACCATAGCTCAAAAATACGAGGTGTAACAATAAGGATGTACAACATAATCGGGATACAAACGCCACGAGGTTCCGACACTAATGACTACTCTCATAGCAACAACTTTTTCGTTAAGTCGACGACTAACAAAGTCATTGTTGATTAAGGTTTTTGAGTGTGGTCAGGCTGCTCGAGTGAACAAAAAATCGAAGAGAAAGAAGAAGAAGAAAAGGGAGTGAGTCGTTTTTTTTATGATTTAAAAGTATGAGTGAATTTTAGTATCATTGTTAGTCTAATTAACATACATCATAATTATTCCTATCAACAATGTAGTGTTTTTGCTTTTATCAGGTTCATTGGACGTAATTAACGCATTTAACTCTTAAATTCATATATTATCCATCCTACCAGTTGAAGGCGAGCTATACTTTTAACGTTCAAAATTGATACATAAAATACAGGAGGCATCAAATAAATACTTAAATTATGATCATCATATTCTATCAATCTAAATTTAGAGCTAACAAATAAATGCATGTCTATCTTAACCATAATCATAGAAACAACACTCGCGTATCACTTTTTGGCTATGCCGTTAAAAAGTAGTAACTGTCGTAGAATTTTAAATTTCATAGATAAAATTCTATAACAATATTTTAAAATTTCATTTGTGGAAGTTGAAACACATGACAATGACTGTTTTATTATAAAGGCTGACTATTAATTTTTATTATAAAGGCTGACTATTGATGAATTTTAACCCAACACCTTCTATTACCCCCCCCCCCCCCCCCCCTAATGACCTTTTATTTTCTCTAACAAGATCTTATAAATCACAGTCTAGAGATCTCCTTTAAGCAAATTGAATTTTTTTATGAGAAAGCGTTAGAGCGCGACCTAAAATTTATAAGTTATTACAAATATTAGACGATAATCTAATACATTATCCGTAAGATTAAGGAATATATATATATATATATATATATATATATATATATATATATATATATATATGAGTAAACCTTAAATTCAGATCTAATGTCATCCAAAGATTATTTTTTACAAAATGACCTTAAAAGGGATAATTGCGTAAATCAACCTATTACGATAAAGCCTACGCCCATACATGACAAACCTAAAAGAACTAATGGATACCAATGACCCAAATGATGAGAACACTGATTAACAAGTCAATAGAGGATAAGCTCTGGAAAATCACTGGGTTTATAACTCTGAAATTTCCCCTCATTCTTCCATCAAAATAATAATCTAATTATATATATATATATATATATATATATATATATACATACATAAATATTTTAAACATAATTAGTGTATACTTTATATATATATATATATATATATGTAACTTTAAACATAACATAAATATTTAAACATAATTAGTGTATACTTTTTCATATATATGACTATTGTTTGTAATTAATTTTAGTGAGTGGTCAAAAATGTAACTTTTTAGAATGAAGAAATTGCATGATTCGTCCCTAAAATGGACTGGTCTTTAACTTTTTTGTCCTCTAGCAATCGAATAAGTTCTTTAAGGACAAAAGTCACGTAAAACATAACTTGTGAAATAATATGATGCGAAAATTAAAATCTATGCCCCGCAAAAAAAACAGTTCGTTAAGATGGAAAAAAACTAAAGATCAACACAAAAATAGGGACAAGACAAAATTTCTATATAACTTTGCCTTGCGATTTTTCCCCCCAACTCGGTTGGAATTGAATCCATCTGATTTCATAGACTAGCGAATAAATGTACTTTGGCTCATAAATTTTTATTAAAGGAGAAACAAAGATAAAAATTAAAAACCAGAGATTTAACGGGGCAAACATTAAAGACCAGTCCATATGAAGGAAATGCTCAAAAAAATGAATGGAAATGTATCCATAACCAATACTATTACCCGTAAAGCCTAGGCCCAGGCATGACAAAGCTAGAAGAACTAATGGGCTTCTACATTTACCAATGGCCCAAACGAATAATTATTTGTCATAGCTATTTCTAAGAAGTAATTATTAATAATAATAATTATTTAATTTTATTATATTTAGTAGCTATAGTAATTTTGTAAATTATCATTCATAGCTATACTAAAATATATTATATTTATGACTTGTATTTATTCCTCACTCTCCTCTTCTCCCTCACCCCTCTCTCTGTCCCTCTCTCCGCCGATGCCCCACTGCCGGAGCTACGGCGACGAACCACGACTACAAAACCTCTCTCCTCTTCCTCTCATTCACACGATTGCCGGATCTCTCCTCCGCTTAGCTACTTATTGGTGGACATGTTTGGTGGTCACGATCTCCAACAAATAGATAATGAAAAGCTAACTACCCATATTAATAGTAGATGTCTTGTGCGATTCACTTGGTTTCTACAAAGGGTGCATACTAACATGTTACATTGCTATGATTTCGACCATTGTTGGTTTTATCCAATCAGGACGGCGGCACCGTTGCCGTATCTGAGTGTATTTCTTAGACTTGAGTATTTATATTGTTGTTGCTTGAGATGTATTTGTTTTTGTGTTGAATACATAGAAAGAAATGGTTCGATCTTTACTGGACGACAGCACCATTGCCGGCAGTGAAAAAATCTCCGGCGTTGTATTTAAAATCTGAGTGTATTTTATTTCTTGTATCTTAAATTTGAGTGTATTTTTTTTTATCTCAGATCTGAGTTTTCTTCAGTGTATTTATTATTTTTTTAGTGTAAAATACAATGTTTCTTTATGTATTTTTGCTTGTATTTCGAAGGAGACTTTTTGTATACAAATAAATACATTGAATATCCCTATATATTTTTTTGCACTTATGTTGTTTGAATACAACCGAATTTAAAATGCTTTTTTTTTTTGCATTTATGTTGTTTGAATACAATCGATTTTTAAATACAATAAATTGAATATCGCATAAAAATAGATACAAATGAATACAATTGAGTTGAATTCATCTGACTTGAATTGAATACGTGTTACTGTAGCTACAAAATATAATTAACAAAAATATAGCTATGCCAAAAAAAGTTCTGAAAATATAATCATTTGTGTAAGTTTTACGACTATGAAACGACCGATTACAAAGCCCATAAAAAGCCATAACCTCTTCAACACGGCAACACCCTAGCCTTATAACTCTAGTAATTGCGTAAATCAGACCTATTACCATAAAGCGTAGGCCCAAAGAATGAAACGGCTGATTACCAGCCCATAACTTCAAAACCCTACCTTTATAACTAATAATTTCCCATCACACAACCATCCAAACTCCTCAACAATGCCGCCAAAGTTCGATCCATCTCAGGTTGTGGAAGTGTTCGTCCGAGTCACCGGTGGTGAAGTCGGTACCGCCAGTTCACTCGCTCCCAAAATCGGTCCACTCGGACTATCCCCCAAAAAAATCGGTGAAGACATCGCTAAAGAAACCTCAAAAGACTGGAAAGGCTTACGTGTCACCGTTAAACTAACGGTACTAAGAGAAAACATCTAAAACTCTCTCAATAACAATGGAGTTTTAGCTACACCGCCGAGCTTCATCGTCGTCATCGTTGAAGCTTTCTCTCAGGTACTTTCATCGTTGTCGTCGTTGAAGCTTCACCTTTGCCTCTTTCTCTCCCTTGGTTGTGTTCACGTCATTCATAAAATGCATCTGGGTTCATATCTAACTCTTCAATTTCTTTTTAATATCCTATGCTTCTGTTCTATTTCAGGCGATACTCATCTTCAAGCTGTATTACTTTTTGATTTGAAATGTAAATCTATTTTTAAAATTTGTGTATAATTTTGTAGTTGTGAAGATGAAATTTAGGAATTTACTAGTATAATAAAGCTTTTCTTTTGTATCGAAGAACTTATGAACACGAAAATAAGTTTAATTCAGATATTTTGAAATCAACACGTTCAATTAATTGAGTGTCAAATTTGGCTTGCAATTTTAGGTTTTTGTTACAAAATTAGTTTTTCTACAGTGAATAAGTTTTCTAAAACTTCTTATAAGGGTACTAAAAACTCCGATTGCAGGCTAAAAAACTTCTGAATGAAATTATTTTAGAACTCTTTTTGATTCTCATAGGCTAAAAAATTATTGCTTAATCTGTATTTTTTTATTTACAGGGTACCCGGGAACCTATCCGGAACTGCAGGGTCCGGGTAGGTTCCGGGTAATGATTGCTAAGGGTAGGTTCCGGGTAGTAAATTTAGGAACCGATCTTTTACCGGGTAGGGTCCGGGTAATTCAAAAAACGTTAGGGTACCCGAAACCGCTCACCCCAACATTTGTTATTTATGTATATCTAATAGATGTTGAATTTATTTATTTTTTTCCGTATATTTACTTATTCATATTTTAAATTCGCTTAATGAAAATTTTAACTCCACTACTCGGACTGCTTTGGTCTATACATTTAGTTCTCCAACTCTTCAAACATTAAAAGATCGTCTCCTCCTCATTAAGTACATATACATATCGCTCATACCGGAGCCAAACAAATGTTAGATACTACAACTTCCGTTGCCAAGTGACACCAAAATACAAATTGCTTCAAGTAGAGGATGCATATTCCTTCTCTTAATTTGACTGTTTATTTCAGCACATGACTACAAGTGTAAATTCCACCCTCAATTGCGTGGTAAACATGATTTTTTCCTTTTTGGCATCACGCGTACTTGAACGTTCTAGTTTTTTGCATCAGCTTCTTTAAGTGCCTTAGCCTCTACAAACGACTAATCATGCATTGATGCAGTATATTTCCATCTGTCTAAATATTAGCGCATACTACTTCGATACTTGTGTTAGTATTCTGGTAGATTAGTCAGGATGCGTGGAAGTTAACTCATCGATAATCCTAAAGGAATATGTTCCCTTGCTTGTCATTGATTATTCTGTACAATATATATAATGTTACATAATTATTTACATGGCTACAAACTAGATAACTAATCTTCCTAATTACAATCGGAATATAAATTTACCTAATATAAAAGATATATAAAGATACAGAAATATTCTATCACACCCCCGCAGTCGAAGCGGGAGGTTCTCATACGCTGAGACTGGCTCGGAAATCATCAAAAAGTATGTGCGGAAGTCCTTTAGTAAATATATCAGCAATCTGATACCTGGAAGGAACATGAAGGACACGAACTTATCCACGAGCCACTTTTTATGTACAAAATGAATATCCATTTCAATGTATTTAGTGCACTGATGTTGAACGGAATTGCCGGAGAGATATATCGCACTGCCATTATCATAGTAGACCAATATAGCTTTGCGGATTGGGCAGTAAAGTTCCAGCAGAAGGTTGCGTATCCAACAAGACTCAGAGACAACATTAGTGACTCCTCTGTACTCGGCTTCGGCACTGGATCGAGACAGAGTAGGTTGTCTTTTAGAAGACCAAGAAAGCAAGTTATCTCTGAGGAAGACACAGTAACCTGACGTGGATCGACGAGTGTCTGGACAGCCACCCCAGTCAGCGTCAGAATAATAGGTAAGACCAGAGATTATGGACTTGTACAGGTGGATGCCGAAGTGAAGAGTACCTTGTACATAACACAAAATACGTTTGAGAGCATTCATATGTGCATCCGTCAGGCTGTGCTTATGTAAGCATATTTGTTGCACGACATAGGATATATCTGGTCTTATAAAAGTGAGATACTATAATGCTCCTGCTAAACTACGATAGTGAGTCGGGTCGGCATACAGAGAAACCAAAGAGGCACTAAGTTTGGAATTAGTGTTCAGCGGTATGTGGACCGATTTTCAAGACGTCATGCCTGCTCAATCAAAGATCTATTCGACATACTTTTTATAAAGAAATAAGCCACCTGCATATCTCGTAACAACAATGCCCAAAAAATAGCTTAGGGGGCCCAAATCCTTCATAGCAAATTCAGAGGCAAGGAGTGAGATAATAGATCGGCGAAGTGCATCAGAAGATGTAGTGAGGATGATATCATAAACATATAGTAGGATGTATTCCATGTCATTACCATTGCTATAGATAAACAGTGAATGATCAGATTTGCTATGTGAAAAACTGATAGAGGATATAAAATCAGCGAACCGTTGGTACCATGCACAAGGAACATGTTTCAGTCCATAGAGTGATTTCTTCAAAAGACACACATAATATGAATCCCTAAATTCCATAGGCTGATACATATATACGGTTTCATGAAGGTCCCCATGCAGAAAGCATTTTTGACATTAATCTGATGAATATGTCAAGATTTGGACAAAGCAATATTGAGAACGGTCCGAATAGTCGTCGGTTTCACCACCGGGCTAAAAGTTTTATCACAATTCACTCCCACCTATTGAGACATGTCATCACCTACAAGACATGTCTTGCGCCTCTGAAAAGAACCATCAGATTTTTTTTATGTCAAAAAATCCACATATAACGAATAATATTAACATCAGGAGGATGAGGTACTAGATCCCACATCTTATTTTTAATAAAAACATTATATTCGTCAATCATTTCATTTTTCCAATTAGGATCGGACAAGACATCTTTCCGATTATGAGGAACAGGGGAAGGGTCAACCGAAGTAGACAAGTTAAATAACCATTTGGGTTTGGAATGTCGTGCATAGCACAGGTTTCTATTGTCCGTCAGGGTGCCGCTGGGGGTTGGACGGGATCAGAAAGGGGTGGCCGAGACATGGTAGCGGGATTGGAAATAGGCTTGGGAGTGAGGGGGTGGGGCCAAGATGGGGCAGTGGTATCGGGGAGAGGGGGGTTGGCCGAGAGGCAACTGAGACGGAAGGTCGAGAAGGGCTATTCTGAGGCTCCCGTTGCGGGGCTGGGTGGACTACCCGCCTCGGGACGACGGTGACGGGTCCAGTTACCGGTGATGGTGATGACTAATTTTGCAAGTGATGAATTAGAAAGGGATTTAGGCCATCATTTAAAAAGTTGTAAGAATTTGGAGGTGGAGAGTTGAGTTTGGCAAAGGGAAATTGGGACTAATCGAATATGACATGCCTAGAAATGATTATTTTTCGGCTTGACAAATAGTAAAAATTGTAACCTCGATGATTTGGGGGAAGGTAACCAAGAATGACACACGGGGATGACCGAGGTTGCAGCTTGTTTATTTTAGTGGAGGGATGTGGGGGGTAGCATAGACATTCCAAAGTTTGTAAATGCTTATAGGAAGGATCCCGAAGATAGAGAACTTGAGTGGGTGACTTGTGTTTGAGAGACTTATTTGGGAGAATGTTCAAGAGATAGGTTGCCATTGAGATGTCGTAATGCCAAAAATATGAGGGATAGAGGTGTGGGCAAGGAGGGCAAAAAATTAAGTTGTTTATGATTTTAATTTTTCGTTCGGCTTTTCCATTTTGTGGAGAGGTGTATGGGCTGGAAAAATGAAAAACAAGGCCGTGTTTGGTGCAGAACAACTTGAATTGTTGATTATCGAATTCCCTTCCATTGTCACATTGAAGACATTTGATAATCTTTTCAAATTGTGTCCTTATTAAAGCACTAAAGGAAGAAAATAGAATAGACTTGGTACTTATTACCAATGGAAAAAGTCCACAGAAAGTTGGAATAATTATCCAAAAATAACACATAATATATATGCCCGGCTGTGCTTAAAATAGGAGAAGTCTATAAATCATTGTTTATTATATCAAATGGCATTAAAGTACAGGCGGGTGAAGAATAAAATGGCAATTTGACATGTTTCCAAAAAACACAAGATTAACAAATAGGAGTATTAGAGCCATATTTGCAGTCAATAAATTTATTTTTGCTAAGGGAGCGTAAAACAAAATCTGCTGGATGTCCTAATCTATTATGCCATAAATGAGACGAAAGAGCTGCAAAGGTTGATGGAGAGGAGGTTGGATGGCCGACGGTGGTGGTGATAGGATAAAGGTCCCCGGTGCTGTCACATCTCATTATTCGCATCCATGTCATAAGGTCATTCATAGAAAAACCAAAAAGGATCAAATTCAAGGGAAACATTATTGTCGGTTGTGAAACGACGCACATGATTAGATTTTTGATAAATTTTGAGGCATGGAAGACATTGTGTAAAACTAACGGCGGATGTGGTGGGGAGAGGGATAATTGTTCGTAACCTCAAATGGGAATGCCTTGTCCACTACCAACAATAATATTTCAATTTAAATAAGACGAGAGAGTGCCTTGGGATGTCGTCATATGAGATGTGGCGCCAGTATCTATGTACCAACTGTCGTTTGGAATGTTGAGAGACATTATGTTCATAGCCGCCTCAATATTCGTCGGTACGTAGGTTGAATGAGGTGAGACATGTGCACTATATGCCTGCTGTAGACGTGCACCGAGGATGTCGGGCTGGGCTGTCGGGATGAAGGTGGAGCCTAGGAAGACATCGGGTAGGGTCACTGTAGAGAAGCCAAAGTCGGTTGGGCCCACGCACCCCATGGTGGGTAGGTAGCCCACGATGGAGGCTGCTGCCATTACTGCTTTCGCTGCGGGTGGCTACCGGCAGGCGATGGCTGCCCTCTGCCGCGCTGCTACTGTTTTCGCTTTGGCCACTGCGATTTCAACCGAAAATTTTCCCTTTGTTGTTATTCCGAGATTGTGAGCCACATTTTGGATCGGGGGCTTATCGGTGTGGCGGGCCAGAGGTCGAGCCCCTCAGGTCGGAAATGGTGCCGCTGGTGGTCACGAGGGTGGCATCGACGGTATTTGTGTTGGCCGCAACTTGCTTCATTTTCCGGGTTTCTTCAAGGATGAGTCTCGAACGGGCCTCATAGAATAGAGGCAATGTCGTGCTTTGTTGGAGGAAGGTAGCGACACCTTCATAAGATTCATTCAAACTCGCAATGAGTTGCATCACCAATTGTTGATTGGTGACCGGTGCATCAACATTGGAGAGTTGATCGGCAATCATCTTAAGTTCTTGACAATAGGCTGACGCATTAGGAAAATCATCCTGATGAATGTCCTTGAATTGATTTTCCAAATATAAGGCACGTTGTGTCTTGCTATCATGATAAATACTTTTCAAGTACTCACATGTTTGTCGTGCAATGGCATCGGTTTCAATGATTGTATGCAATAGATCATTCGAGATCGTGTCATAGATCCATTGTAGGAAAACCGCATCTAAGCGGAACCAAAGTTCATCATTAGAATCATCAGGTTTTTTCCGGGGCTTTGATTTTGGAGGGATGATATGGTCAATGACTTTGTACACACGATAATGAATCTTAAATAATTCGCCCAAGATGAATACTGAACCTTTTCCATCTCAAGAGTTATGAGAATGAAATTCTTGATGTTAACTGCAAGAGTAGGATGTAATTTAGGTTGTTCAGCCATTGAAAATTGGAGAAGAAGAGAGGAAGTAGGCTGTCGAGAAGTCGAAGAAAGAAGAATGAGGACGGCGGAAAAAGGGGAGGGCTGCCGAGGGGGGGGGAGAAAAAAATTAGGGTTTGGCTCTGATACCATGTAAAGAATGAATATTGGGCCTAACTCAACCCTAAAAGTTAGCTTGTATGGTGAAGATTGTCCAAGTCCATATAAGGAATCCATGTTCCCATTTCATATCCGATGTGAGACTCTTAACACTCTCCCGCATGCCCAGACCTCGATAACTGGAGCGTGGATAATATAATTTGGGTGTCCAACATCGGTGAACAAATAATTGGAATGAGTCTGGCTCTGATACTATAAATGAATATGTTCTCCTTGCCTTTCATTGATTATTGTGTACAATATATGTATAGTAACTAATCTTCTTAATTACAATCGAAATATAACTTTACCTAATATAAAAGATATACAAAGATTTAGGAATATTCCGGAAATATTCTATCAAATCCCCCCAACTTGCAATTAACTACATCATTAACCAAATATACACTTATGACGGTTAGACACTCACTCTGTCTTAATTTATATGATGTAGTTTGACTGAGCACGAAGTTTAAAAAATAAAAAAAGATTTTTGAATCTTGTGGTGTAAAACAAGTCAAATGTATTTGTGTGGTTAGAGATCATCTCGTTAAGCGTAAAAGGTAAAGTGTAAGTTAAATTATTGATAAAATAAGAAAATGTGTCATTCTTTGTGAGACTGACTAAAAAGAAAAGTATATCATATAAATTAAGGTAAAAGGAGTAGTTTGTAATATATAGAGGTCTTAAATTGAACAAACACATATGTTCGTAAAAGAACATGACTATTCTGAAAAGACATCTCTCAAGTTTTATAAATATAAGGATTTTCTAAGTGCGTAAGAATACAGATATAAAAATAGACTTTGTTATATTTTGAAGGGACTTGTATTTTCCCCAATCTATATACGATTAATCACTTTAAAAAAAATCGATTCTTCTACTTCTCAAAGCCATTTCTTCTTTGATTATGTTTTTCTATTTTTCTATCGGTAACCAGATAGATACTTGTTCCTACCAAAGTTAGGCGTTTGACATTTCAACCCAAGACCTTTTGAAACTGATAGGTGTTAGTTGCATGCATCGATCATTCAGAAGAAGCCAAGCTTTAGCTTTCTAGTGGGTACCTCTTTGTTTTCTCATTCATTTATGGCATTCTACACACGTGGAATTGCATGAAGCCGTCCAATAATAATACTGTGTTTGATATTTTCTCATTATTCAGTGTACCTTCTAATTTCCTCTCCTATTTAAGCCCTCAAAACCATTTTCTTTTCTTCCTCAAAACAATATCAGCAAGCTCTGATTATAAGTTTCTTTTAAATTTATTACTAGTATTCTTTCTCTGCCTTTATTCCAAGAGAAAGGGAGTAAGTTATGTCTACCTTGGTTGAATTTTGTGTCTCTGGTTTTCCATATTATAGTGTGAGAATGGCTAAAAAGATGGTGAATATGAAGCCTTGGATTGAGGTGGCACCATCACTTGTTATTTTTCCTACAAAGATTTCTCATTCTCCAAATCTTGAGACAATCAAAGAAGAAGATCAAAATGAAGATGACATAAAAGCTTCCTCATTTTAGCTTTAATTTCTTCAAGAATCTCTCTAGTTTTTCTTCTTGCCCTTTGAGTTTAATTGTTAAGGGGAAGAAGTGTATGGACGGTATTAACTGTTAGAGCAATAACGTGAGCTCTCGTATATCTTCAGTATGAGCATGTATATAACGAATGAAGTGATTGGATCCTTCACTTTGCTTG
This sequence comes from Anisodus tanguticus, assembly GCA_034509755.1. Classification (NCBI taxonomy): domain Eukaryota; kingdom Viridiplantae; phylum Streptophyta; class Magnoliopsida; order Solanales; family Solanaceae; genus Anisodus; species Anisodus tanguticus. The sequence goes on along the minus strand of CM067549.1, from coordinate 4,819,904 downwards.
TGTGTGTTTTATGTCTCTATGTTTTTTTGTTAAGGATATGATTGTGAACAATCTATCGTGTTTCATATGAATTTAGAATTTAAATTAAATTTATGAATTTCTGCCGTGATCGGTTAACATCAATAATAACTGAGTTTATAGTTAAATATTTATGTATATCTTAATACATATATAACGTTTGGGAAAAGGTTATTGAGTTTCGTAAACCTTTAAATTACAATGTAGATTTGCCTGTGGTATGCGTGTATACAACATTTCTTTGTTTCTACCATATTGATATATAGGGTGTGTTCGGTATGGAGAAAAATATTTTCCAATTTTTTATGTTCATTTGGTCAAAAAATTTGGAAAATATTTTCTTTAGAAAAACAAATTCTTTAAAAATTGGGAAAATGACTTTCCTAATAAAAATAGGGAAAACAAACAAGTCCGCAAATAATATTTCACCAACCACCCTATCACCACCCAACCCACAATCAAACCCCAACCACTCCCACAACCCCACGCACCACCCCATCCCACCCCCACCCCACCCCCAATTTTTTTTTTCTTAAAAAAAGTTTTATTTTTTTTTCTTTTTTGATTTTCTACCAACCAATCGAACATGAAAAAATAAGTAAGAAATTACTTATTTTTCACTATCCAAACAAACAAAAAAATAAGTAGAAATTAACTTATTTTTCAAGAACATATTTTCATGGAAAACATTTTCATCCCTACCGAATACACCCATAGTTTAAGTTCGTGCGCTGATAGTTGAAGAATATTTATACAACCAGGTATTTTTAAAAGTAATTAACTAAATAGTATCTAGGATAAGTAGTCGTATTGATAACCTAGTAGTAAATTGAGAAGTAGTCATTTTTCACCATTTCACTTGCTACCCTTGTGTCTATCCTTGGAGTCATTTGGATGGGTCAACAAGGAATATTCCAATGGCTAAACAGTAAACTTGAGAAAGTTAGTCCAATTTTGCGTAACTTAAGGCTTTTGTTTGAAATTCTAAATGATTAATGGAACCCCCAAATCAGTATGATACTTATTCAATAATCTAGACAAAAATCTGAAAATGTTGAAAGGGCCATGAACGTCTCACTTTAATTAGCAGTGGCGTCTACGATCATAAATTTATTGCCATTATCATTCATAAGATTGTACTTCTTAATTTTTACCACCAGTTTAGTGATAGACCTTGACTATTCAACCAAACTTTCTTTACTTCAATTGTGTTTGTTAATATCAAATGGCACTTTCTTCATAAATAAACTGTTCAGCTTAGGGAGCGTGATAGAAATATAAATTATATTTGTTCGATTGTTCCACATCTGGTTAAGGAAATATGTTATTGGGATTTTTATATTACAAGTCAGTCCAACAAAAAATAATCCTAATCTTTATTTGTTACGAATTTTAGCCAGTATAATCACTGTATTATACACTTGTTATATGTTGAATATACACCGACAATGGCCTACAAATGGTTATAACTAGGCGACTGAAAGTTTTTCTAGCTGTCTGACTAAAAATATTAATTCCTACATTATTGTCTATTTATAAGATCTTGTATAATCTTCGTATTATGAGCTTATTACTTTTGGGATCAAGTTAGATTAACCATTTATTTTCTTAATAAATTTCAATATTGCTCGAGTCATAAGTGGAAAATCCTCAACAAGTCATAAGTTTATTCAGGAATAGAGAAATCAGAGTCATTTAACATAAGCAAATGCTATGTTCCCAGCATTTGAAACGAAATAATCAAGGGAGAGGATTCCATGTATCAACCTGGAAAGTAAATTTGTAGCCGATGTTTATACCAAACTATATTAACTTATCCTGACCAAGTAATTTAATCTGGTTAAAATAATAGAAGTCTCTAGATAACTGCAAACATCAATCGAGTGCGAGTAAATTTTACATGACAGGAAATATATGTAAATTTTACATGACAGGAAATATATCATCTTTGAATATTTCATTGATCATAACGGTTTGAGGAAATATACCGCATGAAAACAGCTGGACTAGTTTATGGGAATTTTAAGTTGTTTGCTTCATATGTGCATTAGATTTGAGTTATATATACGGATAGAATGACAATAAGCATCGTTGTGACCTTTTATAATGATTACTTTTTACTTTAACACTGCAATACAATGTATCTATAACTACGAAATCTAAGCTATGAATGTAAAATTCATAGCTATTACTTAGTAATAGCCACGCAAATTCAAATTGCATAGCTATCTTCAAATTTGTAAAATTTCTTAGCTACGAAAATCAAATTGACAAAGCTAATTCCTCCTTTTTGCTATAATTGTTAACAATCGTGACAATAATTACCTAAATAGCTACAACTTTATTGCTATACTAATGTTTCGTAGCTAGTTACTAACTTTTGTCACGAGTCGAATATAATCACAAAAGAGACAAGACCATGTATTGTACATGTAGTTTAGCCACAATAAACTATTCGAAACAAAATGTTGTAGCTAAATAAATATTTTTGCTTCAAGTTATAAACAACTTGTGGCAATAGTTAAACAATATAGCCACAAAGTTTTAGCTATAGTAAGATTTTATAGCTAATTATTAATTTTTGCCATGAGTTGAAACTTACCATAGTAATAGTAGGTTACAATAAATTATTTCAAATAAAATGTTGTAGCTAGATATATATTTTTGCTTCAAGTTATAAGAAATTATGGCAATTGCTAAGTGATATAGCCACAAACTTTTTGTTATAATGAAACTCCGTAGCTAATTATTAATTTTTTTCACGAATTGAATTTTGGTGTAGAAATTGTACCTTTTAGCTACAAAAAATATTTAAATAAAATATTATAGCTAAATAAATATTTTTGCTTCAAGTACTAAAAAACTGTGACAATAATTTGCTTAGTAGTTATAATCATCAGTTCCAGATTCTGATTTGATGTCTTCAATAATATCATCAGTTAAAGTAACATAAGTGCTGCTAATATCAAAATTATAATTAAGAAAATTAACCCTTTCTAATTAATGTGTGAATAACTAATATATAGAATTTAAACAACTATAATCTTGTATCAGTTGTATTGTATAGCATATTGTATTTATTTAGTCTAGACAATAAAAGGTGGTATAATGTATAGTCGTGTACTATCTTAATAACTTATTAATTATCGTAAATCAAATAATATATTGAATTCAAAAATTAGAAATTTAATATGATTCATGTACAATACATGGTCTCGTCTCTTTTGTGATTATATTTGATATTTTATTATATCTAAATTATTAAGAATTATATTTTAAAAATTCAATAATATATATATATTGTGACCAAAGAATAGAATCACTTGCTAAATGTATATATTTTGTGGCAGAAGTTTTTTACCATCACAGCTACAACACAAAAAAATTCTGTAGCAATAAGTATTAGTTCTTAGTCACGGACCATATAAAATTTGTAGCTAACTTTTAGCTATGCTATATTTTGCTACGAAATAAAAAGTTGTGTCTAAAGTGTTTAGCCACTGAAATTTTCATAATTAGCTACAATGTAATTCGTGGCTAAACATACACAATGTTGTAGTGTAATTTAGGTTACTAATTACCGTTGAATAAATATAATTACATCCAAATATGTTTAAACATTATATATAAATTATTGTCAGTGTATAACTCATATATATTTGATTGTGCAGTTTATGAACACTAACTGATTAAAGATTTTTTTTCCTCCCCCGACAATTAGTACATATCGAAAATACTATGTCTACGAGTACCACTGCCAAATGGCACCACACTAGAATTTGAGCCGTGAATGTCATTTTCTTTAGGGAAAGAACAGAAATAGTTCAACTATCTAACATGAATACGCAATTAAAGGGGTAAAACAACAACATAAAAAGGATATTTTAGGAAGTGCACAGTAATTTTGAAGGGAATCGAATTAAGAATTAACAGTGCCTTGGTCTTGTTTGTATGATGATAGTTGATTGAATATATACAATTACAAAATGTTAAGTACTATTTCTGTATTTCCCTGTTCTAATATGTTTATATTAAAATTATCCGTTAATTTTATTATTATTTTAAGCCATTAACCTCTGGCATAGTGTCATTGGTTATGAGGGGTTTGGCTCGACCCCTACCATGTCAATAAATCCCACAAAAAATTACAACTTTGAAGGGGGACATGGACCTTACCTCCAAAAAGGTTGAACAAAAGAGAGTAAATTCAACTAACAAAAAAATTAGCCTTATCATATCTTATTCTAAAACTTGGAAGTTGCCATCTATCAAGTTAAAATGTTCCCTTCACTTCTCTAGGTAATTGGTTAAAGAAAGTATAAAAGGTACTATTTGCACTTAGAGATGCAATTTTAGCAAGTAAGTCTGACACTTGATTTGCTTCCCTAAAGCAATGCATAACCTGAACATTTGCACCAGTCGTGAGTTGAACTATGTCTCTGATCAAATTTCACAATTTGAGGTTGTTAGTGTCACCACTGTTGATCATGTTAGCAACAATTAAGGAGTCCAGCTCCAAATCATAGTTGCTCATGGAATTCTGAGTGCATCATTTCACAGCATATAATGCTGCCAAAGCTTCCGCCTGATTGTTGGATGTGCATTGAGTAGAAACTGAAAAAGCTGTAATGATATCCCCTGTTTCATTTCTAATGATGCCACCTATCCAAGATTTACTAGTTTTAGGAAGAAAACTACCATCCATGTTCACTTTAAAACGATTGTTACCAGGTTTGCACCACATAACTTGTCTCATAAGTATAACAGGTCTGAATTTTTCAGCAATGTCACACATGTTTTCAGCTACCCTCAAAAATGGCAATTGAGAGGGAAGTTTTCGTGTTCCAACAAATCTGGAATTCTATCTTGGACAGAATTTTTTTTTTGGTCGCCATATTTTCAAGCTACCCAATTCTTTCATATTTTCCAGTAAGTACAAATCATTTTGTGGATGTTGTTTAAAGGCTTGGTGTACCACCACACCTTCAAAATCCTCCTAATAGGCCAATTAAAGTGCCTAATTCCCAAAGGGCCTCCAAAGAATTTTCATAGGTAGTTGGCAGCCTCACCCTCAATAAAAATATGATGTATGCTATTATTTTATGGTGTTGTGCAACAAACACATCTATAAACCAACTGATTCCCAAAGTTAAACCCAAGAGCAATCTCCACAGTAAGAAAGACATTTTAAAGGGTATAGAAATATGACATACCTTACTGAATATCAAATTCTTTTATTTGGATGCTCTAATATTTTTCCAAGAAGACACATTAAAGTATTGACCATCATGACTTGCATTCCAAATATCATAATCCTCTTGGTTGGAGTGACCTATATCAATTCGTTTAATGTGTTGAATAAGATGCTCGGGCATTAGGGTCCTTAACTTTTCTAGATTTCAAGCTCCATCTCTAATAAAATCCTTCACTTTAACCTTGGACTTCTAGTGGAACCTGAAATCAGATTAGCTAGGACCCCTCTATCCGACCAATTTTCCCACCACATGGAGTAATTTCCATTGTTGATCTTCCAACTTATTTGTGGTTCAACATATTTTCTAATTGAATAAGTTGCTTCTAAGCTTGAGAGCATCCGAAAGTACTTTTCTAGCAACTGGATGAACCATCTGGCAATACTTAGCCTGTATGAACTCTGACCAAATGGACTTCTGAGTCTTCAGCCTCCACCACCTTTTAGTAGCTAACGTATTAGCAATTATCCTCCATTTCCCTAATTCCAATTCCACCTTCATTTTTTGGGAGACAAAGGGTTTTGCAAGAACTCCAATGATGTTTGTCTAAAATCTTACAAAGTGTTTTTCTAACAGTTTCTAATTGCAGAGAGAGTGTAAGTTGGGATGAATTGTAAAACACTCTTGATGAGAAGAACTTTGCCACCATAAGATAGAAATTTTCCTTACCATCCATCGAGTCTTTTGATAACTTTAGTAGCCATATTGTCAAAGTAGGATATTTTTTTCCTTTCAATATATATGGGACATCCCAAGTATGTGAAAGAAAAGTTTTAATTCATAAAATCAGTGCAATTTCTAGTTCTCTTTGTTGACTCTGTGTCCCAAAGTTTTTTCATAATTCTTGATTTGTTTCATAACAAACTTGATTGTTCTGCTCTTCCCACTACAGAAGATAACAATGTCATCTGCATAAGCTAGGTGATTGATCTGGGACCCCCCTGTCATTCATAGAAAAGGAATAAAATTATCATTAATGCCAAAAACGTTTTGTAGTAAGTGCAAAACGTTTCAGAAGTTTAATGTCAAAACTGTTGGCTTTCTAAAACTGTATTTACAGTTTGGGGTCTAAAATGATAATATAAGAAGTAGCCCAGAAGCCCAAAGCTCTCGACCCGAGCCCGGACCGAACGGGCGGCGCGCGTGTGGGCTTAGCCTCGAACCCAAGCTCACATAGGTCCTCCCTCCTTCAAACACATGGGTTACCCCTTGGGGTCCCAAAATCTTATCCATTTTTTAGGCTTATAAAGAGAACAATTCTTCCGTTTTCCACCGATGTGGTAGATTTGTCCCACACCATATTTTCATGTCTCAAACACCTTACTTCATGGACCAATATATCTTTCATTTCTTAACGAAATTTGACTATCCTTGGCCATACGGTCATCTACTCATTTAGTAGATTATGCACGCGTGAAGAGACAAAGCCTCCAACATGCGAAAACCTAGTGTTTAAGTCATTAAATATGGGTGGACGCACCTCCCCAAAACAAAGGCAAATTTCCAACAGTACTATAGATGCAAGTTCTGTAGTCAACGATGTAGCGGCACGATTAATAGATTGAAGCAATATTTAGCAAGCACCCATAAAGGAATAAGGCCTTGTCCTAGTGTTCCGGATGAAGTAGCGGAAGAATGCAAGAAAGCATTACAAAAGAGCTTCAAACTGCAAAAAACATGCGAAATGCTACTTTAGAAAAAATGCGAACTGCTGCAACTAAAAGTGTTAACATGGGTAGTGAATCAGGTTCTTGTCCAACTACGAGAAGTCTACATCCAAAGGCTAGAGGTTCGATAGATTATTTTGTGAATTCTCAAGCAAGGCAAGCTATTTTGAACTCCAAATGAAAAAAAGAAAGAAAGAAAAGAAGTTTGTCAACGAATTGGTAGGTTCTTCTTCTCAACTGGTATACCAATTAATGTTGCGAATGATCCATACTATTTTCCCATGTATGAAGCAGTTGCAAATTATGGCCCTGGTTTTATGCCTCCTTCAATGCATGAGTTGAAAACTTGGATACTAAAAGATGAGGTTACCAACATTAACAGCATCTATACTTTTAAGGGTTCGGTGCGAGAAATAAAAAGAAGTCATTTTTTATTTACATGAAAAAATAAAATTAACTAATTAATCAATATTAAAAAAAATTAAAGAGGATTAAGACTTGGGGCCAAATCTGATTTTGTTTTTAAAAAAAAATCTTTCACTGCTCATTGGATTCAAACACAGGATCTCTCACTAGAGAAGAACTCTTACATTAGGCTACAGCTCCCACTATTAAAATTAGAGTTATTTTTAATACATATTTTAATATTTGAAACCAATAAAAGAAAAATAAAAATTCTAGGGCGATGAACAAGAAGGAAAATGGAACAATTGAATTTTGGACTCGCTCCCGGCTACGTGAGGCCCGGATGGCCGGGGCCTGTGCGGCGCCGCCGCCTCGACCGCCCAAGGACGGCTCTGATTAACAGGATGTTAGATGAACATAAGAAATTTTAGAAGCAATATGGTTGTTCCATTATGTCTGATAGTTGGTCGGAATGTAAAAGTAGATGTTTCATCAAGTTTTTGGTTAATAGTTCAGCAGGTACTTTCTTTTTTAGATCAATTGATGCTTCTGATTCTATAAAAAATGGTGAAATGCTTGCGTTGTATTTAAACTGATAAAGTTGGAGAAGAGAATGTTGTTCAGATAATAACTAATAATGGTTCTAATTATGTGAATGCTGGAAAAAGAATAATGAAAATTAGATCTCATGTTTACTGGACTCCATGTGCAGCACATTGTATTGATCTCTTGTTAGAAAACATAGAAAAATTGAAAATTCATCAAGACACACTTACAAAAGCAAAAGCAGTGGTGAGATTTATTTATTGACATACTTGGATGTTATATTTAATGAGAAAATTTACAAATAGTCATGAACTTCTTCGTCCTGCTGTCACTCGCTACGCAACAACATATCTCACACTTCAAAATATTCAAAAGCAAAAACAAGCCCTTATAAACATGTTTTCTTCTGAAGCATGGAACAAACCCCCTTGGGCTAAGAAACAGGAAGCAGCGGAAACGGAAACAATAATGTTAAAAAACGTGGCTCAAACCGTAATAATAACAAAGAAAATAATAATGGTGGAAAGGAACGGGGCAGGGGTGGCGGGCAGCCAGCCGCCGGTAACAACCAAACCGGGCAGTGGCTGCCCAACCAGTGGCAGCCCACTGCCCAGTCCGTCGGAAGTCAGTGGGGGTAGTACCCACCGTGGGCTTGACCCCATAATGGACTGCCCCGCAATTCCAGAACCCAACCTCAAATTGGGCCAGGCCCTCCTCTTCAAACCGCCAGTCCGAAGTCCTCGGGCCTCGTCCACAACATGCATTTGCAGCCCAAGCACCATCATCTATTGGCTATGCTCCCACGGATCTTGAACAGGCTATGAACAATATGAATCTAAATGTTCCAGATGAGTTGTGGTATATGGATACATGAGCTACGTCTCACATGACGGCATCTCAAGGTAATCTCTCGTCTTATTGTAATTTAAGCACTAATAAAAATATTATTGTCGGTAGTGGACAGGAAATTCCTATTCGTGGTATTGGTCAGGTAAACCTACCACCTCCACACCCCTCATTAAAATTGAAAAACGTCTTACACGCACCAAAACTAATTAAAATTTTGATATTTGTGCGACGTTTTACAACTGACAACAATGTTTATGTGAATTTTGATCCGTTTGGTTTTTTTGTGAAGGATTTTCAGATGGGGATGCCACTAATGAGATGCAATAGCATGGGGAAATTGTATCCTCTCACGACTGTTTTCAATAATTGTGTGACCAAACCATCTACTTTTGCATCTATTTCTCCTACTTTGTGGCACAACTGGTTGGGACACCCGGGAGCACCAGTTTTTGATAATCTTAGGAAGAATAAATTTATTTATTGTAAAAACTTTTGGACTCTTCTGTTTGCCAAACATACGTGTTTGGTAAACATGTTAAACTTCCTTTTGCATCTTCTACCTCCATTACTCTTATGCCATTTGATCTATTGCATTGTGATTTGTGGACATCACTTGTTTTGAGTTCTGCATGTCATAAATATTATCTGCTGATTTTGGATGATTATTCGAATTTTCTATGTACATTTCCATTGGGGAATAACTCACAAACCTATGCCATTTTAAAACAATTTAGTGTTTTTATCAAACATCATTTTGAAAAATCCATTAAATGTTTTCAATGTGACAATGAGGGGAATTCATAAATGCCCATTTTAAGGATTTTGTCACCAAACTGGAATATCTTTGCGTGTTTCATGTCCACATACCTCTTCACAAAATGGAAAAGACGAAAGGAAAATTCGAACAATTAACAATATGATTCGTACTCTCCTTGTGCATTCGTCCATACCACCAATTTTTTGGCATCATGCACTTCAAATGACCACATATCTTTTAAATATTCTTTCTAGTAAAATACTCTCCAATGTGTCACCCACAACAAATGTTGTACCATTGTCTCCCATCATTTACACATTTACGAGTTTTTGAGTGTTTGTGTTATCCTTTGTTTCCATCCACCACAATTAACAAACTTCAGGCTCGTTCCACTCATTGTGTGTTTTTGGGATACCCACAAAATCATAGGGGATATAAGTGTTATGATATGGCAAATGGGAAAATCATAGTTTCTCGTCACGTCATTTTTTATGAATCTACATTCCCGTTTGCAACATCTCGAGTAACATCCTCACCTTCATATGATTTTCTGGACGGTGGAGTACATCCAATTATGAGGTATCATCTACACACTCAAAACAATGTAGGACTTTCCCCAACCCAAAACCCTCTAACCCAAACCCAAAATAAGAATGGGTCCGTCCGAGGGGCAGAGGTCACTCTTCCCTCGGCCTCGGCCCAATCCGTCCTGGGTATCGGGAAACATCCACCAAGGGAAAACCCTACAACCTCACCCGTGACACAATCCAATACACATGCCATTGAAACCCATGCTAGTCCAACTATCCAACCTTGGACCATTGAAACTCGTGCAATGCACCGAACTTTTTACCTAAGCACCAGTTTAATAAGACTCCAACCATCACCCATACCAAAAAATCACAAAGCTGCCTTATCCGACCAGAATTGGAAAATTGCCATGTTAGATGAATTTAATGCTCTTATTACATATAAGACGTGGGAATTAGTACCACGTCCATCTAATGTGAACATCATTCGGTCTATGTGGGTTTCTTGTCACAAAAAGAATTCTGATGGTTCTTTTGCGAGATACAAAGCTCGTCTTGTTGGTGATGGTAGGTCTCAGCAGGTTGGAGTGGATTGTGGTGAAACATTCAGTCCGGTAGTTAAGCTAGCAACTATCTGGACTATTCTCAGCGGACTTTTCTCAGCCTAACACTTTCCAAATCTTGGTCCATCCATCAATTGGATATTAAAAATGCATTCTTACATGGCTACTTATAGGAAACAATGTACATGCATCAACCGCTGGGTTTCCGAGATTATACCCGTTCAGATCATGTTTGTATGTTGAATAAATCATTATATGGTTTGAAACAAGCTCCTCGGACGTGGTATAACAGGTTTGCAGGATTTGTTTCCGAGTTGAGTTTCTCTCACAGCAAGTCCGATCAGTCATTGTTCATTTATCGGAAGGGCGATGACATGACATATATACTTCTGTATGTCGATGGCATTATTCTCACGGCATCATCATCTTCACTTCGTCAGTCTATTATGTCCATTTTGGCTGTTGAATTTGTAATGAAGGATTTGGGTCCATTGAATTATTTTCTTGGCATTGTTGTGACGTAATATGTAAGTGGTCTGTTTCTCAGTCAAAAAAATATGTCGAAGAAATTATTGACAAAGTAGGGATGTCTTCCTGCAAACCATCACATACTCCAGTTGACACAAAGGCGAAATTGTGTAACGATGTCGGTACTCCATACAACGATCCTACACATTACCGCAGCCTAGCTGGGGCCTTACAGTATCTGAATTTTACGATACCTGATATTTCCTATGCGGTTCAGCAAGTTTGTTATTAGCAAAAGAAGGTAATTTGTAACAAATATTCCTTAAATAATGCACTATTAGGAGTATTCCATTTAAGGTAAAATTGTATCTTACCGTAATTACCTCATTTTGATAATGAATTACCGATATTTTCAGTAAATTTAATTTTATTGGTACAATAAGTAAAGACGGCCATAAGTAAATAGCACTATAATATTACATGTACATGAAATTTCCCCGAGGAGTATCCACCTAGTGGTCCAATCTCCATAACATAACCTAGAGCCCACCGTAATGCGCGTCGGTCCATGGTGCGTTGGAAAGCATGTTAGTTAGTCCAATTAAGCTCATTTACCATCAATTCGAACTATATATATATATATATATATATATATATATATATATATATATATATATATATATATATATATATATATAAAAGATGTTATTAAAAAAACATGTAATTTGTGGATGTTGAAAGTACAATTCGCGGAGGTTAAAGACCTCTACGAATTACATATGACTCAAGATTTTCTTGGTTGGGTCATGAAAATCGGGTTGATTTGAAAATCTTGGAAGATCCATAGAGACATACTTTCTTTTTGTAATGGGATCAAATCAATTTGTGATGTTGGATAACCAGTGAAGACACATCTCACAGCTCTAGGATCCAATTTCTCATGAGAGGTCCCGATTACATAGACATAACACACACACCCAAAAATGGAAGATATAGATCAAGAATCTATTAACATATTTACGAATCCCAATCCTGAAAATATAGCATCCCACTTTTCTTTACTACCCAGGACTTCGATACATTTAGAAATTTGGTTCTCCGCAAATTACATGTTTTTGTTAGTACGTATGCATATAAAAAATCATACTTATTCTAAAATTATATATTGATTCTAAATTCTAAATTTACCTTCGCTCATGAAACTAGTAAGTATATTTATGGAGGAGCAACTCTCTGTTTGTGAAGAGACGTGCTTCCTTCTACCATCTAATGATAAGTTAATCACAACTATATTGCAACTCTACGGTGTGTTTGGTACTGAAAATATTTATCAAACTTTTTTGTTAGATTGATAAAAGTTTTTGAAAAATATTTTCTTTAAAAAATATATTTCTTAAAATAAGAAAATAGACATTCCTAATGAAATAAAGAAAACAAATTTTACAAGTGACATTCCATTCCTCCCCATCGAACTCACCTATGCCACCCCCACCTCCTTAGCCCCAACCTCCACTATTCACATCCCTACTCTCATCTCTATCTTTGCTAGATTACATATATGTCTTTAGTTAATATTTTTTTTCCTTATAAAATAGCAGAAAATAAGTAAGAACTTCCTTTATTTAAAAAATATATATTTTTCACATTGAAAAATATTTTTTTTCATACAAAACACCCTTGATCTCCTAGATTTCTCGCCCAAATAATGTAACAAGACGTGGAAAAGGAAAATCTTAATACTAACAATTAACTTCAAGAAACATTACCCACCCACTACCTTTGTACTATTTTTGATAGATAAACCCTTGTCGCACTCGTTTTTTACCCGAGCTTCGCGACGGGATGACATCGATTCCCTCCGGATTGGACAAAAATACTTGCTTTGAGGAGTCGCCACCTAATTATTCTAAGGTGAATTAGGACACCTGAATGTTAACTAAATGCGGCAAAATAACTCCATTTTGTGGTCTACGAAACTAATGAAATTCTAGATAAGGATTCTTTATTATCCTAAAGGGAAGGGGTTAACATCCTTTAAGATCCACTAACTTGCAATTATCCGATCAAATTCAGGTTAATTGTTATACTAAGAAAAATACATGTTTTTACAAATATAAAAATAATGTTACAAGATGTTAATAAAATGATGCATTTTGTACAAGTATGCATTTGTATGGCATTAATATACATGTAAAGCTGAAAAAAGTATAAATATGCATTTGTATGAAAATTGATAAAAATATATGCAATGTAAATTGTATGGGTGACGAGCCTAAAAATAGATAACCTAGCGATGGGTTTCCAATTTTAGACTACCCTATCAATTAATTCTATCTATTCTAAATATTTCAATAATTTCAGGAGTACAATAATATTACAATACATAATGAAATAGAGCTGAATTAAAGAATGTAAAAAGCAACAATAAAATAAATAATCTCCGAAGGGTATTCGCCTTCTTTGACTTTATCCCTTGCAAGTTGTCAAGAATAAACGGTTAGAAACAATTGAATATACATAACTTCGGATCCGTATCCAAAACAGTAAATGTTTTGATTACGAAGGGTTCAGACTTAAATTTTGAAAAGATCATTCCAATAACGTCGTGGCTCCGAACATATGACTCGTTGGTCATTTTAGTTGCCTTGACTACCGAACATGTTGGTCTCTCGGGTGAAAAAGATTTAAGTTTCGTCCTTGCCCAGAAGCTTTATTTTCCGTCTTTACAACTGTGGAGGCCTCAAAAATCGACGGATATTTTTTCATCAGCCAAAATGCAGTATTTAATTCAAAAACAGTAAACAGTAAAACATCAAAAAAAGTGCGGCCTCGAATTTAATTTCATCACCTAAATGCAATATTTATATAAATCAATAAATAAGTAAGACAATCCGTGCACGGATGTTTAAATGTCAAAACAGTAAACTGAAACAGAAACGAAAAAAAAAAAGCGCGGCCTCGAATTCAATTTCATAGGCCTAAAATGCAATATTTAATTCAAAATAGTGAAACAATAAAACAGCAAAAAGCGTGGCCTCGAATTTAATTTCATCGGCCTAAGTATAGTACTTGTTCAAATCAGTAAAAATAACAAATAGACGCGTAACGGATATTCAAATACCAAAATAAATTAACAGTCCACGATTAAACATCCGACCTAAATTCTGAATGTTTGAACCGAAACAGAAATCCGACCCGAATCAGTTTTTCTTGGATTTTTATTTTCAGATAACCAACAACAATATAAAAACACAAAATCTGGCAATTTAACCAAACCGGGTCAACTCGACCCGGATTTTCTTGGATTTTTATTTTCAGATAACAACAACAAAATATTAAACACAATAAATATGAAATTATTACCAGACCCGGGTCGACCCGAAACAGAAATTCAAACAAAAGTGGGCAAAAAATATGATTTTTGGGGCGGATTTTCGGGGATAAGGGTGTGGGTTGAAGTGACCGACGATGGGATGGGGCAGGGGTATAGGGGTGTGCGGCGGTGAGGGCGTGGGGTTGAGAGGAGAGTTGAAGAGAGGCTAGGGTTTTTGTTTGGTGGGTATTAGTTTTTGTTTTCTAGAAGTGTTTTGGTTTGGGGGGAAATAAGGGAAAAGGGGCGATGGGCCGGTTCGGTTTGGGCTTGGGGAATTGGCCGGTTGGGCTTGGGGAAATAAAGGGGAAGGGAATAAGAGGTATTGGGCTTGGGGGGTTGGTTTGGTTAGGGAATTAGGAAATAAGAAATTAGGGTGTTGGGTTGGAAAATAAATGGGTTATGGGTTTAGAATATAAAAAGGGATTTTTATATAAAAAGAAAGCTTTGCAAAATTTATAAATTGTAAAGATGACAATATGATAAAAATATAATATTTGTGAAATGCTTGATGCTTAAATAAAAAATAAAAAATGCGATGTTGTTTTGTCAAAATAAAATAACATATAATATTATGATAAAAGTATGATTATGATATAAAAATACAAATGACAATAAAAATGCAAATAATAATAATAATGATGATATATATATACAATATATGCCTATATTTTAAAATTATTTAAAGGTGTCAAAAATATTTAAAATTGCAAATAAAATCAGAAAAGATGGGACAAAATTGGTGTCAACAACCCTAACATTATCCTCCTACAAATTCTTGCTCACGGCCGCCGCTATATACATCGTTACCCGGCCACGTGGTAGTCTTCAAGCCACATATTATTTAAGACCATGTTATGTGGAGTATATATTAAGAGATCGTTTTGATTTATAAATAAGTCATATCAGAATGAAAATATAGAAAGTTAATAATAACAGAATTACATTTAATAAATATATATATGTTTAATTTATTTAACTAAAATTAGAATATGCTGATTGCTGAGTATGAAAAAACAATAATATTTGGTTTAAACTTTAAACCAGATAAAATTGAAAAAACCAAATAAACTTTAAAAAAATTTACTTTCAATTTTACCTTAACTTTCTTAAAAGATGTTAAGAGAAAAGAATATGTCGTTTTGTTGTTTAATTTCGAGATTGCTATCTCATATAGAAAGTGCTATGAAAATATTACCACCAATTCCGGGTTATTAATCCCAAAATAAAAATTCTATCAAAATTGTATAAAATAATCTCACATTTAATTTTAGAATTATTATCCTTTTACATTAATTTGAAACGCAACGACCCCTAAAGTCTCTAATAAAGTGAATAAATTGGTAAATACATCACTATCCTACATTAAATCAATTCAAGAAGAATTGGATGTCTTTTGATATATTAAATTAGGAGCGGAGATGAATGATGCAATTGATACATATTTGGACTTTAATGGATAAAAGGAATAAATGAGTCATGACAGGTAGTCATTTAAACAAATAATGGGCGGTTAGTTATTTCTATTACTAAACTATCTATAATGCTTAGCTATTTGGACGGTGCATTACCATGGCAGCTCAATTATCTAACTAGACTACTATAGAGGAACTTAAAAATTAATATTTGGTCTATTATACATACACTAATATTAGAACCCGTGCATCGTCGCGGACAATATTAGAAAATATTATGATCTTATATTAATTAGCTTTATCATACAATGCAAAAGCTATTTTGCATACCATTGATTCTAAGATGGAACTCGCCCATGCAAGAATCAATAATATTCTATATCCAAAGAATTACTAGAATATTTCCTAATATTTTGAGAAACGTGCAGCTAAACTGACATATACTTTCTCCGTCTCATATTTTTTTGTCACTTTTCTTTTTACACGTCTTTTAAAAAATCATAAATAAAAAGAGTATTTTTACTACAATATAAGTATATCTCTTCAATTAATTACACTCTAATTAATATTGATTACTTTAAAAAATAATTAATATAAAAAACAAAGTAGGATCAATTTTATAAAGAGAATAATGTCTTGCGCTCTGTAATCTTGTTATCATTATAAAGGAAATGTGAAAGTGGTTGATGCCATTACTTGAACTGGCCGCATGGATCCAGATCAAATTAAAATATTTTTATGTGGGAATAAATATAGATACACAATTAACTCCCAAAGAAGCTGAAAGACAACACTTAACTTAAAAATGCATTTTTGAATAAAATAATTGAACGACATTCAAAAACTATACAATAAGTGCACCGAAGCACTTGGATGTAAGTGTGTCCAACGGGGCACGGGGCGGGACAGGCCCCGGCGAGACAGGAGAGGGTTGGGACTCGAGTTCCAGCGGGCCGGGATAGGAGAAACGGTGGGAGGTCTCGTCCCGTCCCACATCCCGCCGGAACGGGGGTCGGATTGGGGCACAAAAACAGTCTTGAGATATTTTTATTACACTATCTTGTTCAATTATTGAAATTTTGTATATAACTATATATTACTTTTAAAAATTAAGTGACAAAAAAATAAGAAAATCCCGACCCGGCCCACTGGACACCCTTACTTGGATGTAGCTACATAGAGGGCGCACCTATACGACCAATTATACTTTCAAAATGAAGGTTTAAGGTCACGTCACAATTATAATGACTAAAAAGAATCAGTCAATATGGAAAATGCCCGTTCCAAACTTATAAAACTTGTATTAGCACAAAAATGTGAATCTGAACAAATTTAGCAACAACACTTGTCTTTTGAGTAAATGTCAGTCTCAACGTGTGTTTAGTAGTCTTTATAAATATCAAATTATTTTGTCCCGCAACAATGTTGTTCATAAGTTATAACCACAGTTGATATATTTTGCTTTTGAAAATACAGACCCCTGACTTTCCAACAGTGGTGTGGATCCGATGCACGGGGCTGGCCAGTGGGCCGGGACAGCCCGACCCCGACCCGAGCCCGTCCCGAGCCCGCCCCGACCCCGCCAAAAAAAAAAAAAAAAAAAAATTACGGGGGCGGGACTCGAACTCGGGACGGGACGAGGTCTCGTCCCGCGAGACCCGAGCCCGCCCCAGGCCCGCGAGACCCGAGCCCGCCCCGACCCCGACCCCGCCCTTTGCAAAAATGGCCGTTGCACCAACGGCCATTTTAGATTATGGCCGTTGGCCAACGGCCATTTTAGCCCCCCCTCCCCCAACCCCCCTACCCCTTAATATTTATTTTTAACCCATAAGTTATTATATTTACACTTTAACCCAATTTTTTAATTATAAATAACTCATTTTCTCTTCATCTTTCTCACAAATCTTCCTACAATCTCTCTAATTTCTCAATATATCTCTCTACAATTCTACATTGTTTGCTAAATATTCAATTTTATTTATTCATTTGGGAATTGGTAGTGAAGTTGGCAACTAGCTTGAGGATCTTCCATCGAGCAAAGTTTCAATTTTCAACCTCTCGATTACACGTCGACGTTACGTCGGCGTTTGGTACATTCGTTCCTTCATTAAATTATTATTGTCTGTTTATTTAGTTTAGATCACTTAATTTTATTGTCTTTAATTATTTATTTATTATCATAATTAAAATGGAAGGATTAAAAGGTATGTTTAAGGGTAAAGGTAAGGGTGCTTCTTCTAGTAGGGCAACCGAGCAAGGGTACTTCTTCTAGTCATCTTATTCCTACACGGGATGATTTTGTTGATACTCAACATTTTCCTACAATACCATTAGATTTAGACCAGGAGCTATTTTACGGAACTCTCAAGAAGACTTTAATTTAGACGATGATCTAGATGATATACCCACTAATGTTGATGACAACACACCCACTAGTGCACCTTCAATGAAATACCTCCTATTCCCCCTAGTATGAGACGAGGTCCAAGCAAAACGACCATTAAAATCATATGCATGGACATTTTTTGATAGGGACGTAGAGAATCAAGTAGCCATATGTAAAATTTGTAAAAATGTTTTAAAATTTAAAACTGGAAAAGGTCACGGTGGGACGGGGGTTTAATTAGACACGTAGTAAGTGCTCATCCACTAGGTATGCCCAATACCGGGCTTCAAAACCGGGTGCGCAAACGCCCGCTCCATCGGGACAAGGTTCACATACGTGACATCGTCCCGGACCAAGTACGTGGTCAAATTAACCCTATGACGGGGGAATTGTAGGCTCTAAATACAATAAACATAGAGATAGGGAAGCAATATCAAAATTAGTTTTTGTGGAGGGTTTGCCTTTTTCATTTCCTTCATCTCCCGGTTTTATTCATTACATTAGAGATATATATAATCCTGCTTTTAACGGTTTTCCTAGATCAACCGTTAAGAGAGATGTATTTAAATTCGCGCATGAATATCAACAATATTTACATTTTTCATTATATCGATATAGGTCGTAGTACTAACGGCCATGATTATTTAACCGTAACTTGTCATTGGATAGATTATAAATGGTCTATGCAAAAACGTATTTTAGCGTATAGATATATAGATGATAGGCACACCGGTACTTTTATTGCGGAAAATATTTATCAAGTGTGCGATTATTACGGAATTACCGATAAAATTATGACTATTACATTAGATAACGCTTCTAGTAACAATTACGCAATTACAATTTTAAAAAATAGTTTAACTCCGTCTTTTCCAGACCATTTTCATATAAAATGCGCGTGCCATATATATAACTTAATTGTAAAGGATGGTCTATCACTTTTTGAAGACATTCTTAGTAAAATACAATTTGCTATAAACTTTATTTTTAAAAGTAATAAAGTACAATGTAGAAAAGAATATAAAAAAATTTGTCATGATTGTGGACTACCTTTTAGAAAAATTCCACAAGAAGTATCCACTAGGTGGAATTCTTTATACGAGCAACTACTTGTTGCTTATGACTATAAATTACCTATAACTTTATTTTTTAACTCTCATAATAAAAAGCCAGCTGATATGATTTTAGATAGTGATTGGGAAAAAATTTCCGAACTTTTTGTATTTTTAGAGAAATTTTTTCAAGCAACAAAAGAATTTTCCGGTATATATTATCCTACTATTTCAACTATGTTATTTTATATAACTCTAATATTTTTATTACTTAGTGAATATATGGAAAAAATGTTTCTCAAAATAAAAAAATATTTTATTCCTATTCCCTCTATTTATATTATTGGTTCTGTATTAAATCCTACTATTAAAATAGACGGTACTAAATCACTAATTGAAACTATTTACGATTGTATAGAAGTACTACCACCTCCAAGTCCCAAAAATCTAAATCACCCACCACCTATTGAACAAACTAAAGAAGAAGTATTGTCTAGCGTAGAACACCAATGCAAAAATATATATAGATTTTATCAACAAGAAAATGCTAGTAACTTACCAACTTCCATACCATCTTCTTCATCTTCAATACAACCTCACAAAAGACATCTTGCTTTGCGCTAGTATTGAAAGCCTCGAAATAGAATGTGCGGTCGTACCTCTACTACTAACCAAATTAGCGAGTTGGATATTTTTGTTTTGCGGGGTTCGTACCGTATCAAGAAGTTATCAATGAAGATGGACATGAAGACTTGCCGAAATACCGGAGGGGAATGAGAAGACCTTTCCGACACTTTCAATGATGGCTCGAGATGTTTTGAACATTCAAGCGTCGTCAGCTGCGTACGAAAGCGCTTTTTCTGCGCAGCGAGATATCAAATAGGAGACCACGGACACTCATTAGCCGGAGACGACTTGGAAATTGCGGTATTATTCGAGAGATTGGATACGAGCGGAGCGGAGAAGGTGCGGTCAACCGGAGATCAACGAAGAAGATGATGAAAACTACAACGAAATCTTAACCGAAGGTAGTGGAAGCGACGTGGATCAATTTGACCAACAAATACCAATTCCAACCGAAGAACCACATGAAATCATCAAGCAATTAGAACAGGTTTTTTTGAGAATGTAATTTTTTTAATTGTAATTTTATTATGTAATTTGTAACTTTTGGACAACACCACAAAGTTGCAATTTAGATTTTAGACAATTGTATTTGTATTACAAAAAAATCATATGTCTATTAAATAATATAAGAGGCACAAAAATAGCCTTGGGATGTTTTTATTACACTATCTTGTTTTGTTTATTGAGTTTTTTTTTATACATATGTTATTTAAAAAAAAAAAAAAAAAAAAAAAACCCGCCGTATCCCGACCCCGCCCCGAGCCCGCCCCGACCCGATCCCAACCCCCCGCCCGGGACGGGGGCGGGACTTGCTCCAGTCCCGCCAGACCCGACCCCGCCCCTTCTCCCGTCCCGCCCCGACCCCGACACCGCCAGACCCGAGCCCGGCCCACTGGCCACTCTATTGCACCCCAATAAAGAAAATAATTAATATATATTCATGACAAAACTGATAAAGAATACTGAAAAATTATGTGCGTTGGTCTAATATTATTAAAGTTGTCATGAGACAAATCAATGCAACGATAAATTTCAAATAATTTACTGTTATACTTGATAGAGCATATGTTTATTTTATCCATATATTATGTAATTATTATTTTGGTGAAATTATGTAAACTAGATATTCTCATACACTTAGGTTTGTAATTGTAAACACACATGTATATATTTCATTAATGAGAAGACTCCAGACAAGATGAATTACACAATTCTACGTGGCATCAGAAGTCAAACCCTAATCCTCTCCCTAACCCTAACCCTAAACCGTGGCAGCCCACCCCCCTCTTTTTTCCTTGCATCCGGTGGCGCACCCCCCCTCCCCCACAAACACACACCTCTTTTTCATGGCATCCAGCGGACACATGGCTTCTACTGATTCCTCCTCCTCCACCCACGAAATCACACATCCTTCTCCTCTCCTAACACCTTTCATCCGGCCTTTGCCGTGACGAATATCAAGAACTTTATTCCTTTGATTCTTGATCGATAGGATGGACAATATTCATCGTGGGTTGAATTATTTCAAATACATGCTTGTGCCTAGAACGTTCTTGATCACATCGATGCCACCACACCCAGTCCACCCAACATCGACAACCCAACGTGGAAAAGGCATGATGCAATCGTCAAACAATGGATATATGGCACCATATCCAAAGATCTACTTCATACTATTATGAAGACAAGTGTTTCGGCTCACGAATTGTGGACAAGGCTAGAGGAAATCTTTCAAGACAACAAACATACATGTGTCGTATATCTGGAGGAGCAATTTAATAAAACACATCTTGAGAACTTTGCTAATATGTCCAACAATTGTTAACAATTGAAATTAGTTGCATATCAATTATCTAATATGGGCACTCCAATTTCAGAAACAAATATGGTTTTGCAACTAATTAATGGTTTGCCAAAAGGTGAGTACGATACACTTGCGACAATGATCCAACAAGTTGATCCCCTCCCTAGTATCAACAAGGCCCGGTCACAATTACTATTGGATGAGACTAGACGTTCCAAACAGGACGAACATAATCAAAAGGCGTTGGTGGTTGATGCACTGGCGACCACTACTACACCCGCCAGACCACCGCAACACACAGACAACCACCATCAATCAGCGGGGTGGCCGAAGTGGCTGCAGGGACCGTGGCCGCGGCAACGGACGCGGCGGCAAAGAAATAGGACATGGAGGACGGTCAATTCCGATGGACAAACGCAACATGCAAAATACCCCTCTTAGTGGGCCAGCCCACTGTCGTGGCCAATTACTGGAAACTTGGCCTCTCCCCATGCCCTTACCCAACAGTGCCGACCCAGCACACTGGCCAGTGTCAATAGCCTAGTATTTTAGGCCCTCCTCCAGGCCTACGATAGACGAGTCACACACAACAGGCCCACTTCTCGACGACCCAACAACAACAGCAACCATACGGCCTTCTATCCCCTACCGAAATGGGCCAGGCCTACATCACTATGAATTTACAACTGCCCGATGATGTCTGGTACATGGATACGGGCGCCACATCCTACCTCACTCGTAACTCCGGCAATCTTCCTCAACTATTTAATTTGAACAACCTCAATTTATTTTAGTCGGAAATGACAATCAAAATCCAATTTAAGGCTATGGCACCACTCAAACACCATCATCTCACCCTCCATTTTCCCTAGAAATGTCCTATATGCTCCTAACATCATTAAAAACTTAATTTCTGTTAGAAAATTTGCTAGTGACAATTCTGTATCTATTGAGTTTGACCCTTTTAGTTTTTTTGTGAAGTACCTATGTACGAGTACAGCTCTTACGAGATGCAATAGTGTGTGGGACCTATATCCTTTCTCATCCAATTCTACTGCAAGTGTCAATCCACATACCTCTCTAGCTGCAATCTCTCCATCAACTTTGCACAATAGACTTGGGCACCCGGGAGCACCAATTTTTAACTCTCTTAGAAGTCAAAATTTGATTCAACGTAATAAAGGTAAATTTGCCCACGACTATTATTCTTGTCCTTTAGGGAATCATGTTAGACTTCCTTTTAAGTCGTCTTTGAATGTTACCTTTTCTCCATTTGATATCACTCATGCGGATTTATAGACATCTCTCATTACTAGCAAACTGGGTCATAAGTATTATTTGGTATTATTAGATAATTTCTCTTATTTTCTTTGGGTTTATCCTCTCAAATATAAGTCCCAAGTTTACTCCATTTTTATTGAATTTCGAGCATATGTTAAAATTCAATTTGAAAAGAACATCAAAATGTTTCAATATGACAATGGCCGCGAGTTTAACAATTCCTTCTTTCATAAATTTTGTGCGGACAATAGCATGGTGTTTCATTTCTCTTTCCCCCACACCTCACCTAAAAAATGGTAAAGCCGAAAGAATCATTCTCACCATTAACAATATGATCCATACTATGCTCTTCCATGCCTCTTTCCCCCCAACCTTTTAGGTCTACGTGTTGCACACGGCAGCATACATTCTTAATATCTTACCAACGTGCACTCTTCCAAAAAAATTCCAACTGACATTCTCTTCCGTCGGATCCCTTCATATGGTCACATTCAGAATTTTGGATGCACGTGCTATCCGAATCTCGCCTCCACAGCTTCCCACAAATTAGCACATAGGACTGCTCCTTGCATTTTCTTAGGTTTTCCTTCGAATCATAGGGGGTATTTATGCTATAATTTGTCCACAAATAAAATCCTAGTCTCTCGCCATGTCACTTTTAAGGATCATATTTTCCCATTCACAAACGTCCAAAAACTTCAAGTCACTGACTATGACTTCCTTGACAATTCAGACTTTTCCCTTCTCCTTAGGAATCTTGTCCATGAGGCTGCGTTCGACACCGACCAGCCCCTTGCCTGCCTACGGGCAGCATCTCCTAGACCAAATGTTAGTCGGGACCAACCCCATCCATCCCGTCATCTGCCCTGCCAGCTTACGGGCAACATCAGACACCGATTAGACCCTTGCCAACCCTATGGGCAGTGTTCGACACCAATCAACCCCCTACCCGTAATGACCACCTCTCTGCCCCCTTTGACAACATCACCCAACTATTCCCTATTCCTACACTCCGCATGAAAACTCATGCCAGATGGGATCTTCAAACCGAAAGTCCACTTTAACATATCAACTCAAGTTATCTCACATCTACCTAAGAACCCAAAATTAGTCAAGCTTGACCCAAATTGGAATGCGGCCATGTGTGAGGAATTTGTTGCACTCACTACACAACACACTTGGGATCTTGTCCCGAAACCAGAGGGGGCCAATATAATTCAATGCATGTGGCTATTTCATCACAAATTCAGGGATAATGGTGAGCTTGAACGCCATAATGTGAAACTTGTGGCAAATGGCATGGGGCAACAGGAGGGAATTGATTGTGGTGAGACCTTCAGTCCAGTTGTTAAACCAGCCACCATTCTACTATTTTGAGCATTGCTATGGGGAAGAATTGGCCGATTCATCAACTCGATATGAAAAATATGTTCTTACATGAAGATTTGAAAGAAATTGTCCATATGCATCAACCACCTGGCTTTATGCATCCTTCTGCTCCTCAGCATGTCTGTCGTCTTTGAAAGTCACTTTATGGCTTGAAATAAGCCCCTCGAGCTTGGTATGAGCACTTTGCCAATTACATTATGCAGGTCGGCTTCCTATGCAGCAAAAATGATAATTCACTTTTATCTTTCATCGGGGTAATGACACTGCATACCTTTACTTTATATGGATGCCATTGTATTGACTGTATCCTCTGATATATTGAAGAACGAGATCATTACATTACTCAAATCTAAATTTACCATGACAGACTTGGATAAATTGAGTTATTTCTTGGGGATTTCTGTGACCAGATTCGAAAATAATATGTTCCTGTGTCAATGTAAGTATGCAAAGGAGATTGTTTACATGGCTAAAATGGCAAATTACAAGATCATGCATACTTCGGTCGACTCAAAGTCGAAGCTCAGCGCCAATGATGGGGATCTGATACTTGATTATTCTCTTTATAGGAGTCTTGCTGGTGCACTTCAGTAACTTACCTTCACCAGGCCCGATATTGCCTATGCAGTTCAACAGGTGTGCTTGTTCATGCATGCTCCCAGGGAGCCTCACTTTACTTCTCTTAAACGTATCATTCGGTATGTTAATAGTACTCTTGACTATGGATTACATCTCTATCCATCTGCACCGACCAAGTTGATATCATATATGGACGCCAACTGAGGCGGCTATCCTGACACACGTCGACCTACTTCTGACTATTGTGTATTTTTGGGTGATAACCTCATTTCGTGGTCTGCAAAAAGGCAAGCCACGCTCTCTCGTTCGAGTGCAGAAGCAAAATATAGAGGCATTGTGAACGTCGTTGCTGTAAAAGTATCTAAAAATATCAAATTTATATATTTGTACCCTATCGAAGTAAGGAACCTTCTTTCCTCGGCTAATGGAAAAAAATCCTTGGAAATGATCGACTCAAATAGATGCTCATCATAAGCTTTTAATTTCCTCCTCTTCGTGTTCTATTGATCAGAAGCATCCAGCAGCGCCACGCTAGTAGAAAGAGGGTTGTTACTAAGCTAAGTTCTGTTGTTGGGGTGAACTTCGCAAAAGTGTTTATTTGGTTGGGAAGAATAGGACTTCTAACTCCAAGCCTACCTACCCCCTGAAAAGTATCACGACCATAAAGAGAAGAAAAGGGAGATTGTATGTTGATAACAAAAAATGAAAATCTATTGATTAGTTGGCTCAGGAATCTCCTTCTATAGCTACATTGTCCCTTACGTAAGACATCTCTCGTTTATTATGATAATGTATCTGATGTCTACTTGTCTCATAACCCGGTTCAACATCAACGAACCAAACATATTGAGATGGATATTCATTTTGTTCGTGAGAAAGTTGCTATGGGTCATGTTCGGGTGTTACATGTTCCTTCTTCCTATCGGTACACAGATATGTTTACTAAGGGACTTCATCGACATCTATTTCTTGACTTCAGATCCAGTCTGAGCGTCCGGCCTCTTCCCGCTCCGACTGCGGGAGTGTGATAGAGAATATGTTTATATTCTCCATATATTCTGTAATTATTATTTTGGTATAATTATGTAAACTAGATATTCCCATACACTTATTTGTAATTATAAACACTTATATATTGCATTAATAAAAAAACTACCTACAAAGAGAATTACACAATTCTACATTATAGTTTTGGGCTTTAGGATCAATGCATGTGAGAATAGTGACTAACTGTCCATAGATTTCTTTACACTTGAAATTGTAACAAAGAAAAAAGAAAAAGAAAAAGAGTGCTTGAGAAAGAAAAAAGAAAATTTTACACTATAGAACAGTCCAAAAAATTTATAATATAAATAAATTTAGTCTTTTCTTTCATAAAGTTTAGTAAGTGTAATCACCGTATTATTATACTTCAAATTTA
Organism: Anisodus tanguticus; assembly: GCA_034509755.1. NCBI lineage: Eukaryota > Viridiplantae > Streptophyta > Magnoliopsida > Solanales > Solanaceae > Anisodus > Anisodus tanguticus. Next base: position 4,793,526 of record CM067549.1, on the reverse strand, counting down.
TACTTATTTTACAATTATTATACAATTGTTACACTTGAGCATACATCGGAGAAGTCTACACTTATTACTTTTTTGGCCGACTATATAAAAATATTAAGACCTGAAAGAAAAATATGCTAATGATCAAAGATAGAGCTTGAATTAAAGTTTATGAGTTCTGAATTTGTCCATAATTTAAAGTCGTCATAATTAATGGATTCATAATTATAAATTTAATAAATTTTTTTATATATATATATATATGATCTAAACAAAATTTATTGAATTCGTCCAAAATCAGAAACTAATACTCTCCCTTCGCCCTGTAATGATCATCCAAAATCTCAAAATAACAACTACCTCATGTTACAAAATAATTTGTTTGTGGGCTTAGGACTTTGTTTTTTGTGCTTTTAGGCGTGTCTTCCAGGTAAATTTATCTGGCAGGCTGAAAGAAGAACCACCAGCTAGCAAACAATATGACAACATTCTGCCCCATCATAAGTATTAAAAAAAGAAACAATGTCCTAAGTTGTTTTTCTAATAATTTGGTAACATCACTTTGGCCCGCCCATTTAATTTTATTGGATAAGTGTCTAAAATGGTTTGTGATAAGATTAACAATTCCCTAATCTAATCACTTTACCAACAAGGATTCAAATATTAAGGGAATATACAATTGCTAAAAGAAGGACAGTATGAAAAGAACCATTATATGTAATGATTTTTTTATTTTATTAGGAAAGAAAACAAAAACTTGTCTTCATCAGGAAATTAGAAAATATGTCAGAATCGATTACATATTTTGATTTAGTGATATAACACTACTATATATATACATGATGATGGAAGCAATTGGAAAATGGTTACTTTAAAATTTATGATGGCTAGGTAATTTATCAAATATTTCGTAAAATTTTGTGGCTTAAAAAGATAGTGACGATTGATTACCACTTTTTTAAAATCAAATCGAAATTGTTTGGACTCGAAAACTCTGAATGACATGACTTACCATTCAATTTGGTTCATTGATCTTCGATTCATTTGACTATCATGAAATTCTGTTTTAGTACTCAAATAATCTCAATATAATTCTTATATAATTAATTCCTACATTATAATTTGATCAAAAAATTTATTAATTTTCCTTAGTATCTCTTGTAATTCCAAAATTTTCTTTTCATAATAGAAATCGTAACTTTCTTCGTTCCAATTTCGTCGTTAAGTCCTTTTTACGTAAAATAGCTTTTGTAAGTAGCTTTAAGAATATTTAGTTATTTTAGTAGAGAAAATGCTTATCAAATATTTTTTTATATCTCATTTCCCAACCTCTACTTGACGTGCTTCTACATAGTTTCTCATGTTTTACTTCTTTTTTATTTATTTTTTTCATTTCACTTTGCTATATTATTATCATTTTTAAAAAAACAATTATATCTTTTAATCTTAAAAAAAGTCATTTACAAATTTGACTCATAATGAATGATATCACCAAAGTTGAATATCGTTGTTGGATGATATTATAAGTAAATTTAGCTTATACTAAGTGATGTTATAATTGATAGATTGCTTTTTAATATTTAAATAATATTAAAAAAAGTACAATTACAAATATTTATTTTCTCTTGTCAAACATGTTGTTCATGATATTATTGCAAAATGTGTGCCTAGCTAGAAGTTCTTATTAATTGGTTCAATTAAAGTATATATATCTTGTACCTATCAAGTTTTTCCCCCCACAATATTCGTTACAAATTTATAATTATTTAGTTCTATATTATGAAATAATATGTATCTTGAATACATAAGTATAGATAAAATTAAGTTATATTTTTTATATAAATATATTTTTTTAAAATATTAACATTTTGTTATTGATCATTAACTTTTATTTTAAAATTTTGAAATATCTAATTGTGTAATTACACTTGTGCAATCAAACAGTACGCTTGTAATCATTGTAATTACATTATAACAAATAAAAAGATCATTGTAATTACTATATTTTGTAAATACCTAGCTGTGTAATTACTACCCTAGCAATTACACCAATTCCATTTACCATGTTGCTTTCCAAACAGACCCTTACTTCTTTTCCTAAGATCTGTCCTTTTCATATTATCGTAAACCAGAAAATAAATAGATTAAATGGTCGGAAAATAATCCACCCAATATTAAAATCGATTCTCGCGAATTCATATTTTCTTCTTCTTTGTTGTAAAACTAAAAGCATTCAAATTTTTTGAATCATATTATTGCGACTAAACACTTTATTTTGACATAAAACAAAAGTATTGTCCAATCACCTTTTCTTGTTTTTCTTTTGTAAAAAGCTTGTTTTGCAATCCAGCTAGCACTATACCGTTGCACGACATGATCCGTCCTCCTTTTGTTCCACCCTTTTTGGGACCCAAATTCCAAATTGTAGCTTTTCAATTAAACTTTCGAATAAAACTGAGAAATGTTAATTGATCAAACCCTAAAAAGTAGAGACGATGCGTATAAGAAGAAAATTCATATCCACTGTGATTTTTTTTTTTCGTTTTTCCTTATGTTCGGTTTAGTTTGCACGCTCTACCACTTTTTAAACATATTTAGTATTATTATTTTTATCAACACAAGTATTGAGTAAATTTGCCTATAACCAAGACTTAGGCCTTAGGCATATGAGAAAATTTCACATAATATTTTTTGTTTCCGCTGAATTCAAACTAGAGATCTAATCATTTTTCTTCCACTTGATCACTAGGCCGCAGAGGTGGAGCCAGAATTTCTAATTTATAGATTTTTGGACCACTTTAATTTTTTTTATTGGGTTCTACGGGTCGATTTGCTACCTTTACTCATAGCTTTAAAGACGTATAAATATAAAAGAAAAAAGCTAATGAATTTTGGTGATCATAAATACTTAGTTGACGTGTGTTGCACACAATTAATCTTCAAATTAGCCGATGAATATTGATGGGTCATGTGAAATTAGTTCAAAAAGGAGATTGTTGGTGTGTGAACAAAGTCATACATGCAAAAAAAAAAAAAAAAAAAAAAGAGCTACTTATAAGGTGCATAATACCTGTGTGAGGCCTTTTAAAGAAAATCCTAAAAACTTGATCTAAAATTAACAATATTACACAATGTTACAGTTTCTTTAGATTGTTTTAGCCCAATAAATCTGTCGCTATATTATTATAGAGGCTCGCATCTGTAGTCTTGTGCGACAAAAATGTGCAACCAAAATTTAAAGGCAAGTTTCATAGGGTGGTGGTTAGACCGACTATGTTATATGGGGCAGAGTGTTAGCCAGTCAAGACTTCGCACATCCAAAAGATGAAACTCGCAGATATGAGGATGTTAAGATGGATGTGTGGGCATACGAGGAGGGATAAGATTAGAAATTATGATATCCGGGACAAAGTGAGAGTGGCCTCGGTGGAGGATAAGATGTGTGAAGCGAGGTTGAGATGGTTCAGGCATGTGCAGAGGAGAGACACAAATGCCCCAGTGCGGAGGTTGGCTATGGACGGGTTCAGGAGGGATAGAGGTAGGCTGAAGAAGTATTGGAGAAAGGTGATTAGACGAGATATGACGCATGTGCAACTTACTGAGGACTGACCTTAGATAGGGGGTTGTGAAGGACACAGATTATGGTAAAAGGGTAGTAGGTAGTTGAGCGTAGTCCTACTTACGTTTACATACTGATAGTTGTAGTGTTATTATGGTAGCCTGCTTAGCATATCATACTAGTAGGTGCAGTATTGTTTTATAGCCCCTTGTCCTTCGATTTCTGTTGTTGTATGTTCGTTTGTGTACTTTGTTTATCTTATTTAGTTGCGTTAGTTACTGCTTCTTCTTTTTTTTCCAGAATACTTTATCATGGATTATTCGCTTTTGTTACTCTTATTCTCATACCGCTTTAAATTATCTTATTTAGCTGCGTTAGTTACTGCTTCTTCTTCTTTTCCAGAATACTTTATCATGAATTATTCGCTTTTGTTACTCTCATTCTCATACTGCTTTAAATTTTTTGTCCGAGTCTGACCGTTTCTCTTGCTTTGCTTGTGCCTATGCTTTGTCTTGAGCCGATGGTCTTTCGGAAACAGTCTCTCTACTTATTAAGTTAAAAGTAAGATCTGCGTACACTCTACCCTCTCAGACATCACATTGTAAGACTTCATTAGTTATGTTGTTGTTGTTAATACTCTCACTATAAAAAAGTTAAATAGGTGATTAGAGCATTATTTTAGCACAAGAAAATGAGAAGACTAACCAAAAAAAAACATAGAGCCGTTGCGTGACAAAGGTGTAATGGTGGCCGTGGGACCAATTGCAAGCTCATAAATTCCCCCAATAATTTGCATTTGGGACCACCTTAATAATTAAAACTCTAAATAAAAAAATGAAAAATACTCTGTATTCCACTCTTAAACAATCATGAATTTCTCTCATAAATACCTACCCACTTCCCTTTCACTTCTCATCCTCACTATACAGTATACACATAAGAAGAAAAAAACAGAGCATCCTCTGTTTACCATCTTTCTCTGCAGAGTAATTTATTTCTCTCCTTGATGACGAAAGAAGTCGAAGCAGTTCACGATCAGGCGACAGAGTATTCCGCTAAGGATTACACTGATCCCCCGCCTGCTCCGTTAATCGATTTTGTGGAACTGAAGCAATGGTCTCTTTACAGAGCTGTGATTGCTGAGTTTATTGCTACTTTGTTATTTCTATATATATCTGTGTTAACTGTAATTGGTTACAAGCATCAAGCGGATACTAAAGCCGGTGGCGATATTTGTGGTGGCGTTGGTTTACTTGGTATTGCTTGGGCCTTTGGTGGCATGATTTTTGTTCTTGTTTACTGCACCGCTGGTATTTCTGGTGAGTTCTTGTCACTTCTTGTTTACGGTCAAAATAAGATAAATTACTTACCATAATGGTAAAGATTGATAATAGAAATATTAGTGTCCTTATTGGTTTTGTCGAAATAAATAATTTACTCCCTCCGTTTTAAAAAGATTGATTTAGTTTGATTTGACACAAAGTACAAAAATAAAAGAAGACTTTTGAAATGTGTGATCTAAAACCAATTTTAGATATTTATGTGACGGTAATTGATTTCATAAAGTTAAATTATTTTTAAATCTATAAAAAATTAATCTTTTTTTAGACAAATTAATAAGAAAAATATGTCAATTTTTATGGGACAGAGAGAGAGTACTTGCTATAATAGAAAGATAGAAAACCTATGCCAAACAATTATTTAATTTTATTCGTGAAGCCAGAATTTCACAATATATATATATATATATTTTCAAGAAGATATAACATCTACTAGTTGGTGAGGAAACAATTGATTTCTAACTACCAGTTTATTTTCGAGTTAACTGGATGTCTATTTTATTGTTAGTTCTGTTCCATTATCTGTTGTTACTGCTCTCGCTGTCAGGCGTGACATTATGAATAGTATATATAGATAAAAAAAAAATTTTAATGTTGTATATATATAATGAAATCAAACAAATATTAAAGTGTAAACTCATAAATTTAAAAATAAATTGAGTTTAAATCATGAATTTTACCTTTACGGTTATTACCACAAGTTAAAATACACTGATAACATAAATATGAGCTTAAATTTTGTTTTGTTGAAGTCTGTTACATATACATCATTTTTTATAAGTTTTCTAAGCTATAACATGTGGATGATTGTAGGTGGACACATCAACCCTGCAGTGACGTTTGGGTTATTTTTAGCAAGGAAGGTATCATTGATCAGGGCAGTATTGTACATGGTAGCCCAATGTTTGGGTGCAATCTGTGGTGTGGGCTTTGTGAAAGCTTTCCAGAGTGCATACTACAACAGATATGGCGGTGGTGTTAATGTTATGGCACCAGGCCACACCAAGGGTGTTGGTTTGGCTGCTGAGATTATTGGTACCTTTGTTTTGGTCTATGTTGTCTTTTCTGCCACTGACCCTAAGAGGAGCGCCAGAGATTCTCATGTCCCTGTAAGTTTTCTACCAAAACCTTCATTTTTTGTAGAGGATTCGACATAATCCAAAACTTTAATTTGATTCAAATTTATTATAGATGTTTAAAATTTCACTTATGTATAAATTTATCAAGAATTGGAGTTCAACTTCTATACACGAGTTATTAGGATACATACAAAATACCGGATTATTATATGTAAAAGTTGTAATTAGTAACTTGAAAATAAATAAATATTATAAAAGTTTTACACTATCAAGTTATATTGGCTCGAAAAGGAAAAGAAAAAGGTTCAATAAGGATTCAACCATACTCGGGTAGAATTCAGTCAAATGCAATAGCCTTTAGCCTATACTTTATGTTTTATTTAAAAGTTTTATATGTATAAATTAGTATTAATTTAGAACTAGTAAATAATTTGAAAATTATGAAATTTTACTAACTCATAATTTGTTAGTGATGTAGCAAAGAGCAACTTTTTTGAGTTATTGCCCCTAGATTTCCTTCACTTCCCTCTCTACTTGAAACAAACATTTTGTCTAGTTGTCTATTTGTTTTTCTTATCTAGTATACTCTAGGATTATCTTTGGCACTAGAAATCAAAATAGGCTATAGTACCTTTTTCTTTTCCCCCTTTGAGGTGAATAAGTTGTTGTGAGATAAAGACAAATCTTATCTTCGACTTTTGAAGCATTATTAGCACTAGGAATAAATAACTTCTTGTGGTGCTAATTAGGCAGTGCTCTATCCATTATTATTATTATTATTATTAATAGTATTATTATTTATAGACTAATTAAAGATGAAGGTGGCATAATTAAACACTTTAGAAAACATAACGGTACTTTTTGTTGGTGGGTGGTAGTAGGTAGGAGGCCCAAAAAGATAATAAAGTGATTTGATTAACTTCTATATGATAATATAATGTAAAATTTCTACAATATCAAAATCACGACAAGATAATTATAAGTGATTGTTCATGATAAGTAAAATTAGTTACCTGAAAAAATGGATTCAACTTGTTATAACATACGATATTAAATTTTACTAATGGAGTAATTGTTTTTTGTAGTGACAGTGTATAGATGCTGAATCTTTTATTAGTCATTTTGTTTTGATTGAAAATTTTAATACATTTTTTTCCGACTCTTAATAATTTGATTTTGTATATGATATATAAAGGTCTTGGCACCACTTCCCATCGGATTCGCCGTATTCATGGTTCACCTTGCAACTATTCCGATCACCGGAACCGGTATCAACCCGGCAAGGAGTTTCGGAGCAGCTGTGATTTACAACGGTGACAAGGCATGGGATGAACACTGGATCTTTTGGGTCGGGCCATTCATCGGAGCTTTCATCGCTGCCGTCTACCACCAGTATATTCTCCGAGCAGGTGCTATTAAATCTCTTGGTTCCTTCAGAAGCAATGCTTAGGAACTTGCATGCATGCAAAAATTGTACATTAAAATGTTTGTGTTTCGAATGGGAAAAAAGAGTTCTTTTTTTGTTTTGTTTTGTTACTTTGCTTCTGATGTACTTAAGTTAAATCTGTTTGTATGTTTGGTTTTTCCTTCTTTGTATTTTTAATTTCTTTATCCTCTTTTTTTTATTTATCTAGCTGGCTGTTGGCCCTTTGTATCTTTTTGTATTTCTTGCTGATTCCTCGTACATTATAATGTCTCTATGGTGTTCTTTTAATGAGATGTGTCGAGTAATGCTCAATCGAGAGATAACGAGGGTCAGACAGAAGTATAAAATTTTGATTGTTGAGGGAATAAGATCAAGTTTATTAAGAACAAGTTGTATCAATGACGAAGAAAAATCTTCCGACCAGTAATTGTGGGGAGTTTAAAATGCGTAATAAGCCTCAAGTATACGAAAATTAAGGGAATCACTACAACAAATGTGATATTTAGCTACAAAATTATTAGGTACGACACACATAATTGGTCACTAATAGATCACTTTTTGTTATAAAAATTAAGTTTAAATACAATAGTCATATACTTTTAGTGACGAAACATACAATTCCGTAGTAAAGTTTCGTCCACTAAAGTTTCCCACCAAAAAATCATTTGGCACCATATATTAAGAAGCATTAACGACGAATTTTAAGTTATCGGTGACACATTATTTTGTCCCTAGTAATGTATCCAATTTATGACAAACTATTATTTGTCTTAAAATTAATTTCATTTTGAATACGAAAAAGTTTCGTAGCGACAAATTAGAGTTTGTAGCTAAATATTGTAAGCTAAGCCACAAAATTTTATATTTAATTGTTACCTTAGTTTTTGTCACTAATAATACAAGTAATTGGTAACGATCATTTTATTGTCTCTAATGAACCTGCAAAATAAGTGACAACATAGTTGTCACAAAAATGCAATGTTTAAATAGCGATAATTTAAAATTTATAGTTGAATAATTTAACTATTTTTTACGAAAAACATTCGTAGCTAAATATAATATGATGTTTGCCTACGATTGCTTAGGGTTACAAGTGACAATCCCTACTAAAAAGCTAAAACCGACCTCCGAAGATCTATTTTTGGGCCATACCGATTAAAAATCGATCTCAAATCGGAGGTCGGTATTGCTTAGACCGGTATCAAAAATCGATCTCCAGAAATTGGTATTACCGACTGCACACTGTCTAATTTTTTTTTTTTTGAAATATCAATCTCTAAAGCTCGGTTTTTTATTTATTTATATTTTTGGAAAACATCGACCTTTGGTGGTCGGTATTTTAAACTACGCAATTATAAGATGCACAATCTGGGATCACCCCGGCTTTGCCGTGGTAGGTACATTTTCTACCATTAGACTATTGGTGCTTGTTGGTGTAAGATTTATGATTTTTTTATTTATACTCTTCAAATTCATTTTTTCGTGATTCATTTTTGCTTAAATTGACTCCAGAGGTTGATTTTTTGAATTTGTTTTCTTAATCTTTTAAAAAAATGATCGAGCCACTTTTTCAATTTTTTGGGCAAAAAAACCAGATCTCAGAAGTCGGTTTCATGATAAACAATAATTAAAAATTATTTAGGCTAAAATAGACCTCCGGAGGTCAATTTGTTTTATCTTTTATGGAGATCGGTTGTTTAGATCGATTTTTGTTCCTTTTTAGCAGTAAATTAACCAATATTGTTTCCAAGTGTTCTTCATAAAAAACAACAAGACGAAACTGTAGAATGATGCACAACTACATCTTATGAAAAGTCAACTGTTAATGCAAACATAAAACCTAATGTAAATCGAGGACTTGATTCCACAAAGAGAAATTATTTGAAAATAAAGTTGATTTGCAAGCCTAAATTTTGCAAAGGTGATGATTTTTTTATTAACTATTTACCACCAACGTTAAAATTAAATAAATTAAAAATAAAAGTACTAATTAAAGAAATTAACCAACTATGTTTTCAAATATATTATTATCAATTGTTTCTTATTATTCACTTAGCGTACTGTTTTATTGTAGTTACACTTACAATTCTTTTTTCCTCTCTGACTTGCTTTGTGTTTGCTTTATCATGAGCCGAGGGTCTCTACCTTCCAAGTTAGGGGGTAAGATCTGCGTATACTCTACCCTCTCCAGACCCCATTAGGAGATTACATTGGGTATGTTGTTGTTGTTTCCAAGTATATTGTGATAAGGCACTATGTTACAACTCATTTTAACTCGGTTAAAAATGTTTCATAATTTGGCTATTTGTGAAATAAATAGAGTTGCCTCTTAATTTATTTTGAGAATTAGGAAATTCATGTTGTATTTGAAAACCTTAAAACATTTGAAAATTAAAAAGGTAATGGTTCAAGTGATTTTCGAGGAAGGTGATAGGTATCTCTGAAAATCCGCAAACGCGGTTACTAGTGGAGTTTTAACAAATTTTTAGACTAAAAATGTAACTTATTTGTAATGGGCGATTCTAAAGGTGTTTTTTTATGAAATCGTTTATTAGACTAAAAATGTAACTTATTTGTAATGGGCGATTCTAAAGGTGTTTTTTATGAAATCATATATTTAGCGCTTAAGTACTCCATTAATTCAATTAATGAATTAACTTCCAAGATTTCGGCCGATTTTGAAAGGTGTAATATGTGGAAAATTTAGCATTTTTAGTCGTGACCCTTGTGTTATAATTGTAATCAAAACTTGTTAAATAGCCGATTTTAAACCAATTTAAAATACTTTCACAAATTTGACCAATTTGAAGTAAAATTGAGATAAATAATTTAATTAATTATTTTTGACATAATTTGATTTTCAAATTAATAAATACACTTATATTTTAGAAAATATTACATAATTAATATATATATATATTCTCTCCCAATTGTAAAGAATGTCCCAAAAAGAGTACAAATCCTTTTCTTTCGTATAGCAAGGGTAATATGTCTTCTTATTCTGTCAAAGGTCGCCTTTGCGCTTGGGTTACTGTTTATGGATGAACTTTCACAGCTTGTATCCACGCGCTCCATTTTTCCTTCGTCTTTGTCGGCAGGGGGTCTCAATCAACATCCTGCGCCTTCTGGTGATTCTGCGTTCTTTCCTATTTCTCAATCAAATGAGGGCGAGGAGCATCCTGCAGGTACTTCAGAAATAGAGAAGGCTAAGGAAAATCGGGAATCATTAAATCGATTTCCGAAACCCCATTCCCGAAATATAGCATTTGAGAACGCGTTAATACGACAAGATCATATAATGAAAAAAAAAATATATATATATATATATATATATATATATATATATATATATATATGCATATGTTAGGGTATTTTGCCCAATGAAATGGAAAAATAACCAAGAATAATTTAAAAACTATTTTTATAAATGATTCTCGGTTTAAAATTCAAGAAGCTTGATCAATTAATTAAAATCGTGGAGAGTCAAAATTGCGTGTCAACATACTATTGTGCTAAGAAATTATACGTGCCCAAAGTGTGTCTAGACACACGGCCTCTTGATCTAATCAGAAGATAGACCATGCGTCTAAACACAAATATTCACGCGCAGGATAACCCCCACTCTAAGGCTAAATACAAATATTCATGAGCATGACAATCCCCAGTCTACAGCCATACCTATTGCCCGACTTACATTCAATCGGATCCAGGCTTCTAGTCCAAAGCTATACGCCACAGGACACATGCCCCCGCATTCTTAACCTCACACAATATATACTCAACCTTATCTCAGCTCGTGTCAACTCCCTTTATCCAACTCTAAAAGAATAAGACGCACGTCCAATAACTTCTACGACAATCTCCCCAACAACGTCTTGAATCACTATACGCCTTGTGCACGTTATAATTTTTATTTTAAAATTTCTGTAAAATATTTCAATATAAGAACTTGGCGGGTTAATATATTAATAACTAAGATAGTTAAATGAATTTTATAATTTTTATTTCTGAATTTTGTATGATTCTAGTATATATTTTGTAATTTATTTATATTTGATACCCATTTTTAAATTACTGATGACTTGATTAACTAAAATTTGAAGAAAAAAATGATACGAAATCAATAACTTGGAACATGAAGTAGAATATGTTCTGAAATAGTTTTTTTTGTTGCACAAGTTCGTATTACCTTGATTAAAATTTTAGTTCATCAAAAAGAAAGATTAACATTTAGTAGTATCAGTAGTAGAAGATAAAAATTAGTGGACACGAGAATTTAGTGGGAGGGATAGGATTAGAAGAAAATTTAGATAAATCACTTCTCCACTTTCTAAGTTTTAGGGATAATTTATGACACTATTCCTACACATGACACACCTCTCTTCAAATTCGTATTTCCACCAAAAAGAATATGCAGCACTATCTTTGGGGCCCCAAAATTTAAAAAAGAAACTGTCTTTTGGCGCATTGTTTTTAGATTTTTGGCTCCAAATAAATTTCAGGATTCATATATATGAGAAACTACACTGCAAAGTGTAGAGTGATTCCTGAAGTAAGAGACTAGGTATGAGTTAATTAGTTTCCTAATCTCATATTTTAAGTTTGAGCATTATTTGAGACGATCATATATGGAGTGATTATTCATTAATTACTTTCTACTTCACATTTCCTATTAAGCTTTTTCTTGTGTAGATCTAATAATTCACATTTCAAAGTTTAAGAACTTAGTTCTATACGTTATTGCTAGTTTAAGTTCTTTTGATAAGTTGGTACCAAATTAAAGTCTCTTTTTTTCTCATTTATTTTAATTTTCAAAGTTCAATTACTCATTTTCACCCATTAAAACTTTATGTTGAATAAGAACTTGTAGTTTACTGGAGTATTATATTTTGTTTATACCATGAAATCATAAAGTATGAATTCAAATGTTAATTTTTTTCTTTCTCTTTTACACCGGTATATGAAGGTTTTAGTCGAATTAAGACTAACTTCAAATTAAAGGAATCGAGAAAAACTCTCTCTCGCTATTATGGTTACTTTTTAAGAATCTCACGACCTAAGTATGCCATTCTCTCCATCAAGCATTGGTACTTTGAGAAACAACATCCAATTTCATGTTTTAGTTTATTAGTAATAGCTAGAAGATTTTGGTGAAACTTTTATTCGGGATAGATTTTACTTTATTATGCTCTTTTATTTTTACTTTAAGGAGCTTGTAATAATGAGATATGTAATATCTTGGTGTAACTTGTCGTTCTTAATGTATGATCATTGATCTAGTTCAAATTACACCTTTAATGGTATAACACGACCATTATCAAATATAGTAATTCAACATAGGTTGGGGTCGAATTCCACAAGGAATACGACGAGAAACTAGTCTATTCGTGCACGTATTATAGCTTTACTAATTACTTTACTCCTATGGTAACCAAGTTGTTTGTTTGTTTTATCTACATCAAATTATCAACTTAAATAAGGTTTATATTATCAAGTATTTGGAATGTTAGGGTTGTGACTCAATTCATGGAAGTGGTGTTGGGGTTAGGCTTAAGTATGTGTATTAATGTGGTATGGGTAATGGGGACTTGTGTTTAGGTGAGAATTTCTCAATTGACCCACCTAATTTTACTTTAAGATTTCTCAAGCTCTAAAGTGTGACATTTATGAACACCCATTATGTACCCTTAGTTTATTCCCTTATAACTAAAGTTGGAATCATTAAATGAGGTTAAAGCCCTAAGTCCTAATCAACATGCTCCTTTCCTAGACTCTAGTCTCCTTTTTCAAGTTTGACTAGAGACAATAGGCAAGAAAGAGATGTTTGTAACCAACCCTTTAACATTAAATATGAGGCGTAGTTGAATCCCACATGAATACACAATTTTCATTGTTTATCAAATAGCCCAACTACCACATTCTATTATTTTATCACAACTCTGATCTAAATCTAGTCACTTATTGCAAGTAATAAATACACAACACAATAATAAATGTAACAATACATAATGAATATAAAAGGATGCTTCTAATTATTAATGATGAACAATACTTGTCTTTACAAAATGGATCAAGAATCTTTTCTTGGAATGATTAACTAAAAGATGAATAGTGAAAATGGGACAAGGAATATTCAAAATTGGCTATGATATGTTGTAATCTAGGTATCAAATCATGTGTCCTATCACAAAATCCTAGATACTATATATAGGGTCCCAATTTTCAGTCTACACAATATTACAAAAATACTACCACCTGACCACTCTGCGACCGCAGAACAGGATCACAGAATAGGTATGCGAACCGCAGAACGGACCTAGGGTTCGCATAATGGTTCCAATGGTTGAAAGTACGGTCCGCATATTTGAACTGTGGCCCGCCGAAGCTGCTTGAGTCTTCTCAATCTGAGTTGAACTCGAGTTGAAGCAGTAGTTCGCATACTTGATTGTGGTCCGTAGTTTGGGTCTCACTTCGGACTCCGTAATTATTCTTTCACTGTTTGATTCTGCGGCATAACCACCATTCTGCATTCTACAGTATGGTTCTGCGGCCCGCGGAAGTGGCCTTCTCTGTACTTCTTTCATTTTTCAGCATTTTTATCATGTTTCAGCACATTTCCTCATTCTTGCTGTCCCAATGTAAAAATCCTACAAAAACTAAAATAACATAAGAAAAGACTACTACAGATGTAATAAGGACAATAACAATTCATGAAAATGACATCAAATATGCCGTAATTTGTAGGCACATCAACACCCCTAACTTAAATGATTGCTTGTCCTCAAGCAACCTAAACATCACTAAGGTACGACTAATGACAAAATAAAGATGACTATGATTGATTCTACCTACAAGTCTACAAGCATGTGATTCACAAAATTGACAACCCCTCATGTTTTCCAAAACAAAGGTACAAGAGTACATATCTACTATCAATGAGCCCATGAACATCAAACCTCAAGAGATGTCTAGACGCTACTAGTGATTAGATGTGTCGAGATATTCAACTAGAGGAGCTTTCATTTCACAAGGTTCATGCAATTCAATATGCTCTCACAACAAAGAAATCCAAACTCACTCAAAGATTTTCTTTTCAAGACAAGGGACAAACAATATCACTCGCACTCACAAAGAATGTCAAGTGTCACAAGTATCATGTCATAGGCTTGTCTTTATTTTAAGTCACTACTACTCAAAGAGTGATCGGTTCGGATCTCTAAGGACTTTATCAAGCTCGTAATGTAGGATTAGGGATATGTATGGTATTCATTTAGGTACAATTGACTTTTTTCCTCCTTTGCATTATTTGTGTTCGTACATTTTTTCATTATTGCAATACAAGTAAGACCTCCACTATACTAGTTATGGAGAGGATGTTTTTTATTTCATAGCTCAACTCCTTCTTTTATTTTCCAACTTCCTTTTTCACCTCATTTATTCAAGTATTTCCCCACTTTATTTCATTCTTTTTTGTGGTTCATTTTCTCTTTCCTTTTCTATTATTTTTGCATTTTGTTTTCTTCTTTTTCTTAATTTTCTCTTTTTTTAGAACCACTCATATCACAATCTTCTTCCCTTCTTTTCTTTGCACATCCTACCCAACATAGACTTTTGGCCTTATTCATCACTTTTCATGCATTCAAGAAGGGATTTGGTTCAAAAATGGTTTGTTTCAAAAAGGTTTTAGATTTGTAATGTGGTAGCCAAAGAAAATAAAAAAGCTCAAAGGGGAGAACTAGTTCTCTCAACTCACGGATAGGTCAAAGAAGTTGTTAATCAAGAAGGTTCACTCTCATGTGAAAGCCTAGATCATTTCCTAAATCAAGCAACTCTATTTTCGCGGTGACAAACCAACGAGATAAGTTCTAAATGACACAAGCAAACACAAGATAGCAATCAAGTCCTCACCACTCTATGCACATGAACTACAACAACCTCTACATTTTATACTCTCTATAAAAAAAAGGCTATCATCTCATGAGATTCAAACAAGTAGACATAGAGTCATAAAATGAGACATGCTTACATAGAACAATCATTTGAAGGATCATGCTACTCTTATTTTCAAAATTTAATTTTTCGAGGGGTGTCATTAAAACCAAAAAGAGCTACACATGCTAAAAACTATATATAAGTACTAACCAAGTCAAAACTATTCTATCACTAGGCGGTCATGATTAGTGAACATACACACTTGGAAAAGAACCAGACGAAGAAAAATCAAAGAAAACAAAATATTAAACACAATACGAAAAATAACAAAATACGAAATGTAACAAAGTACAAAACGTAACAAAATATTAACATAACAAAGTGTCCTTTTGCCCAAAAAAAGCATACAAAGTACCCCCACCCCCAATTTTAAAAACATGATTTTTTTCTCAATGCATAAAATAATAAAAAGAGCAAGGACAAAAAGTTTGAGGTCTCCTTGAGGTGTACTAAGCACATTCCTGAGTCTGGCTCATGAATGTGGCCTCTGTTGGGGCATCAGTTCTATGTGACTGTGGGGGTGGGAACATGTATCTATGCATCGCCCATCACGGGCTCACTTTGAGGTGGTTGTGGTGGTGTAGTCTCGGTGGCTGGTAGGGTGATGCCTATAACTTGTGGAGGAGTAGGACCTCCAATATCAATATCTATCTGTGGCTCTTGGGCCACTCCACTTGACCCAATCATCGAGGTATCCTCACGAGACCGTACCACCACCACATCAACAACTACCTACTCCGTCAATAGTAGGTCCTCATTAGCATCAACTCTCACAACTGTGTGGGGCTTCTCAAGCCCCTCCTCATCTGTCTCATCATCATCCCCATCCACCTACTCCTACATCTTTGAGTTATCAGGGGTCTCACCAAAACCCTCTCTTTGGCCCTCCACCCTAAGGCTACTGACCTGCTGTGGCTCAACCCTCAACAGCTGGATCGAGATACCCAAGAGGTCATCAATCACAGCAGTCTTCAAATTCTCTACTTCTTTCTTCAAGTTGTCTATGTCTGCCTAAAGTGAAGAGATGTCACCACTGTACTGGCCTCAAGTCTGTGTACCCGGCCTGTCAAGAAGACAAGTGCATCCCCATGCTTTCTCTGCCTCTACTGCACTGCACTTAAGATATCTCTAATCGGGGCTAAGGTAGTCTGGATCATCTCAATAATACTCAACTCAAGTCGGGATGATCAAGCATCAGCAATGGCTGCAATCTGACCTATCATCACTATACCAGCCCTCGATAAGACGGCCGCTGATCTGGTAGCAGCTGAAGGTGCGGGAGGAATAGGGGTTGTTGAAGCTGGAGTGCCTACCGGAGTGGATGTACCGGTTGTGGAAGGAATAGACGAATTATGGTCGGCAGATGTAGTGACATGTGTCTCTTACCGCTCATATGTGAATCCCTCCAAATCAACCAGTGTAGTGTCTACCAAGGCACTGATGGTCTTTCTTTTATTTCTTCTTTGTCTCTCCTTAGCTTGAACCCTCAAAATATCGCACGTCAATAAAGCGTCAACTGCATTATCCACGCGAGGCAACTTAGGAACCTTGGCCCTATGCCATCACTCTTTAATCAGGTAAGGAAAGGAAAATGAGGTTTTGTCTTGTTGAGCTCGTTGTCAATCACAACACCAACATTCACATAAATTCATCTCATAATGCATGCAATCAACAAAATCTTCTCTAGCCGAATGTCTGTCTTATTGTATGACACCTGCAATCGGCTACTCACAAAGCTTAGCCAAAACTTGGCTTCCGTACTCAAAAGTTTTCTTGTAAAGCTTTGTACTTGCGACAATCCACTCCAGGGTCGCATTAGTCACAATCATGGCTGCCACGCACGCTCATCATCCATCCAGCCTGAGATTTTTATTGCTTACTCATTGTGGTCACATGAGAGGTTGGGGTCAAGTGCTTTACAAATTGACATGCTCCCACATTGCACCTTGACTCCCCGAACCTATACATCATCTAGAATGTTTTCGGTTGCCCCTTTGTTTTCTTAGGCACGGATGCGGCATAGGAAGCGTAAAACTCACATACCAACTCCTGTTGTATTGGGGCAATGTCTTGAGGAAGCATTTCCACCCATGAAACACAAGTAAGTCCCACACTCTAGAGAACTGGTCCCATAGCCCATTCATGGAGATCCATTTTTCTTCGATGAAGGTCCGATCTTTACTTTTATGATATTTCTCTTTCAAACCTTTCACACCGAACTTTTTGACCTCTTGGGCCCTCTTTTGTCTCAACTCGACCGCTCGAGCCTCTTCTTTCCCAACAACCTCCTCATCAGACTGGGAGGATGAATGTGCAGTAGTATGAGAGGTTTGGACTCCTCATCACTATATATAACTGTGCTGGGGCGCCTTCTTTTGTTACCCAGCTTGGCGGTTGCTTTATGAGTGGGGACTATCAGCTTTCTTTGGTTTTGGGTTCAACCAAGCTGTGGTTGGCCGCAAAGATCTATCCGGGGGTGCCAACTTATTGATAGTGATACACTTTTATGCTTACGTCTTTTTAGGTGCCATTTCTGCAAACAAGAGGCATGATGAGTCTTGGACTATGGTATGAAAAATAAAGTAAAATATTTTTGTGTTTTTCATTAGGAAATTGCGAGAATGAAACACACAAAACAAACAAGAAGTTGTAATACAAAGCAAAAAGAAAGAATAAAAACACAAGACTGGAAAAAAGCTTCAGTGATTGCAGACCTGGTCTGCGGGATGCAATCCAAGTTTGTGACGTCGCAAACTCAAAATGCAGTCCGCAGATGGAGATCACATTTTTGCCCAGAAATCTCAAATTCACGGGGTAAAAGTGTGGCCTAATTGGCAGTCCGCAGAACCATTCTACGGACCGCAAAAGGCATCGCAGTTTTTCCTTTCAATTATCTAAACTTACTGGCTAATTTTGTAGACTTTGTTGCCCTTCTACGATCCGCAAAACCATTCTACGGCTCGTAAAAGAGCGCCCAGCCAGTGCATTTCGAGTATTTTTTTAAGGATTTCGCCTCAATTTTCAAAAACCGGTGTTGCCACACCCACACTATCACCACACACACATTATCAGCCTAAAATATGCTTGCAATTAATGCTTGTTGGTACTAAGACTTCACTACGACTTTAATTAAATCAAATTTAACAAACATAAGTATATTTAGGCAATAGTTCAAAAAAATTCTCAATTGACAACCTTCCCGCTCATATTAAGCAACCAAATTCAATATTCATGCAATTAGAAATCATTAAATGAGGTTTAAAGCCTCAAGTCCTAATCAACATACTCATTTCCTAGACTCTAGTCTCCTTTTTAAAATTTGACTAGAGACAATAGGCAAGAAAGAGATGTTTGCAACAAACCTTTAACATTAAATATGAGGGGTAGTTGAATCCCACATGAATACACTTTTTCATTGTTTATCAAATACCCCAATTATCACATTTCATTATTTTATCACAATCCCAACCTAAATCTAGACACTCATTGCAAGTAATAAATAGACAACACAATAATAAATGTAACAAGACATAATGAATATAAAAGGATGATTGACTAAAAGATGAATAGTGAAAATGGGACAAGGAATATTCAAAAGTGACTATGATATGTTGGAATCTAGGTATCAAATCACGTGTCCCGTCATAAAACACTAGGTACTATATATAGAGACCCAATTTTTAAACTACACAATATTATAAAAATGTCATCGCCTGACCACTCTGCGACCGCATAACAGGACACAGAACAGGTATGCAGTCTGCAGAACGAACCTAGGGTTCGCACAGTGGTTCCTTGCTTGGACTGTCTTGAACTGTGGCTGAAAGTGCGATCCGGAGAACTGAACTGCGGTATGCAGAAGCGTATTGAGTCTTTGAAATCTGAGTTGAACTCGAGTTGAAGCAGTGGTTCGCAGATTGTTAAGTCTGTTTAAGTACTATTTTAGAGTGCGTTTTAGGGAGTCTTGTGTTAGTCTTTAAATTGTTTTGTACCGTGTTACGCTTGTTTTTATTTTATTTTCAGAATAAAGCGATACAGAATGGAAGTGAGGCGGATTTAAATAAGCGGATATTGAGGATAAATATGTCGGTTTTGTCAAAGAAATGGTTCAAAGAAGTCATGGGAAGTTCGTGAGCTAGTTGAACGTGTCTCAGAAAAAAAAGAAATGACAAATGAGTCGTTGCGCCTACAACAGAGCCGCGGCACTGAGATTCCAGAGAGACCATATTTCTTGAAGCAGAAGAGTCGCGACGCTCTCTGGACTACGCCGCGACGCTTGAGGAAATCTGCAAATGAGTCGCGGCGCTTGTGTCCGTACAGATTACGAGAACTCATTTTTCACAAGGGCAAAAAGGTCTTTTCAAAGGGAAAATAGGGGTTGCTTTAAAGAGGAGAGGAGGGGAGGAGGAGAGAAAATCCAAATGAGGAATGATGAAAAGAAGTTTTTGAACCTTGGAGGAGCCATTGGAGATCAATTCCTCAAGTTCTTTTTCTTTGTCTTGGATTATCTTGATGTTAATTTTCAGTTTATGTGTTAATTTTAGAATGACTATGAACTAATTCTTCTATTAAGGTTTTCAATTAAATCACTTGAACCTCTATCATGAGCTAATGCAAAGTTATCTTGTCTTCTTCATCTATTAAGGTCTTTTCAATGTGTGGTTATTGAATGAGAATTTATTGGCCATTGATTTTCATTTATCTAAATGAGTTTAAATCAAAATCGGAAAAGTGAGATTTGAATATGCTATAGTTGAATTGACATAGGCTTAATCTTGAGCGAGAGTATCACGATTGTTGTGTAGCTTTTAGGTTGTTGATCTTAATGCTTCCTAATTGATGAAATTTATCATAGAAATATAGAAAATTCTCACTAGGTTGAGTTTTATATGTCGTAACGTGAATATAGAACATTTTTGTTAACCTACTATCTTAATAAGAAAAAGAATTGTTAATCTTGCATTAGTAAATGGTAGAGTGCATAGTTGATGGGATTGGAATCCCTAATTGCTCTCATTCTTGAATTTAATTCGTGTGTTTTTGTTGCTAGTTTATTTTTGCATTTTACATTCGTTTATACTTTCTTTATTTTAACCTTTACAAATCAAGATTCGTTAGCCAAATAGAAACTAGAAATTAATTATTTGGTAACTGATAATTCAGTCTCTGTGGGACGATACTCGGTTTTACCGAAAATTATTACAAATTGCGATACGTATACTTGTGTAGCTCTAAAAATCCGCAACACAATCGGATTGTGGTCGCATATGGAAGTGCGGACCGCAGTTTGGGTCGCACTTCGGGGCGCCGTAATTCTTCTTTCACTGTTTGATTCTGCGGCATAGCCACCATTCTGCGGTCCGCAGAAGTAGCCTTCTCAACACTTCTTCCTCATTAATCCTACAAAAATCAAAATAACATAAGAAAAGACTACTACAAATGCAATAAGGACAACAATAATAATGAAAATGGTATCAAATGTGCCGTAATTTCTGGGCACATCAATCACGGATCAAATTTTTTTGTTATTATTTTGCATATTTTAATATGTTATTTTCAATCTGTATAATGCAAGGGCAATGGTGAGTTTTTCTCGTAAATTTTTTGCATTAGCGATTTATTTTATCTTTAAATATGAAAAACTTGTTAGCTTCCATAAATTCTCAAATTAATGAAAAATTATTTAAATACAAATTATAAGTTTATCATTATGAATTTAGACATCATCAAATACTTTGTAACTAGTGAAAAAAATATTTATCTTTGAAGGCTAAATTTTTGCATCAAATATATTATACTTTTCAAGACAACACTTTTTCGGCACAGAACACATTAGTTCGTCATAAATTGAATACATTTAGTGATAAAAATAACTTTTGTCCCAAAACCGCCTTCTTATTAACTACGAATTAACTTAGTATCTTATGACAATTGTAATTGTCACTAATCATGACAAAATTTAGTGATAAAATTATTTGTCGGTAAAAATTATATTTTTAGCTATGAGATGATAGTTTTAGATACAATATATAAAAGTAAAATTGTCACTAATTTATATATTTAGGGACGAAGCACTTTTTTATATATAAAAGGCCATCTTCAGTGATGAAATTACGCTTGTTTAACTATAAAAGACATATAATTTTAGAGACAATAGTCGTTGTCACTAATTAAACTAACAAATTAGTGAAAAGGTAGTTTTGTAGCTAATAATAACATTTTTAGTGACGAAATCACACTATCAACTACAAATTTTTATACTTTTTTGACGATCGAGTCCATCATAAATAAGATGCTTTTGGGGACAAAAAAGAATTTCGTCATTAATATAATTTTATTTAGCGATGAAACACTAAATTGTCTTTATGTACATTTAGTGACCCATGATTTAGGTACGAATGAGTGACAAATTTTTTTCGTCACTAAAGATTTTTTAGGAGGAAATATGATTTTTAAATAATAAAATAATTCATCACTGGTAATTGAATTTGTTGTAGTGAATTATTTTAGCCATGCGAAATCAAATTAGTTAAATTAATAGACTTTGAATATTAAATGTCTAAACAATGAACAAAAGAAGGTAACGATTAAGGTGTGTTTGATAGGGAGGAAAGTATTTGCAAGTCTTTTTATATTTGGTTGGACAAAGTGATTTGAAAAATATTTTTTGGGCAAACAAATTACTTACCCTAAATCCTAAACCTAGGAAAATGATTTTTCAAGTGGAGTAAGAAAATAAGTGCCACAAATACCATTTGATGTTGATTGTCTCCTATTCCCCCACCTGAAATTCAATCCCGACCCACACTACCCCACACCCTCATTTCCCCACCCTCACACCGATTTCTCCCATCCATCCCCCACCTTCCCCCCTTCAAAAAAAAACTCGTCCCCTACCTGGTGCCCCACATTATTAGAAATAAAGGAGGTTTTCACCGAAATTTAGTTGGAAATTTGTGCTATAAAACATAATTTTTACATCTCATTTTCATCGAACCAACTCACAAGAAAATCACTGGGAAAATGCATGGTGGGAAACATGTTCTCATTGAAACACTGAAAAACTTTCTAATTTTTTTATATATAAAATAATCTACATAAATTCTATGGATCAGGTGGCACTACTAAAAAAATACTATTTTCTCAAAGAAATTTACTCACCAAACATCAACAAACAAATAAAAAAATATTTATTTTCCAGAAAAAAAAAACATTTTCTTTCATGTCAAACACACCTTAATATATAGGAGGAAGAATAACAACAAGAGAAAGAAAATTATAGCAAACTCGAGAGATTAGAGCTAATTACTAGCCCCATCCTCTCTTTCCTATAATTGATCTGATAGCTCTTAAATGTTGCTTTATGAAAATAAAATTAATCTCGAAAGCAACATGCTACCTGCACAAGTAATCTTTAAAGTGATGCAAATATTGGGAAAATCCATTTCACTAGGGGATGTCATTTTCGCCAAAACAATAATGTTATGGATCATATTGTTAACGGGCAGTTATACACGGAGTAATAGTATATTGTGTAATAATTATTGGATTTTTTACCGAATGTATATTTGGTGTAAGTTGTTTGGTATATTACGTAAAGAGTATATCAAACCTAATTGTTAATGCAAATCTTGGTACCAAGAATGTTTTACATTGTTTTGAAATAGACCTTTAAATAATGGAGCATTCTAATACAGAAGGGAGGATTTAGTATGATATTATTATGTAACTAATAACTGAAATGATACATACAAGCTGTATTAATAGAGTTTTAGCATATAATTGCTGCAAATTCCCATCCCCGAGATTTCTTTTCTATTTACGGGGGGTGGGGTGAATACGACAATTTATATCCTATATGATTTTTTTGTTTGTTTTAGTAGTAAAAATTGAGATCACTAGATATGAGAGTTTGAAAACATATTGTCTTAACCTTGAACTTTATTTAACACGTAATAATTATTCTGCTATTGATGATTTAGATTTATTTTTTGAATTAAAAGTGTTAAGAGAAATAATACAAATAGAAGATAACGATCTAATCGAAATACTTAATTAAATAAAAGACTTGATTCTTTTTCAAATACATATATTACTTATAGAATAATGTTAACAGTTCTTGTAACTGTTGCCTCAGTCGAAGGAAGTTTTTCAAACTAAAATTGATAAAATCTTATTTAAGTTCAACAATTATCTCAAAAGAGATTGAATGGATTAGTTATATTATCAATTGAAAAAAAATTGTTAGAACAAATAGATTATAAAATAATAATTATTGAGTTCGTATCTAAAAAAATTAAGAAAATAAACTTTAATTAAAATATATATAACGATCTTTCTTTTATTTTTTTTAAATTAGGACTTCTCTATGAAGTTTGGTCTGAGATCCTAATCTTGTTGAGACGGCGTTGATTACGTGTTCGGTGTTCCTATAAACCTACGGCTTATTTCCTTATCCTTAAATCTATTATAATATTCATAAACTCTAGCTTCTGACCATACATTATATTTTTTTTAAATGGCTTTCTGTGGCGATGCTAGCTTCTCGAAAGTGCTATTATTGATCAGTGCGTTTATTATTTTAATTTAATGATATAGAACATGTTAGGTCTACATACCTTTGAATAAACATGCTTTTTATATTTCTTTCCTGAAGAGATAATGTTCCTCTTATCATTGTCAACTTTAAGGGTTGATGGGTTCCTATCTGTCATCTTCATCCATTTCCAAACTCTATCTATTCATTTTTTTTCCTAATGTAACTGAGTTAGTGAGTTTTTAGCTTTTATTCTAAATAGTGATGATGATATGTAAACTGTAAAGAAATAAGTAATGGTAGTTACTCCCTCCGTTTTAAATTATCTGTTGTGATTATTAAAAATAGATGTCTTAAATTATTAGTTATTTTAGAAGTTCAAGGCAATTAATTATTTTCTTTCCAATTTAACCTTAGTTGAATGTTTACACATATATATAGTAAACATTTAATAAAAAAAACGTATAACTTAAACTCTTCCTAATTAATAATTTTTAAAGAACGCGTACAACAAAAAATAATAAATAATTTAATACGGGAGTAATTATGATGAGATGATCGATGATGCACTTGGCTTTTAATTAAGTCGGAATTTGGAACTTTTGCACTTCGGGATATTCAAGAAAGGCTACACGCGTAATGAGGCATTAATTTTTATACGAATTTAAGTTTTATATATACAATATTTTTTTAAAGTCAGTTTGACTAATTTTTAAAGTTAAATTAAATTAGATTAAGATAATATTTTAAAATTTAAATATTTTAAAATTATGCAGAATGTACTATAAATTACAATTCTTTTTATGTTAATATGATGATAGAATATAACTTAAAATGTTCGTTAAAGTTTAAGTAGTTTCACTCAAGTAATTTACAAATTACCTCTTAAGAAATCTAATTGTATAAATATGTTGTACTCCGTCGATACACGGAATCTAAACATCTTTTATACATAGCATCCAAAGACAACTTTAAAAATATGGCAGTAATATGACATTTATAGAGTCATTATTTAAGGATATAGTATAAATTTTATACACTAACAATATACGAGAGATTAGTCCTCTGAAAAATACCACAGATGAGTTGCTAATTCCAATATGTTGAAATATATTAACGATATCAAATTAATTCTATCAATGTACAAAAGTTAGATCTTATACATAATTCTTCACATCATACTTCCTCCGTTTCATAATAAGTGATATTTTAAGTTTATCATTTTATTTTAAAATAAGTGGTGTTTTAGAATTTCAAGAAGAAATTGACCTTATTCTTTTAAAATTACCCTTATTTACATAATCAAAATTATTAAGTAACTTTCTTTTTTAGATATTAATTAGATGATAAGTTAGTAAAAACACTCATAATTTTTTATGAATGAATAATTTCTTAAAGGTGTGCACAAAATAAAAATATCACTTATTACGGAATGAAAGGAGTATTAATTAGTTTAACCACAAATGTCGAGGTGGTCGGTCCGGACTTTTTGTTCTTGAATAACACAAAGGAAATAAACGTTGCATTATACAGTAAAATTCGAGAATACAAAACATATTTACTTCATCCCTTCACTTTTAGTTGTCATTTTTAGATTTTTCACATCTATTAATAAACAATAACTGATATAGATATTTTACCATAATATCTTTATTAATTGATAAAAAAATCTCAATAATTAAAACCAAACTTACATACTAATTATTAGAGCTAGTATGAAGTTCCAAGATTCAACATTAAGTTTTTATAGATATTAATAGCAATTTACAACTCAACCATCTCTTTAAGAAAGAGGTGTGTGTCAATCCAATACAAAGTATTGATTAGCTAAAATTTACTTACAATTTTAAGAAGTCTTGGTAGTAAATAAATTAAGGGTAAAATAATTTTTTTTATCTTTTCTTGATATGCACAAGTAAAAGTGAAAATCTATTTTTGGAATAGTTGACAAGTACTCCATTCGTCTCAAATTATTTGTTGTGGTTACTAAAAATAGTTGTCTCAAATTATTTATCGTTTTAAAAGTTCAAAGCATAATTAATTTTTTTTCTATTATACCTCTTATCATTAATGAAGATGACAAATAAATAGAGTAAACATTTAATAGATAAATTATAACTTAGACATAAATAAGGGTAAAATAGGTCAAATATCCTCTTATTTAATATTCTTAAGAGATATGTAAATAAAAAAAAATGAAAAATTATTTAAGACGGAGAGAGTAAAAGTGAACTGAGGAAGTAGAAATTAATCTTTGTGAAGGGGAAAGTCCCGAAGGCGAAACCCCCCACTTGTACCAGAAGCCCCTTGGCCAGGTGGGATGTAAATCGAGGAATATGCGCGAGTGACAGCCCTGCAAGGGAGAGGACCAACGGGACACGAACCCAAAGCAACAATCCTTGCAATATTTCAGCAAAGACTGTCACCACACGAATTCGAACCCGCGACGTCGGAGTGGTTGTACCCCAATCACCTTGCTACTTACCAACTCGCATGTGGTCTGGGGCTTAGTAAAAATCAATCTTAGTGGAAGGAAATTACAAGTTAAACCATGTGCTTGGAAGCACGAGAAACAAGAAAAAATGTTGGTGAAAGAAATAGCGCCTCCAACAATAATATACCTAGTATTATTTTTGTGTGTTTGTTATCTTTCCCTTTTTCCTGTTCTTCAACAATGTGTCCAACTGAAATAACATATAATATATTTTACAAATTAATGGCAAGCTTGAGGTTTTATAATTTATTAAGGCTAATGTGTATAATTAAAATTTAAAATAAGTGACAACTTTTAAGTAGTTAACATATCTACGTAAATGCTTTTAC
This sequence comes from Anisodus tanguticus, assembly GCA_034509755.1. Taxonomy (NCBI): domain Eukaryota; kingdom Viridiplantae; phylum Streptophyta; class Magnoliopsida; order Solanales; family Solanaceae; genus Anisodus; species Anisodus tanguticus. Next base: position 4,766,792 of record CM067549.1, on the reverse strand, counting down.
AATATTGAATTGAAAACGTCTAATAAAAATATTTTATCATGTATTCAGACGCTCACTTGTAATAATTCATAATTTGAGTGTCTAAATAAAAATTATTGACAATTTAAGGGATTGTCAATGTCTTAGTTAAACTAATATTATATGACTATTCTGATCAAAAGAGGAACTAGGGATGTTCATGGGTCGGTCTGGATCAATTTTTAACTAAAATCAAAACCAACCCAATTTAATCGATTTTGTAATTATTAAAATCAAATCAAATCAAAACAAATATAATACATATCCATCAGTTTGGTTGTTGTCGTTTGGTTCGTTTGGTATGATTTGATTCGATTTTTTTTTTAAGAAACCTAATGGTATTTCTTTCTTTCAATTTTTCCTTTCGATTAGGAAAGACTTTTCCATCATTTCCATCTTAAAACCCGTTATTACCCTTTTATTGTGGGAGCTATAATTTTCTTGGATTATGGAGAAAATTTTCAAGATCTATAAGTTTTAATCAAGTGAATAAAGTTTATAAGAAATAAAATATTTTTTAGGTAAATCTCATAGTTATATCTTTGAATAAATGAGTTTTGATTCGTGAATTTCTTTTAAGAAATTGTCTTTAGGTGTAAATTTCATTAGCCTATAGAGATAAAGAAAATTTTGATGAAAAAGTAAACAAAATATTTAAAAATATTTATATTAATTAATATAGTGTATATATATATTATTATAAAATTTATATATTATTTTATCGGTTCAGTTCAATTTGTTATTCGGTTTGTTTCCAATGAAACCAAACCAATTCAAATATTATCAGTTCTTTAAACTTTAAAATCAAATCAAACTCAAACAACTATAAATTTATATCGATTTGGTTAGATTTACTATTTGAATTGATTTTTAATTAAACAGTGAACACCTCTAAGAGGAACATGCAGAATACTCTAAAAACAAAATTGAAGAAAATTGTTTCCGCTGCCCGGGTTCAAACCCAATTCCTCATTCTGCCAACAATTTTTTTTGTATAAGTACTTATCATCTTTTTAATAAAATAATTCAATAAAAATGTTGATTTCTCATGTAACATTATACAAAAAAAAAAGAGAGTAATTTGGAGGGTACTGGTGATTAGAATAAATATCGAGTATTCATAACTATAGGGTATAGCACGGGCCCAATGTCTAATTTTTATTTTGTGTTTCAACTGATATCCTATTGGCATTTTATATTTCAGAGAACGTGAAGGGTGCGTCGCTACAATGCATAGGCATGCATTTTGAGGAGTTTTGATTACTTTTCTGCTAAAACAAATTAAATTACATGTGCATATAGTTTTGAAGTTTTCAATGGTTAATATATAGTCAGGTGAAGAAAGCACTGTATAGCCGAAGTAAATATTATTTACATATTATCTACAGCTGGTATTGACAAGAGGTGATGCAGTAATGAAGTGAGCGACTACGTTATTGGCAGTCGTCCTCGGTAGCTGTCATTGCTATACAACAAAAGTACCATTTTTATCACTTATGTGAATGTGATTCTTTTGACTTGCTAGCATGGCTGTCTATGAGATATGCTTGCTGGACCAAAATGAAATTTCACTTTATGACAACTTTAAACTTCCTTAACAGCATTTCCATTGGCATAGTGAATTATTTGAGTTCAGTATATTTTATAAGTACATCCAACTAGCCTCATAATTTTCCATGGAACAAAACGATAAAACTCTGTTCATCAAAGTCAAGAAATCAGATAACAAAATCAGTGGAGTTCTTGTATAATGTAACAAAGTTACTTCTATTAAAGTTCTATAGACCCCACACTACTCCTTAAGCACTAAAAATTCAAACTTACTGAATCAAAAGACCCTTAAAACTATTTACCACATTCTCATATACATAAAAGCACAAACATCTCTGATCTACTCAGCAGAGCACCAATAAGTGCCTTAAGCCAGCTATATAGTTTATGTGTTTCTTGCTGTCTCCTATCATTCACAGAAAGACAAGTACATTGATGGAGCAAAACAATCGCCACAAGTTAGTAGATAGATACTTTCATCAGATGTTTATTTTTCCTCGATAGCTTGGTCTCAATATGTATAGCTTAAGTGATGTCGATGAAAGAAATAATCTCATTCATTATTTTTATTAATTGAAAAGGTAATATACAAGTTACAAAATAGGAAAATCTTATTCCTAAAATCTTATTCTATCATAATTCTAACTATAAAATTATGGTAAGTGTATAATCCTAATTTAGGTAACAAATACACTACAATATACACCAAATGTATATATCATATATACAAGATTGTTCACTGCCCCTCTGCCCGTGATGGGCTCCCGAAATGGGCCAATAAGCACTGTTGTTGGGCCACTGCTTCTGGCTGCTCGGCCTGCTTTTGTATTTCCCGTGATATACACCTCTGTATATCAAGTGTATATCACGGGTGCAGTCATAGCTGGCGGTCTTCGAACGCTGAGACTGTCCCTAAAATCTTCAAAAAGGACCGCGGTTGACCCTTTGTAAAGATGTCTGGAACTTGATATCGAGACGGACACGGCATACGCGAACGTGACCCTGAGCAACCTTTTCACGGACAAAGTGAATGTCCATTTCGATATGTTTAGTGCGTTGGTGCTGAACCGGGTTCCCTAAAAGGTAGATGACACTAATATTATCGCAATATACCAAGGTTTCCTTCTGAATGGGACAATGAAGCTCCAATAGCAAATTACGTAACCAACATGATTCGGAGACCACATTAGCTACCCCTCGATATTCAGCCTCAAGCCTTATCAATAATTAATAAGGAAGACCGGGTTGAGCGGGATAGAGTCACCTGACGCTTCGCAGACCAGGAGACCAAGTTGTTGCCAAGGAACATACAATAGCCAGACGTAGACCATCTAGTGTCTGGACAACCATCCCAATCATCATCTGTGTATGAGACAAGTGTAGATGTAGATGACGGATACAAATGCAAACCATAGTCTAGTGTACCCTGAATATACCGAATGATGAGTTTGATTGCATTCATGTGCTCAACTCTGGGATCATGCATGAATAAACACACCTGCTGAACAGCAAACGTAATATCTGGTCTGGTAAAGGTCAGTTACTAAAGGGCCCCTGCAAGACTGCGATAGCGGGTCGGATCCTCGTAAGGCACGCCTGCAGCGGCACCAAGCTTGGGCTTAGCATCAACCGGAGTTGAAGTGGACTTACAAGATGACATCCCAGCCCTCTCGATGATCTCGACTGCATACTTTTTTTGAGGCAAAAACAAACCATCTAAATGACGCTTGATGGCAATCCCCAAAAAGTAACTCAAAGGCCCTAAGTCTTTCATAGCAAACTCAGAGCTGAACATGGCCATGATAGACTAGCGTAGAGCATCGGAAGAGGCAGTCAAAATGATATCGTCCACATATAATAGAATGTAGACCAAAGAGGAACCACGACGGTAGATGAACAAGGAATTATCTGACCTACTGTGAGTGAACCCAATAGTCAAAACAAAGTCAGCAAACCTCGTGTACCAGGCCCGTGGAGACTGCTTAAGCCCATATAAGGACTTCTTCAACAAACATACATGATGAGGACGGTTGGGATCCCTGAAACCCAACGGATGATGCATATAGATTGTTTCCTTGAGATCACCATGTAGAAAAGCATTCTTGACATCCAACTGATGAATAGGCCAAGTCTTTGAAAGAGCCAGACTAAGCACAGTGCGAATGGTAGCCGATTTGACCACCAGACTAAACGTCTCACCATAATTTATCCCAACCTGCTGAGTCTTACCATCACCCACAAGCCGCGCCTTATGTCGAGCAAATGACCCATCTGAATTCTCCTTATGAGCAAAAATCTACATAGACCTGATAACATTAATACCAGATGGACGGGGCACCAACTCCCACGTCTTATTATCAATAAGAGCATTATATTCATCAGTCATAACAATTTTCCAATTCGGGTCGTTTAAGGCGGACACAGGATTACGGGGCAAGGGGGATTTAGAGATATTAGAATGTAAATTAAAATGTCTTTTAGGTGTAAAAATACCCGCTGACTACGAGTGACCGGTCTATGACTCGAGGCAAAATTTAGTGAATTTTGGGAATTTGTTGGGCTCGGGACGGATTGGCCAGCAGGCAGTGAACCTGCTGGCCCAAATCGGTAATCTGGAGCAGCCACTGGACCAGTTCCAGAATTGGGCTGGACTGGCCCAATTGTCTTGGGGACCGATCCGAGAATCGGAACATGGGACGGGACAGTGGGGCCAGCGGGCAGTGGGCCCGCTGGAGAATTTTAGGTGCGGGATATGTTCGAAAAATGGTGAGTAATATACGGGGATATACCATCATCCAAAAATTATACGAACTAGGATCGGGAGTATGAACTTTAGTAAATGGAAATTGGGTTTCATCAAAAATTACAAGGCGATTAATTATGATTTTCTTGGAGGATAAATAAAAGCATTTGTAACCACGATGATTAGATGGATAACCCAAAAACACACACGGAGTAGACCAGGCCTAAAGTTTGTTAATTGTGGTGGATGGGAATAACGGATAACACAAGCACTCAAAAACCCGAAGATGAGAATAAGAAGGATTCTTATTATATAGGATTTGGAGAGGGGAAGAATATGTCAGACCTTTGGACGGAATTATGTTAAGGAGATATGTTGCCATTTGTAGAGCATGATGCCAAAAATATGAGGGTAGGAAAGCATGAAGTAAGAGAGTGCGGACAATGTTATTTATGGAACGAATTTTGCGTTCGGCTTTCCCAATTGGATTGGTTTGTACTGGTTTTCTTTGATGACATACTCATTTATAGTACCGGATGGGCTGAGCACATGGAACACCTCTCCAAGGTCTTTTACTTACTCTCCACTCATAAGTATTATGCCAAATTTTCAAAATGTGTATTTGGAAAGAAACATGTTCATTATCTGGGGCATATAATTTCCAGCGACGGGGTAAGTGTGGATCCGGATAAAATACAGGCCATTTTGGAATGGCCCATACCTTTCACTATTACAGGGATTTCTAGGCCTTACCGGAAATTATCAGCGGTTCGTGCGGAATTATGCATCTTTTGCTTCGCCTCTCACTGACTTGTTAAAAAATGAGAGTTTTCATGGAATAGTAAGTCCACAGAAGCATTTAGGAAATTGAAATAATGCATGACCACCCTCCTGGTTCTTGCGCTTCTCGATTTTGAAAAAGAATTCAAAGTCGCGACGGATGCTAGTGGTGTTGCCATTGGTGCGGTCTTGACTCAATTGGACTACCCTTTGACATTTTTCAGCAAGAAACTAGTGCCTAGTATGCAAGCAGCTTCCACCTACACAAGAGAACTCTATGTTATTACTGAAGCGGTCAAAAAGTTGAGGCATTATTTGCTAGAAAGAAAGTTTATTATCTATATGGTTCACATGAGCATACGACACTTACTTTCTTAAGTAATTCAAACACCGAAAAGATAGCTTGTAGGGTGAGTAATGCATGACCACCAATACTCACCCTACACACCGAAAAGATAGCTTGTAGGGTGAGTAATGCATGACCACCCCAAAAGATAGCTTGTAGGGTGAGTATTGTCCAAGTCCATATAAGGAGTCCATGTTTCCATTTCATAGCTTGTAGGGTGAGAATTGTCCAAGTCCATATAAGGAGTCCATGTTTCCATTCCATTTACGATATGGGACTCTTAACAAAATATTATTGTTATAGGTGAGGGCGGAGCTAGAAAGGTTACATATGAGTTCGGCTGAACCCAAATAGTTCTAGTCCAAACTTGGTATTTGTATTAAGAAACTTATTAAATATGTAAAATGAATTCAAAACTCAGTTACTAACACAGGATGTCGTCATCCTAGAATTAAACTCTATAAAGTTCAAATTATGCCTCTGGCTATAGTTAGAAGTCCAACATATAACCTAAAATAAATTGAACCCCCCTACCAGTACGTTAGAAACTTCCTTTGTATCGGGCAAAAAAAATCACTTATGTATAGTATGATATTTTAGCAAAGGGGATTCAGGTGACGACCATGGGACCGATGTAGCCGCGCTGCTGATAGTAGCTAGGAGGTGGAGGAGAAGGAGGACTCGGTACAATTACTTCCAGTCAGTGCACACAAAACCAATGAATACAAGAAATGTGATTTCATACCCACATTTCACTTAATCATATTTTACCTGATATACTTTTAAACGGCTAAAATTGAATCGATCATTTATTGAAAACATCGAGTACATTTACTGGTGGAGGACGCGCATATTAGGCGGATGTGGCAGTCTTATTTCCATAAACTCTTGAACGAAAAAGGAGATGGAGACATTGTGTTGGGAGATCTGGAGCATTCTAGTAGGTACGGGATTTTGGGTATTGTAGAAGCATAAGGTTGAGGAGGTTAAGGGTGTTGTTCGCAGGATGCGCAGGGGACGAGCGACCTGGCCTGATGAGATCCCAGTTGAATTTTAGAAGAGCGCATGTATGACAGGTTTGGAGTGGCTGACTGAGTTGTTTAATATCATTTTTAAGACGGTGAGAATGCCCGAAGAATGGAGGTGGAGTACAATGATTTCTATGTGCAAAAAAATGGGGTATCCAGAGTTGTAACAACTATAGGGGTATTAAATTGCTAAGCCACACTATGAAAGTTTGGGAAAGGGTCGTGGAGACGAGGGTGAGAAAAGACGTGTCTATTTCCGAGAACCAGTTTGGATTCATGACGTGGCGTTCGACTACAGAAGTCATTAATCTTATTAGGAGGTTGGTGGAGCAGTATAGGGAGAGGAAGAGAGACTTACATATGGTTTTCATCGACCTCGAGAAGGCATATGACAAAGTCCCTAGGGAGGTTCTATGGAGATGTTTGGAGGTTAGAGGCATACATGTGGCATACACTAGGATAATCAAGGATATGTATGATGGAGCCAAGACTAGGGTGCGGATAGTAGGAGGAGACTAGGAGCACTTTCCAGTGATGATGGGGCTGCACCAGGGATCAACTCTTAGATTATTCCTATTTTACTTGGTGATGGACGGACTGACGCGACAAATTCAATGGGAGGTGCCATGGTGTATGTTATTCGCAGATGACATAGTCCTGATTGATGAGACTCACAGCGGAGTGAACGCCAAGCTGGAGGTTTGGAGACAGACTCTGAAGTCTAAAGAGTTCAGGTTGAGTAGGACCAAGACAAAATATTTGGAGTACAAGTTCAGCAACGGGAGGGACCTTGAGACAGGCGTGGATGTGAGGCTTGGTACTCAGGTTATTCTAAAGAAAGGAAGCTTCAAGTACTTCGGGTCTATTATCCAAGGAAATGGAGAGATTGATGACGATGTCACACATCGTATTGGGGCAGGGTGGATGAAATAAAGGCTCGCATCTGGAGTCTTATGCGACAAAAAGTGCCACAAAACTTAAAGGCAAGTTCTATAGGGTGGTAGTTAGACTGACTATATTGTATGGGGCGGAGTGTTGGCCAGTCAAGACTTTCCACAGCCAAAAGATGAGAGTTGCGGAGATGATGATGCTGAGATGGATGTGTGGGCATACAAGGAGAGATAGGATTAGAAATGATGATATCTGGGACAGAGTGGGAGTGGCCTCGGTGAAGGATAAGATGCGGGAAGAGAGGTTGAGATGGTTCGGGCATGTGCAGATGAGAGATGCCGATGTCCCAGTGAGGTGGTGTGAGAGGTTGGCTATGGACGGGTTCAGGAGGGGTACAAGTATTTCGAAGAAGTATTGGGGAGAGGTGATTAGACGAGATATGGCGCAGGTGCAACTTACTGAGGACATGACCTTAGATAGGTGGTTGTGGAGGACACGGATTAGGGTAGTAGGTAGTCGAGCGTAGTCCTACTTACTCTTACAAAATGATAGTTGTAGTGTTATTACTGTAGGCCCGATTAGCCTATCACACTTATAGGCGCAGTATTGCTTTATAGTCCCCTGTAGTTTGATTTCTGCTGCTATGTGTTCTTTAGTGTACTTTGTTTATCTTATTTATCTGCATTAGCTACTTCTTCCTTTTGTCAGAATGCGCTACCATGGCGTGTTCGATTTTTTTATCAGCATGTTCATAATACTTTAATTTCGTGTCTGGGTTTGACTGTTTCTCTTGCTTTGTTTTGCTTGCTTTGCTTGTGATTATGTTTTGTCTTGAGCCGAGGATCTCCCGGAAACAACCGCTCTACCTACCAAGGTAGAGGTAACGTCTGCGTACACTCTACCCTCCCCAGACCCACGTTGTGGAATTTCACTCGGTATGTTCGTGTTGTTGTATCGAGTACATATAAATAATTACTAGTAGGGCTCTGGGGGACTAAGAATGAATTGATTTCAACTTTATCATGCACATTCTTGCCACCCTTTTCAATAAATTAAAGTTGTATGCATGAGTGTGCAAAATACTACACATCATTACTCTCATCAAGTATCGACCTTAGTGGTTAATGGCCTTTGCTGGTCCATTAAGCTAAGCAAACCTCTAACTTAGCTTTAAATTACATTCTCATGCAAGAAAATTGAGACCACTAACATCATGAAAAGCAATTGAACCTACAATTAGTAGTATATATGTCATTTTAGTATCAAAAAGCTTTAAAATCATTGTCCATAATATTTCATTAATGTTCATATGTTGCTACTCAACTAATCCAAATGTCAATCAATAGCTAGTTACTTATGAGCTTCTTTATCATACCATTTCCCTTTTCCCCCTCTTTTTTCCTTTTAACAAATCTTAGTCAGTTTAATTTGAATATAATCAATATATAATATATTCACTGATTATGCACTGTTATCCACTTATTATACATTCGTTATATACTCAGTATACATCATGACAATTACGATTAGGCGAGTGAAAGTTATCGTCTGGCTAAAAATGTTAAGATCCCAAAATATTTACGCGCATCCAAAGATTACACCAAATAAATAAAATTTTGCTTAATTATTACTTTGTGTAAAAACTGGGAACAAAAAAAGTATTTCTGGAGAAGTGGTTTAGACATTTTATATTTGGATAAGGCACTTGAGTAATTAGGAGGAAGCATAATTCTCATAATGAGCAGAATATGCATAATGAGCTATAACAGGGAGAATGCATCTAATCTTTCCTTTTACTATAGAGTACTCTTTACTAAGGTTGGTCAACGGTGCGGGTCGGCCCGGTCCCGACCCGACCCCGCCCCGGCCCTGTTAAAAAAATGGTAACGGGATTCGAACCGGGACTGGACCTGGACTCGTCCCGCCCAGGCCCGTCCCGCCCCAGTCTCAATTCGCCCGACCCGCCCCGGTCCCGCCCGATCCCTCCCCTTTGCAAAAAATGTATGTCACATAACGGCCATTTTATATTTTGGCCGTTGTGCAACGGCCATTTTTGGCCTCCCCCACCCCCCTACCTCCTTAATATTTATTTTAACCCCTAAATTAATATATTTACACTTTAAACCAATTTCTCAACTATAAATACCTCATTTTCTCTTCATCTTTCTCACAAATCTTCCTACAATCTCTCTAATCTCTCAATATATCTCTCTACAAGTCTACACTGTCTACTAAATATTAAATTTTATTTATTCATTTGTATAACTACATCAAAGTACAAAAATTGGGAGTGAAGTTGGCAATTAGCTTGAGGATCATCCATCGAGCAAAGTTTCAATTTTCAACTTCGATTACACGTAGAGGTTACGTCGGCGTTTGGTACATTCGTTCCTTCTTTAAATTATTATTGTTACTTTATTTTAATTAGCGCACTTAATTTCATTATCTTTAACTATTTATTAGCATAATTAAAATGGAAAGATTAAGAGGTACGTTTAAGAGCAAGGGTAAGGGTGCTTCTTCTAGTAGGGGTAACAAGGGCAGATGTATTTCTTCTAGTCATCCTATTCCTAGACATGATGATTTGGTTGATTACACACATATAGATCATGAAACTGATTTTTTTCTGAAATATCATTAGATTTAGTCGACGAGATATTTTCTGTAACTCAACCAGACTTTAATTTAGAAAATAATCTAGATGACACACCCACTAATCTAGATGACACACCCACTAATCTAGACGACACACTCACTAGTGCACCTCCAACTGGAACGTCTCTTATTCCCCCTAGTATGAGACGAGGCCCAATAAAACGAAAATTAAAATCAGATGCATGGATTTTTTTTTATAGGGACGAAGAGAATCAAGTAGTTAGATATCAAATTTGTAAAAATGTTTATAAATTTTAAAAAATATTTTATTCTTATTCCCATTATTTATATTATTGGTGTTGTATTAAATTCGACTATTAAAATAGACCATTGTAAAGCACTTATTGAAACTATTTATGATTGTATAGTAGTACTTCCACCTCCAACTCCAAAACATCCAAATGACCCACCACATAGGGAACAAACTAAAGAAGAAGTGTTGTCTAGCATACAGGATGAATGCAAAAAAAAAAAAAAAAATGCATTACCAACAAGAAAGTGCTAGCAACCAACCGACTTCCATACCATCTTCTTCTTATTCATCACAACCTCAAAAAAGACATGTTGTTTCTGCGGCTAGTATTGAAAGCCTTGGAAATAGAATGTGTGGTGGTACCACTACTAATCAAATTAGCGAGTTTGATGTTTTTGTTTTGCAGGGTGTTGTACCGTACCAAACAGTTCTCAATGAAGAAGGACGTGAAGACTTGCTGAAATACTGGAGGGATAATGAGAAGATATTTTCGACACTATCAAAGATGGCCCGATATGTGTTGAACATTCAAGCGTCATCAACAACGTCTGAAAGCGCTTTTTCGGCCGGAAGATTTCAAATAGGAGAGCACATACACTCATTAGCGGGAGACAACTTAGAGATTACAGTATTATTCAGAGATTGGGTACTAGCGGAGCGTAGAAGGTGCGGTCAACCGGAGATCAACGAAGAAGAAGACGAAAACTACAACGACATCTTATCCGACGAAGGTGGAAGTGACGTCTTGCAATTTGACCAATAAATTTTAATTCCAACTGAAGAACCACAAGACATTATAAAGAAACTAGAAAAGGTGTTTTTAAATATGTAATTTTTTAAATTGTAATTTTACTATGTAATTTGCAACTTTCAACACCACAAAGTTGCAATTTTGAAATTGTATTACAAAAAAATCATATTTCTATTAAATAATATAAGAGGCACAAAAACAGCCTTGGATGTTTTTATTACACTAACTTGTTCAATTATTGAGGTGTTTATATATGTTATTTTTTTAAAATTAAGTGCAAAAAAACAAAACGGAAACCCGACCCGACCCGACTGGTCCCCTTTTCCGACGGGGCCGGGACGGGACATCGGCGGATCCCGCCAGTCCCGCCGGAGGACCTATCCCGCCCAACCCCAGTCCCGTCGGGAGCCGCCCCGTTGGCCATACTAATCCTGCCAAGTATCCACTCCATCTGGACGGATCAAGAATCAATCATAATGAAGGGATTACAATACTAATTACACTTATTAAACAATAAGAAGAATCACCCAATCACTACCAAAAAAAAAAAAGGAATCAAAGAAATTCATCTCTAAATAACCCGTAGCTAACAATTTTCTTAAATAATTCATCTGTAACCCCTCGTTAAAATAAGATTAAAGATAATTTTTTACTGTTTAACTACAAAAGTTATCCGTCTCTAATCCCATCGTTAAAAGATTTTTACTGTTTAGCGACTGAAGTTGTCTGACGCTCTTTTTTTTTTTTTGAACTATCAAGTGGAATAGAATACCAAGAAAGAAATCACTTTTCTGGAGAATTCATTACTACAGGTTTATGTAACCCCTTGCTTAAGCAAAAATTACTTTTCTGGAGGAGTGCCTTTGTACTACTTATTATCTTCTTTCTCTATACAAACATGCATGACATTTATTTATTTGCTACTAAAAAATCCCATGGGAGTGAGTGATGACAACAACTTTAATGGAGTTATAGTCATTGATAGTATTCCTATCATTTGGTTCCCTCTTTTCCACAATACATTCAATTCTAAGCAACCTCCACTTCCCTCATTTTGCTTATAAATTCCCATTCTGAGTGCAAACATTCCCTCATTCAAACCAAAATTCTTGGTTCGGTTCTCCACCTTAACAACAAAAAATAGGATCGATCGAGTTCGACACTGTGCCATTACCTTATAAAATCCCACTCTAAGTGCAAGCACTCCCTCATTCAAACCAAAATTCTTGGTTTACTTCTCCGCTTTAACTACAAAAAATAGAATCAGATCAAAATCTGTCGAGTCTTGACATTGTTCCATTACCTTATCATTATCACTTCAAACAATTTTAACATTACCAATGGCTTCTTGTCTATTTTTTGTTGTTGTTTTTTGCCTACCCTTTATTGTGAAAGCTCAAGAAAGGGCTCCACATGGCCTTGCTTATGAAAGCCCTGTTGCATTTTCACCAGAAGCGTACTCATTTTTTCACCCCGAGACTCAAAAACAGAACACTACTACTACTGAAAGTTTATGTGATAATAATAATAATACATCAGAATCATCAGGTTGTTCAAGATTTCCTACAGCATCAAGTGTGCAGTCTAATCTAGCACATGAAAGTTTATCGCCAACCGATGAGGATGGTGACAAGCGAATGGGAGCTGATGGGATGGTTGGGATCGCTCTTGGCTTTGGGTTTGGTATTGTGTTAGTATTTGGCGTTTACTATGTGGTGAAAGCACGAAAATGCAATGTGAGCAAGAGTACTCCCCTCCAGCTCAATGTCTGACTCCCAAAAATGTTGTCCCACATGTGTCTGATTCTCCGTACTACTTTTGGAGAATCGACTCGCATCTGTCAACATTCTTCAAGAGTGCTAGCAACATATGTCACAACAGGCTTCTACTCTTATCCTTCCCCTGCTACTGCTGCTCATTTTTACATTTTTTTGGTTTGTCAGGTTTCCTACTGAAATGGTTTGGGATGTGAGATGTAACTATTGTTTGTATCGGTAGTTAGTGATATAATAGAACGATTATTTAGTGATTATTGTAATCCAAACAACCCATTCTGATTATCATATGCAGACCACATAATATCGGCATATCAGGGCAGAGCTATCATCATAAAAAATGTAGAGAGAAAAGATAAGGCTTACGGGTACTCTCCAGGAATTTCCTATACTGTAAGGGACGTTTGGTTTGCAAACAAGTAATACAGAGATTATAATACGGGTATTACATAAATGCCGGGATTCTCTAGTAGATATATATTATTGGTTAATATTTTGTTCACAGGATTAAAAAAGTATGTGCGAGGCATAATATCACATGTGGTTGGTTTAAAGTTTAAACTAGATAAACTTTTATTTTCAATTTTAACCTTGTTTTTAAAAGACTTTGAGAAGGGCAAATGTGTCATTTTATTGTTTCATCCCGGATATTGGACTGAAAAAAAAATGAGCTTAAAGTAGCAATATAGCTATATGTCAGAATAAGGATAACGAACAACAAATCCTATTGACAAATGGTATAACCCTTCACACACTGGCTTGCCAAGTGTGGTTAATCGGCTGACGTGGTTTGCAGGCTATTGCGTCAGTCCGGAGTTTACCCTGTGCGCACTCGAGAGAGTAGCGGCTGCGGGTTCCTTCGTCAACAAAAAAAAAATGGTATAACCCTTTGCATGAACCTTGTGGGTGATCTTGAAGCTATTATAAACATTAGTATTTTCCTAACCAGTTACAGGCAATAATCTATAGTTTATTTATTGTAGGAAAAAGGGTCAAATTTGCCCATGTACTATAGGAAAATGATTAAATTTACCTTCCGTTATATTATCGGTCCAAAAATAACTCTAACGTTACTTAAATGGTTCAAATATACCCCTCTTCTATTAAGGTTGTCCAATGTGGATATCAAATCCTACGTGACACTTACAACTTGGTGAGATGGACTCCACGTGGCATGTCACCTCACCACCCCACCTCATTTACCCCTTTCCTCTACTTCTTCTTCCACCACCTCCACAACCACTGCCACCAATAATAAGACTGAAATTAAACTTATATACCTGCGCAGTGTGCACCTTCAAGTTAAATGTAACAACTCCATCACCCAAGAACCCTGCTAAGCTCAAAGACACAGCTTGAAACTCTCATATAATAAATTAAGCAAAAACTGTATAAATTTCAAATCCATTTTTGCCATCATAGAACAAATTATTTGATATTCTGTTAGATTATGAAATGGTTTTTAAGAATTGGTTTAGAGAAGTAAATATCCAAGACCAGTGTAATCTTACAATGTGCAGTACCTACAAAGTACAAAAAACAGGCTTACGAACATTAAATATTGTGTTAACCATAATATTTATCCATCACAAATATGATTGTGTTTTATCTTCTGCAGTATATAAGTAAATAAATTTAATTTGAGTATTTGAACCGAAGAAATCGGGAAATATAAGAATAAACATAATTATAGAAGAGCTTTAGTACCAATAACATAACCAATTAATCACTTGATATATCTCAGTTAAACCTTCATCTAAAGCCAGTAAGAAAATTATACTGCTTTGTACAAAGTACAAACAACTACACTGTAAAACAATTTCATTTTTCAGTAGAACTAAAGCCAAAAAAAATGCCAAGGTTATCAATTATTATTCGAAAATCAACAGGTCACAAAACGACAACAGTGAAAAAGTGAGGAATCTCCGCTTGTTCTTGAGTGGCAAAACTGTGGATTTAATTTAAATGGTTGGGGTGGTGCTAATGGTGGCAGTGGTTGAGGGGGAGGAGATGCTAGTCATGGAAGAAGGGGAGGAGATGGGTAAATGGGTTGGAGGCAGTGAGGTGGCATGCCACGGGAAATGCATCTCACCAAGTTGTCAATGTCACGTATGATTTGGTGTCCATCTTGGACAACCTTAACGAAACAGGAGTATATTTGAACAATTTGAGTAATGTTATTTGATCATTTTTCCATAGTACAGGAGACCCTTTTCCCTTTATTGTATACCCTTTGCATGAAGCTTTAAAAAGGAATTGCAAATTACTAGGGTTTGGCCAACGGGGCGGGTCGACCCGCCCCTACACTGCCCCGGTCCCGCCCCAGTCCCGCCCCAGTCCCGCCCCAGTCCCCTCTCCTGTGCATAAAATGGTTGTTGCACAATGGCCATTTTATATTTTGGCCGTTGTGCAATGGCTATTTTTGGCCTCCCCCTCCCCAACCCCCCTACCCCTTAATATTTATTTTTAATTTCTAAGTTATTATATTTACACTTTAACCCAATTTCTCAACTATAAATACTTCATTTTCTCTCCATCTTTCCCACAAATCTCTCTAATCTCTCAATATATCTCTCTACAAGTCTACATTATCTACTAAATATTCAATTTTATTTATTCATTTGGGAGTGAAGTTGGTATCTAGCTTGAGGATCATCTATCGAGCAAAGTTTCAATTTTCAAACTCTCGATTACACATCTACGTTACGTCGGCATTTGGTACATTCGTTCCTTCATTAAATTATTATTGTTTCTTTATTTTAATTAGCACACTTAATTTTATTATCTTTAATTATTTATTCTATCGAGCAAAGTTTCAATTTTCAACCTCTCGATTACACGTCTACGTTACGTCGGCGTTTGGTACATTCGTTCCTTCATTAAATTATTATTGTTTCTTTATTTTAATTAGCACACTTAATTTCACTATCTTTAATTATTTATTAGTATATAATTAAAATGAATGATTTATAGGTATGTTTAATGGTAAGGGTAAGACTTCTTCTAGTAGGGCTAACAAGGGCATGGGTACTTATTCTTGTCATCCTATTCCTAGACAGGATGATTTGCTTGAAAATGATTTTTTTCCTGAAATACCATTAGATTTAGTCGAGGAGATATATTCTACAACTCAACAAGACTTTAATTTAGAAGATAATATAGATGACACACCCACTAATCTAGATGACACGCCGACTAATCTAGATGATACACCCACTAGTGCACCTCCAACTGAACCACCTCTTATTCCCCCTAGTATGAGACGAGGCTCAATAAAACAAAAATTAAAATCAGATACATGAATTTTTTTATATGAACGAAGAGAATCAAGTAGTTAGATATCAAATTTGTAAAAATGTTTATAAATTTAAAATGGAAAAAGGCCAGGGTGGGACGAGAGGTTTATTGAGACACGTACAAAACTTTCACAAAGCTGGGTGGGACTAATACCTGACTAAAAATTCGGGTGCGCCAATGCCCTATCAGTCGGGACAAGGTTCACATATTGTCCCGAACCAAGTACAAGGTCAAATTAACCCTATGACGCGGGGAAATTGTAGGCCCTAAATACGATAAACATAGAGATAGGGAAGCAATAGCAAAATTAGTTGATGTGGAGGGTTTGCCTTTTTCATTTTCTTCTTCTCCTGATTTTATTCATTACATTAGAGTTATGTATAATCCTATTTTTACCGGTTTTCCTAGATCAACTGTTTGGAGAGATGTATTTAAATTTGCACATGAATATCAACAGTATTTACGTTATTCCTTATATCATTTTCCTGATAAAATATCTATCACGTCTGATATAGGCTGTAGTACTAATGACCATGATTATTTAAAGGTAACATATCATTGGATAGATTATAAATGGTCTATGCAAAAACGTATTTTAGCATATAGATATATAGATGATAGGCACACTGATACTTTATTTCAGAAAATATTTATTCAGTTTGCGATTATTATGGCATAACTGATAAAATTATGACTATTACATTAATGTTTCTTCTAATATTTATATTATTAGAATTTTAAAAGATCTTTTAACTCCATCTTTTCCAAATCATTTTCATATAAAATGTGTGTGTCATATTTATAACTTAGTTGTAAAGGATGCTCTAACACTTTTTGCAGACATTCTTAATAAAATACAATTTGCTATAAACTTTATTTTTAGAAGTAATAGAATACAACGAAAAAAAGAATATAAAAAAACTTGTCACGATTGCAGACTACCTTATAGAAAAATTTCCGAAAAAGTAGCTACTAGGTGAAATTCTTTATACGAACAACTACTTGTTGCTTATGATTATAGAAGACCTATAACTTTATTTTTTAACGCTCATAATCGAAATCCAACTGATATGGTTGTAGATAACGATTCGGAAAAAATTTCAGAACTTATTGCATTTCTATAGAATTTTTTTCAAGCAACAAAAGAAATTTTCGGTATATATTATCCTACTATTTCTACTATGTTGTTTTATATAGCTCTAATATTTTTATTACTTAATTAATATATGGAAAACCCATCTTATAAGACACCTATTAAAAAAATGTATATTTTATTCCTATTCTCACTATTTATATTATTGGTGTTGTATTAAATTCGACTATTAAAATAGACGGTTGTAAAGCACTAATTGAAACTATTTATGATTGTATAGCAGTACTTCCACCTCCAACTCCAAAAAAATCCAAATGACCCACCACCTATTGAAAAAACTAAAGAATAAAGGCATTACCAACAATAAAGTGCTAGCAACCAACCGGCTTTCATACCATCTTCTTCTTCTATAACACAACCTCAAAAAAGACATGTCGTTTCTGCGGTTAGTATTGAAAGCTTTAGACATAGAATGTATAGTGGTAACACTACTAACCAAGTTAGCGAGTTTGATATTTTTGTTTTGAAGGGTATTGTACCGTACCAAGCAGTTCTCAATGAAGAAGGACGTGAAGACTTGCTGAAATATTTGAGGAAAAATGAGAAGACATTTTCGACACTGTCAAAGATGGCCTGAGATGTGTTAAACATTCAAGCGTCATCAACAACATCTGAAAGCGCTTTTTCTGCCTGCAGATTTCAAATAGGAGAGCACAGACACTCATTAGCGGGAGACAGTTTAGAGATTGCAGTATTATTCAGAGATTGGATAAGGGCGGAGCGGAGAAGGTGCGGTCAACCGGAGATCAACGAAGAAGAAGACGAAAACTACAACGACATCTTATCCGACGGAGGTGGAAGCGACGTCGAGCAATTTGACCTACAAATACTAATTCCAACCGAAGAACCACAAAAATTATAAAGAAATTAGAAAATGTGCTTTTAAATATATAATTTTTTTTAATTGCAATTTTACTATGTTATTTGCAACTTTCAACACCACAAAGTTGCAATTTTGACAATTGTATTACAAAAAAATAATTATTATATTTCTATTAAATAATATAAGAGGCACAAAAATAGCCTTGGAATGTTTTTATTACACTATCTTGTTCAATTATTGAGGTGTTTTTATATATATTATTTTTTAAAATTAAGTGCAAAAAAAATGGAAAAACCCTATCCCGTCCTGATAATACCGGTCCACTTTTCCGATGGGACCGGGAACGGGACATCGGTGGATCCCGCCAGTCCCACCCTACCCCCATCCCGTCGGATCCCGCCCCGCCCCGTTGGCCACCCTTACAAATTACACATACTCTGTTATTTGCTCGACATACTATAGGCTAAAAAAAAGTGTAGGTGAAGTTAAACCTCAAAATGGTCCCCTAACAAACAGTCTTCATCCATAAATTTTGGATCAACTGGCTTTAAACATAACCATATTCCTTTTTGTCTAATCGTGCCCGTGCTCCCAAGTCCCAACCCAGTATCCGCGAAGGCACTTCAAGGGTAGCGGTAAGCTACCCACAGATTGGTCTTCTGTTCTGGTTCAATCAACATTACAATACACGACATTACTTTATCAATGTACATTCTCCTCGAGTGACCCTTTGATCCATACATTCCAAAGAGTAGGGGTCAAGTTAAAAGCAGGGATAAAGCAGGTGACTATGGAGCACCTAAGTGTTTACAATACAAATAATAAGTTAAGTAATCCTCACAGACCAAAGCTAGGAAAGAAACATCAACAGCATCAGCAACAAGAATACAAGATAGTATTGTATCTGTGAGAACTGCAACTTCTAGAATTGAGAATACTTCCATCTGTTCTTGTAGGAATCTTACAAAATAAAAGAGACAACTTCTAGATCTGTTGTGAAATAACACAGCATTTTTACCATCCACGTGTGCCAAGAGACTTGATGACAGGCCCTAACGCCTGATCCACAGCTTTGTTCCATAGGTGTGCAAACTCTATACCAGACTCCTTTTGTGGAATGTGCACGGTTGTCTGAAAAGTATTCAAATTGATTCAGAAAATGGTTAGAGAAGACACAGAACGTTGAGTTGATTTGGTTATCACAAACAATGAAAACCTTAAATCTTGCTTTGAAACTTCATATGTATTGTACATAGACCGGGTAACATGCACATCACAATTGCGGTCATGATAAATCAGCCAGGAGGTTGGGAGTTCGAGTCACGGGGGAGTAAAGCAAGAGATGGCCAGGAAAGAGCCACCGTTGAATCCTGACCAATGGAATGCAGAAAGTAGGATTTACCATATAAATGAAAATGTTTATTAGCAAAAACTTGGAGGTTCACCTTGGTAAAACTAAAGCAAAGTTCGGTCATTTTACATTCAGCATTAGCTCGAACTGATCGAGTACTCTGAGCTTGAAGATTTCAAATTGCTTGCTCCATTATTTCATCTGACTGAACTCATGGTATACTGAAGTCAAAGCCAAATGCTATTGATGCTTCTAACAATTTTACTTCGCCTAAAACAGCAAAGGGGCCAAAACATCTGGACTCTAAAACCATATAAACCTCTTCCAACCGCAACAAGAAAAATATAATTTGCCTCATATAGTCCTCCTTCAAAAGTTCATATTCAAAAAGTATCTTTTATACTCTTCAACTCCGCCTGTGACCTCGTTCACATTGCCGGTCCGAAGCCCAGATAAAGGAGGAGGGTTGCAGAGGGTCAATAGGAAACAACCTCTCTACAAAGGTGGGGGCAAGGCTGCGTACATCTTACCCTCCCCAGACCCCACTTGTGAGATACACTGGGTTTGTTGTATACTCTTCAAGCTCCAAAGCTTCAAAGGTATCATATGAGAATTGAAACAAATAAAGAAACTGGAGTACCAACAGAAGAAAAGATTGATTAGTTATTTTGTTTCATGACATATAAACCAACACTTAGGCAACTCTTTAACAACACCGCCTAACTGCTTATCACCAAAATTATGTCTGTTATAACATACCACCAACCAGCTATTCAACACGAGCCTCACATCATCACCAAAACAAGTTTGAAGAAGCCAAAACCTTTTGGCCAACACACAATGAAGCAGACTAGATATTATGCACCATATTTAAAGCGGTGGGTTCAACCACAGAGTCTCCTTCATTACTCAATCCCACCATCTTCATATTTATGCAACTACTTTCTGTTTACTGTGTAGGTAGCCCCACATCTTACAAACAATAATACTCCCTTCTTTTTTTACTTAATAAGTAGTATTTGTGCATTATCTACTAGTTATGAAATTCAGACTAGATAAACAATTAAAAAGTTAATCATATTATGTGTTGAGTTCTCCCACATCGGTGGGATAAGTGGTCCTTAGTCTTCTTATATGACTTGGGCAATCCTCCTCCCTTTGAGCTAGCTTTTGGGGTTGACTTAGACCCAAGATCCATTCTTTACATGGTATCAGAGCCAGAACCGTCCCAATTCATTGTTTCCGATGTTGAGCCCCCTCTTATATTGTCCACGCTCCATATGTCCAGCCCTGTGCGTGAGGCGGGGTGTTGAGTTCTCCCACATTGGTGGGATAAGTAGTCCGTGATCTCCTTATATAACTTGGGCAATCCTCCTTCCTTTGAGCTAGCTTTTGCGGTTAACTTAGGCCCAAAATTCATTCTTTACACTATGATTTATTCAAATCAACATAATACACGAACCCAACAAATAAATGGCATTTTTATCCGTCCTTTGCCTCAATTCATATGTTGAAGTTCGTTGAAGTTCGTTGAAGCTACCGCCTACCGCTTCATGGACAAAACTATGCGCTTTAAACAAGGATGGACAAAATAATTCCAACAATAATCGGTCACTTCTTTCGATATTACCTTTGAGGATTTGGATTAATATCAGTATTGTGGTATATCAAATATTGAAATTAGTAATATTAATTACAAATTATTTATTAAAATGCTAAATTTAGAGGTAGTAAACTTAGCCCATGAAATCGTAACCCGCCAAACTCGCTCAAATTTGGGGGGTTATTGACCCATCTATTTATTAGCTCAGTCCATTTCAACCCATCAAAATTTTGGCTGATATCTAGCCCAAATTGATCCATGAGAAATCTTGTCAAATATGTTCAAAAAGATTTTTTATTTATTTGATATGTTATATATAGTCATAATTAAAAAATAATATTAATTAGGTACTAAAAATTATAAAAGAACAAATAAGGCAATTAAAGCTTAGTATGAATTGGGGGGTTGGGGTTTGACCCGCTTTTTAGCCCACATTTGGGCGGTCAATAACCCGCCTATTTATTAACTCATCTCATTCCGACCCACCCAAATTCATCCCAACCCAACCTGCCCATTTGCCACCCCTAGTTATTTTCATATATGTTTGATATTTTAAATCTTTTTGTAACTTGTGTGTTTCATTTCTCGCTTCAAATCCCATAGACCTTGTTTCCCTCTTTTGCTTTTAAAAGCACTGGTGTGACGTTTGAACATTTATTTACTTGGATTCTTTAAAGGGTGCTCGCGATTAAAGTTTAGAGAGCAACAACTATTTATCGCGACTGAACAACATTACACATACATTAGTGAATTTCGTCAGATGATAAATCTAACATAGAGTGCCACGTCAAGTTAGTAGTCTCATTTTAATGGCTAATCTAAAGAAAACGATCCTTAATGTTTGGGCTTTGGTCCTTAATATATAAACTTGATGAACGTGGTCCTTAATATATCCCAAAAGGTTATTAATTTGGTCTTTAGCTCATAAGAAATGAAAGATGATGTCAAAGTAAACGGAGCCCTCGACATGTGCAATGCACGTGATCTATCAAACTACACAACAAAGATTCTTTTGTATCATTCAATCCAACTTCAGAAACCACCTCAAAATCCCAAACCCCAACTTAAAAGAGCCATGGGGAAAGTTTCAATTAAAAAGTAAGATTTGAAGAAAACTGCAATTTTATGGTGAATACATTCAATGGAGTGTGGAAGGAAGCATCAAAGTCTTCGATTGGGCTAAGTAGGCTATGTACGGAGGAAAGTGCAATGAACTAAGAGGTTTGATACAACAATGGGGATTTACTGTCATTAAAGATATCTTGGACAACTTGAAATCCTAGGTCGTCACTAATTTTGTGATTCACACCAACTATGTTGACTATTTCTTGACATTTCTTATGTTGAGAAATTTTTCATATAAGTGGCTACCAAGTATTAGCGAATGGTTATAGAGTCGCTTTAATGATTTTTTTTGCGCAACTAATTGAATGTAATTTTTCCATTCACATTCGACATACTCACCCTACAGTAGTGACACACCCAGTATCTTCTCCTAGGAGTTTGAGTTGTCCAAGATGTCTATAATGGCAGTAAATCTCCATGGTTGTATCGAACTTTTAAGTTCATTGCATCTTCCTCCATACACAACCTACTTAGCCTAATTGAAGACATTTGAGGCTTCCTTCCATACTTCATTGAATGTATTCACCATAAAATTGCAGTTCTCTTCAAGTCTTACCCCTTAAAATCGAAACCTTCCCCGTGATTCTTTCAAGTTAGGATTTGGGATTTTGAGGTGACTTCTGAAATCAAATTGAACGATACACAAAAGAAACATTGTTGTGTAGTTTGATAGATCATGTGCCCTACACATGTGAGGGCTTCGTTTATTTTGACAAAAGCTTTCTTTACTTTCTTTATTAAGGTTTCTTTTGTTACTTATAGGGCTAAAGACCAAAGTCAAAACCTTTTGGGATATATTAGGGACCATTTCCATTAGTTTTATATATTAAAGGATCAAATAACCCAAAGCCCATACATCAAGGACCATTTTGATCATTTTCTCGTTTTGTGTGTATCTTGTACTTTGTATCTCATATTGCTACTTGCTAGTATATCTACTAACAATAAAATGCTTGCACATACACATTCAGCTAATGATTAGATAACAAATTTCAACTTTTCAGAGAAGATAATATCAAACTAGAATAGCAGCTCCTAAAGTTTCCTACTATTTTCTAAACCTATACAGAGGATATGCAATTCGTAGTTTTTTACCCAAAAAAAGAATCTTTTGAAGAAGTTAGTAACATGCTTATTGCTGCTATAGATACATGTACAATTTGATCATTGTATACAAATGTGTTGAATAGCTATTACTCCATCTGTCTCAATTTATATGACACGCTTTCCTTTTTACTCAGTCTCCAAAAGAATGACATATTTCATTATTTAACAATAATTTAACTTTAAACTTTATCTTTTACGTTTAACGAGATATTTATAACCACAAAAGTATATTTGACTTGTTTTACACCGCAAGATTCAAAAGTCTTCCTTCATTTCTTAAACTTTGTGCCCAGTCAAACTAAATCACATAAATTGGAACAGAGGGAGTAATAGACAAGCTTGATTCATTCTTTGTTAATTAGATGCGCTCGTGCACACACATAATTTGTTTATATCTATTGCAATAATTTACCATTACCTAATAACGTATAAGTCAGAAATCAACATCAATCCTGGAAGCTAATCAATCAGAATTGAGACATACCTGAGATTGATTCTCGGATATGCTCTTATATATGTTTTTCCGTTGTTCTAGAACCACCACGCCTGTCAATACGCTACCTAGGGCAGCGCCGAGAAGACGCTCCTGCATTTGCATAATCAAACGATTTTATTCTATACTGAACGATCAAAATGCAAAGGAAAAATATGATAATTATTAATCTATAAGTTACCTGAGTAAGGATGCTTATCATCCTTGTTGATTGAATTTCCCAGAGACCGAAGAGTGAATTTTGAGGAGAATGACTATTCCTACCAGGAAGAACCGACCCGTACCAGATATATGGGCTTAGTGTGCCTGAAGTTAAATGCATAAATGGGCTTTAAGGGGGCGGAGTGCACGGATAACCGAATTGGGTCATTAGCACTTCAATCCCTATTTTGTGCTGGTTTTAATTTTTTTGTCCTTGCCTATTGTAACATAAGTTCTTTAAGAAATTCAACATAATTTGTGTCCGAATCTTTAATGAATTATGTTTTAATAAACATAAGTTTCATTTGAGGGGAAAAATCAAAGATCAGTTCATTTGAAGGGAAAAGCATGCAATTAAAAGAGCCGAATTTAGGATCCATTTAAGATATAGCCTCACTGCATAAAATTCTGCAAGTATATCCGTTTAAGACAAACATTATAAATTCGCGATTGAAATTGTGAAAATTCTTATATGAAGTTTGGTGATAAACTTCCGACATTTCTGCCTGAAGTAGTAGGATTATCGACATGGAAAAATTGAATGCATGGACTTTACAATTTTTTTTGCATGAAGTTCAGTTATGTATGATTGAACTTCAACCATTTTTATATGAAGCTTATGCTTATACAATTGAATGTTATTTTAGAAACTATAAAAAGAGACTTCTACTAGAAAGTCTCATAAAATATTAGAAATTGCATAACAAAGAGTTGTACTAAACACAAAAATATAGATAAAAATAATACTAACGAAGTTGCACTAGACTCTAGAATAGAACAAAATAGGAGAAACTATATAAAAATTGTACCTCCAATTGTGATGTCCCGTTAATATTTTTTTCCATTTCCGTCAAATCTAGTAAGATTTTTTAAGTATTTAACGGAAATCAAAAGTGCTTATTTTAGGAAATTTAAAATTTCAAAACTTTTTAGTAATATATTTAAGTGATTATTTTGAACATATTCTTAAATTTTAGGAGCCATTTTTGTCATCGTCTCTTCAATTGTGCAATTAAATATATATTCCAAAAGAACCCAATCATTTCTGAAAATATGTGCCCTCTTGTTTGACTTCTTAGCTAAAAATAAGAGCAATAGTTCTCATCCTATAATATCTACTCCTACTTCATCCTATTGCCCTACAAAATGATGAGATATAGGAGAAAACTAAAATGCAATCAATTTGAGTGTTTATATTCTCAAGTCTCAGAAGAGACTAATATAATTTGTGTGGGGGAAAGAATAGGATTTCTTAATCGTTAATTAAAAATTTAAAGAACAAAAAAAGGAGAAAGATTAGTATGTCCATTGGAGGCAAACTATTTACCGTCTCTATCCCTATTACTTTCGTACCCTCATAAAATATCAAAACTATTTATTTAAAATATCTTAAAATTATAATATCAACACGGTATATAAATATATTGAGATGATGGAGACTGTTTCAGTTCTTCTCTTGGTTCCCCATCATACCATCATGATATATAAAATATATTGAGATGATATCATGGAGGATCATGTTCATTCAAAAGACACAATTTCGTAAAAAAATCTCTATGATATTATCATCTTATATACATAGTCTTTCAATGAGATACTTATCAGTCTCCCAAGATACTCGTAGTATATAAATATATTGAGATGATATCATGGAGGACTGCTTCAGTCCTTATCTTAGTCCTTCATGATACTATCATGATATTTAAATATTTTGTCATGGTATTAGAAAGAACATGATATCCTCCCCAACCGCTCTACCTACCAAGGTAGAGGTAAGGTCTGCGTACACTCTACCCTCTCCAGACCCCACGTTGTGGGATTTCATCGGGTATGTTGTTGTTATTGTAATGGTACCAGAAAGAAGGGTTTTGGGTGAGGGAGTACACATGTAAATATTTTTGGTCGATTGGATAAAAAGAGAAATTGGTTTAGGAGGGACATGGTGCGGGTAATTGTTTTGTATTTTAGGGCTATTTGGTGTTATTTTTTCTAAAAAAAAATAATACATGCATTAGCTTTGACATTATTAATCCCTTGTTTGGTAAGCTTTTTCAACTTATGTATAACTAATACTTGCATTGGTTATAAATTCTATTTGGTATCATCCTATATCATAGCTAATACATAGCAAACTATGATATTAGCAATATCAAAGTTATTAATACATGCATGAGCTTAGTTAAAGATAAAATTGCTCTTCAAATCACAACGACATGAAATCTTGATTCTGGAGTACCAGTTTTGGGGTTTTCGAACAAATAAAAAAGTTCACTTGGAAAAAAATGATGATAAATATAAATTTTAATGGTTGTTTTCTCAGAAGTGTCATATTCAATAAAATATACAAAATAGTAGTAGACTGGTAGTGTTTACATGTACTAATAAATACATTACTAGATGCTTTGGCACACTTCTTCTAGATTTTTATTTTTATTTTTCACATAACAATAATTTTGTGGGAGAAGGATTGGTAATTTTTTTTTCATATTTAAATTATTTATGTCAATGACAAAAAGTACATCGTGACATATACTTTTTTGTAAAAAAAGATAAAGTAGTGGACTGAATATTTATTAGATTTTAGATATTTATTATTATACAAAGTCAAAGAATTTAAGGATATTTTTGTAAATAATATTTTTTTAAAATATATAATGCATATTATTTTTAATACATCAAATCAAACAATCGATAAAGAGTAATGTCAACATAACTATTATTAGCATGATTAATAATAATATTATTAATACACACTACTATTCTTATACACTCTACCAAACGACCCTGAAAAGATACCAAAAAATAACTAATGTAAATGAGGGGCAAAATATAGGGGTCAATAACAAAATTCGAAAACGTTGAAGAGATGCCAGTGAACTCCACTTCTCACTCTGTAGTCTAAGCTTAGTCTCTGTTGGATCTCAGTACACACACAACTCTCATCGATCTGAGTCAACTCGCTACTGACTCAGAAATGCCGACTCGACTCATTCTCCTCCTTTCTATCTCTTCTCTCCTCCTCTTCTCTCTCTTACTCACCTCATCCACCGCCGCCGCCGTAGATGACGACGACGAAGACCTCAGCTTCCTCGAAGCCGACGACGAAAACGACGCCGCCGCTGCGCCGAAGCACACTTTCCCAGAAGACACCTTCTCCGACAACGACGAATTCGACGACGACGAAGACTTCGATAATTACGACGATTTTGAGGTCATGAAGTAAAATATTTTATTTAGAATATCATAAATCTCTCTAAAATAGCTAGGCAACATCCGATTCAAATAAATCATTTTTTGACCGTAAATTTTTATATATTCTTTAAATATTTCAAATTATCAATTATTGTAACTAGAATAGTCTTATTCAATAGCTTTCAAATATCAAAATAAAACTGATTTAACTCTCGAACTGCGCCGCCGCTATAATACAAAACCTTACTTTAACTAAAAATAAAATATCTATTTCTATATAAATTTGACTACAAATCCTAATTATACTAATTAAAATAAATAATTTTCGTTTTCCATTTTGAATTGTTTTTTCCAACAGGTGCCTTCGGCATTTGATAACGAGAAGGAAGAGGAAGATGAAGGTCCTAAATTCGACGATAAGGATGTCGTCGTTTTGGCTTACCGGAACTTTAGTGACTTTGTGGATGATAATAAGTATGTGATGGTGGAATTTTACGCGCCGTGGTGTGGACACTGTAAGGAACTCGCTCCGGAGTATGCTGCCGCGGCGACGGAGCTGAAGGGGGAGAATGTGCTATTGGCTAAAGTTGATGCCACGTTGGAAAATGAGTTGGCGGAGAATTATGAGGTTCAAGGATTTCCTACTATTTATTTCTTTGTTGATGGTGAACATAAAACTTACAGTGGCCAAAGAACCAAGTGAGTATTCTTCCTTAGTTTTATGTATTTACTTATGTGTAGCGAAGTAAAAGTTTGTTAATTTAGAAACAATAAGCTCAAATTTTGGTAATTCAAAGATAGTGGATCAAAATATAAAGAAATAAACATACGAAGAAGTGATAGTCTAAGGAGATTCAACATCTACTATATATACATAAAAGAATTAATATCGACATTGTATGTACAATGTATTTTTTCGGCGAATGGAGTTTGGATGAACTCCCTGCGCCCTGAGTTTCGCTCCTGCTTTTGGGAAATAACAACATACCCAGTGAAATCCCACACTACGTGTGGTTCGGGGAAGGGCCGGACAACAAGGGTCTATTGTACGCAGCCTTACCTCATATTTCTGTAAGAGGCTATTTCACGGATTGAACTCATGACCTCCCGGTCACATGGCAACAACTTTACCCATTACTCCAAGGTTCTCCTTCCAAAAAAAAAATTAAAGCAGTATTAAAATGCTGGTATCAAAAGCGAATAAGTCCTCATAGCGCATTTTGAAAAAATAACTAGTAACTAGTTTAGGTAAATAAGCTAAACAAAGTATACTAAATGACGCATAACAACAGAAATCAAACTACATGGATTATAAAGCAATACTGCGTCTATTAGTATGATAGTCTAGGCGAGTCTACAATAATAACACTATAACTATCGGTTTGTAAGCGTAAGTAGGACTTACATGGACTACCTACTACCCTAATTCGTGTCATCCACAACCCCCTATTTAAGGTCATGTCTTCAGGAAGTTGCACATGCGTCATATCCCGTCTAATCACCTCTCCCCAATACTTCTTCGGCCTACCTCTATTCCTCTTAAATCCGTCCATAGCCAACCTTTCACACCTCCGCACTGGGGCATTTGTGTCTCCTGTGCACATGCCCAAACCATCAAAACCTCACTTCCCGCATCTTATACTCTACCGATGCCACTCCCACTCTGTCTTGGATATCATCATTTCTAATCCTATCTCTCCGTGTATGCCCGCATATCCATCTCAACTCATCTCCGCAACTTTCATCCTTTAGATGTGCAAAGTCTTGATTGGCCAACACTACGCCCCATACAACATAGTCGGTTTAACCACCGCCTATAGAACTTGCCTTTAAGTTTTGGTGACACTTTTTTGTCGCATAACACTCTAGATGCAAGCCTCCATTTCATCCACCCTGCCCCAATATGATGTGTGACATGGTCATCAATCTCCCATCCCCTTGGATAATAGACCCGAGGTACTTAAAGTTTCATTTCTTTGGAATGACCTGAGTACCAAGCCTCACCTCCACGCTTGTCTCAAGGTCGCTCCCGTTACTGAACTTGCACTCCAAGTATTCTGTCTTTGTCCTACTCAGCCTGAATCTTTTAGATTTCAGAGTCTGTCTCCAAACCTCTAGCTTAGTGTTCACTCCGCTGCGAGTCTCATCAATCATGATTATGTCATTTGCGAATAACATACACCATGTCATCTCCTCTTGGATTTATCGCGTCAGTCCATTTATCACCAATGCAAATAAGAATGGGCTAAGTGCTGATCCCTGGTGCAACCCCATCACCACTGGAAAGTGCTCCGAGTCTTTTCCTACTGTTCGTACCTTGGTCCTGGCTCCATCATACATATTCTTGATCGCCCTAGTGTACGCCACAATTACAACTCTAACCTCAAAACATCTCCATAGAACCTCCCTAGGAACTTTGTCATATGCCTTCTCGAGGTCGATGAAAATCATATGTAAGTCTCTATTCCTCTCCTATACTGCTCCACCAACATCCTAATAAGATGAATGGCTTCTGTGGTCGAACGCCCCGATATGAATCCAAACTGGTTCTTGGAAATAAACACGTCTCTTCTCACCCTCATCTCCACGACCCTTTCCCAAACTTTCATAGTGTGGCTTAGCAGCTTGATACCCTTATAGTTGTTGCAACTCTGGATATCACTTTTGTTGTTGTACAAAGGGATCATTGTACTCCACCTCCATTCTTCGGGCATTCTTGCCGTCTTAAAAATGACGTTAAACAACTCAGTCAGTCACTCCAAACCTGCCCTGCATGCGCTCTTCCAAAATTCAACTTGGATCTCAGCAGGACCGGTCGCTCATCCCTGCGCATCATGCGAACAACACCCTTAACCTCCTCAACCTTAATGCTTCTACAATACCCAAAATCTCGGTACCTACCAGATTGCTCCAGATCTCCCAGCACAATATCTCTATCTTCTTTTTCGTTCAAGACATTATGGAAGTAAGACTGCCACCTCTGCCTAATATATACATACTCCACCAGTACTTTGTCGTCCTCATCCTTGATGCACTTCACGTGATCCAAGTCTCGGGCCCTCATCTCATTCGCCTTGGCTAGTCTGTACAACTTCTTATCCCCACCTTTTTCCTCTAATTCCACATATAGGCGTTCAAAAGCCGCCGTCTTTGCCGCCGTAACCGCTAGCTTTGCCTCTTCCGCGCCATCTTATATAATTCCCTATTCGTCCACTTCTCCTCCTCATCCTTGCTTTCTATCAATTTCGCATACGCTGCTTTCTTCGCTTCCACCTTCTCTTGAACTTTACCATTATACCACCAGTCCCCTCGATGCCCACCACGACTACCCCTCGAGACCCCAAGCACTTCTTTAGCTACCTCTCGAATGCAACTGGTTGTCCTGTCCTACATACCGGTCGCATCCCCACTACTCCCCAAGCCCCCTTGGCCATCAACCTCTCCCCCATCTCCTTTGCACTAGCCATGGTCAAACTTCCTCATTTGATTCTTAACCTGTCATCCACCACCCTCCTCTTCTTCTCCATCTTCTCCTGCTTTTGGGCGCTTTCTGTTTTTAATTGTAGAGGGTAAACAATTGAAAAACTTTGATATTTAGATTAATGTTTTAGGCTTCTAGCTGATTATGAGCTTCTGATCTAGTATGCTTCTTGCTTTTTACAAAGATTTGGTGATAAATAGTGTTAGCTTCTAATTGAATTTATATCTGAGATGTGTAATGTGTTATGGTGGCACTGTTGCCCTGATGTGGGGGCAATTTACCTTCGTTTATTGTGACATTTGTTTTCGTGGTGAAAAGAGTAGCCTGCAAAAGTGGGATCTTTAGTTTTATTACGTCAAACAAAGGCGGATGCAGCTTTATAGTACTTTCAACTTGGAGTAAAATTTATGTAGAAAAATTCACTAAAATTGCAACAAAAAGGAGGTCTGAACCCATAATTTTAGAAATTTAATAGGTTCAATGCTAAGAACCTTAAAGGTTGAATCCATACAGTAAATCCTGGATATGTCAAATGGAGAAATGTTGCAAATCATGGTGACATTTGTTTTCGTAAGGGTGAAAAGAAGCAGTAGTCAGCTTGCGAAAATGAGATCTTTAGTTTAATTATGTCAAATGGAGAAAATGTTACAAACCATAATTGTGGAAATTTTCCTGCTTCCTTGCTACTCTTCTCATAACTTAACTCTATTCAAGTTAAAGAGCCACAAAAGGCCCAAATTGAGGACCGTCATGATCCCTTTAATTGTTTTTTGCGATGATTGAAAATGGCTGTTTGAAGCAGGTGTATTCCCCTTCCCCCTTCCCGTTTCTATATTTTGGAATGTTGATTATCAAATACACTTGCATGTTGGTCTGAAGTTGATAAATTTTTAACTCTAGAGATACAATTGTGACTTGGATCAAGAAGAAGATTGGACCTGGCATTTACAATATAACAACAACAGAGGATGCAGAACATGTACTAACCTCTGGGAACAAAGTCGTTTTAGGGTTCCTTGATTCCTTGGTGGTATGTACTGCTTACTCTAGCATGCTAGTGATTATCTGTTCTCATTAGTTACATGTACTAGGTGTTATCCACTGGCATTTTTCAGTTCTTGTTGGTATACTGCTCGCTTGAGCTAAAATTCTCCTATTTATTGGCATAACTTTCTCTTTTGATTTTTCTTTCTTTTTCAGTTGGTGAATAATATAAAGTGAACTTTCTACCGCTCACAATCTTTTGATTTTTGATTTTATAAATTTTGTTGTGGATATTGTCGTGGAACTTTAACGAATAACTTTTTCTCCATTACCAGCCTCTTTCATTGGAAAATCAGTGTCTCCTTTTTTTCGAACTTTTTTTGCAACACAACTATTTTCCTTAGTAATTAAATTGTATGGATTTTAACTTTGAACGGTTTTTTGCAACAAAACTATTTTCTTTAATTGAATTGTATGGATTTAACTTGGAACTTAACTCTTTTTACTGTTATATATGTGCTGTGCTATAATGTTTATCATTCATTTCTAGCGTGTGAAATAGTTGTCATATGACTCATACATTGTATTTTCATAAAAAATCTACTTTTTCTTGATAGTATATTGCTGCCTCAGATTGACTGCAAATAGAGGTCTTCCTCGTCGCCTCTTATCATTTGATTCCTCATGTTGTGAATGTTCAAACAATTATAGGGTCCTGAAACTGAGCAGCTTGCTGCTGCTTCAAAACTTGAGGATGATCTTAACTTTTACCAGACAACAAATCCTAACGTGGCTAAGCTATTCCATATTGAAGACGCTGCTAAACGCCCGGCTTTAGTCTTGCTTAAAAAGGAACAGGAGAAAATGGTGCATTATGGTTAGCTGTTCCTTTTATTTCCTTTGTTTAATTCTGAATAGTATATTTTCTTTTGAATAACTTATCTGACAAAAAGAGAACTCCAACTGGATTGATTTCTGCTCTCATGTACATAGGCAATTTGCTTGTTTTTTTTAAAAAATATATAAGGGTATATCGGCAACTTGATTGTAGCAAGCTTTGTAAATGCATCTAGTTTTCAATTATTATAATTGAATATATCTCACATGGTAAAAATTGGGAGTTTTCAGATTCCATTGAAGGTTATGCACTTTCTTACACATTAACCTTGAGATTGGAAACCTACATAATATATGTGCAAACCCATTTTATGCAGACAGGCTTTTTCCTCAAATCAGCTCAAATGGAATTCAGTGTTATGCCAAATCAATATTTATGCTTATATCTACTGGAGTTTTGGGGTGCTAACACAAGATTTTTCTGCTTATGTATACTTTTAACAACCAAATTTCAGTTTGTAATTCCATCGATTTTGGTTTTAAATGGGTCAGGCATGAATTTTATGGGTTACTATTCAGGGTCATGGAGGGTGCTTAAGTGGTAATTTGTAGTACCCCAGGCTAGCTGCTAAATTACTCTATAATGTTTTGAAGTTCAAGAGAAAAAATAAAATAAAGACGAAGAGAATATGCCTCATTATATTTTTCTTTGATTTTGCCTCCAGATGGTCAATTCACCAAGTCTGCAATAGCTAAGTTTGTATCTGCCAACAAGCTTCCTCTAGTGACAACTTTTACTAGAGAAAGTGGACCTTCAATTTTTTCGAGTCCAATAAAGAAGCAGGTAATGTAGATATGATATTGCATTATAATAAATGTGACTTTTGGAATGGAAATGTTTGTAGTTAATGCTTTCTATTCAGGTTTTGCTCTTTACCACGACAAATGATACGGATAAAGTATTCCCAACATTTCAAGAAGCTGCCAAATTCTTCAAGGGAAAGGTAATTAAGCTTTATTTAGTCTTTCAGAATAATAATGCGGTGTTTTGTTTCATACAGACTGCTGATTGAATGGAGTCATCACTTAAAAACTTGAGGAGTAGACATTAAGAAGATCAAGAGGAGTGCAACCGATATACACCAAGCACTTACTTCCATGAGAGATGTTCGTAGGAAATGTTTTGTGATCTTATCGAGTAAACACTAAAAAAATAGATTTTAGAACCTCTTTAAGTAAAAGAAGGTGCTCTCTTTATGTTGCCAATGAAATTTCCATCTGAATGTCCTTCACGAATCCCTATAATTGGCTTAGACATGAATAACACCAACTTCAACTAAAAATAAGGTTCAACTACACACATTATTTACTCGTGTATGATTCAAGTTATTCTGTGGGGGTTAATGCAAATTATGGGTTGAAGTTGATAGCATTTATGTTGGTTGGAGAAGTGAGATGAGGTGAGTGCGGTAGCCATGGTGGTTATAATGCGTATACGAGAAGAAGAATGTAAATTGAATGGTTGTACATCCACATCAGTTGGAAAATTAACTGAAGGTTGGAGTTCTCTAGATTGGCTTACTGGCTGACTTGTTTCGTTTTTCCACAGCTTCTCCAATCATGAGGAATTAAAATGAAAGAGCAGGAAAATAGTTCTGGCTAAAAGGAAAATATGCTAAAAAGTAGAAGCTTGTGTTATTTTCCTGTATAATGCAGCATAAAAAAAAGGGCAGCCCGGTGCACTAAGCTCCCGCTATGTGCGGGGTCCGGGGAAGGGCCGGAGCACAAGGGTCTATTGTACGCAGCCTTACCCCTTTGTGTTCCGGCCCTTCCCCGGACCCGCTCATAGCGGGAGCTTAGTGCACCGGGCTCTGCCCTTTTTTTTATGCTGCATTATACAGGAAAATAACACAAGCTTCTACTTTTTAGCATATTTTCCTTTTAGCCAGAACTATTTTCCTGCTCTTTCATTTTAATTCCTCATGATTGGAGAAGCTGTGGAAAAAAATTTGCAGCATATCTGTCTTTTTGTGAAAATGGATAGTGAAGATACTCTCAAATGACTAGAACCGTGTATTCTGTTCCTGGATAAATGCAGCTTATCTTTGTTTTTGTCAATATGGATGATGAAGATGTTGGAAAACCAGTATCAGATTATTTTGGAGCCACTGGAGATTCTCCAAAGGTAACAATCAACAAATTAGGGCTTGATAGGACTTTTTGGAACCCATGTTACTGAATATTTGTTCGGTCTTGTTTGTTTATCTCCTGTAGGTTATTGGATATACAGGAAATGAGAATCCCAGGAAATACATATTTGATGGGGAGATCACCGTTGAGAAGCTTAAGGTAGAATGCCTCCTTGTGTTTGTTGAATACATCCTTATTAAGTGTTCCAGTCAGGAAGTTCTCAACTGCAATTTTCTTATCTTTTTTATTCATCAGGCATTTGGAGAGGATTTTCTGGGAGACAAGCTCAGAGCTTTCTATAAGTCGGACCCTATTCCTGAGGATGTAAGTTGTGAGTTCCCTTCCTGGCCTATCATTTTCCATGTAGTTGTGCTGATTCAGCTCTCTGTTTCATGTGTTGATTTTACAGAATGAGGGGGACGTGAAAATAGTAGTGGGGAACAATTTTGATGACATTGTTCTAGATGAATCAAAAGATGTGCTTCTGGAGGTATACACAAGCTACTAAACACTGCACAATGAATTCTATTTTTTCGGTTTTCGTTTCATTACTCGGGGTTCTATTTGTAGTAACTACTGTTACATTTTTTATTTTTAGATATATGCACCATGGTGTGGGCATTGCCAATCTCTAGAACCAACGTATAACAAGCTCGCGAAACACTTACGTGGCATTGAGTCTCTTGTTATAGCCAAGATGGATGGTACCACAAACGAGCACCCTCAGGGAAAGGTAGTTTGATAGCTTTCTGTCTTTAATCAGAACAAGAGTGTCATAGTTCGGTCATGGACTGCTGCTTTTCCTGTCTGCTTCTGCTGCTATAGTTTATTGATCTGCACTGTTCGTTTATGTTTGCCTTCAAGTCATTTTTAGTAAATTTGGATGCAATTGTTGAATGAAAGGTCATTTCCGCTCCTTTTGCAGGCTGAAGGATTTCCCACGCTCCTCTTCTTCCCAGCAGGGAACAAAAGCGCGGATCCAGTAAGTGATGCTTATATTGTTAAGTTTTCCGGCTCCATGTAAAATATGCGAAATAGCAAGTGGTAATGCCTTTTGTATGATCCTACAGATCCCAGTTGATGCTGACCGAACTGTTGTGGCATTGTACAAGTTTATCAAGAAGCATGCGTCTATTCCTTTCAAGCTTCCAAAACGAGCTTCGTCAACTACATCAGAGAGTTCCGAAGCTAAAGAAGGTGCCAAAGTCGAGTCTAGCAATGGAAAAGATGAACTATGAAAATTACATAACTCCATGACTTTTTTCTTTGTTATTCTCCTAGCTTGTTGTAGTAGGATTAGATAGACGGCTAGAAAGATGGCCATAATTTTTTTCTTTTATTTTCTTTTGTTTCTCATCTATTTGAGTTTAAAGTTTTATGTCCCTCTATGAATGATACTATTGTTTTAAGAGGTTAAGTTATATACATTTTTAATTTAAGGAGTTTTTATACTATTAGATTATTTTTGATTCTTGTATTAGATAACTTGTCTTATTTTTAAAATTACAAATTTCATATTTTAGGAGAATTTTCCCGTAAATATCTTTTTGAATGAGCGATAATGTGAACTTTTAGTTTTGAACTCTTGTTTTTATTCAATGAAAGAGGTTCTTGGATAAGATGTGCCAAAACATGATGAGGTATAATTAATCATACTTTTATCTCAATCTAGTTGAAGTTAGTTGTATAAGCCATTTTCAATTACCACCAAATTGTGGTGACAGTTCAAATATTGGTTAATTGTTGTAAAGTCACTATTTTTTGTCGTCATATAAAAGTTACTCTTATTGAAAAGCATATATATATCCGGTTTTAAATTGCGTACGTTGTTGAAGTGGCATACAACAACAACGACGTACTATGTGTAATCCTACAAAAGCGTGATGTGTACGCAGTGTTAAGTGGCATGCCACATCAAAATGACCTAATCAAAATTTTCTTCAATTTAAACATTTTCTAGAGCCGTGACACAACTTAGATGAATTTCTAAACCTCTAAATTGAATATATTTAGGTGTAATGACCCAATACAGTGGGTATCCTATATTTATAGTACAATTACAATATGGTAATATAATCAACTATGATATATTCTATTAAATGGTAATTATCCTCTAGAATATATGTAGAATATTCTCTAACACCCTCCCTCAATTTGAGCGGGAGGATCGAACGTTTAGATTGCTAA
The DNA here is from genome assembly GCA_034509755.1 of Anisodus tanguticus. Taxonomy (NCBI): domain Eukaryota; kingdom Viridiplantae; phylum Streptophyta; class Magnoliopsida; order Solanales; family Solanaceae; genus Anisodus; species Anisodus tanguticus. The sequence goes on along the minus strand of CM067549.1, from coordinate 4,729,977 downwards.
CCAAATATGCGAATCTGATTGAAGATAATGACTTAGTTAATATATCTGCAAGTTGCTGGGACAATGAGACATGATGAACTAGAAGATTTTCCGAGGCAACTTCCTCACGAACAAAATGATGATCTATTGAAACATGCTTCGTTCGAGAATGCAACACTGAATTTTGAGCAAGATATAAAGCGCCAATATTATCATAGTAAAGCCCGAACATGCTCTTTCAAGAAAATGTGTAAATCACTCAATAGTTGTATCCATGTGATTTCAGCCGCAGCAGAGGCCAGAGCACGATATTCTGCTTCAGTACTTGAACGTGTTACTGTGGATGCTATTTAGCTGACCAAAAAAAAGATTTTTTCAAAAAATACACAATAGCCAGAGGTTGAACGTCGGCTAGATTGACATCCCGCCCAATCAACATTAGAATAAACAAGAAGATTAGATGAAAAATCACAGTAGAGTTGTAGGCCAAAATCAATGGTACCTCGAAGGTAGCGAAAAATTCGCTTAACATTATTCAAATGAGTATGGCGGGGTTGATGGAGAAACTGTGACGCTAAGATCAGAACAAACTGGATATCGGGTCGAGTGAAAGCCAGATATTGTAATCCCCAATCATTTTCCGATATTCAGTCGGATCCTTCAAAAGGGGTGAATCAAGAGTGTGCCAAGTTTGCTTGCTATGTAAAGGAGTGTAAAGTCCAGAAAAAAAAAAAAAAAAAAAAAAAAAAAAAGAAGAAGAAGAAGATGCAAGAAAATCAGATACACACACGACCAACACCTCACTCACATCCCATTTATCATGGGCACTTTCTGCACTTGGTTACAACACAACACACACATACACTTTTATATAAAACACAACAAAAAGGGAAAGGGATATACAAAAAAAAAACAGCAAATCAGAAACAAAACAAAGAGAGGAAAAAAAAAGATTAAAGAGAGCAATTAAGGAGTTCCAAAAAGGTTTGGTTGAAGTTGAGGTTTTGTTCGCAATTACGAAGCAACAAAGGTGAGTTTTCTCACTCAAAGTTCTTAGTAAAATCCTTTATTTTTAAGTTACAATACATGTTAGAATATAATCCGGTTATTGAAAGAATGAGCATGATATTTATGATTGTTTAATAATTAGTTTGTATTGTGCAATTGTAATATGTTATACTGGGCTATACTTGTTAGAATTGGATAAAATTTTACATAGTTGTACATCTTTCTGTTACGGTCAGTTTTAGACTTTACGGGGATAAATCCGATTTACGGTTTGAGAGTTATCGCTGTTTGAACATTCTGCCTCGGATCAACCGAAGTCTGGAAGGGCAGAATGTATAACGTAAAAACTGTACAAATAGGTAAAGCATATGAAAGATTGTGCTGAATAAAAGTTATAGATTTCTCTATCCTCGACAGTTTGAGACTTTACGGGGATAAATCTGACTTACGGTTTGAGAGTTGTAACCCTTACAAGTGGAAAGGGCGAAATATTGAAGGAATGAAATATTATTTGAGCCTTTTGAACATATGACATATTTAAACAACAAATAAGTGCATTGGATCAGGTTGCACGTACCGCAACAAATAAGTGCATTGGATCGGGTTGCACGTACCTCAACAAATAAGTGCATTGGATCGGGTTGCACGGATCGCAACAAATACATAAATGCATTGGATCGGGTTGCACGGACCGCAACATATATATATAAATGCATTGGATCGGGTTGCACGTACGCAACAAATATATAAATGCACTGGATCGGGTTGCACGTACCGCAACAAATGTATAATATGTTATATGGAAAAAAGCAGGAGTACTGATTAAACTAAGTTGTTTTTCTAAGACGAGTGGGGAGAAAATTTTGCACGTGAATATTTATTGATTTATTTAATAAAAGGGTTGTAATCTGTTTATTTCAACATGCTTATTATTTTCTTATAATGTGATTGTAATTAAAAATATTGTGAGGTTACTTTGGACTGTAAAGTGAGATTCCCACTCAGCCCCGGATGGTAGGGCTGACTCTTTTATTTAACATATTTCAGGAAGGCGCGATAGAGGAAAAGCTCCGCAAGAGGGCTAGCGATCGTCCCGCAGCCTCATCGTACCACCAATCCATTATTTCGGATTTGGTGAAAGTTACTCTAGACTAAGTTTGTTTACAGAATTAAAGTTTTATTATCTCGGGGAATGACCCACATGAGATTGTTCTTCGTAAACTTCAAATTGATTATTATATATATTATTTCCGCAAATACATGTCTAATTTAGGAAGAAAATGAAGTAAATGGTTCGCTTGGAAAGGGATAGTTGTACAGGTGCCATCACATCCTTAAGAAAGACTTGAGAAAAGTCGGGGCGTGACAAGGAGTACTCACTGGCTTTGATTCAGACAAATTATGTTGAACCAACAAATCTGAAATATACTTTCGTTGGAGTAGCATTAGTCCATCAGAATTAGGAGTGATTTCAACTCCTAAGAAAAATCTCAAAGGACCCAAATCTTTTAAGGAGAATTCAGATTTCATAGCATCAATTATCTTCTGAATTAGACGAGGAGAAGAACCAAAGATAGCAATGTCATCAACATATAAGAGAATAATAATATGAGTACCTGCAGATAAGTATAAAAACATGTTATGATCTGAACGACTTTGATTGAAATCCAAATCAGAAAGATATGAGGTAAGGAGCTCAAACCAAGCGCGAGGAGATTGCTTTAACCCATATAATGTCTTATTAAGCTTGCAAACATAATCTGGATAATCTGGATGGATGAAGCCTCAAGGTTGACGCATATAAACTGTTTCGGTCAAATTTTCATACAAGAAGGCATTATAGATGTCTAGTTGTCGCATAGTTCAATTATGAGAAAGTGCAAGTGAAAGGACCAAGCATACATCACAAAGGTTTGACAATTGAAGAAAAAGATTGATCATAATCAATTTCAGGTTGTTGGGAGAAACCTTGAGTGACTAAACGAGCCTTGTAGCGCTCAATCTTTCCATCAGCTTTGCATTTGATCTTGAATACCCATTTATTACCAATAAATTTGTGATGAGAAGAAGGAGGAACTGATATCCAAGTCTTATTCAAAATGAGAGCGTTGCGCTCATGGCGTCTCGCTAAGATGGGTCTTTTACAGTTTCAGAGTAACAAGAAGGCTAACATGGAACATGGGAAGACGCTGCCAGTAAGGACGGTAAGACTTTTGACTTCAAAGAACCCGTCATAGAACGAGTTGTCATCCCATGAATTTTAGAGTGTTGAGCAGCAACCACTCGAGAAGAAGAGGCTAATTACGACGAGTTAGCAGAATTACTTGAGGGGGATGAATTAGGAGAATTATTAGCTGTAGAAAAAGTAAGATAATTATTAGATGGATAAGAATTAGGAGAGTTATTAGATGGAGAAGAATTAGGAGAATTATTAGATGTAGAAGAATTATGAGAGTTATTAAATAGAGAAGAATTATGTAAATCAGGAAGTCCGTTGGCGTGAGAATTGGTAGATATTAAAGGAAAGGTAGAATTTGAGTTGGGAAGGGACTGTGAATTTGAAGGTGGCGTATGAATCCCATAATTTGAGGGAAGAAATACATGGGTAGGTGAAGGAGAAATATTAGGAGATAATGTAGGAGAAGTTGAGTTGTGGAAAAAATCAAAGTTGAAAGGAAATTTAGTAGAATTAGAATCAAGGAAGATAACACCAGCGTAGACATATTGCCAACGAATTTACAGTCCGTCCCCATTAACCACTCGGGCATCGATCCAGGAAGAATCAATTTTAGACTTATTGGAAATATATGATCAACTTCCTTTCGTAGTACCCTACCCCAGGGGAATTCGAATCCCCGCTGCCTCCTTGTCGTAGAATATTATTCTCGTCAGACTTAAACCTCAGACTTAAACCAAGGGTTCGCAAAATTTTCTTCCCTTTAGGTGAAGTAAATTAACCCAAGATTTTCACAAATTTTACATGACTAAAAATCAGCACTTAAGTAGTTGAAGGATCAAGGTATCTATATCCCTTGGTGAAATCCCCAAAAATAAGCAAAGAGTGGAATGAGGATTGAGTTTCTGAACATGACCAAAAGCAGTATGTGAATTACAAAGACACCCAGATATTTTACAAGGGACAAATCTGGCTCTTTCTGAAATAAGCATTTAAATGGTGAGAAGAACACCAAATTTTGATGTGCTAACCTGTTAATAATATAAGTAGCATAAAGTAAAGCGCCAGGCCAAAACAACGTAGAAACATTAGCTTGAAAAAGTAAGCAACGAATGACATCATTGAGATGACGATGTTTGCGCTCGGCATGACCATTTTTGTTGGGATGTATATGCGCAAGAAAATTGATGAATAATACCCTTATTGCGGAAAAAAGAACTTAAATTGAGTATTATCGTATTCTTTACCCCATCAGATTGGAAATATGAAATTGATGAATCAAAGACATTAGATATCATATTATAGAATTCAAGAAATTTATCAAAAGTTTCAGATTTTTGGCGCATAAGGTAGGTCCAAGAGAATTTGGTATAATCATCCATAAAAAGCACATAATAATGATAACCAGAATTGAACACAGTAGGGGATGTCCAAACATTAGAGTGAATTAAAAAGAAGGCATTATTTGTTGTACTTGTAGAACTTGAAAATGAGAGCCTGGATTATTTTCTCAAATGACAAATATTACACATAGAATAATTAAAACATGAAGAATTAGAAATAACTTTATTTCGCGATAATACATCAAGCACAAGTTTTCAAGATGGCCAAGGCGTTTGTGCCACAATGAAAATTTCGAAATAGATCCAAAGAAAACAGTGGGACTTGTTGATGGAGTGAATCTAGAAGATGATGAAAATGAATAGAGAGATCCTGAATTCCTATATTGGAGCAGCGTGTGATTGGTCATCGGATTCTTAACGGAAAAAGAAGTCCGTGAATTTAGCATAATAATTATTATCGACACAAAGGCGATGAATAGATAATAAATTTTTCTTGAGTAGAGGAATAAGAAAATTATTTTTAAGAAACAATGATTGTTTAGAAGTAGAAAGAAAACTATGACCAACATGAGAGAGGAATTAGATTATCATTACCAACCATCACTTGAGCATTTGATGTAGGTTGGGGAAGTACTCATGACAAGCAAGAATTTCTACTTGACATAAAAAGTTTAGAATGTTTCAGACTGTATGAAAATCAATAACCAATACAAGAAAAGCTTCGCATTATGTTTTAGGGTTCAATTGACATGTATTTAAAGATATTTATGTCTTTTCTTACTTAGCTAATCTTAGTAGTATAAATACAATAGGATTTAGATGATTTTTTCATAGACAATGTTGATTGATGAACGCTCTTAGTGAGGTTTGTGGGTTTTCCTTTATCTCTATATTGGGTCTCTCTTGTATATTTTTGGTGAGATTATTCATTAATTTTAATTTCTCTTTTAAAATTAATCTTGTAGTTGTTGTTCAAATTAGAGGATTGCAAATTTATTTTGTTGGTCTCTAATTTACTGCAATTATGAGATTGTTCTTTCTTTCTTGTATCTCTCCCTTCAATTTCTTAATTATCTCTTGAATCTTATTATCTTGTATCTCATTTTACATCAATTGTTATCAGAGCATGGATTAGTGTTTATTGTGTTTATTCCAATAAACACTTTCTAAGATTTGATTTGTCGAAAAAAAATAAAAAAATAAAATTGAAGGGTTATACCAATAAACACTTAACTGTCCACTGTTTGAAATTCAAAGGTGTACAATCTTGTGGGTTATGATCTGTTATGCTGGACTACTATATGGATTCGAGCTTGAGATAATTATTGAGCTTGAAATTGGAAGAATATAAACTAGACTCCATTGAAGGTCGACAAAGCTTCAATTTTTTTTTAAAAAAAAAAATGAATTTGTCCGAGATATTCAGAACTGGAAAGTTGTTGAAAATATTTATGGTTACTGTTGTTTAGAAGCGAAAACTCGAGTTTGAATACATCAGTAAGTGGAGAACTGAGTTGTTGGTCTCATTGTTGTCCGAAGTTGCTGTCGAGAAACTTCACCAAACAGAGATTTGTGTTGGATTGCAAATGATTTGGAGACCATTTTATGAAATCGCCATTGACAGCCATTGAAGAGCTCGGAGCTTCGATTTCACATTTCGAATTTCCGTAAACAAGTTCTGTTTCGGATGGGTGTTGTTGCACAAGATCGGGTACATCTTGAGGAGCCTAAATCTGAAATTTGGGATCGTTTTGGTGAGATTTCAGCTAGTTTGGGACTGATTTTCAATCCATTTTCGAGGAAGAAGACGAATATGTTCTGGGCAGTTTTTGTGCAAAATTCCATTTCTCTGTTTTGGTCTAATTGATTAATTTTTATTTGCTTTCAATATTCCTTGTTAATTTTAACTACTTTACCACTATTATTAGTTCATATTAGTGTCAATCTAGTTAATTGAGTCCTTATTTTCATTTCGTGTCAATTGTTTCGTGCTTTTCTCTTTTAGTTTCGTTGTGTGTTTATTTTATTCCTAGTCCGTTAGTATTTTGTCTTTTCTTTGTTAGTGATATAAACTTCATTCCGAACCGATACTTGAAATTTTGCTTTGAATTTATTTGAGATTGTAGAATCATGAAGAGACTAAGGATACCCTTGAGTGGTAAAAGGCTTGAATGGTGAGATCATTTGAGTGTGATCCTAAAAGCCTACGACCTTTGAGTGTATATATGAGTGAAAATAAATTGAGTGCAATCATTGAGTGATACACTTGAGGGAGTGACTTGTGAGGTCCCTTATTTTTACTAACCACTTTTTTTGTCTTAATTATGCCTTACATAGGTTCAATGAGTTACAAGAGAAGTTTGAATGATTATGGAGAAAGAGAGTTCTTATAATTCTACTTCTAGTAGAAATTATTATGAAGTATTCCATGATTATTATAGTAGTGCTTCTACAAGAAAAAGAGAGCATGAACCTAAAGGGAGTTTCACGAAATTTGAAGCCATTGTTGAGGGGTACGAGAATGGTTGCACATTCGATTGCATTTTATGTGTAGATAAATTGTGTTATACCAACTTCGTTGATTCGTCTTTGATTGAGTGGTTGTAGATATCTTGTCATACAAAAAGTTCACCATATAGATTTGGTGAAAGGTTGATTGACAAAGGTGAAAATAGTTGTTTACCATGAAAGCTATCAAGGAGGAGTTTGGTGTGATGTCTACCCTTTATCTACTTGTTCGGTGTGCTTCGAAAATCCTTGGTTCAAATGTAATAAATATTGATTTGATAGAAGATTGGAAACGTTTGTTGTTGTAGATTTGATGGAACGTTTGTTGTTGTAGATTTGATATCAAGAGTTTAAGTGTTTCAAGAGAGTATGAAAATCAATAACCAATACAAGAAAAGCTTCACATTATGTTTTAGGGTCCAATTGACATGTATTTAAGGGCATTTATGTATTTTCTTACTTAGCTAACCCTAGTAGTATAAATAGAATAGGATTTAGATAATTTTCTTAGACATTGTTGATAGATGAACACTCTTAGTGAGTTTTGTGGGTTTTATCCCTTTATCTCTACATTGAGTCTCTCTTGAATATCTCTTGGTGAGATTATTCATATATGAGTTTAATTCTCTTCTTCCTTGAATTTAATCTTGTAGTTGTTAGAAGATTGCAGATCTATTTTGTTGGTCTCTAAGTTACTTCAATTGTGCGATTGTTCTTTCTTGTATCTCTCCCTTCAATTTCTTAATTATCTCTTGAATCTTATTATCTTGTATCTCATGTTACATCAAAATTACCCTGATATGGAATAGGATCAGAAAGGATATTCGGATTTCAGTCATATGTGAGGAGACCCATGTATCAGGGTACCAGATTGTTGACGGTACTTTTTCTAGGCTCATTGCTGCCAAAGTTTTAGGAGAATTTTGTGGAACAAATGAATGGTTGAAGCGATTACGACATTCCAAAGCTGTATGATTATAGTGAAAACAAATCTGACATTGTGTCATCATCGATTAAGTAGCATTGGGAATCGGTGGAGGGTCAAAGATGCTTCGAGCAATACGAGTAGAATTATTAAAAATTTGTATGATAATTGTTCTGGCCAAATCCGCGATCACGATTCTTATTATGAGATCTCCCACGATCACGATTTTGATTAAAGCCACGACTTTAATTTTATTGAATGGAGCGACCAGCGTCGTTAGTATTTTTTATTGCAGTAAAGAGAGCCACCGATTGCTGAGAATCATCCGGTGAAATGGCTTTGATATGTTCCTCTTCTATAAGAAGACGAGGACGTAGAGCAAAAAATAAGGGAATGGCCTAATGGCATTTAAACCAGAAACAAAATTTCTGTACCCTTAAGCCTTGCAAAGTTTGAGCAACAAGGTCCTCGTCCGATATTGATTTATCAATGCCGGATAGCGCACTCGATAGAGTATGCAACTGTTGTAGATATTCTTCCATTGAAAAGGATCCTTTCTTGAAATTTTGAAATTTATTTTTCAGATGGATCATAGAGAAAGAAACATGGTCGAGAAAAAGCTTCTCTAACATGCCCTAAGCTTGATGAGAAGTTTCCCAGTTATAGTTTAGAAGCATGTCCAGGACAGATGGTGACAACGTTGCATTAATCCAGCTATGAGCAATTGTATCACACTGAATTCACAATGTGTATTGTGGATGGTTAAGATCGGGGCACGGGACAGAACCTTCCACAAGGTCCAAAAGATTTTGGCTACGCAAAAAAAAAGGCTTGAAAACCTTTTTTCAGGTGAGATAATTCAAGTAAGTTCAAGAGGAACAAAATTTTGATATTAGAAATTGAGGGTGGCTGGAGAGGGAGCATCAAAGTGGCTGGTGGTGTTTTCTGGAGAAGAAATAGTGGCTGGTGTGGTGTTTTAGGAGAAGAAATAATGGGTGAAGAAGGTGTCATCGTAAAGAAAAAAGAGAAGAAGGATCTTTTATGCTCTTGATACCAAATTGAATATATTTTAATATTTATAGTATAATTACAATTAAAGAATGGAAAAGTAATAAGTACTAGGATACATATATACTAATAAAATCAACTATGATATATTCTATTAAATGGTAGTTATCCTCTAAAATATATGTAGAATATTTTCTAACACTCTAACCATTCCAACAATGGATTTATTAAGTATATATTGTCATTCCAAGCCTAGTATTTTTATTCAAAACATTACAATTAATATTTATGGTTATTGGTTAGACACATCTTTGGGGATTTAGATGATTCCAACACAATTTTCGTTTTATAACGATGATATCAGAGTCAACTTGCATATATCTTAATTATTTTATTAGATATCTATTATCTCCCATCAACATAGGTAACTTGTGAGTGAATAAATCAAATAAAAGATTCAAAATCTAAAAAAAAAAATATTTACACGATTATATACACACGGGAGTTAAGTTTAAAATTCTTCTGTATAACCAAATTTCGAACCACATAAGGCCACGTTCACCTTCCAAAAGAATGTCATATTCTGGAGGAATAAAATCATGAATAAAAGACTTGTTTTCGAAGTTCGAATTTAAAAAACGGTCTCCAGAGATTTCAACAAATGGTTATACTTTTATCTCAAACTAGTAGAAATTTGTTGTATAAGTCAGATATTCAATTCAAACTTTAGAACATTCATCCCAGTTTTAATCTTTTGATAATTTGACAATTGTTTATTCAGCAAAGTGTAGTTAGTCATCAATAATAACGTGACATGTCTACTTTAACGGCTTGTTTGGATGGTTGGTACCTATTGTATTGTATTGTATTGTATTATTACAACAACAACATACCTAGTGAAAGTTCACATTGTGGGTCTGGGGATGGTAGAATGTACACAGACCTTACCTCTACCTTGGTAGGTAGAGCGGTTGTTTTCGAGAGACCATCGGCTCAAGACAAAGCACAAGCCCAAGCAAAGTAAGACACACAAAGTGCGTAAGCCATGACATCGCATTCTGGAAAAGAAAGAAGCAAAAAGAAGCAATAGCTAATGCAAGTAAATAAGGCAAACAATACATATACCAGCATAAATCAAACGACAAGGGACTATAAGACAATATGATAGGCTAAGCGAGCCTACAATAGTAATACTACAACTACTAGTTTGTAAGCGTAGGAACGACTACGCTGGACTACCTACTATCCTTCTACTCTAATACGTGTCCTCCATAACCTCCTATCTAAGGTCATGTCCTCAGTGAGTTGCACCTGCGCCATATCCCGTCTAATCACCTCTCCCCAATACTTCCTCGGCCTACCTCTACCCTTCATGTACCCGTCCATAGCCAACCTTTCACACCTCCGCATTGGGCCATTTATGTCTCTCCTCTGCACGTGTCCGAACCATCTCAACCTAGCTTCTTGCATCTTATCCTCCACCGAGGACACTCCCACTCTGTCTATGATATCATCATTTCTAATTCTATTCCTCCTTGTATGCCCACACATCCCTCTTAGCATCCTCATCTACGCAACTTTCATCTTTTGGGTGTGTGAAGTCATGACCGGCCAACACTCCGCCCCATACAACATGGTCGGTCTAACCATCACCCTGTAGAACTTGCTTTTAAGTTTTGGTGGCACCTTTTTATCGCACAATACTCCAGATGCGAGCCTCATTTCATCCACTATGACCTAATACAATGTGTGACATCGTCATCAATCTCTACATTCCCTTTAATAATAGACCTGAGGTATTTAAAGCTCCATTTCTTTGGAATGACCTGGTACCAAGCCTCACCTCCACGCATGTCTTAAGGTCGCTTCCCGTTACCGAACTTGCACTCAAGTATTCTGTCTTGGTCCTACTCAACCTGAACCCTTTAGACTCCAGAGTCTGTCTCCAAACCTCCAGCTCAGCGTTCACTCCGATATAGGTCTCATTAATCAGGACTATATCGTCTGCGAATAACATACACCATGGCACCTCCCATTGGATTTGGCGCATCAGTCCATCCATCACCAAGGCAAATAGGAATGGGCTAGCTGATCCCTAGTGCAGCCCCATCATCACTGGGAAGTGCTCCGAGTCTCCTCCTCCTGTCCATATCCTTGTCTTGGCTCTATCATACATATCCTTGATTGTCCTAGTGTATGCCACAGGTACACCTCCAAACATCTCCATAGAACCTCCTTAGGGACTTTGCCGTATGCCTTCTAGAGGTCGATGAAAATCATATGTAAGTCTCTTCCTCTCCCTATACTACTCCACCAACCTCCTAATAAGATGAATGGCTTCTGTAGTCGACCGCCTCGGCATGAATCCAAACTGGTTCTCGGAGATAGACACTCCTCTTCTTACCTTCATCTCCACGACTTTTTCTCAAACTTTCATAGTGTGGTTAGCAGCTTGATGTTGTTGGTTATCGGTTCGATTTTCGGTTTTAAGGATTTAGTTAATGGTTAAACCGATAACCCAATAAGTTTATATTAAAAAAAAATTATCTCTAATTATATTATAGTGGCTTTAAATTTAAAATTTTAAATATAAATTCTATTTCTAAATTCTTACCACAGGCACACTTATTCGCTCAATTCTCAACTTGCTTAACATTTGTACTTTTATTGTTTAGAATGCATTAAACAATTTGAAAGTTCATTATCATTTGATGGTTTGTTGCTTAATTGTTATGGTGCATTTTACAATTTTTGTCTTGTAATTTGTGAACTTTTATGCATGAATGTTGTGTTTATTAGAACAAATGAAAACAAGAGAAAACAAATGAAATTAGCGGAGCATTTTATTATTAGTTAAATCGAAAATTGTACCGTTAAGGACCAAAAACCAATAAATCGAAAATCAATAGCGAATATCTTATCGGTTTGATTATTGGTTTAGCGTATTTACAAACCGATAAACCAAATCGGTAATACACAACCGAACCGAGTCAACCGATAAGCACCCCTAGTTCCATGTCTTCAAAGCAACTCTGTTTGTAATTACTCAAAGAAATTTTACATGATGTAGATAACATCTAAGAGGTATTTATCTACCGTAATTATACTGTCAGTTTTCAAAATAGATGACTAAAGATGATTTTGTTCTTCCTTTTGGTGAATGTGCAAAAGATTTGCCAAAACAAAAAAAAAAAAAAAAAAAAAAAAAAAAAAAGGAAACTTTGAAGTCTCAAAGTGATGTGAATATCAGAATAGAAGGTTTTCTTGTTAGCTATCGGGTCGATGATGCTCACCAAGTAAATGTCATGATCATTGACTTTTGCTTTTTGTTTCTCTTATGATTTTTATTACTTTTTTTAATAGTGTTGATCTCATTTAGAGTACCAATCTAGTCACTCAACTGATGTGTTTGTTAGGTTAACGATGCTCACCAATGAAATAGGCTTAAATAGAGCAAAATGAACATAGAAACTCATGTAATCATTTCCAACTAATTTAGGATTGAGAAGTAGTTTGACGCATTAATTGATTGTATGTTTCCTTCAAATAGCCCGACCATAATTGATTCATTGATTATATAAGCCAAAGTGTTTAATCGTTTGAATTTGTTTTTTCCTTTTTCTTCAAGTGTATCAAAATCAATGCCTGACAATTGAAAAACAATTTATCCTTTCCTTCCCCATTATTGCTAAAATTGATTCATTTGTGCCAAAGGATGTTGGAAACTTGGAATCTGATACTAGTGAGTAGTGATGTCTCTTGTTTGTTCCAACTTCCAATAGCATCTATCTGCTCATCCAATCTACATCAATTACTTGTTGGAATAGAATAACAAAAAGAAACACCCCATTCATTAGCACATTTAGCCTCCACTCCACCCAAAAGAAAAACGACATGAAATAAAAATAACACTACTACTAAATAAACTACTACAGCACTTTAATTCTATACCACTCATCTTCATACTATTCTCCAGATTGAGAAATGGTAAATTGTTTTTTTGTTGTTGTTGACAAGAGAACCACAACCGTACTCTTCCGATGCACACAAGGTAAACCGCTCTCCAGTGTAATAGCCGCAAATCACATAAGAGAGGTAAACCGCATTAGACAAAACCCTGTACGACAAGTTCGACTGAAAAATCATGCAGGGTTTCGAACTTGAGAACCCCTATTTTGGAGATGACCTGCTCAACCAACCCGGCCATCCTTACCGGTCATTGGTAAATTGTTAGAAGCACTAGTGTGCACTTTATTTGATACTTCATAGGAGATTGAAATGAGATGTATGCTACTAGGATTAGGATGTCTGAGCCAACTTAAGCGCACCTCAACTAATTCCACAAGGTATAAGCCTGGATAGATGAAAAGAAATCAACTTTTTCCTTCGCTGAGATTTGAAACTGAGACCTCATGGTTCTTAACATAACTCATTGACCACTATGCCACACCCATAGGTACATGATTAGGATGTTATGCTTACATATTTTCTTAATTTCCTACCGTCTTGAATATTGGCTAGATTTAACCATCAAGCAACCAAAATTAAAACAAATGTGGCAAACTGCAAGTAGCAACCACATGATGCAATCACAATAAAACAAACAGTACTTTTTAAAACACAACACATATTTCCTTCATAGACTTAAGGAGGAACTTACAGACAAGCAACTCACATACACATGGACACATACATGACATCAAATGCAGTTCCAGAGGGGAGAAAGGAAGATTACAGCTTCAACTATCAACCTATAACCTCCCCTCTTATTTATTCCCAACAGACACTAAAGCAAAGTTGAAGAAAATACAATATAAATGCACCAGACTCTTGACAAAACTCTAGTCTCCCCACCACTGATGAGCAAAGACACCACTTTTCCTTAGAGTTTTGAAAAGGTTCATGCAGTCTCCACAAAGAGCATTTTTGCAGTCTGCAGCTGAGCAGCGAAGGAACAGTTCATCGACATGGCATATTGATCCAGTTTTGAATAGTTCTGCCAGAATATTCAGCTCTGCTGCTCTAGCATTCATCATGAGGACGACGTAATCTCCATCTTCAACCGTTTCACTAAACCAAAGAATAAAGTCAAAGCCCTCATGATCTAGCGGTGCACTCAAATATTCGTCAGCGTCAATAAATGGTGAAGTAATATCCTCCCCAGTGACAGCAAGTCCTGGATGGTACACAAAGTTAATACCAGGATTCTTCATATACAAAGATAGTGCGGATGTGTTATGATCAATGACGAAAACATTGAAAAAGTGGTGAGGGATCGGATAATGAGGCTTGAACATGTTCTCGAGACTTCTTTCTACAAATTCTCCGGCACCAACACTGATATACACCAATTTGTTCCTCGACGAAATGTTCATGAACTTGGGCAAGTATGAAATTTGTGTCTCAAACTTTACACGCTTCTCTTCCACGAGTGGCTCAAGGTACTTCAAGAATGGCTTGTTGTTCATGTTGGAAGAACAATTAGCAGGCAGTATAGAGTGCTCGAGAGATTCAAAAAACTCTGATCTTTTCTTGAATATCACTAGAGTATAGGTGCCAACCCCACATACGTGAACAACATCGGAACTCTTCAAGAACGATGAAACTGGGGTGGCAGATTTTATCAAGTTGCCTTTTACCAAGTTGCCCGCGTAGAAACTACTGGACCCCACAAGCATAGCACCGGTTCCCCCTGGACGTAAGACACGCTCAATCTCAAGCACTAAAAGAGCTGGAACAGTAACCATATCCAGATCTCTCGAGAACACAAAATCAAAAGAATTATCCTCATGATTGAGCTCGTAAACAAATCTTCTCCATAAAAGAGAGAAATACGGGTGTCCATCAACACCAGTAACATTCGAGACTCCCAATTCTCGCAGCATCAAAGCTGCAGACGACGATTTCTTCCCAGCACACAATGCATTGGCATTCAAATCCAAGAAATCCTTTTCCATTAACTCCTTAAACACATTCTTGGTCAAATTCTCATCATCGCATTTCACCAAAGACGCCCCAAATAGCGGAAATGCCAACCCGGAAACAGGTTTAAAGAATCCAGTCATATTCATATACTGGTTGGACCCAAAGTTCAAAGGGCATACATCAAAATTCAACATCATAGGCTCAGAGTTTCTAATCATATGGGCCATTTGGATAAACGATACAACAATCATAACAGTGACAAACAAGAACCCTTTTACAATCAAACGTTTCACTAATGACCCATGAATCATTTGCCATTTCAAGACCTTTATATCCATTTTACTTTAGTTAAAGCTCAAAACTTTAAGGTCTTCTCCAAGTTTTTCAAGATCTACAACAACAAGTCTAAAAAACAGGAGATATTAGCCAAATAAACAAGACATACAAACAGATTAACGAGTACAAAACCTGGAGGAAGTGTGATTGCCACCCACCATTAATACTATATTCATTTGTGGTCTAAGCCATACCTTTTTTGGTACTCTTTTCCCCATTTGTTCATACCAATTCTGACCCATCTCAAAAACCCAATTCATCACCCAAAATTGAGCTCAACCCACATCATATTTTCACATAAAATTGAATCTTTACATGCTAAATTTATGAAATTTGAGTTCAAGAACTGAAAAAAATTAGGGTTTTGATTGATGGGTATGAAATATTAGTGAAAAAGAGTGAAACTTTGGGACCCAATTCAAATTACCCAAAATTGAGCTCGACCCACATCATATTTTCACATAAAGATTGAATTTTTACATGCTAAATTTGTAAAAAAAATTGGGTTCAAGAACTGAAAAATATTAGGATTATGGGTTGATGGGTATGAAAGATTTGTAATAAAGAGTGAAACTTTGGGACCCAATTCATATTTTCACATAAAGATTGAATTTTTACATGTTAAATTTGTGAAAAATTGGATTCAAGAACTGAAAAAGGGTTATTATGGGTTTAAGGGTATGTAAAAATTGTGAAAAAGAGTGAAACTTTGGGATCTGAGAAAAGAGTGAGTGTGAAGTGAAGTGAAGTGAAGTGAAGTGAATGGGAAAGGAGGAAAGTAGCAAGATGCTATAAGGAAGAAGATGAATTGTACGGAAGGTTAGCACTTTGTCGGTTATCTACTACGTGTCAGATTGTGAGAGGGTAGTGCGTGAGTGGGTCCGAGTTAAGCTATTATTGAATTGGTTGAAGTGTTGAACTTAGTTGGAGTTGGGTTTTATATGGGGTTTGTTTATCTAGTTAAAGTGTTTACTCTGGTAATATTTTTGTGGCAAAACTTTTATTCGGAATTATACCCGAAAAATTGAGTTTACCCTCTGACAAATTATTATTTTCTACATATTTAAAAAGTGATTTATTTATTTTCAAACTGACGTGACATAAAATATAAAAATAATTTAAAAAATGCTTAATTTTCAAATATAAATATACTAAATATTTTAGAAAAATCAACATTTATTAAATATAAATATAAATATTTGTAATATTATATATATTATATATATTATATATACAATGTAATTTTCAAACAAAGTATATTGAAACAATCCTCTTGCGACGTCCTAGCTCCGTCGTTGATGGTCCACATAAATCTATTGTAAGGTACAAGAGGTTTTGGATTCGAGTCTCAAGTATGGAATTTTTTTTGGTAGGGAGCGTTTTTCTCGAATGGGCCCTACGCGGCGTGAGTTCGAATATAATCAAACTCCAATGCAAATATTGAACACCGGTGGAAAACAAAAAAAAACTATTAAAATTGAATTAGGATTATACCTACGAGTGCCATAAAAAGTTTCAAAGAATAAGGTAAGGGAAAAGACATAGATTGCACCCCAAACTATATCCGAAATATCAATATCACACTCTAGCTAATCGGAGACATGTTACCCTTATTCTTATTTAAAGTGTTATTAATATCCCCTAAAACGATACACCACATTTCATCCTAATTGTGTATACACATGCGGACACGTGTCATTTGCACATTTTTTCAGTTTTTCCCTCTCTTTTCTAAGACTAACCCTCCTAATTTCACTACCTTCTCTCCTTTCTCTTCTCTTCTCTTGTTTTTTCTCCATTCTCTCCCCAACATTCGTCGGAAATTCCACGTTCTCCGACCAAGAGTACATAAAAGATCAAAACGCTTTATTCATGCTATAACTTCACTGGACAAGTCACCTAATTCTTTTAATGGAAGATCAAAGAAATATTTCATATACATGAATTCATGTAACTTCGCTTAATTCATCTTAGCCAAAAATATATTAGTATAATACTAGTTATAATATATTGTGAATATATATGGAATATATTTGTAGAATAGTGTAATTCTACTTGATGAAGTTATCTTATTAATGTAATATATATAGAGTATACAAGTGTAGTCCTAATAAAATTAAGATCTCTATTTTATCTTAATTACACTAAAGTAATGAGTACATAATATATTGTGAATATATATGAAATATATTCACGATCACACCCCCTCAGTCGGAGTGGGAGGAGGTCGGACGCTGAGACTGAATCTGAAGTCAACGAACAGTTGCCGAGGAAGCCCCTTTGTGAAGATATATGTGTGCGATACGAAGAAGGAACATGCAACACCGTAATGTGACCTATTGTAACCTTCTCACGAACGAAGTGAATATCCATCTCAATATTTTTGGTTCGCTGATGCTGAACCGGGTAATCAGACAGGTAGACAGCAGATATGTTATCACAGTAAATCAAAGATGCCTTACGTATGGGACAATGAAGCTCAAGAAGGACATTTCGGAGCCAACATATCTCGGCAACAACATTTACAACGCCTCGATATTCTGCTTCTGCACTTGAACGGAAAAGTGTGGCTTGCCGATTGGCAGACCATGATATGATATTATCCCCAGAAACACACAATAGCTTGACGTAGATCGACGGGTGTCTGGACATCCATCTCAATCTGCGTCTGTGTAGGAGAGCAATCTAGTAGGTGCTGAGGGATATAAATGAAGTCCATAGTCAAGAGTTCCCTTAACGTATCGAATTATACGCTTAAGAGCTGTAAAGTGAGGCTCTAAGAGTGTGCATGAACAAGCACACCTGCTGAACTGCATATGCAATATCTGGCCGAGTGAATGTGAGAAACTGAAGAGCACCTGCGAGACTCCTATAAAGAGAGGGATCACTGACCGGATCCCAATCATTTGCACTGAGTTTGGACTTGGAGTCGACATGAGTGGGAAAAATCTTGAAGTTTGCCATTTTAGCCTTGTAGACAATCCCCTCTGCATACTTATGCTGACACAAGAACATGGCATGTGCGGATCTGGTCACTGATATCCCCAAAAAATAGCTCAACTTACCCAAATTTGTCATAGCGAATTCAGACTTGAGCAGGGGCAATGATCTCGTGTTTCATAGTATTAGAAGAAGCTGTCAGAACAATATCATCCACATATAAAATAAGATAAGTCGTGTCAGTACCTCGATGAAAAATGAACAGGAAAGGATCACTCTTGCTGCACACGAATCCTATCTGTATGATATATGTAGCAAACCTCTCATACCAAGCCCTAGGGGCTTGTTTCAAACCATAGAGTGACTTACGAAGATGACATACATAATGAGGAACCTCCGGATGCACAAAGTCAGGCGGTTGATGCATATAAACATTTTTTTCAAGTCCCCGTGTAAGAAAGCATTTTTTACATCAAGATGGTGAATATGCCAATTTTTCCGCATAGTTATGCTCAACAATGTGCGAATGGTGGCAGGTTTGACCATCGGACTAAACGACTAACCACAATCAACACCCTCATGCTAACCAGTACCATTAGCCACAAGTCTTGCCTTGTGCGTTCAAACTCCCCATTATCTCAGAATTTGAGCAGATAAAGCCACATACGACGAATCACATTCACCCCTTCTGGTTTCGGAACAAGATCCCAAGTGTGCTGATTGGTTAATGCATTAAACTCCTCACGCATAGCTGCATTCCAATTTTGGTCGAGTTTTGCTAGTTTTGGGGTTTTAGGAATGGGCGAGATGGTATGCGTGGATAGGTTAAAGTGAACTTTTGGTTTGAAAATATCGTGTTATGCACGGGTTTCCATGTAGTGTGTGGGGATGGTCACTGGTGGGGTAGGGGGGCTGAGAGGGTTCGGGCTGGACTGGGCAGTGGGGTTAGGGCTTAGCAGGGGCTGGGTGGGCAGTGAGGGTCACGGGTTGGGGCTGGGAAGTAGGATGGGCAGGCACGATCACGGGTTGGGGAATTGACCGGGCAGGAACCGGGCAGTAGGGTGGGGTCAATGGGATGGTTAGCGGGATGACCTGAGGGTGCGGATTTTGTAGTGCATTTTGGATTAGAGGTGAGGTGTCCGAGTCATCAAGGAATTCATAATCAGTGTCGCAAAATTTTTGGATGTTGTCAAATGGGAAAACGTACTCAACAAACGTGACGTAGCGTGAGATTAAGATTTTGTATGTGGATAACTCATAGGACAAGTACCCTCTATGGTTCGACGGAAAACCTAGGAAGACGCACGGAGTGGAGCGATGTGCTAATTTGTGAGGGACCATTGAGGCAAGATTGGGTAACAGAGACAACCGTAAATTCATAGTTGATCATATGAAGGGATCCGACGGAAGAAAATTTCGATGGGTGTCCTATTTTGGATCGTACGGGTAGAAAAGATGTTAAGAATGTGTTTTAATATTTTTAATGCATATACCCAAAATGTAGGGGGGAGACGCATGAAAAAGGAAGTACGGATCATATTATTAATGGTGCGAAGAGTTCTTTCGGCTTTACCATTTTGAGGGGAAGTATGGGGGCAGGAGCAACGAAAAACCATGCCATTAGCCGCACAAAAATTATGAAATATTGAGTTATTGAACTCACGACCATTATCACATTGAAACGTTTTGATGTCTTTTTCAAATTGTGTTTTAACCAATGTATAAAATTTAAAAAATTTGGAGTAAACTTGAGACTTAAGTTTAAGCGGATAGACCCAAAGGAAGTGAGAAAAAACATCCAGAAATACCAAATAGTATTTATGACCGAGATTGCTAATTATAGGAGATGTCAATAAATCTGCATGAATAATATCAAAGGGAGAGAAGGTAATACTTAATGAAGACGTAAATGAGAGTCTAACATGTTTCCCTAGATGACATGAGGAGCAACTATGAGAAAGTTTCCTTTATTACATTGGATTAAATTGCGGTTTCTAAGAGAATAAAAAACATGAGCTCTCGGATGACCAAGTCTACTATGCCACGTGGAGGAGGAGATGACAACTAGAGATGTGGGAGGATTCACACTGGCAATGGACGTTGATAGGAAAGGATAGAGGTCCCCCTTACTATTGCATCTTGTAAGAAGTTTCCCGGTACGTAGGTCCGTTACAAAAAAATGGGTTAAAATTAATGGATACGGAATTATTATTGGCAAATTTTCTAACAGAGATTAGGTTCTTGATAATGTTAGGGGCATATAGAACGTTTTTAAGGGAGAAAGGGGGATGCGGTGGTGGGGTTAATGTGTGGCCAAACCCTTAAATTGGAATGCGATGACCATTTTTTACCATAATAAACTGAGGAGTAGTTAAATTTCGCAGTTGAGGAAGAATACCAGAATTGTTGGTGAGATGAGATGTGGCACCCGTATCCATATACCACGTATCATCAAGCTGATGGGCAGTGGACCTCGGCAGGGGCCACTATTGATGTTAAGTCGCTATGTAGTGGGCCTGGTGGCTGGGCAGTGGCTCGATGATGCTGAGCAGTGGGCCTCGGCAGTGGCCACTTTTGTTGCTGGGCCGATGTGTAGTAGGACTGGCGGCTGGGCAGTGGCTCGATCCACTGAGTTAGGTACTGGGCCTGCGACTGATATTTTGTGACGTCGGGAGTTGAGGAAGCAAAAGTGGGAGAATCCATAGGGTTTACCGAAAATTTGTGGAAAATCTCGGTGGAGAGGATGTCGTATATCAGCTGTATAATAGGGGTATACCGGTCTGCTTAGGTGATAAATGTATCAGATGGTGTATACTGCATGTATACTTGATGTATACATTCTACAAATCAGGGAATATAGGGGTTGGGTGTTGTGTATATCGATGTATATCAACGGTAAACAAATTCTGTTTGAGAAGAAGGGGACTCATATTAGGGAGTAGCAAGGTATACGGGCGGTATATCACGAAAGAGCCGTGGTATACGGGGTTGTATATCACGAGATATATGCGGTTTATATGTAGATTGTGAGAGAAAGGGCATGTATATCACGTAGAAGCAAGGTATACTGGATGTATATCACGAAGAGACGGTGATATATAGGGCAACATACGACTGGATATCGCCGGAAAAAAAGGAGGCAGATGAGAGGTATACGTCGACTGATTTAGGGTTAGGGTAGGGAGGATTTTTTTGCTCTTGATAACATGTAAAATAGTGTAATTCTCCTTAATGGAGTTCTATTATTAATGTAATATATATAGAGTATACAATTGTCGTCCTAATAGAATTAGGATCTCTATTTTACCTTAATTACATTAATTATACTAAAGTAATGAGTATAGAATATATTGTAAATATATATGGAATATATTCACTATCAATAATCATAAAGAAGATACTGACAGATCTAGGGGTGTCAAATGAGCCGTTTGGGTTGAAATTGGACGAGTCAAAATGGACTGAACCAATAGATGAGTCAATGTACAACCTGTCCAAAGCTTGTTTGGGCTGAGATGAGTTGAGTCAAACTGGGCTAAATGATGGGTCATAGCCCAATTTAACCCATTTTTCAAACATTTTGAAAAAAAAAAAACTAAGAAAATTAAAAATCAAAATAAATTTTTTGATAAAAATTTAAATAAAAAAATTAAGAATTATTAAAAAAATAAAAATTCAAACAATTCTTTTAATAAAATTTTAAAATAAAAAATGAAAAAAATTATTAATTTTTTTAAAAAACAAACAATTATTTAAAAATAAAAATTTTAAATCAAAAAATGAAAAAATTGTTAAAAAACATAAATTAAAAATCATTTGAAAAAATTAAATTATTATAAATTTTAAATTAAAAATTAAAAATAATAATTTAAAATATTAAAATACAAAAAAACTTTAAAACTTAAAAATAATTAATAAAAGAGTTAATCATATTTTGTAGCTTTGGTGGGTTAGTTTGAGCTCATTTGATGGGTAATTTTGGGATGATGATTTGTGATGGGTCAACTTGGAGTTGGACTAACCCAAATCAGCCCATCTTCAAAATCACTCTAGATCAAACTCATTAAAGCTTGAACGAATCAAATGAATTTGAGCTAATTTTGTCACCCCTAGGCAGATCTAAAATACAAGTATAAAAGGTTTTGTTTAGTATTTTTGTTTATGACACGCCCATATCTTGTTAACTGGAGCGTGGATAATATAATTTGGGGCCTAACATCGGTGAACAAAGAATTGGAATGAGCCTGACTCGGATGTCATGTAAAGAATGGATCTTGGGTCTAATTCAACCCCAAAATTTAGCTTGTAGGGTGAGGATTGTCAAATCCATATAAGGAGTTATGTTTTCATTCCATATCCGATGTAAGACTCTTAACACTTCTTGTTCTGAATAAATTTTCTCCTACAAAGCATCAATGATTTTTTTTTTATAGGAAGTTGATTATCTTTTGAAAATCTTTTTCTCGAGGACGGGTAAAAATTCAAGTATGGGGAAATTTGATAACTATAAATTATTCATGTATTTTCGTATATAAATAAATAAGGATTTAAAATAAAATCATGGATAATGTATATTTATTATCCCACATTTACTAACAAACTTGCAGGGAAAGATTATCAAAAGAAGAAGAACACAAGAAGAGAAAGAAGACTAATGAGGATGAATCATGGAAACAAAGAAGAAATCATGTCACGACGCATCAACAACATTTGTTGTCGCAACATTAAAGAAAAAGAAAATAAAATAATTGCCTATGCAACAACAACATTTGATGTCGCGATGGAAGATTATATTGCCTGCACTTGAATTCCTATAAATAAGATCCATTTATGTAAGGAGAAGGCATCGAAGAAGATAATCTATTGCTTTATCTTTCACAACAACAACATTCAGTCAATTGCTTTATCTTTCACAACTTACAAAATTTCACTCACTCATAAATTTGATCCACTTTAATAGTAAAGAAGATAATCTAAATTCGTACCATAGATGTCTCAATCTCTATGGGATGATATCTTAAATTGTATTATAATTTGACAAAGCACGAGCAAGAATTTCTATACACATAGGCCTCATCATCTACCAACTCGGTCCATGTAGTGATGGGGAAGAGCCTTAGCTTCACGGCTTCTTCGGACACGTTGGGATGACGAAATGCAAGGCACACCTCATTGAAATTCCTCAAGTGCTTATTCGGGTCGTCGGATGCAAATTCTCCGAATAGGCCCTTGTTGTTGAGCATGTGGAGTATGGTGGACATGATGTGAAAACTCACATTCTCCGAATTTGGGGTGGCCGGATGACATTAGCAACGATGGTCATCTCTACGTTTCCTTCATCATCGGATAAATTCGTCATAGCACCTACAACACAAAACAACAAGCAAACGTAAATTTAGAAATAAAGCTCTTAGCAAAGTAATAATACAATAAATAGAAAATTTCAAGATCGTATTCCCAGGCAACGGCGCCAAAATTTGATCTCGCCCAAATTACACCTTTAATGTTATAACACGATCAATTTCAAATATAGGTTGGGATCGAATCCCACAAGGAATATGATGAGAAACTAGTCTATTTGTGCACGTATTATGACTTTACTAATTACTTTACTTCTATGGTAACCAAGTTATTTATTTGTTTGTTTGTTTTATCTACTTCAAATTATCAACTTAAATAAGGTTTAGAGTTGTGACTCAATTCATGAAAGTGGTGTTGGGTTTAGGCTTAAGTAAGTGTATTAGTGTGGTATGGGTAGTGGGAACTTGTGTCTAGGTGGGATTTCTCAATTATCCCACCTAATTTCACTTTAGACTTTCTTAAGCTCTAAAGTGTGACATTTATGAACACCCATTATGTACCCTTAGTTGATTCCCTTCTAACTAAAGTTGGGAATCATTAAATGATGTTTAAAGCCCCAAGTCCTAATCAACATACTTCTTTCCTAGACTCTAGTCTCCTTTCTTAAGTTTGACTAGAGATAATAGGCAAGAAAGAGATGTTTACAACCAATTCTTTAATATTAAATAGGAGGGTAGTTAAATCCCACGTGAATACACCTTTTTCATTATTTATCAAATACCTCAACTACCACATTTCATTATTTTATCACAATCCCAACCTAAATCTA
Source organism: Anisodus tanguticus (assembly GCA_034509755.1). Lineage (NCBI taxonomy): Eukaryota > Viridiplantae > Streptophyta > Magnoliopsida > Solanales > Solanaceae > Anisodus > Anisodus tanguticus. The sequence goes on along the minus strand of CM067549.1, from coordinate 4,705,699 downwards.
GCCACTCATTGCAAGTAATAAATACACAACACAATAATAAATGTAACAAGACATAATAAATATAAAAAGATGCTCACAATGATTAATGATGAACAATAATTGTCTTTACACAATTGATTAAGAATCTTTTTTTTTTTGAATGATTAACTAAAAAATGAATAGTTGAAAATGGGACAAGGAATATTCAAAAGTGGCTATGATATGTTGGAATCTATGTATCAAATCATATGTTCCATCACAAAACCATAGGTACTATATATAAAGACCTAATTTTCGGACTACATAATATTACAAAAATGACATTTTCTGACCACTGTGCGATCACAGAACAAGACCGCATAATGGATATACGGTCCGCATAACGGACCTAGGATTCGCAGAGTGATTCCTTGCTTGGACTTTCTTGAACTGCGGCTATAAGTGCGATCTGCAGAACTGAACTGCGGACACGTGTCATGAGTCTTCGCAATCTGAGTTGAACTCGAGTTGAAGCAGTTGTTCACAAATCGGATTGTGGTCCGCATAACGGAAGTGTGGACCGCAGTTTGGATCGCACGTCGGTGCTCCAGAATTCTTCTTTCACTATTTGATTCTGCGACATAGTTACCATTCTACGATCCATAGTGTGGTTCTGTGGTCCACATAAGTGCCTTCTCAGCACTTCTTTCATTTTTCATCATTTTTTACCATGTTTCAATACATTTTCTCATTCTTGGTGTCCCAATATAAAAATCCTACAAAAACCAAAATAACAAAGGCTACTACAAATGCAATAAGGACAATAATAATCCATGAAAATGGTATCAAATGTGTCGTAATTTCTAGGCACATCATAACCTTCTCGTCTTATTATTAAACCATCATATGAGTTTTGTATCGATCTGTCATCGTACTATCTTTCCCATAGGAGGAGGACCACTATTCGTGCTCTGAGATTTTCGTCCTGAAATGTCATATTATTGCCTCAACTCCTTCCATACTTCTGTGATCTTTTAACAACTTACAATTTGCTCCAATACAATTCTCTCTTACCAGGGACTACTAAACCATTTATCCGGATAGAACATCATATGTTCGTAACTGACATTCACAGTCTCAATATACTCTTTATCTTCTAGTTAAGACATTTAATCTTTAAGGCTTCTTTCTTGATGACCTTCAAGGATTACCCCTTCCTTTTGTAATTTAGTCTCTTACTGTCTAATTGCTTACCTTGCAACTTCTCAATATCCTTCATTATAAAAATCTCTCAGGGTTCCAACTCTCATTATGTTTAATCAAGAAATTTCCCAATATCGATACTTTCTAATTCGGGGAGCTAAATCACCCGATCAATATGTTCTGTTGACATTTAGTTGTTCAATTCTCATTTTGTCGTATTACTATGTTTCATCGTATGACTCTCTGTTATTCCTCATATTGCTCATGTCCCACCTATACTTGTATCATCCCTTTACTATAAATCTCACTTTTTACCTTAATCTAGATATTTGTAATAAAACATTATTTCGCTTTTAACTCCTCCTTCTTTAATCTACCTTATCTTTAAGACACTTACTATTTATGCTTTACTTTAAACCAGAGCCTCCCTGAGGGGAAACATTTACCTTGCACACCAATATTACAATACTTGGCCCTTAAATCTTCAAAGGTCATGTCCAACTGACGATTCCCGAGTACATAGTGTATATATCTTCTAGGGGGGTCCTTTAAAGTAATTGTACTATTTTTCAGTATTGCCCATCCTAAAGATCATTCTAACTGTTATTAGCTCCCGTTCTTTCTAAAATTACGTTTATCGACGTCGGTAAATTACAAGCTAAAATAGGTACCACTACTGATGGAAAGTTAACAATACTTACATCATTCTACATGAATATTAATCTCCTTACAATCCTCTGCGTTCAAGTACTTTGTACTTCCTTTACTTTACTATTTTTGTATTATAAAACAAACATTTTTCCTTTCTAGGCTTTCATTATCTCTTTTGTATATGAGTGAGACAAATGCTCACACTATGAATTTTTAACATAAACCCCGCACTTCTGGTGTATCAATAGTTTGGAAGGAGTCATTCATTTACTGGCTACGAATGTGAACCAACCGAAGTCTTTATGGTAATTGGCATTACTAAAATAGTATAAAGCACGAGTTAGACTCGAATTCTTAAAACGCAGCTCTATTGCAAGATCTATGAGATGAAATAATGGAAATCATCCCTAAATGTCAGGCAGCCTCTCACTTATAAGTGTAGTACACAACACACCAATAAACAAAACTCTACTAGAAACGGCTTGCAGACTCCTTAGAATAGACTCGATCTGATACCAACTTTGTCACACCCCAATCTCAGGGTGTGTGGCCGGTGGAACCCGACACCCTAAGTTCCGAACGTACCAACTGTAACACCTGAACGACATGACACGAAACCTGGGCCAACAAGGCCTCCAAATGACGGTAATAAGATAAAAAGCAACAATAACTAACATGCATAAAAGGCCCAACACAACATACTAAATTGAGTCCGACGTGGCCTTCACAAGTATATCAACATCTGACAAGGGCCGACAAGGCCACACGAAACATATATACAACAACCTTTAGTTTGCAAGCCTCCAGAAGTACTACCATGTGTAATCATGTCGGGACAGGGCCTACCGACATACATATGCAATAGCGCCTACCGACTATGTACAACAACTCCGTAGAAGTGGAGTGAGACTACCAATAGTTGGAAGCAGATACCCTACTATGGAGGTAAGTTGGTCGATCTATTTGTACTTGCGGGCATGAAACACAATGCCTCAAAAAGGGACATCAGTACAAAGGAATGTACTGAATATGTAAGACATAAATAAATATAAATAAGAGCATCAAAAGGTAAAGGAAACCAAATGAGACAACTTGTAACTCAAAAATGCCAATGTGGACCATAATATACATAAATAAAATATAATCACGTATATAACGTCGTGGGCCTCTGTGGGCAATATCATCAGTATCATATCTATATAAGCTGTGTATATAACGCAATAAGCCAATGTGGGCAATATAAATATGTAATACATAAAAACCATTTAAATATCATGAAATAATCTTTTGAACTCGTCGGAGTGATGTAAGGTCGTTACACCCCCGACTATCATTATGCGGATAACATATCACCTATTACTCTTTCATACGACTCCATAAGAACGATAGATCACACTATTGACTTAGCTTTTAGGGAAACCACTAAGAAATCGATTTTCGTTGACATAGGAAGGGTACTTTGGAATACGAAAACTAACCTCGACAATAGATGGGTAATATACAACAACAAATTGACACGAGAATCACAAGTACTTCCTTAAGGACTAAGAGTAGAGTTTTTATCGGATTTCATTGCGTAGTCGTCGTTTCTATATTGTTCATGTCAAAAAGAAAGAAGCGAGCCTTACATACCTTGTTACTGAGCTTGTACGAATTCCATAAGTTCTCGGACGTTATAAGAGCGGTTATCTACATGATATAAACGATTGCTATCAATAACAGATTCAAAACTCATAAGAAAATCCATTTGGACATTTTATCGAGCAACTTATGTTCATGAAGTTTATACACTCTTTTATATCCAAATTTACATGAATTTCCAACACTACAACTTCATACCAACTCTCTAACATATCCTCAACCTCAGCAACATCTCAACGAGCTCATATCATACTCTTAATTCACACGAATTAGCCCAACAACACACCACCACTAAATAACACAACCATAAACTATTCTTGGGGTATTTTTATCTCAACAACTCAACCAACACAAGGATAATCTTAATCACAACTAAGAGAAGGTTAAACTTACCTTTTATAATCAGAAAAACCCTTATCAACAACTTATCCAAGCTTGCAACAATCCTCAAGCACAAGACAACATATAAGTTATTCTTTAAGCTTTACAAGGTTCCCTAAGCTTAGTTTGGCTCAAACATCTTTGGATTCACTCCCACACCATGGGAACATTCTAGGGGACTCTTAGGAGGGTTTTAGGAGGTGTCTTGGTAAAAAATCGAGGAAAAGAACGAGTTGGAACGAATTTAAAGGTTAAAAGGTCGGCCACCCCCAAAAAGTACACCCGGAAGTACGGCCATACATTTTTGTACGGACTGTATATGTTTTTGTACTAGCCATACAATTTTATACGAACCGTACTTCTTCGATTGGCGAACTATCTGTTGCATTGGAAAGAAGACTTTGAACTTAAATTTAGATATAATGCATCCCATAATTTCTTATACACTAGGAGATATACCCGTGCCAAGTTGGGCCTAAAATCATGTTCGAAATTCTGCCTGCCCTTCCCCGAGTTTCGACGAGTTTAATTTCTTTGATTCGTTTGATCCCGAACTCTTACGAAACTTTTGTAACACATGTTTAAACTTATTTTCATCCAAATATGGGATCTTAGCCTCACCGGGCTTTACGTTACTTTACTTACGACGCATACGGGCGCGAAAATACGGGTGTAGCACCTTTAATTCAAAAAATATTTGTCTTATAAGATACATTCTTAAACCCACAAAAATCGAACCAAACCGATAAAATCGAAAAAGCCAAAATATTAAAAAAAAACTAACTTAATTGATTCGATTTGATTTTACTCCAAAACCAAGTCGAATCGGGCCATGAACACCCTTAATTATAAGGAGTGGTTTTGAACTTTTTGCATGTTTAACAAAATTATTAAAAAAATAATTTCTGTCACACATCGAATATAAGTGGACATAAATTAATTTTATCTATGGATAGGCGTTCGAAAATTTTTAATACAATGAACATGCTCAATTGATTATATATTTTATCTCATAGGCAAAAATTGCGTGTATTCTCGATGATTCACAACCCCATACAATTAAAATTTCTGCCCAATAGATGTGGTTATTAAAGTTTTTGTGAAAAGATGCCAAAATTTAACACCACATCATATAGTGTCCTTTTTCAGCATTTTTTTTGAATTATATAAGATTAAACTTTTGTTATTGAGAATTAAAAGGGGTCATTAACGCAATTCTTTACAATGGAAAAAAAAAAACCCTGAACAGTACACGTAGCACTCGCACGAACATCATCTCAAACAACTGCTAAAACCTTACCAATGTCGACAGAAACCCTACACCCTAAATTGAACTGCCAGGATTCATCGGAACAGCTCAATCCAACGGAGAAGCGAAAGAGAGAAGAAACAGATACAACATCAACAGAGCAACAAAACCCTTTATGGAAAACGACTCTTTGTTCTTACTTTCGAAGAAACGATGGTTCATGCAGTCACGGTGAAACCTGCCGTTACGCCCATGGTGAGTCGGAGCTCCGGGTCCGACCCGACAATACATGGGACCCGACTTCTGAACGAGCCAAAAAACTGGCTAAGAAGGATAACGACGACAAGGGGGAAAATGCAGAGAAGTGTAATGACGTCATGATGACGGATGCGTTAGATGACGAGGAATGTTCGATTTCGGGTTTAGGGCTGTCTAAATGCTTGGTGAATCTTCCTATGAAGTGGAGTTCGGATAATTTAAGGTGTTTTCTTAAAGGCAATGTAAGATTAATGCTATTTGAATCTTTTTAGAAGTTTAAAAATGCATGTCTAATTCATTTTAGTGTTTATTTTCTGAACATTTTTATTGTGGGGTATTTTAGGGTTTCAATTTTTAAGTAGTGGAAAACAAAAAAAACAGTTAATTAAGCTACAATAATTAAATTGGTTTGTAGTTTTAGGGTGTGTTTGGTAGGAAAGAAAATGTTTTCTTACTTATTTTCTAGTGTTTGGTAAATAAGCAAGTAAGTATTGCCCAAGAGCATTTATATTTAATATAGCAAAATGGGGTGCGGGGGGCGGGCGCGGGGGCGACACTTGTGGAATGTTTTCCCTACTTACATTAGGGAAGTCATGTTCCTCATTTTTAAGGAACTTGTTTTCCTAGAGAAAATGTTTTCCAAAACTTTGACCAACCAAAATGGGAAAATTGGAAAACATTTTCCGTCCTCCATACCAAACACACCCTTAGTTCTCACTAATCACGATTTGGAAGCTAACTTCACATTGTGTGTAATGTTGTCAAAGGTGCTTTTAAAGCGCGCTTAAGCTCTAAAGCGAGGCTCAAAACATGTTGAGCACTTCACCATCAAGGTTCTAAGATGTACTTTTCCTTGCCAATGACTCTTCCTTGAAGAGACGACACTAAACAATTAATATTTCACTTTATGAACATTTTTATCGTGGTGCATTTCATTTTTTTTGTTCTTTCTGATACTCCTAATTCCCAGTTTTAATTAGCGGAGAACCAAAATAGAGTTAATTAAGCTACAATAAGAAAATTGGGTTGAAGTTTTAGTTCTTGCTAATCACGTTTTGGAAGCTAACTTCATATTGTGTGTGAACTTTGTCAAGTCGGGTCGGTTTTGTGAATTAGACATCTTAGGATGTTAATGCATTTATTTTGTGGTGAATATGATTAATGGATTCAGCAGTGAGAAGATTAGTTTTTGGAAACTATGAGTAGTGTGGAAGTACTATGCTGAAAGTGTAACTTTAACAATTTGGTCTCTTTGTGACCAAAGGAATATTTTTTATTTTCTGCAAAGTGCAAAGTTTTTCCTCTGGGAATACTCTGGTCCAATGAACTTTCAACAGTTCCATATTTCTTTTTGACCAACGAAGATTATGGAAAACATTTTAAACTTTCTGCGGCCTTTTCTTGTCAGTTGTACAATTTGTTACAAAATTGTGTCACCTCCTACTATTTGGGTTGTAATGAAAATTAAGGGAAGTACTTGCATGAATGGTAAGAGTTGTGTCAATTATGACATTTGATGAGGAAATGGCAACTGAGTGAACTGGTCCACAGGGAGGTTTAAAACAATCATTATCTCGGAAGTAGTAAATTTGGAGGGGGTGGGATCTCTTGGTGCTTTTTCCTTGGTTTTCTGTTAAAGGTTGTTAATGTAAGAATATTTATTTTGATAACCGTGGTGCCTGTGCTAGCTTGCGTGCACCTTCACTAATTCCAACCTCCCACCAACACCTGTACTGTGTAACTTTGTTCACCAAGGTTTGAATAGATAAGAAGAAATCACCTAGTGTTTTTGCCTCCATTGGGATTTGAATTTGAGATCTCATGGTTCTCAATCCACCTCATTGAGCACTAGATCACACCTTTCGATGCAACTGCTAATTCATTTCCAGTGGTTCACCTCATATCCTCGAAAGCATACATCATTATCAACCGCAAATAAGCACATAAATTAGACCATTATGTGCAAATAAGCACATAAATTAGACCATTATGTGCAAATAAGCACATAAATTAGACCATTATGTGCAAATAAGCACATAAATTAGACCATTATGTTGGTCATGCTTTCTGGGATCCTATGTTATGTTTTTCCCACCTTTTTCAATGGAGTGAATGCAAGTAAAAATGGCTAAATGTATGCTGAGTATATGCTTTGACATAAATTGGTGATGAAGATTCTTATGTTCCTTTCCTCAATTCCTTGCATCCCTGGCAATGCTAGAATTCGTTGTTGCCTTAAACAGAGGGTTTAGTTTTATAGACTACTAGCAGCAACATTGTTAGCATCTGTAGAAGTACGGATGTCTGCGCTATGGTTGGACAAGTGTCTCCTGTAAATGACGATTCATCTCCCTAAAGAACATAACCCATACTCTTTACCTTTTTTATGTATTGTTATTCTTTTCTTAATAGATTCTTTCTGTAAAGTGATGAGATATTAGTTGGAATTGACTCCTTAAATTTCAGGGTGTTGCTTTTAAATCAGCAAAAAAGAAGAAAGGCATGGCTGTAGGATTTGTTACTCTTGAAAATGCAGAACAAGTGAAGACTGCTGTGAAGGTATTCCTTTGTTTTCTATCTTACATTACCAGTTCCAAGAGCAAATTTGATTAGAGTGACGTGCAGTTCTACTATTATCAGAAATGTTTATTTGTCAAAACTTAAACTCGGCAGGAGTTGGATGGAAAGCTTGTTGGCAACAAGAATTTAAAAGTTGGAGATGTTATTCCGCGGCAATTTGAGAGAAAAGGTAATTCGGCAATGTCCTCATTGCCAACCAATCAACAAGGTGAAAAGCAAACCCAAGCTGGAGACGGTTTGGATTCAGATGAAACTGAGGCTGAGGACCCCACCGGTGATTCAGTTTTGAAGGGTAGGTGTGTTCGTGATGTGGTGACTCCTCTTGCTAAAATGCCATATGCTGATCAACTGGAGCATAAGAAGAGCTCTTTGACGCAAACTCTCAAAAGACTAGTCAGTATTTTTTATCCCCTCTATTCCATATTGTCATAAAATCAGTTACCACTTTCCCAGGGATTGCCAAAATAAGACTTTTGACCACTTTTTCTATCTTCTATATTCATAGACTCGAAATGCACGCAAAGCTTGCCCGACTGGTGTTTCACTTCCAGAATGGATTCTCAAAGCTAGGGAAATAGGTACGCTTCAATCATTTGTTAAATCACATCAGCATGCATTGTTGCTCTACGACTATATCTTTGTAATTAATAGACAACTAACTTTGTCCTGCTCACTGAGATTTAAGCCAAATTAGGGTGGTATTATGCTCATATTTATGCTATACTAGTTTCCTAGCACACGCTTTACGGGTGTAGCCGTGTATACAAATTTAGAAAATCACACATTAATAAATGATGTGTTTGAGTTATAAAATAAAGTTAAAGGAGAAAGTGTCTGATTGTGATTTCTGACTTTGCCTATAATTATCAATGTTATACAATTCTTTCGCTGGGATTAATTAGCAAAACATACTAAACATAAATAAAATAAATGATGCAGTTGGAATAATAGTCTTTTTTTTATGAAAGTTGGAATAATAGTCTATTAATCTTCTCTTAAATTAGATTATTTGAATTTGATGTGTAATTGTTAATGAATTTCAATTTGACGTGTATAATGATGATAGGTAAACACTTGTACATAAAGATAGGTAGATATAGGTATCGTGTTATAATATCATATACTACTCTATTCAAGTAAGATACATCTTATATCTAAAAAGTCTACCTCTTCTAATAATATTTTAAATCTCTTATTATAGCTTACATATTTTATGTAGGTATCAAAAAGGAGCAGAGAATGATAATGTTAAATCATATATATGTCTCATCTTCCCTATGCTATCCTCCTAGAAAATAAAACTTATTTAATTCAATGACACCTAATAAAATTTACAACAAATTGTAATCCAAGTTTTTTAATAAATTCATTTAAATTGTTATTCTAAACCTACAATTTTATTATTTTCGCATATAGCAAATGTTGCTTGTACCATAAATTCATGATATGGATTAACGATATATTTAATCATAATATTTCAATGATTTATCCATATATTACCAGAGATACATGTATAGGAATTCAAAAGGCTAACTTTACAAATTTAAAGATATTAGATATATGCATCACTTATAATTCTTTGAAAATTATCATATAAACTTAAAAAATCTAAAGAAAATTTAATCTTATTTTCATGTTAATGTGAATGGGTCCCAGAAAATATTTTGCCCAAATCAGATATATATATATATAGATATATGTGTATAACAATTTACCATAGATTAACTGTACAACAACTAATTAACAATATCGAGGAATTTACCACGTCTAATAATATAATTTATGTCGATATCTTCGTTTAATGTTTTAAGTTGTGATTTCCTGTCCATTATAATTATCACGTCTATACTTAGTTCATAATGGAGGCAAGTGAAAAGTCTAACCAAATATTCATATTGATTTGAACATGTACAACTGATTCTAAAATTTAATTGACACTAATGAAATGCCACTAAACAAAAAAGCAACAACAAAGCTAATAGTTCAACTTGTCCTCAACCAAAACAACTAATCAACCCCATCCCATTCTCAGCAGTTACCTTATCTCGAACCTCAAAAGGATCATCAGTCACCGGAGCATTGTCATGTCCGACATTTAGAGAGGCAGGAGTGTTATCACTGATGTCGCTCAAATTATTCCTTTTAATAGGCGTAAAACGGTCGTTGTCAAATATAAAACCCAACTAGGTTGGGGTCGAATCCTGCAGAGAATACGATGAGAAATTAAACGCTATTCGTTGTGATTGATTTTACCATGGTCTCTATTTCTAAGTTAACCAATACTAACAAGATTTCGGTTTCAGAATTAATTTTTAGTTTGTGATCAATAATGATTAATTGAAAGGATATTACACTAGGGAGTTCGGGATGTGGTGCCTTTTTAATGTGACATGTGATGAGTTCTTGTCATAAAATGAGGTGTAGGTGTGAGACATGGGTAGCTCATATACTAGAGGGGATTTCTCAATACACCCTCTAGGTCTCACAATTAGACTAATTAGGCTTTTTCAAGCCTAATGTGTCGAATGTCTTAATTAACCACTATTACCCTCAGTTAATCAGTTAAATCCCTTCTATGTAGTTGAGATTTATTAAATGAGGTTTAAAACCCCAAGTCCTAATTAATATATCCTCTTACTAGACTCTAGTTTCTTTTTTCAAGTTTCACTAGAGTCAATAGGAAAAGAAAAGGGTGTTTGCAACCACCACTTAACAAATATTATGAAAGGCAATTAAATATCACGCCTATTACACCTTGAATATCATCTATGTTTATATCTACACCCATTATCTGTCATCATTAAACACATCAAGTTCAAATATCTTAACAATATCACATCAAGTTCAAATAGTCTAATTTTAGAGGAGATTAATAGACTATTATTTCAACCTTATCATTTAATATCAACAACAAACCCAATGTAATCCCATTAGTAGGGTCTGGGGAAGGTAGGATGTACGCCGACCTTACCCCTACCTTTTGTGAGGTAGAGAGGTAGAGAGGTTGTTTCTGATAGACCCTCGACTCAAAAGAAAAGTAATTGACGCAAGATTGTAGGAGAAGAGACAACAAAATTGCAGATACAAAACAAATGAGGCAACATATAGTAATACATGTCAAGAAATACGAACCAAGTGATAACTGATTACTACTACTAAAAGGAATAGAGGAGTGCATGAGACTAACCCCCTCCCTCTCCCACACAGAGTGCGACAATACTTCACTACCTACTAACCTTCCACCCTTTTTTTTTTGAAATTGGTACTGTAATTCCACCCTAATCCTCGATCTCCATATCTTACTATCTAAGGTCATGTCCTCAGTTAGCTGAAGCTGTGTCATGTCTGGTTTAATCACCTCTCCCCGTTCTTCTTCGGTCTACCTCTACCCCTCTTAACTCCAGCTATAGCCAATCTCTCGCACCTCCTTACCGGCGCATCCTCGCACTCCTCTTCACATGCCTGAACCATCTTAGCCCGGCTACTCCCACCTTATCCCGTATAACTTCGTTCCTAATCATATCCCTCGAATATGTCCACACATCCATCTAAGTATCGTCCTCTCTGCTACCTTCATCTACCTTCATCTTCTGAAAGAAGAAAATCTCATAACTTTGGTAACTAAAGGCAAATTCTGAGATCATTGATACTTTCTCCTACTTTTGTTTATAACTCAAACACGTCATTTAATAATAAAATGTGTATTTTTAAAATTGTATACTCATTGAATGTGTTACATACGTGTGCCCAAAATCTAGTAGCATTTGATTAAGAAAAATTGATATAACCTTTAGGCCAATCATTTCTTTGAGCAGGTGGTCTTCCATGCAAACTAGAGGGCATAATTGAATCGCCACTTATCAATGGATATCGAAACAAGTGTGAGTTTTCTGTGGGATACTCTGTACTTGGAAAGCCAACTGTGGGATTTCAGCTTGGAAATTTCAGGTAGATAAAGGCTAACGAGATCTAGTGTTTTTTTTTCTTGTTGTAGTTCATTTAACAGAAATTATCCTTGTAACAGGGAAGGTGTGACAGCTGTTGAGGAACCTGTGGACTGCCCAAATGTTTCTAGTATTGCTTGTAAATATGCTGCTATCTTCCAAGATTTTTTACAACAGTCAAAATTACCTATTTGGAACAGATTGAATAATACCGGATTCTGGCGTCAACTTACTGTATGTCCAACTGTTTTCTATGACCAAATATTTTGTTCAGCCTCTCCTATTATGCAGAGATAATTCAATGTGCATTGTTGGTGAGGCTGGACATATTAAGTATTTTTCTTTCTTTCATTGGGGGGCGGGGTTGTGATACTTGGCCAACTAACTGGTTCTTTTGGTATATCTACATCCAGGTTCGAGAAGGTCGCATGCCTGGTAAAATTGTAGAGGTTGAAAATCCCAATGCAAATAGTTCAGAGGTTATGCTCATTGTTCAGGTTTATGTCCAGTTTACTTAGTCCTTGTTTTGTTCCTACATATCTACCATTTTCACACCGGGAGCCTGGGAGCAACGGTAAAGTTGTCTCCGTGTGGCCTATAGGTCACTGGTTCTAGTCGTGGAATCACCCACTGATACTTGTGTCTACGTCACACCCCATTGGGGTGCGGCCCTTCCCCGGACCCTCCTTGAATTTGGAGATGGTTCGTGCACCGCGCTTCCCTTTTTATATCTGCCATTTTCAGCAAAATGAGCAGCTAGCTGTATTTTCGAGACTTGTATTAGTGATACTCTGATTCAGCGATGAAGCAGTTGATTTTACTTTGTGCATAGGATTTGCTCCTTGACTTTTGTTTTGTTTTTCTTTTCATTTTTCTTACTCCTTGATTGCTTAGGTTTCCACTCTGACTTTCGATGATGCATTAGTTAGTAATGAACTTCAAGGTTTGGCCAAAGCATTTGCTGTGGGAGCTTTTGGTTCATCACCAACATTACCTCTTACTGCCCTGGTACTTCAGGTAGTTATACAATTTTTCTTTCTTTTTGTTATTGTACACCCCATCATACTTCCAATTCTGGAAGACATTTCAATATCTATAGTAAAGAATGGATCTTGGGCCTAACTCAATCTCAAAAGCTAGCTCATGAGGGGAGGATTGTCCAAGTCCATATAAGGGGACCACCCATTCCTTCTTCATCCGATGCGGGACTCTTCAACACCCCACCTCACGCCTAGGGCTGGACATTTAGTGCGTGAGCAATTTAATATGGGGGCCTAACATCGGTACACAATAATTTGAATGAGTCCTGCTCTGATACCATGTAAAGAATGAATCTTGGGCATAACTCAACTCCAAAAGCTAGCTCATAAGGGGTGGATTGCGCAAGTCCGTGGATTGCACAATCCATATAAGGAGACCACCCATCCCTTCTTCTGTGGGACTCTTCAACATCTATGGTGACATTGGGGGTGAACCTTTGGGTTAATTCTAAAAATCTGTCACTTATTGCTCATTCATCGTTCTTTGAGCCGAGGGTCTATCAGAAACAACCTCTCTACCTTCTCAAGGTAGGGGTAAGGTCTGCGTACACTCTATCCCAGACCCCACTTGTGGGATCACACTCGGTTTGTTATTGTTTTTGGCATTTATTGCCCACTAATAAACCAAACCAACTTGGTTGAGAGTGGAAATAAGCCATGGATCTTGGGAGTTTAAAAAGCATTGTTTTTGTAACTTATTATCCTTGTCTTATATCTTTTATTTATACCTGCTTCCTTGCTATACACCATTGCATATTGCAGACTAATGTGCATGCCCATGCAGGTTGCTTCAGATGTCTTGTTTTTGATATTTTTGACCTTTTCAAGATGCTAGTTTTTTTTCTTCATAATAGTGAGTTACGTACATGATCTGCTAGTGGAGCCTTTATCAGCCTATGTTGCAACTGTTAAATGTAGGATCACACTGGTATATCAAATGTAGCACCGGCAGATGCTCCTCTGCGCGTGCTTCCGTTTTCCAGTGGGGAAAGTGGTTCTCAACAGCACACAGATAATGCAATTGCTGAAGCAAAAATTCATGATTTTATTAATGGACTTAAGTTTTGTATTTCGCCCACGGCCTTCTTTCAGGTGAGATCATTGTTTATTTCTCTGTCCTAAGCTGATTCTATTCCCCCCACGCCCACCCACAACTCTCCACCAGAAGTTGCAAGTCTTTAAGTTCTTTAATTGGCACAGGTGAACACCCTTGCTGCAGAGAAGTTGTACTCCCTTGCAGGGGACTGGGCCAGCTTGGGTCCTGATACCTTGCTTTTTGACGTTTGCTGTGGAACTGGAACAATTGGTCTTACTCTGGCAAATCGAGTTGGTATGGTAATGTTCACCACTCCGTTAAATCCTAAATTTTCTTTTTGTAATTGTTTTGCGTCATGATGTTACCCACGTAATGCACTATATCTACTTTTACCTGTTTTTGAGAAGTACCTTACTTTATCTGTAATGGTACACTTTTGTTATAACTGCCCAGCATCTCCTTTTTGCTGGAGTTACTATATACTATTACTTTTTACTGATAGAAAGCTGGTGTCCTGCTTTGATTACCCCCATGAGTTAAAGAGCAATTCCAAGCAAACTATTATGTTTAGTTAGGCAAATAAGTATTTTATTTTCATTTGCTGTCCGCAATTGAATGTCGTAGTTTGACTTTATATATATTATTCCCTCTGTCCCATTTTAGTTGTCGCTTTAGCTCTTTTCACGCCCATTAAGAAAAACAATAAGTACAAGATATAGTTTACCAAGTTACCCCTATTTAATAAAAGTAGATTGATTTTTTCTTTTCAAATACTGTGCCATTAAGGGTATAGTTGGAAACCATTGCCAATTTTAGTCTTGAATTCCTAAAGTGACAATTATTTTGAGCGAAAGTGACAGTTAATTTGGGACGGAGGGAGTAAGATAAAACTCGTTAATGTAAATGCGTGTTACTTGTTGTGGTACATATTGGGCTTATATATTTACTTTTACATGCTGGAAAATTAAATAGAGAAAAATATTGTTTTTAACACGGTAAGCTTTCAACAGAGGAAATAAATTTTCTTAATATGAACTGAGTCGAATTTTGGGATTTTCCGAAATGGAAAGCTTGATATTGGAGTAATAGTTTCAAATTTAAAAATGGATGTTTGGTTAAATACAAGTATGTCTGTTCAAATTCAGGAAATATAAGTTGGTATCAGTTTACATTTGCTTGAATTCATTTTGCACATCCGGTAAAATTGGATGGATATATTTGTTTAATTGTTGGAGGGATAAAATTCCAGTTTAAAAAGTAGGTCAAGCATTTGGCTAGACTAAGAAGGAAAGTAGGTTAAGCTTTTGGGACACAGGAGAATTTTTGAGGGGATCACAAGATAACAGAATATCTACAACGCTACTTCATTTGCTGTTACTGACTTAGTATTTAAATTCTTATTTAAGAGAAGTGCATCTTACTAACATCTTGTAACAAGGGAACTACAATCTACACGCACTTTGAATATGCTTGAATGTCTTGAGATGATAAGAAGCTTCTTCTAACCATCAATTTCTTTAGGTTGTTGGCATTGAAATGAATGCTTCTGCTGTTTCTGATGCTCAAAGAAATGCTGAAATCAATGGGATAAAGAACTGTAGATTTATTTGTGGAAAGGTCAGATTGGACTACCGTCTTTACTGGTTTTCTCACTTTTTTTCTACCCTTCCCTTATGTAATGTCAGTCTGCCTGCTGGCTTGTCATACTTGGTCCATAAAACTAGTTACTACCAATGGATTCCGTTCACATTTTGATTTATTTCATTTTGGTCATGACCATGAAACTATGCAGTGATGATTTTATTTTTTGGGAGAATACATACCCCTAAACTAGTCTCTGATTTCAAAATGACACTTAAACTTTGCGGGGGGTCCTATAACCAAAAAAAGGGCAGCCCGGTGCACTAAGCTCCCGCTATGCGCGGGGTCCTATAACCAAGAGATTGGAAAATTTTCTTCCCTTAGGCGATGTAAATTAACCTAAGGTTATATGTAAGATAAATAAGCGTTTGTTCTGGATTTTCCCATGACACCCCTATAGTTGTTCGAAGTAGTATTAAGATCCTCTTTTTAGCCCACGTGGCATTTGCGGTGTTTCACAGAGCCATTGAAGTGTGTGAAAATCCCCAAAATCAGTGTAATTTAGCATGTTTTTCACAATTTTTTGCACTTTTTCTCTTTCTTTTCTCTTCTTCCACGAGCCATCTCCTCCATCGCTTTCACCACCTCCACCTTTCCTACCACCAGTCCTGCACCAGTCCTGCACCAGCAACACCCACTACCCCATTCGCAAACACCCACCAATCCAACTCCTCCGAATTCCGTAATACTTTTGGAAATGAGGGACTAGTTTAGGGGGGGGGGGGTTATTATGTATTCTCCCATATATGTTTAGTAGGTTATACAGCTTTTTTAATCAGGTTGAGTAAGTCATGTGGTTACTAATTTAAAATACCAGTTGCAGCTTAGAGCATCATCAGAAATGGCAGTAGGTGGTGCATTTTGTTTTTCAAAATGTAAGTTCTAGCTTCTATGTTGGGGCTTCAAGAATGTTGTCCTTACTCCTTAGTGACCAACTCCTGGGTTCCTTTTTGAGCCAATTTGATTAGACCTGATGATTGGAGAAATTATACTGTTTTCGCAGCAAATGTAGTCATCGTAGTGTCGGGCCCTTAAGTCCATGTGACATAATGCTATGTCTCTGTGTTGACAACCAAGATAGAGGATTTTACTGCTTTTTGAGGCAATTGCAGAGGTTTGTTGTTTCAAAATGGGGGCCGTCTTAAAACTATAGTATGAACCACCTTTAGCTTCTTGTTTACCTAGCTATCTGGGAGATGATGTTACTAATCAAGCAGGAGATTCTAACAAGCTAAAGTTTTCGTCCCGTTTTTAACTTCATTAAAGATTTACAAGGCTTTTTTAGTGAAGGAAAAAGACATCAGGAATTTTAAGTTGAGGAACTAAGTGTAAAAGCCTGATGGAACTGCATGCAACTCATTTTGAAGTATATCTGAACCTGGGTGTGAGGTATAGCTTACTTTTGAGAACAACCTGTATTTAGTGAGCTTTGTTCGGGATCTCTAGCTTAGATTTCTTTGGAAACAATGACCATGTTTATCTATTCTTCCCTTTCCTCTTTCTGTAGCATAACTTATCTTTTGTATCAGAATACATGCTACACATTTTAATACCAGAGTTTGCATAATGGGATTGCAGGCAGAGGATGTCATGGGATCCGTACTGAAAGAGTATCTTGCTTCACCTCCAAAAGTAGATGGAATTCGAGATACAGAAGAAAAGAACAACCAAGAAAATAGTGCTTCCACAGAGAAGACTGATTTTATAGTTAATGCATCGGAAACAGATGAGGAATCGGATATTGGGTCTGAAAATGGTAAAGGCATGTGCATTGCTCCAGATACTACACCTATTGAGAAAATTGATTCTACGGATAGCATTGCGGAACCTGAAAAAACAGGCCTTGAGTGTACCAATGGTAAAAGCTTGTCAGAATCTTCAGCAGATGGCATTACAGAATCAGAAACCCAACTTATGAAGAGTTGTTCATCAGAGAATTTGACTACTACAGTGCAACATTTCAAGAACGTTGTTGCAATTGTAGATCCTCCACGTGCTGGACTTCATCCCACTGTAAGTGATTTCTCTGCTTTCATCCTTGGTTGTTGTTATCTGGACTAGTACTTTGTGCTCAAGTGCTCTACTTCTCTACTGCTCTACTGCTCTACTGCTCTCTAATGTCTAATTGCTCTGTTAGTAGCCATATTGTAAAGCTGGATATGCACCTTGCTTTGGAAAATCTTCCTTCTGGCCATTAGGAAGATCTGCTTTCTATTTAGGACTCACTCTGTTAGACGAGTTCAGTATAATGTTATTGTATACTTCAATTTTTCAGATAACACCATAGAAATTTGATAACATTTCCTTGGCTTCTTCTAGTTGGTAAAACTGTCCTGCAATGGAGTGAACTTTGGGATTTAAGTGTATGCACTAAGTTCTAGATGGGTGCCAAAATTTTGGTGTTATGAGTAAGATTACACCAGAAACTAGAAAGTTCTAGCGTAATTAAAAGAAACTTGTGCCATCTGTTGAACACTTCATATCTATGTGAATTAAATGACAGGAAATATACTTCCTTATGATGCTGGTCACCAGCCTCTTAGCTATATGCTTTTTCATCTCATATAACAGATGAAGATTTCACCTGGTCTTTAGATCTAATCCCAGTTGTATGTGACCACTCGTGAAATATATTACAATGTATTTCCTACATTTTTAAATGTTTGAGGCTTGAAATGAGCTACTTGGTGGTAATTTCTGTTCTCTATGCTGGCAGGTTATCAAGCTTTTAAGGACTAATTCACGTATGAGGAGGCTTGTGTAAGCTCCTTTGATGCATTAACTTATCCCTTCTCTCAGATCTTTTCCACTGTTATTTATAGTCTTAAACACTTCTATGTTGATCTGGTCTTTTCAGTTACATTTCCTGTAATCCTGAAAGCTTGGTTGCAAATGCTATTGAGCTCTGCACACCTTCTCCAGATGAAACCGAGAAAGGGAATAACAAAAACAACATACGATGGAGAAAGATGAGCAGCGCCAGTCTTGCACGACATAGGACAAAATCTATGCCCATTTCAGAGCCTTTTCGACCTGTCAAAGCCATGGCTGTTGATCTTTTTCCACATTCTCCTCATTGTGAACTGGTGATGCTTCTGGAGAGGTAAAATTATCTATTTCCTTAAAGAATAATCTTGAGTAGCCATGTTTATGGAGGGATATAGAAATGGTCCTTTAGATCTGTTTTCTCAATGCGGAAAACAAGGAGCGAGCCTTTGACAGACAATTACTAGATATTGGTTATCAATGTTGCTGTAGGCAGTTTTGAGGAAATCTTCTATTTTTGAGAAATTTCCATAATATTACTTTGTAATTGGCTCTTATTTTACTACCAACTTCCAGTTCCCTGATTTCCTCTTCAAAAAGAATACCTCAAATGTAATGACACATTATGTTCATGACATCTCATATAATTTGAGATGCTGTAACAATTTCAAGTGAAACGAAGTCTGATATGTTAAGTTTTTAGTCATTTTCTTCTATTGCATAATCTGGATATAATCACGGATTTCTTGTATTGTTTGTGTTTCTGGTTATGTCGTCGGTTAAGGAAGTCAATATATCGCGTCAAACAAAGAGGAAACTCAGATCTGAATTGCAAATAGTATATTCTTATGAGTACAATTTTCTAACATCCTAGTTGTGAAAGAAAAATAGTATCCTCCAAAAATCAGAAGGAGCATCAGTTAATGTAGAGGTCATGCCTTACAAAAGACAGCAATCTGGATGTGATTGTTTCTTGCGGATGCACATGGTGTTGGTTTTTCGACGAGGCAAGTCATATTAATCAAAGGCATCAAGAAGATGCAAGAATTACAAGATATGGCATTTGAGCTTACAAAAAAAAAGATTGGCTGGCCGTACAAAAACTATCTAAGCCAGGACTAATGAGCTAGTAAAATCCAAAAGATGATGTTCATTATCAACAGGAACCAATTTGGTCCAACTAAATATATTGGCAATACACCTTGCTTTCAAAAGATACAAAGGAGTTGACTCCCCATCAAAACATCTCCTTTTTCTTTCTAATCAGATACACCAAAATATACTAGCTGGTACCATGTTCAAGATCTTTTTGATGGCTTTGTCAACTCCATAGGTTCAAGCTCTCATAAGCTTCATTTACTGAGAGGGGGTGGTCCAATTAAGACCAAAGAGGCAAAAAAATAGATTTCAGATTTCTGAGGCCACTTCACAGTGAAGGAAAATATGTATGTTAGTTTCAACCTCCTTTTTGCACATATGACATCTGCTTGGGAGCTGAATTTCCCTTTTCATCAGGTTGTTTTGAGTAAGACAAGCCTCATGTAGAGCTGTCCAAGTGAAACATATGACTTTAAGAGGTAGTTTTGTCCTCCAAATGAGCTTCTAGGGCCAATTGTCAATCAATGGATTTCTGGAGCACTTCTGATGGTACGCTTCCTTGACTATGTAGAATCCCCCACTGTGATGCCCCCATTTGAGTTTGTCAACTGCCTGGGGATTGATATGAAATTGTTGAAGTCTTGAAAGGAGGTCTAGCAACTCATTCCCTTTCCAATCATGCATGTTTCTTCTGAAAGACAGGTCCCAAGTGTTTCCTTCTCCGTTAGCAACAATTACAGAGTTGGGATCTTGAGCTATTTTGAACAAATTCGGGAAGTCATCCTGAAGTAAGGTATTTCTCGCCCATTTGTCTTTCCAGGATCATAAGAGTGAGCCATTGCCCACTTCAAAATGAGTTTGTTGAACAAAGGTGACCCACAAATTTCTAATACCCTTCTAGAGACCCACACCATAAGGAAGAGTAGAGACCTTAGTGCACCAATGATCCAACATTCCATATTTAGCTATGACAACATCTTTCCAAAATCCTGTATCCTCCGTGTTGAATCTCCAAAGCCATTTCATCATCATGCTTTTGGTATGAGATGCAAGGTCCTTGATTCCAAGACCTTGAAATTTTGGTTGAGTCACCTTCTCCCACTAGATAAATATTTGTGGCCCTCATTGTTTTCTTTACAAAGAAAGTCTCTCATTAACTTGCCAATCTGCTCCAGAACCTGAGTTGGCATTTGGAACATGGCCATAAAGTAAGTAGATAAGCTGTCAAGAACACCGTTGATTAGTGTTAGCCTGCCACCAAATGAGAGATACTGAATTTTTCATGTTGCCAATTTCTTTTCAAACTTTTCAATAATTCCTGTCCAGATTTCAGTAGATTTGTATTTAGCACCCAAAGGGAGACCTAAGTAAGTGGAAGAAAAGGATCCAATTTTGCAACCCATGATATCTGCTAGCTCAACCGTATTTGAAACCTCATTGACGATATAGATAATGCTCTTAAGCAAGTTCATATGCAGACCTGAAACTGCTTCAAAAATAAGTAAGGTTAGGTTAAGCTTTATCACTTGTGATCTCTTAGCACCCCAAAATATCAGAGTATCATCTACATACAGTAGATGAGAGACATATGTTTGGTGTCCTGGGTTCCTTCCTATCTTAAATGGCAAAATCCACTGCAAATGAGTAGCTTTCTGCAAGATTTTGCTAAGTCCTTCCATTGCCAAAATGAACAAAAAAGGTGAGATCGGATCACCCTGCCTGATGCCTCTCTATGCGGTGAGAAGAATCCCACAGGTCCCCTTTTAACCAAAATGGAATATTTGACAGTAGAGATGCTATACTTTATCCACCTTATCCACCTGTCTCCATAACATAGCCCATCTGCCTCAGAATATTAAGAAGATATGACCAGCTCACTTTGTCGAAGGCCTTCTCAATGTCTAGCTTGAATAGCAGCCCTGGTTTCCCACTCTTTAGTCTCCAATCTAGGGCCTCATTAGCGATGAGTGATGCATCTGTGATTTGTCTTCCCCTAACAAAATCATTCTGGCTCCCTGACACTAATTTCCCAATCACTGTTTTGAGTCTTCCTGCTAGTAATTTCGATGCAATTTTGTAGACACTACTAATAAGGCTGATTGGTCTGTAATCCTTGAGTTCGATTGCCCCTTTCTTCTTAGGAATCAAGGAAATGAAGGAAACATTGATGGATTTGACCATGTGGCAGTGGTGATGAAAGTGTTTCAACGCATTGATAATCTCATTTTTATAATCTCCCAAGCATGTTGGAAGAAGGCCATAGTAAACCCATCCGGCCCTGGTGCCTTATCTGAGGCACAATTTTTAATGGCCGAATGAATTTCATCTTCTTCAAAACTTCCTTTCCAGCCATATTCTATCTTCTTCAGGGATTCTAGCTAGATTGTCAAATCTAACCGATGGTCTCCAAGGTTCATTCTCTATATACCACTGTTGATAGAAGCTCAAAATCTCCTCCTTGATTTCTTGTTTGTCTTCAGTAATGGATCCCCTAACTTGTAGCTTGTCAATACAATTATACCTTCTACGTGCATTAGCCATGTTATGGAAAAACTGTGTTTCTATCCCCATCCCTGAACCATAGACACCTTGATTTTCGTCTCCAAGAAATTTCCTCGATCATTGCTACTTGTTGTATCTGAGTCTGCAGATTAAGCACTTGACTCTTTTCGCTCTCGGTAAGGATTCTTCCTTCAAAAGATTGCTCCAACCTTGAAAGTTCATTTAGAGCCTTGTTTCTTTGGTCTTCCAACTTTCGAGATGCCTCTCTGTTCCAATAGGAGATATCATTTTTCAAAAGTTTAAGCATCTATGTTAAAATGAAATCAGGAATACCCGTAACCTCATAACTATTTCACCAAGTTTTCACACAATCAAGAAACCCCTCTATCTGCAGCCACATTTTCAAATTTGAAGTAAGATGTGCTGGAATCCCATTCCCCACATTACTACACTGTGTGAAATGTAGGTGATTTCTTCCTAAATGTGCTTTCGTAGGCAAAGCTTGTCTGGTATTTGTATTGGTGGGAGTTAGCAGGTAGCAGATGGAATAGTCGAAGTAAGTGAAAGATGACTAGGACATCATGTTGAAGGCGGGGTGGGGGTGTTGTCCACATTCTTTGTGGTTTCTTTATACGTGCACCCTTTCATCTCTCTAGTATGACTCATGATCGAGTGAATGATTACTAAAGTAGGTTTTCTGATCTTTCCTTTCTTTGATAGGAATGTTCATTTCCCACTCATTACCCCAAGTGGGTAATTGTTGCCACTATTTGGGAAATCTTGTGCTTTTCAACAGAATTAGGCCCAAAATAAAGTACGGAAAGGGTGATTTTCATTTAGTTGAAAAGATGAAAAAAGTCTACTCATGACCCATTCAATCAATGCTATCGGGTATTCATTTGCGTATTGATAATCTTGTCATACCATATTTGTATCTAGTCCGTGGAAAAAGCAACAAATTAAAAATGGATTTTCGCACCATCTTTTACAAATAAAGCCAGCAACAGAAAATAACCCTAGTTGCTATTTTTTACAAAATTTAGCCTGTGTGCAATTATAATGTGTTATTGCGGTACAACATATGTTTAATTAGTGCGTAGATAATATACACCGAGCATACACCATCAATAGCTACAAGTTGTTACAGTTAGGTGGGTGAAGTTTCTAAAGCTGGCCTGCCAAAATTGCTAAGATCACAATTTTAAGAAATGACAATCAAGCAAACTCAGTCCATGTAGGGACAAATGAAGGAACTAAGAGTAGGAAAACATTTATGTCCAGCAGATATTAACATCAAATCTATGAATACATCACATACATATTTGTCAATTAATGATAGTTGATCCATAAAAAATAAATATAGTTTGATATAAATACTGAACGTAAATAAGTTGTTTTCCAAATAATGGCACAACATTAGATGCTTTTAGGTAAAAAGGGAGAAAGAAGAAAAAGAAGATGGACCCAAAAGAGCAAGAGAACACATATTATAGTTTGGGGGAAAATGAAAAGTTAATCTTAAACTATGAATCTTTCCAGGTGAGATTGCGTTAGTTTGAAGAAAAAAAGTTTGGGAAATATTCATTGGAACATTATTTTAAAATCATTTTTAATGTTTGTGTATATTGCATGAAGTAACGTGGAACGTTAAGAGTTGGGATATCTAAAAAGAAAATGATCTTCTCCACAAGTAAAACATAGGATTTAACTTATATATGTTGACAGAGTATCGTGTAATTTAACTTGTGATATAAAATATAACTGTAGCGATCCCTAACTCCATTAATAACTTTTACACTATGCAACTCCATCTATGTGCAAAAGTACAATTGCTCCCGATCGATAAAAGAGGAGTATTACAATAGTTTGAAATTTGAGATTTAGTTGAATGACTGATTTTTCTCTCAAACAATCTACCATTAAAGGTGAAGAGTGTTTCTAGTGGAGAAGGGATATTTGATTTCATTCTTCAAACCTATATCTATTTAACTTTATTCTTACACGTTAATTTCTTGAATGTCTTTAGATTGACATGATAAATTTAAACCTAACTTACTTTCCTTGTAATTAAGCAGTCCTAAAGTTCTCTAATAAATTAGTGCAACAACTTTTAGGTTTGTTATTTCCAAATCTAGACTTTGACAAACTGTAAATATCACAATTTCATGTGTATACTTAGACCTAATCTTACTTATTAAGCCTAATTATTTGAGTTGTATGGTACTAGAAGAAAGAAACTTGTTACTATGTAACAATCTAAGCTACTTGTCTTAGCTTTTTCTTGCTTTTGTGCTTTCTCTTCTTTTTCTATCACTGACTGTTAGGACTAATGTTAAAAGAAAAGGAAAAAAGAATAGGTCAAGATCATACTTTACCTAGCACAATAGGAGTAATTCAATTATTTTTATAGTTATCTGCATTCCCTCTACTTTTTGAAGTTGGGAGTTTGGGTTGTAATTGAAACTAAAAATTAGGGGCTGTTTTTCTTTCATTCTAGTATAATTAAAGTAGTAAAAGTACTTCATAAACTTTGTTTGAATTGAGTTTAATTTAAGGATATCTCATCAATGTTTCTACTAATATCTAAATGATATTTAACCCTTCCTACAAATTCTCAACCACAATAACTATGTACTATTTAAATGTTTCCCTTTGTCTCAATTTATGTGGTGATATTGACATATTGAATGGGCATATAGTTTAAGAGAAAAAGAAAAACTTCTGAAATTGTGTTTAAAACTAGTCATACTCAATTGTGTTGCTATAAATTATCTCATTAAACGTAAAATAAAAAAATTAAAAGTTAAATAATTTCAAATGAGGAAAAAATCAACATTTTTATGATACAAACTAAAAAGGAAAGTATGTCATATAAATTGAAACGAATAAGTAAGCATGGATAGTTCATCGGCTTATTAATAATTTCAGCTGGGATAGCCCAAGAGGATATAATTCGAATTTTTGTTTCACGAGTTTGAATTTTAATAATTTCCGTTGATTATTGTTTATTTGGATTTCCGTTATCCTTTCTTAACTATTCAAACAAAAGAAAACTATACTTTCTTGACCATGACTCAATCAAATATTAAAATCAGAATTTTAAAAAATTGATCCTTTTAAAATTATGTCTCACTAAAAGATTCACTATATCTCTGCAAAAGCAAGAACAATTCTGCATGTCTAGTTGCAAAGATCTGTTTGGATGTACAAATTGAGTAATGAAAAAGAGAAAGGAAATAAAGGATACAATGAAAAGAAATTTGTAAAGAAGAGACTGCACTTTGATGCAAAAATTTCTTCAAAGCGCCAATGGTTTTAGAATTGGATGCTTTCCCAAACAGGGAATTATCCTCTTTAACAAACCTTTCATAGTGTCTTTTGAAGAACAAAAAAGCAAAGGTTCTTATGAACTTTTGATATATCAAAATTTGAATTTTAAATTGCTTTTGTGTTTTGATCATTCCCACAGCAATAAATAAATAAATCAAAATCTACAACCATCTATGTAACACTCTAGTGATCTAATCTTGTTTGCTCTTTTAGATGAGTAAATAGACAAAAGGGATCAATGATGTATCTTTTTCTTTATTCCTTTTTGAGAGTTAATAAGAAAATGCAGAAAGATTTGACTAGATTAATAGTTATCAGGTATATTGAATTTAAGCTCGTGATATTACGAATCATATTATTCTCTTGGCGTGTCTTTAGAGATGGCGCTTCTAAATTACCTCTATGAAATGACATTAAGAATTTTTTCTTTTTCCTACTTTTTGTTTTTTGGTCGTTTATTATTTGGAGCTTATGTTATAGCTTGAAATTCATAATCAAGAAAAAATATTACAAATGAGTAAGTCATATGGATCGGAATCCAATAAGAACGGAAATCCAATCGAAGGCCTTCTAGTTATATTACAGACTAAAGTCTTGAAGAAAAGCAACCTCAATAGTCAATCTATCCGCAACCTAGGTCAAAGGTCTTCCATGCCGAGGTGAGCATGAATAGCATGGGACATGTTCACAAGGTGAAATGGTCAAGAGAAGTGCTTCTCAAGATCGACCCAAAATGTTATCCGACTTTCTTAAAGATAAAATTGAAGAGGTTCATAATATTTTACGTTCGAGAATGTTTCATGGAATCAGATGATTACATACTTTATTTTTTGAGAAATAGCATGTATTCTTCTTTTATGTCACAAAAATCTTAAAATATCTAACTCAAAAGCTTGCATTCCTACAATATTTCCCCCCAAAAAATAAAGTATGAAGACTGGCTTTTAAAAATGATAAGGAAATCATTATAAAGTATAAACTATGTGGAACTTCTTGTAAAAGTTAAAGAGTATAATGTAACAAATGAAACACTAGAGGAGCAATTCATAAGACCTATAAAAAGATAGTGAAGTCCACTTTATCCTCTTAACATATTGGGTTTGAGAAATAATATCCTCTTCACATCTTTGAATAAAATTATAAATTCTTTTTTTATTTTAAATTAATGGCTAGAAATGAGTTGAATTATTACATATATTTTAAAATGTTTAAAACAACCCTCAGTAGTATAAATTGTGACATATTTTTTAGTAATTAATTTTTTTGAGTAATGCTATTTTATAATTAAAATTCATACATCTCTTTTTTCTTCTTCTTTTGAATTTCAAACCCGATCATTAGGCTTCATGGTATATATGTATTTTTTTTAAATTTTAAAGTTCAAATCTTTATATATCTTCTTATTATATTATTATTTTGTATTAAAAATTTACTACAAATTTTCGTAAAGCATCTTTATTTGCATGTTATACTTGCATACTCAAAGTTGTAAACAATTTATTAGTAAATATTTTAAAACTTAATAATCTCCAATATAAATATAGTTAATAACTGATACAATAATTAAAGTTTTTGAAAATTACTTGTAAATATTAATTCAAGTAAGATTTTATCTCATACTACAAGATATGAGAGAGGTATTATTTCTTAATCTCAAAATTTTAGGATTGTTAAATAAAATTTACTCACTTATATCAGTATCGTTGAATATTATTTTTATTAATTTTTCATTCTTAATCGGAAAAGCGTATAAAAGGCTATCATAAATTGAAAGTCATTTTTGATATTGTATTTTTTTGAAAATTACTAAGCTTATGATATGTAAGAATGATATGGAAATAGAATAATCTTTTACACAAAAGTGAATAGTCGAAATAATTTTTTTTGTTCTTTCTTGATTCGATCAAATAAAGTTTTCAATACTAATAATGCTAAATAAATGGATCAAGATAATTTTGAAGATCTACAAAAAAAGTTTACTAAGCAAAATGAAACTTCAAATATCAAAAGAAAAAAAGGTATGAAATTTAATGTACAATGCCATTGCTTAATTTTTTTATTTTTTAAAAGAGTGTAATAATTCATATTAATTGAATGCCCTTTTTGAAATTTAAAAATATATGCAATAATTTAACTGATTTCTAATCATTGATTTAAGATCGGGTGGGGTGGGGGATTTATTGTCCCATTCAAGATGTGAAAGGGGTATTATTTCTCAAACTTAATATATTTAGGGGGTTAAGTGGACTTCACTCACAAAAATAGGTACTCATTGTGTAATTAAAAATGGTGAGTTGAGTTCTTGAATAGATAATTGCCTCTGAAGTAGTTCAAAGTTTCATATGTTTATCTTTTGACCCACTTTACTTTTTCACTCTTGAGCTACTCACCAGTAAAGATAATATTGATTTGCATTTGCCACCAAATATATGGCAGGCCCTTTCCCCCCCCCCCCCCCCCCAACATATCAATGTAGTATCAAAGTGATTTGCTTATGTTAGCGCACGATAATTATGGGAGAAATCTCATATTATCATCCTTCACCATAAATCATATAATTATAATTAATTAGTAATATTATAATTATTAGACAAATCAATTAGTTAGTAATTAACATCTTATATTTTAGGTAACCTAGATTATTACTACATACCATGATTGTATATAAATATATATTCTATGGATGAAATGAAATACTCAATGAATTATCTTCTTACATGGTATCAAGAGTCAAAGATTCTTAGCCCTAAACTCTCCCTCCCTCTACCGATTTCTCTCCTCTTTCTCCTTCCTTTTTTGGCCATCACACCAAAACCCTAAACCACTCACTAAATTACATAAAACCCTAGCTGACAAACCTCCCCGGCTTACTACTCCCATTTGAAACCCTAAGGGGTTTGTTTCACTCATTCAAAACATCAAATAAAACATCAAACAAAACTTCCTTCCTTCTCTAATTTTGTTTTATTATGGTACATATGGCCGAAAAACAAACTTTTCATCCTGCTCTTGCCGTTAATAACGTCAAGAACTTCATCTCAATAACTCTTGAAATGGAGAAATGGCAATATACCTCTTGGGCGGAACTATTCAAAATTTATTGCCACGCTTATGAGGTGATTGACCATATTATTCCTTCCGAATCGTCATCTGATGTCAGTTTGATGGAAACAAAATTATGGTTTCGTTTGGACGCCATTGTTCTTCAATGGATTTATGGCACCATATCCAATGATCTTTTACACACCATATTGGAGCCAAATTGTACGGCTCAACAGGCATGGGAACAACTACAAAATATATTTCAAGATGACAAACTTTCTTGAGCCGTTTATCTTGAACACCAATTTATGAATGTTAAATTGGACGATTTTTCCAACATCTCCGCTTATTGTCAGGAATTGAAGATGCTGGCAGACCAACTGTCCAACGTTGGTTCACCCGTAACGAATCAAAGGTTGGTTCTTCAGTTGATTGCGGGGTTGAATGAACAATATGATGGAGTGACTACGTTCATTCAACAAAGTAATCCCTTGCCTCCTTTCTAGGAGGCCCGTTCGAGGTTGATCCTCGAAGAGACACGGAAGGAAAAAATGCATCTTCTGGAGCAGCCACAGTCGAAATTGCTCTCATCTCCACCAACTCATTTTCCACGGATTTGGAGTCCCAAAATTCTAGTTCGGGGGGCAATAATACTCGTCAAAATAATGGCAAAAACAAACCGACACAATAAAGGAAAAAATAATGGTGGAAAGAGACAAGGACGGGGCGGGGGCCAACCCGCTGGCGGCAGTGGCCAGCCCGGGCAGTGACAGTACCCAGTGGCATTAGAGGTAACCAGTGGGGGCAGTACCCTTGGGCCTGGGCCCCACAGTGGGATGCCCCGCCATGCTCATATCCGACGTCAACGTGGGCCAGGCCTCATCCTTCTTCAAATCGCCAATCCGGTATTCTAGGGTCTCATCCACAGCATGCGTTTGCGGCTCAAACACCGTCCTCGGTTGGATATGCACCCACGGACATTGAACAAGCCATGAACAACATGAATATAAGTGTTCCGGATGAGTCTTGGTACATGGACACAGGGGCTATGTCACACATGACGACATCTCAAGATAATCACTCGTCTTATTTTAGTATGAGCAATAACAAAAATATTATTGTCGGCAGTGGGCGAAAAATTCCAATTCGTGGTATTGGTCAAGTACAACTACCCTCCCCACAACCACCATTTTACTTAAAAAACGTCTTAGATGCACCTATACTAATTAAAAACTTGATCTTTGTTATACGTTTTACCATTGACAACAATGTTTCTGTGAATTTTGATCCGTTTGGCTTTTCTGTGAAGGATTTTCAGACGTGAATGACACTTATGAGATGCAATAGCACAAAGGACTTATATCCCGTCACCTATGTTTCCAAAAATAGCATTACCAAACCATCAACATTTGCTACCATTTCTCCTACTCTATGGCACAGTCGGTTGGGACACTTGGGAGCACATGTTTTTAATAATCTTAGGAAGAATAATTTGTTTGGTTGTAACAAACTTTCGGACTCTTCTATTTGCCAGACTTGTGTGCTTGGTAAACATATTAAGCTTTCTTTTGCATCCTCTACATCTTATACTTTTATGCCATTTGATCTTGTGGACATCACCAGTTTTGAGTTCCGCAGGTCATAAATATTATATGCTACTTCAAGATGATTATTCGAATTTTTTGTGGACTTTTCCCTTAGGACATAAATGACAAACCTATAACATTTTAAAATAATTTAGTGTTTTTATCAAAACTCAATTTGGCAAAAACATTAAATGTTTTCAATGTGACAATGGGGGGGGGGGGGGGGGGGGGGTCATCAATGCCCAATTTAATTATTTTTGTCACCAAAATGGGATGTCATTACGTCTTTCATGTCCACATACATCATCACAAAATGGGAAAGTCGAAAGAAAAATTCAAACGATTAACAATATGATTCGCTCTATTCTCGTGCATTCTTCCACACCACCAAAGTTCTGGAACCATGCACTTCAAATGGCCACACATATCTTTTAAACATTCTTCCTAGTAAATTGCTATCTAATGTGTCTCCCACACAAATGTTGTATCATCGTCTCCCGTCTTTTCAACATTTGAGGGTGTTTGTGTTATCCTTTGTTTTCATAATCTACAATTAACAAGTTGCAGGCTCGTTCAACTCGTTGTGTGTTTTTGGGATACCCACAAAATCATAAGGGCTATAAATGTTATGATTGGACGAATGGGAAAATAATTATCTCTCGTCATGTGATTTTTGATGAGTCTACATTCCCGTTTGCTAAGTCTCATGTGGCATGCTCATCTTCATATGATTTTTTGGATAATAGAATAAATCCCATTTTACACCACCACTTTAATAACCAAACACAAGTGGAACTACTTCCCCAAAATAACCAACATGTTTCGACCCATCCACAAAATAGGACAGGACCGGAGACTATTGCCGTGTTGCTAAGGGTCTTGGCCCAGTCCTGTTCTCATGGCGGGCAGACCCAAGTGGGGGAGCCCACTGCTCCCTTACCTACATCTGTAAACCAGCCCAATACAAGATCCCAACCCAACACCGGCCATCATACTTCTCCTCGACCTATTACCATTCCCGAACAGCCCCGGACCATTGACACTCGTGCTATGCACTGGATCTTTAGGCCCAAATGTCAGTTTAACCTACTATCCACAAAACAACTGTCACCTATACCAAAAAATCCCAAAACGTCCTTGTCCGACCCGAATTGGAAAGCTGCCATGTTAGACGAGATTAATGCTCTTATTAATAATAAGATGTGGGAATTAGTACCATGTGGGAATTAGTACCACACCCATCTAATATGAATGTCATTCGGTCTATGTGAGTTTTTTGTCATAAGAAGAATTTTGACGGTTCTTTTGCGAGATACAAAGCTCGTCTTGTTGGTGATGGCAGGTCTCAGCAGGTTGGAGTCGATTGTGGTGAAACATTCAGTCCAGTAGTTAAGCCAGCAACTATCCGGACGGTTCTCAGTCTGGCTCTTTCCAAATCTTGGTCCATTCATCAGTTGGATGTTAAAAATGCATTCTTACATGGCCACTTATAGGAAACAATGTACATGCATCAGCCGTTGGGTTTCCGAGATTATTCACGTCCAGATCATGTTTGCATGTTGAAGAAATCCTTATATGGTTTGAAATAAGCTCCTAGGGCATGGTTAACCGTTTTGCAGGATTTGTTTCCAAGTTGGGGTTCTCTCACAGCAAGTCTGATCAGTCGTTGTTCATTTATCGGAAGGGCGCTGACATGACCTATATACTTCTGTATGTTGATGATATTATTCTCACAGCATCATTCACTTCACTTCGCCAGTCTATCATATCCCTTATTGCAGCAGAATTTGCAATGAAGGACTTGGGTACGTTGAATTATTTTCTTGGCATTGCAGTTACCCAATATGCAGGTGGTCTATTTCCGAGTCAAAAGAAATATGCCCAAGAAATAATTGAAAAAGCAGATAAATTTACATTGATATATAGATTTATTTTTACACAGTCAAGGTTTACAATTCCAATACTTTGAGAAACATAATTTAACTTCTATGAGTATATGATAACCGTATAGTTAAATAAGGAAACTTTTTGGGAACAATGAGATGATGTGAAAGGAGGAGTATAGAGGCGTTCAACAGAGGAAATACTATTGTTGATTCATCTTTCAGTGTCGGGAGTCAGCGTGTCAATAAATTGAGAACATGCTTGACCAAGAGAAACCCCGCGAGATCACTACCTCACGGGTGGAGGCTGTGTTTAATTGGTGGATGGGGGCGGGTCAACATTGAATTTTAAGTGAAATTGGAAATTGTGTTTGATTTGGAGATTTTCTATATGTGTAAACTTTGATAACAGCAGACCAGAGCCGTCTCAATATTTTGGAGGCTCTGTTCTAATTCGTAAAAGTGGGCTCTTAATATAAGTAAATATACGATTTCAATAATTAGATTGGGCTAAGACCTGCGAATTATGAACATTTACAGTAAATTCTGGCTAATACTACTTAATAAAAATGAAAAAAAAGATCCCTAAATTTTTTCATTTTTCGAGGGCCTGTGCGCTACCGCACAGGCCCAAATACGCCCATTCAACATACTAACAGAAGATAAAATTAGATAATAAAAAAAATAAAAAGATATATTTAACCCTTTTTCCTAATAATAAAATCTTCAATCACCATATAGTCCTAATACAAACACATCTATAAATTAAATTGTGATAATAGATCAATACTGCTGGCATAAAATCCTCATGCACTAATATATGGACTCTTTTCGTGCACTAACTTTACTCTAAAGTTGCACTCAAATATAACCAAAAGTTGTCCTTCACTTGCTAAACCGTGTTACATGCATTCTATGTATGTTAACATCCTTCACTTTATTTATTCAAATTTATATGTGCACAATTATTCAAAAAATTGGTAAAACGACAGATGTCACAATTTAATCATCTTCCAACTTCTCCACTGTTTTATAGTAGGTCTAATAAGAGACTAACTTATCTAAAACAAATTATTTGCCTTTTGTAATGCATTACACGTATGAAAATGATCATATCAATTGACTAATCTTAAACGAAAAGAAGTGTTTTAATTTGACACATGTGATAAGATGATCCACGTATTGTTTGAAATGGACTTTTAAAAACTATTTTCCTTAATGAAGGAGTTATTTACGTAATGCAGATTAAATTTAGTTTAAAGTACTGCATTTGGTATTAAGCAAAATTTTAAACAACCTGCACCATAAGAAGTCATGACCTAGAAAGAAAATTCTATTTTAAGAACTTATTTACTAATCTTTCTGATTCATTTTATATGACATCATTTTAGAATCAATCAGTTATTTTTATTTTTATTGTAATAACAAATTAAAGAATCAATATTCAAATTGAGATCGAATTAACATTCAATAGTGTGATTCGAAATATTTTATTCTTTTTTAAATAGGGCGATTATTAACTAGACAAGTGCCCTTATAAACAGTTGATATCAATTATCAAAGGTAAGATTGTGTCACTTCATATGGACTTTTGTGAGTGGTTACTTGCAGAATATATGCATGGAATAAAGCTAGGGAACAAAATTTATGCAGATATAATAGAATTGTGGTGTAAATAGTTTAACTAGTGCAATTTAAACATGTTGGTAGTAAGTTGTCTGTACAATTTTTCAGATAACTAATTTCACTTATTATAATCATTTTAGGTGATTTGTTAGTATATTTTTATCCTATCAATATGTAGAAATTAAACTGTACTTGAAAGAATGTGGTCAGTAGTCAGTTAAGTGAGTCATGAAAATCATGAATTCTCATGTTCTAATTCCAGCAAAGGCAAAATCACAATGTGATTTATTCTCATCTGTCTATGCCTTGACTGATAGAGTTATTCCATACTTCTCGTGGAAGATATAATAGGTACCCCGAAATTGTTATTAAACTCAAATAATAAGTGTACATGAATATGGGCAGATGTAGAGTACTGTTCAAATTATGGGTTCTTTTGAACCCAATAGCTTTGACTCAAAATTAATAATCTTAATTATGCATTAAACCGTTCATCAAATAAGTATAAATAATTAATTTTGAACTCAATAAATCAAATGAACACCGGTACAATCTCCAACTCAAACCTAAAAAATTCAAATTCTGATCTAACTCTTTATGTGAATAATGCTAAAGTAAAATATATGACAAATAATAATACTAATGTTTTTTTCTAGAAGGTGTCACTATTCAATTAGTCTGCATGTCATTATGCCCATGCCCATGCTATAGTGTGCAGCAAAAAGATGGTGGTGGAGTGAAGTGAGCCCACACTTTGGGGAGTGGGAAAACTAAAAGAGTATAAACAGTAGGCCACTCTTTGTATAAAGATCCCTTCTTTATTCTTTCCTTTGCCCATTGATAAACATATTTATTACAAGTGCCTATTATCTACTAACAACATTCTGATTCTGTATTTAAAACACTCCATTACCTTTTCTTTCTTTTGTTCCTTTCACTCTTTTCAATATTTTCAAATTCTAAGTTATTCCAAGAACAAAGTTGTAATAGTAGTAATAGCAGCTTGTTTTAGTAGATTGTTGAATTGAGGTTTCTTGTTCTTGGAACATGAGTGAAGAACACAAGGAGAAAATCATGGCTCATGAGGGTCATAATGATGATGATGGAAGAATTGGTGTTTGTAAAAGAGAATTATTTGTCATTTCAACGCCTAAGGTGATGAAGAAAACACACTGCTTTCTGGTTTTATGCTTCTTCTTTTTTGTTGTGCTTTCATTTCTTGTTTGTGGAGGGTGGAGCTAGGGGTTCATTTGAATCTCTCTCGCTGAAAAATTTCACTCTATATACATAGAGGCGGAGTAAATATTCTAGTTTATGGGTTCTAGATTCTAAAAAGAGAAAGTTATTGAGTTCTTGATAAATTATTTATACATATTAAGTGGATTTTTTAACACAAATACGTGATTTGTTCTAAAGCTACTGGCTTCTACTGAACCAATAATTGGAATGTTAAGCCCCGCCCGTGTGTATACAAGTCAGAATTATTTTTATATATATATAGTAGATGTACCAACCCCGACTTGTTTGGACTGAGGCGTAGTTACTTTTGAGCGTGGTTATTTTTGTTGTAAATATAGTAGATGTTAAATCCTATTGGCTTATTTGTATGTTTATTTTTTTATATTTTGAATTCTCTTAATGAAAATTCTGGGCACAGTGTTTGTCCCATATTGTTTTGTTTTCTTCTTGTTGTTGGTTTGATAAGAACGAGAAATGGAAGGAGAGTTTCTAAGCCTCTTGTTGTTTTATGTACTTATATGGAACTGTGTTTTATCTTGGTTTGTTTCTTTTATTATACTAGTTTGATTTGTCTGTTTGTAACTTCTTGTTGTACTTTTTGTTTGTTTGTTACCACTTGTTTAAACTCATTTCCCTCTACTCCAGCCCCTTCTTTATTAATTTCTTTTTTTGCTTTCTGTAACTTTTCTATCCATTGGAGCTTTTGACACAAATATTGATTATCAATCGCAGACAATTTAGGCATTTATCAGTTATACTTTGAGAGTAAGGGTGTAAAGATATACTGCTTGCCTAATGGTACCTGCAATCTCCCAACAATACAGGTACCGGATAACTCTGTTTGCCTCTGCTGAGATGTGAACCTGATAGTAAAAACATCTTACTTTATGTTCTTAATACATTGGAACTCCAAACCGAATGAATAAGCTAGTGTTTTGGCATCTTCAGAAAGGCACCTATATGAGTTACTTCAAAATCAGAACATTATGCTATTAAAATGAGGAGAAAAAGTGTGTTTTCTTTTAAATTTTGATAACTCAATCAAGACCCAAAGGCAGTCTTTTAGTTGCAGACAATATGCTGTAAGCAAACTGTCAAGTCTCAACAGAGTTTCTTTGGATCCTACTAAGTCTTTTAGGAATAGATAATTGTTTGTTGGAAGATGTTTTTGTTTTTTTTCTGTTTGAAGAGCTCTTAATGTAGCTAGGGTTGTTATGAATTTGAATTGTAATTGAAGATGTTGACCAAGTTCTTGAAGTGAATAGTTTCATGTTTCACAGAATTAGGACCCCGTGTTTCTTGATCACCGGCTCACTGATGAGCTTAATTCTTTCTTCCTTGTACAGATGGAGAGTTCCTCCATGATTACTGAAGAAACAACACATGCTAAACATTGGAGGAAATTAAACTTATCGTTGGAGATACCTTCAAGAACGCTGGATGCCTCTCCTCAAGAGTTGGTTCAGATTAAAGTTCCATCCACGCCTACCCCCACACCGAAGAGGGTGAATTTCCTTTTGACACCTAGTACTTCCGATTCAAGAATAACTACAAATACTTCATCTCCTGGTCCCTCACCGTGTCGTGGAAAATCAACCATTAGGAATCTTTTCCCTAAACTGACCTTGAAATCACGTATGAATTCAGATACAGAGAAGATAACCGTCCCAGATTCAGGTCCGCCTGCAGTTGTGCCACAACAAGAGAAGGTATCCATGTCAAGGTCATGGTCACTTAGTAAAATGTTTACACCTC
The DNA here is from genome assembly GCA_034509755.1 of Anisodus tanguticus. NCBI lineage: Eukaryota > Viridiplantae > Streptophyta > Magnoliopsida > Solanales > Solanaceae > Anisodus > Anisodus tanguticus. The sequence goes on along the minus strand of CM067549.1, from coordinate 4,669,290 downwards.
GCATTAAGAGGACCTCGTCTTTGCCCGTTACACCTATTGCACATTCAAATCCAGAGTCCATTAGTGGAAGCATAGGCAGCTCTCTAACGCTTGGTGTAAGTTCTCTCGACATTGCTTGATTGATTTAATATTATTATCAGCCGTGGAAACAGCCTCTTGTAGAAATGGAAGGTAAAACTGTGTACAATAGATCTTTGTGGTCCGGCCCTTCCCCGGACCCCGCGCATAGTGGGAGCTTAGAGCACTGAGCTGCCTTTTTTTTTTTTTTTAGTTGAACTCTTGGTAACTTTTTTGGTTCTGTTATCCTACTTGATTAATGAACAATCAACAGCGCACAATAAAAAAAAGGAAAGAGAGATGTTTATACCACTTAGACGACTAAATTCCTTTAATATTATGTATATATACTTCTTTATATTTTGACTTCCTTATTGAAAATCTTGGCTCTGACAGGGGAGAGGCATCGATCAACATATTGTTTCCTTCTTAAAATGAGCATCATACTAGGTCACTAGAAAGGAATTCCTAAATCTAGAAGGCCTAAAGTCATTTATATTTGCACTTAGTACTTTTTATGCAATTATTTGAAATAGGAGATGTTATTATTGCAGACAAAGGAAACACAGGGCATTTCGCGATCAATGTCTCTACCAGTCATTAACAAAGAAAAAGCCGGAAGCAATAGGAGAGTAGAATTTTTCTTTCGAGTTATTCCTTCAACTCCTCAAGTGAAGGATGTGGAATCCTCAGTTCCAGCTGCAAGTCCAGCAAAAGTACCTGGTAAACAATTGCCTCAAAATCTATTTGATTCTTGCTAGATTTTGATTTTAAGTATTCATAGGCTTTGGAAGATGCACTTCTTGTTTGAACACCAAAGACTTAGTAGGAGTTTGGACATGAATTAAGTGATATTTAAAAGAAAAGTAGTATCTGAAGTTGAAGTTGTGTTTGGACATGCATTCCACTTGAAAAAAAATTCAAGTTTTGTGAGTGTGAAAAAGTTCACTTGAAAAGCTCATCTTCAAAAACTAACCAAAAAATTATTCTAATATGTAACCAAACATTGATTTTTTTTTTTTGAAAAAAAAATTCATGTTTAAACGGGCCTTAGAAGAGAGGATGAGGCTTCTAGTGTCCTTAAAGGAACCCTTTGGCAAGTTACATTATGCTGCATATACGAGCATCGATGTATTATTAAAGATTCCACCGTCTTGATCTAACGTGACTATTTTTTTCTCAGAGGATAATGAACAAGATGGTGAAGATATACCAGAAGAGGAGGCTGTTTGTCGAATTTGCCTAGTTGAGTTGTGCGAAGGTGGAGAGACGCTCAAGATGGAGTGCAGCTGCAAAGGCGAACTTGCTCTGGCTCACCAAGAATGTGCACTAAAATGGTTTAGTATCAAAGGTAACAAGACATGTGAGGTGTGCAAGCAAGACGTCAAGAATCTGCCCGTCACACTCTTGCGCATGCAAAGTGTTCGGAATGCAAATGCAGGATCCAATAGGTTCCGGCATTTGGAAATAAATGGATACAGGTAAATGTTTTTTCATCATTTCAACCTTTTTATTGTAACAATAACATGTGCCCTTCTACTTTTCGTAGATATTGTAGCAGCTAAGCAACCAAATTTGCTGAAAAAAAAAACAGATTCCATCTTTCTTGCATAATGAAATTGCATGCATATGTTTGAATGAAATTGTCTATGTTCTGTTGATTAGTACCATCTTTGATCAGCATGCAATAGTATTAGACCACAAAGTACTCTTTCTTCTCGTTCCTTGTTTCTCTGCTTATCCCACATTAATTTCAATAAAACGTTGTTATCAATGATAACTCAACAAAATCGGGTTTCTGACTTTTGCTACACTGGACAGGGTTTGGCAGGAAGTACCCATTCTTGTCATTGTCAGCATGCTTGCCTACTTTTGTTTTCTTGAGCAGCTTCTGGTAAGTTTAGAAGATGATAATAATCTCAAGTGAAAATAGCCATCTCATCTATTTATTAGTACTAAATTAAACTTGTCGCGTCTGAAGGTTGGGAAAATGGGTACCGGTGCAATTGCTATTTCACTTCCCTTTTCTTGTGTACTAGGCCTGCTCACGTCAATGACATCTTCAACCATGGGTATGTTATTTATCACTAACTGTAACATTTAAAGAGCTTTGGTCTATCAAAAGCATTAGTCGCGTCAAAGGCAAGTGCACGTGCCAATTCGGTGAAAAGTTGATTGATATTGGATGGAACAGCTGATCAACACTTGATATTATTTCTAGTATCTTGAATTAAAAATCAACTAGCACAAAACATCGTCTTTTGGTAAGAGCGCGATAGAGTTTGAAAAACATATGTAAGGTGTATGAATCGATTAGGAAAGAAGATACATATGATCTTCACTTGGTTATTTATCAGAAAAATCTGTCTGATCATGAAAATCTTATGTCTATTGTATCATTTTTGTATTCTTGACTATAGGAAAGAAGATACATATGATCTTCACTTGGTTATTTATCGGAAAAATCTGTCTGATCATGAAAATCTTATGTCTATTGTATCATTTTTGTATTCTTGACTATAGTAAGTTATCTTCTTTTGCAGTTAAGAGAAGGTTTGTCTGGGTTTATGCATCAGTCCAATTCGCTCTAATAGTACTATTTGCACATGTCTTTTACTCCTTGGTAAGATAATACTCCCTCCATCCCATTTTAAGTGTCTTTTTTGCCCAAAAAGAGAATAATTTATGTTTCAGAAAATCAAGACATAATTGATTACCTCTTTCCACTTTAACCCTTGCTATTAAAGTGGTAAAAAGTGATTAATAATACTCATTTTTCAACAGAATGAGCACTTCTCAATAAGAAATAAATTAGGGCAACATGGTAAATTACTACTTAATGTTTTCTTAATGGACGTGTTAAAACCTTAAAAGACACTTAAATTGGGACGGAGGGGATATCTAATGATGTTGGTGGAAATTCTGTTTTTGAGCTTACTAGATATACTGAACTGCTTAAGTTTTCCATCTATATGATACATTAGGTTCGCGTGCAAGCAGTTCTTTCGATTCTTCTATCAACATTTGCTGGCTTTGGAGTTGCAATGAGTGGAAGCTCGTTACTCGTCGAGTTCTTTAGATGGAAAAGGCGACGAGCAGCCTTGTTAGAGCAGCAGCAAAATGCACAGATGATTTTGCCTCCAGGGGGATGGCCACAGATGAATCAACCTGCTACATCGTCTCGTGTAGGTCCTCAAAATCATCAGCACGATATTGAAAATCCGGAGACATTTAGTTGGAGCTAGATTTTGTGTTATGTTACTATTATAGCCAAAAAAGAGTGAGATTTGTCCATACAGAGTTGTGGAGGTCGGTGTTTTGTACATTTTAGAAACTTATTGTCTTCTAATACATGAAAAATAGAAATACTTGTTGTTGTATTGCTGAAAGAAGCTGTAAAAAGTGAAATGCATATAAGCAGAACTGCAGAAAAGAGTGTAGAAAGTAGAAACAATTCTCTTTGTTCTTCCTGGTCTAGTCCAAACTATTTCCGTTTGTCTTTTGAAGAGGTAAATGATTATTCATGAAATATAAAGTACAAAGATGAACCAAAGTTTAAACAAAACCAGTTGGAGTTCAAAGTGTAGTGAAGAGAGGGACAAAATTACACAAATTAAAAAGAAGAGGGACACAAATAGTTGCTGGTGCAAATTATCAACAAGCATCACCACTAAATGTATAATTGGATAAAAATTTACCAGCACCCCCGATGTAGACTTCAATCTCATGTGAAGTGCAACTTTATTAGGGGTGTATTAAAGAGAACATTTGAATCAAAAAGAGCATATATTCGGTGTGTATAATAATACTAGTTTTGGACACGTGCGTTGCACATGAATCCCATGCAAGCACTATATATGGTCTTGAGTTATATTAAAATCGCATTGTAATGAGAATCACCAACTATTCAACTGCAAATTACAATTTGAAATAGATAAACAATCAGTCTATTCAAATGACTGTTGGATGTCAAATGATTAGATATTCTCTGCAAAATGTGCACAACAAAAATGTACAAAAGATGTAGAATTGTATTCTAATTGGAAAAAACATATTTTTGGTGGCACAGTTTTCGTTCATTATTTCAGCATGTAAGACATTGTTGTTAAAGCCGTTATGTTCATTCTTGTGTTGTTACATTTGGAGGGGTTTAAATTCCTAAGCAACATGATGGTGCATCCTCCTTCAAAACTAACCTGTAGAAAAAAGGATACATATTTTTATTTTCATATTTTAAATGTGTACGCACATCAAGCACAAGTTAGACATCAAAAAATTGAAAAAATAGATTATAAAAAATGAAGAAGCGATTAAGAAATAAAATGAGTTTTTTTTTTATCTAATTAAAAAGACAGACCCCTGGCTCTTTTTGTTTCTTGGAAGCCAAAACAGAAAACAGTTCTTCTGTTGGCTCAAAAGTCAAAAGTAGAAGCTTTTTACTTTGTGAAGGGGAAAGTCCGGAAGGAGAAACCCCCCACCTGTACTAGAGGTACCTTGGTCAGGTGGGATGTAAATCGAGGGATATGCGCGAATGGCAGCCCTGCAAGGGAGAGGAACAACAGGACACGAACCCAGTAACAACTCTTGCAATATTTCAGCAAAGACTATCACCACACAGATTCGAACCCGCGACGTCGGAGTGGTTGTACCCCAATCACCTTGCCACTTACCAACTCGCCTGTGCCCCTGGGGGCCAGAAAAGCTTTTTACTATAACCATATAAATCGAGTTCTTTGATTAGCAATTTGGGTAGTAAATATTAAAATGATTAGAAAAAAACGTATTTATTTAACTCTCTAAATGTGTCTTTAAAAGCGTTGCAACAAATGTGTTATCTTAAGTCGTCCATTGTTCCCCTAAGATAGCATCAGACCAAACCAAATATATGCAAACTCCCTTTTCTTATACGATGCAAGAGGTCAAAAATTTAGCTCCATATAGTTGTTAAATATAAAAATCTGCGGATTATTATCTACCTCTATAGCGGGAAAAGTCTTTAACTAATATTCGGCAAAGAGTCTAGCTGAATTTGAATATTCATCCCTTACATTTTTATTTATGAACTTTACTGTGAAAAATCATCATATAGAGAAATAATTAAAATAACGGAAGAGCCGACATATTGGTGGTGATGTTGCTTCAAAATTATGGTTTTTGAGTCATTCTCAACTACCAAATATAAAAAATAAATCTGCGAGTCTCAGAACGTAGAAGGAATATTTTTACATACCTAATAACTTTGCAGCTTTGCTCCATTGTTTCATCTAATGGTGAGGGTTAGGCATATTCTTGATGTCCATTTATACAAGAATTGAACATAAATTCATCATTAATACTAATTGATAACTGAAGGAAATAAAAAATTCTGGCAATTAATATAATTGATTAAATCATATACCCTCTAATAATGTTTACATTATCTATCATTCATCCGGTAATTTGTATGCTGTCCATGAAACTATTTATCATTAATTATACGTAATATTTAGCCTTTAATATGATATCATTAAATAAGACATTTATATCTATACTAATTCAGCCTAGAATTGAAGTCGTGGGTTATAATTTTAAACTTATAGTAATTTATTTTAGATGAGGGTAATTTAGTCGATCAACTTTTGAGGGATAATTTCGTAAACCAACTTTCAATGGATGATATATGATGATAATCAGACAATCAGTAACGTATTTGGATTCATTGATTTTTGAGGGTGTGAACTAATATAAAGAAAAAATTATTTAACTGTTGAACTTGTAATTCAATCGTTATGTAATTAATATATTACTACTAATTAGATGTTTTATTACATTTTGATTTACTGCAGGAGCAAAATTGTAATCCAACTTTGAAGATAGGATCTTCCCCTTTTAGTATTATACTAGTTTTAGCGTATGTGTGTTGCACGTGTGCATCGCATTAATTAATTAAAAATGTATACCAAAAGAACAAATTATTAAAAAATAGTAGTTGACGTTAAAAAAAGGGACATTTATTAAAATGATAAATATGAACGTTTATCTATTAATGCAATAATTCAATATCCTTAGAACATGCAAAGATGATAGAAACATTTAAAAAAACGGGTTCTCATAATTTTTATTATGATTGAAGAAAACTAAGTTTTAGTTGATTTGAAAGTCGTAAATATTATAGAAAATAGCTAAATAATGAATTTACCTACCTGTAGTTTGAAAGTTCTAAATATTACTTATATAGTTCAAGTAACGACAGATTTAATAGCCAAAATTGTTTCAAATATTAGGAAAATATTAAATTACAATTTTTGGCCAATATTAATGGTATTTAAATTTGGGACTTTTGGTTCCTCCCTCGATTATACTACATGTCCCTCACTTCTCGCAAGTAACTTTTGGATTGCAAGGTTTCTTTTGTAAAACTTAATTTTCTTTTATTTTTCTTAACTTTATTTTCTAAAACAATACTTTATTCTTTGAACAATATTTGTTTTCCGAAATCAGAAAATAACAAATATTGTTACGTATTTTGAAGGAGTTATAGTTGAATTCGAATTCTTATTTTTTTTATTTCATTAAAAACATCTAGAAAAGTTAAAGTGGTATATTTATAGTTAATCTAAAAAATTCTAAATATTAAGAGTTTCTACATATTCAAATAAGAAAAGATTTAATAACAAAATTTTTAGTTGATTTCAGAATTCTAAATATTAGGAGGATAATTAATTATTACTTTGTCCATTGTAAAATCTATTGTTAAAGGGTAAAAAAGATGAACAAATAGCATGTTTCAGCAATATCAGGACTGTTAAACAGACCAGAATTGGGCCTCTTGGCCTCTCGGCCAGAAATAATAGGTGTATATATGGTATATATATTTGTAGTATATTGTAATAAAAAGGGGATTATTTCTTTCATGGTATCAAGAGACTAGGTCTAACCAAAAGTTTTCTTCTCTCAAACTTTTGCCTCTTTGGCCGAGAACCCCCCCCCCCTCCCTCGGGTTTTTCTCTCCAAATATCTCGTCTTCCGCTCTCAAAAAAAAAACCTCTCTTAAATTTATCCTCCTTCTTTGTTCTTTCAAATATGTCTAAGAACAATTTTCACCCTGCCCTCACGGTTTCCAATATCAAGCTCAGTGTCCCTATTGTCCTTGAGATGGAAAACGTTCAATATGCAACGTGGGCGGAGTTGTTTAAAATTCACGCTATCTCTTATCAAGTTCTTCATCACATAATTCCTCCCGCTAGACCCCTTCCTGCGGAGGATCCTGAGGTGTGGATTACACTTGATGCTACCGTTCTTCGGTGGATATACGCCACTATTTCGGTGGACCTTCTACGAACGATTATGGAGCCCGATACCACGGCTATGGCTGCATGGAATAGATTGCGTGACATATTCCAAGACAACCAACATTCCCGTATCGTCACACTCGAGCAGAATTCTCTCTCGTTCGAATGGACGTATTTCCGAACGTTTCGCATATTGCAAGAAACTAAAGGAATTGGCGGATCAACTCCGTAATGTTGGCGCACCGGTGACAAATAATCGTCTAGTTCTACGGTTGGTTGCGGGCTTTCGGAGGCCTATAATGGTGTTGGAACTCTCCTTCGCCAAAGCAACCCTCTTCCCGACTTTCATCAAGCCCGCTCCATGCGACGTTGGAAGAAGCCGGTTTGGCTAAAAAGGCGGCTACGGAGCAAGCCCGGTTGTCATGGTGGCATCCTCTCCTAGTTCTTCGGGTTTTGTTAATAATTCGGGCCAAAACCATAATAATGGTGGCGGCAAGAATAATCGCAAAAATAACAAAAACCGCGGGGGCAAACGAGGTGGTTCTGGTGGCGGTTCCGGTGAGCAACAAGCAGGCGGTGGGTCCCATTCGGGGTACGGTGGGCCACCACCACCGTGGGCCCGGCGGTGGGGCCGGTGGCGGTGGCACCCGCACCCCTCGGCAGTTTCTTCCCGGCGGCCGGTGGGGTGGCCGGTCCGAGCGAGCCCAATACCCGGCATTGGCGGCCCATCGGCCGGTGGCCCGAAGAACGGCCCCCACGGCGGTAACGGCCCGGTTCCAAAGCACGGCCGGGCGTCCTTGGGCCCCGTCCTCCGCAAGCCCATCATGCGGCAGGCCCCACTCGACCGATATCGAGGCCGCGATGCACACGTTGGGGTTGACTCAACCGGACCCAAATTGGTACATGGACACGGGGCCACTACTCACATGACTTCCGAATCGGTACTCTCTCATCTTATTCCAATTTGAGCACCCCTCGGGGGATAATTGTTGGTAATGGCGGTTCTATTCCAATTCTAGGGTATGGTCGAAAACATTGTCTCCTCCTAATCCACCACTCCTCTTGAAAAATACTTTGCATGCTCCTAAATTGATTAAAAATTTAGTGTACGTCCGAAAATTCACAAATGACAATTACAATTTCGTTTTGAATTTGATCCTTTCGGTTTCTCTGTGAAGGATTTCAAGACGGGGAGTCATCTCATGAGGTGTGATAGTAGAGGGGATCTGTATCCTATCATGCCCGGTTTCAGTCCATCGAGTCCAGCCTTGCCATCAGCTTTTGCAGCCATCTCTCCTTCCATATGGCATGCTCGTCTGGGTCATCCGGGATCTTCTATTTTATCAGCTTTAGATAAAAATAGCTTTATTTCTTGTAAGGGTACAAATAGTACTCCAATTTGTCAGTCTTGTTCATTAGGAAAAATTGTTAAGTTGCCCTTTGTAGACTCCAATTCTCATACTTCTATGCCATTTGACATTATTCATAGCGACTTGTGGACATCTCCTATTCTTAGTTCAATGGGTCATCGTTATTATGTTCTCTTTTTAGATGATTATTCTAGATTTTTGTGGACGTTTCCAATTGCGAATAAATCACAAGTGTTTTCCGTCTTCATAAAATTTAGAGCGTTCATTCGTACTCAATTCGAAAGAGAAATAAAAAATATTCAATGTGATAATGGGAAAGAATATGACAATAGGGAGTTTCGGGAGTTTTGTGCTACTCATGGGATAAATTTTCGTTTTTCATGTCCTCATACATCTTCACAAAATGGGAAAGCCGAACGCAAAATTCGTTCCATAAATAACATTGTCCGAACTCTCTGTTACATGCCTCCATACCTCCATATTTTTGGCATCATGCTCTACAAATGGCCACATATCTTCTTAACATAATTCCTTCTAAGGGTCGACATATTCTTCCCCCTAAAAATACTATATAATAAGAACCCATCTTATTCTCATCTTCGGATTTTTGGGTGCTTGTGTTATCCGTTATTCCCATCCACCACAATTAACAAACTTCGGGCTCGGTCTACCCGTGTGTGTTTTTGGGTTATCCGTCAAATCATCGTGGTTATAAGTGTTTTGATTTATCCTCCAAGAAAATCATAATCAATCGCCATGTCATTTTTGATGAAACTCAATTCCCATTTACGAAAGTTCATACTCCCGAACCTAAGTCATATAATTTTTTGGATGACCAAATATCCCCATATATTATTCGGAATTTTTCGGACATCTCCCGTACCCAAAATCCTCCGGCGGGCCCAACGCCCGCCGGCCCCTGATAACGCCACATCCAAAAGCCGCCACCGGAACAGTTCCAGCAATTGGGGCCTGCCAGCCCAATTCGGGCGGTCCCAAACCGAGTCCAGCCTTTACCGATTTGGGCCAGCAGGCCCACTGCCTGCTGGCCAGTCCGTCCCGAGCCCAGAAAATTCCCAAAATTCCCTCAATTCTTCATCGAGTCATAGACCGGTCACTCGGAGTCAGCGGGGTATTTTTACACCTAAAAGACATTTTAATTTACATTCTGATGTCCCTAAATCCCCCTTGCCCCGCAATCCTGTGTCCGCATTAAATGACCCTAATTGGAAAATTGCTATGACTGATGAATATAATGCTCTTATTGATAATAAGACGTGGGAGTTGGTGCCCGTCCATATGGTATTAATATTATCAGTCTATGTGGATTTTTGCTCATAAGGAGAATTCGGATGGGTCCTTTGCTCGACATAAGGCACGACTTGTTGGTGATGGTAAGACTCAGCAGGTTGGAATTGATTGTGGGGAGACGTTTAGTCCGGTGGTCAAACCGGCTATCATTCGCACCGTGCTTAGCTTGGCTCTATCAAAGACTTGGCCAATTCATCGGTTGGATGTCAAAAATGCTTTCCTACACGGTGATCTCAAGGAAACGGTCTATATGCATCAGCCTTTGGGTTTCGGGGATCCAAACCGTCCTCATCATGTATGTTTGTTGAAGAAGTCCTTATATGGGCTTAAGCGAGTCTCCGAGGGCACTGGTACACGAGGTTTGCGACTTTGTTTCAACTATTGGATTCACTCATAGCCGGTCGGACAATTCCTTGTTCATCTACCGCCGTGGTTCTTCTTTGGCCTACATTCGTTGTATGTGGATGATATCATCTTGACCGCCTCTTCCGATGCCTTGCGCCAATCTATCATGACCATGCTCAGTTCTGAGTTTGCTATGAAGGACTTGGGGCCGTTGAGTTATTTTTTGGGGATTGCCGTCAAGCGTCATTCATGTGGCTTATTTCTATCTCAACGGAAGTATGCCGCTGAGATCATCGAGAGGGCGGGGATGTCATCCTGTAAGTCCACTTCCACACCGGTTGATGCAAACCCAAAGCCGAGTGCCGCGGCGGGTGCACCATACGAGGACCCGACCCGCTATCGCGATCTTGCGGGGGCCCTCCAAGATCTTACCTTTACGGACCGGATATTACATATGCGGTTCGGCGGTGTGTTTATTCATGCATGATCCCGGGGTTGAGCACATGAATGCAATCAAACGCATCATTCGGTATATTCGGGGGACACTGGACTATGGGTTGCACTTGTATCCTTCATCTACATCCACACTTGTCTCTTACACGGATGCTTCGATTGGGGTGGTTGTCCCGACACCGACGGTCGACTTCCGGCTCATCGTATGTTCCTTGGCAACAACTTGGTCTCATGGTCGGCAAAACGTCAAGCAACTCTGTCACGCTCCGGTGCGAGAGGAGAATATCGAGGGTAGCGAATGTGGTCTCCGAGTCCTGTTCTACGTAATTTGCTTTTGGAGCTTCATTGTCCCATTCGAAGGCAACCTTGGTATATTGCGATAACATTAGTGCCATCTACCTCTCAGGTAACCCCGTTCAACACCAACGCACCAAGCATATCGAAATGGACATTCACTTTGTCCGGGAAAAGGTTGCAAAGGGTCAAGTTCGCGTATGCCATGTCCCGTCTCGTTATCAAATTGCGAACATCTTTACAAAGGGTCTACCGGCGGTTCTCTTTGAAGATTTTAGGGACGATCTCGGCGTTCGAAAACCGCCCGCTATGACTGCGGGGGTGTGTTAAACAGACCAGAATTGGGCCTCTTGGCCTCTCGGCCAGAAATAATAGGTGTATATATGGTATATATATTTGTAGTATATTGTAATAAAAAGGGGATTATTTCTTTCAAGGACAAAAGGTTATATGAGGGTGCTGCTTATTAAATATCAGTTCTAGTGTGATTATGATCATTATAGTGTATATCTGAGTTAGTTCATAGTTTAAGTGGTCTGGGAGGTTGATGTAGTATGAGAGATTAGTTTTCTTTTTGAGATCAAGCAGATTGTGTTAATCTTGTTCAGTTTTATAATTATTCCACTTTGGTGATTAATGAAAAATCCCTTAATTACCAAAAAAAAAAAAAGGATGAACATATTTTGCTAAAATAAAGTGTATGTTCCTTAAACTGATGAAGGTTGATTTTGTATACCTAACTCAATAAAAGAAGAAAGTATCATAAAAGTTCTAATTCAGTCAATATATTCGACTAAAAATTTATTCCACTTTTATAAAGGGTTAGGTGTGACCATTAAAATCAGAAAATTCTAACCTTTTCTTATCTTCGAGTTAGGTAGTAAGGTAGAAGAAATTAACAGGACGGAGTAATAAAATTTGTGCCATGAATCATTGCGGCATAAATCAATCAATCTATGAAAAAATAAAAAAAATAATCATATCATTAATGACACATCTATCAATCATATGCAATTTTAACCTATGTAAATAATAAAAGACATTATAATAGTAGAAGAATTATTCTCAAAAATTGTCACCATCCATTGGGAAAATTCTTTTATAGATATACATATGCACTTTTTAAACCCTAATAGGATCTTATTTGCCATCAAAATATGAAAATAGTTATTTAATAACAATTCTATTTCTTGAAAAATAATTATATAAGGAAATAATAAATTTCTTAAGACCCTTCCCGTTACTGTATTTAATAACAACCCTAGCTTCACCTTGTTACTTTCCTCTACAAGAAAGTTGCCAACAAAATTATAAAAATAGGATTAACGTTGATGGAAAGTAATTGAAAGTCATTTTTTTTCTTTTTATTGATTTAAATTATTGAAATTCTATGAATGGAATGTCAAAGTGGCATATTTATAGTCCTAAATTTTAGGGAGCGATAGGAAATTTTTGCAATTTTTATTTTGAAAGGACTCCTTTGATAGTGTTAGGTGAAATATTATATAAATAATTAAATAATAATTTGAGGAAAATAGTAAATGACAATTTTGTCTATTGTAAACTTTTTTAGTAAAGACCAAAAAGTTCAATCAACTTTTCTAAGAGCCTTCGTGCTTTTAATATAATATAGATATTGATATAGATGATCATAATTGTATCATATGCTATTAGTACCAGGAGAGTTATCCGGATTAAATTGTTGGATAGTTACGAACTCTTTTTTGGTTTAATCGTATGGTATTCAAATTAACTGATCCGACTAATTCAAAATCGGGACAAATGCACAAATACTCAGATCGGAAGACCGTTATTTATGACATAGCCGAAAATCACAAACAACAACAACATACCAAGTGTAATCCCACAAGGTGGATCTGGGGAGGGTAGGGTATACGCAGACCTTACCCATACCTTGGGAGGTAGAGACGTTGTTTCCGAAAGACTCTCGAAAAAAACATGACAACAAAAGGTCAGAGAAGGTTTGATATTTAGTCGCTTCAGAATCAACTTTAGATATACAAGATTGAAATTGAAAATTCGTGCCTAAAGTTCCAAACTTTAGATATACGAGTCTGAAGTTGATTGTCACGACCCAAACCGTAGGGCCACGACAGGCACCCGGACCCACCCGTCGAGTACCGCTAATCGTACAACCATTTAACTTCTAATCACAATTAATTACGGACTAAGCCGAAAAAGCTTATAGAAAATCTTTATCCAGAAATCCAAATTTCATATATACATACTCATACTAAGGCCGACGAGACCGTACATGACTATCACCCACACGACACATGTCTACAAGCCTCTAAAGAATACATGACATCACAAGGACGGGACGGGACCCCGCCATACCGTTATGCGTATGCAAAAGTACTGTACCACGACCATATTGCAACTCTGGAACAAATACATTGCTCCAATATCAGCTGAACCAGCAACCTACTTGCGTGAACCGTCATCCTCTTTAACTGAACCTGCGGGCATGAAACGCAGTGTCCCCCGACAAAAGGGACATCAAAAGATGGACGTCGTCAGCATGAATAATACGGCATGAAACGCGATGTACTAAAAGGGACGTCAATACGACCGCATGAATAATAATAATAGCATAACAGGGATATAACAAATACTGAAATAGAAACAACTGACCAGCAATAAATATCTTTGAGGGTCCTAATACATATGCCTACATGTTATGCACAATGCAGTATCCATATTCATTAGCCTCATCGGGAATTTTTCTTACCATAACAACCTCTGTGGGCATCATTTCATGTCGGCCTCTGTGGGCATAATATGTCTAAATGTCATGCATAATGCGGTAAAATACATATATACCGGCCACACATGGACATCTTCCTCCCCACATATATATATATATATATATATGCATCTTCCTTCATTAAGCCACACAAGCTTTATCATTATCATATCCCAGCTGATCAGGTGGTCTGCGTTTCCCGTTTTCCGTCCCCAATATACGGTCTTGGGTAAAACATGAATGCAATGCAAATGAGAATACATGAATCACAATAAAATATCCTGAATGACATAATTTCCTTGTACCTTCGGTTAACGCCGTAAATATTAACATATTTTTCCGTATGCCTTAATAAGGACTTAGAACATATTTAGACATGTTTTTAACATAGGAATCAATAACATGAATATTCTTAACTATTAGGAGCAGAACAAATTATGGAGCAATATCATGATTATATTTCGTTACATGAAACATGTCAAAAGAAAAAAATAATTTATCTTAACTTACCTCGATATTTGAAAAGGGAAGGAGAACGTTTGCTGCCCAATATCATAATTCTACTAGTGCTTCGTACTTCTCAATTCAAAGCTAAAATGGACTGTTTTACAATTCAAAAGAATAAAATGGTTTGCTTTCTAAAAGAATTAAACAAGTCTATGAAGTTGTTGTAACGTTTCAAAAGAGTGCCGAAAGCCTAAAATATAGCCTCCCAAATTGAAAACAAATAAACCTCATCATGATGTCTCCCACTTACTTAGTCTACACGTTTAGATTGCCACCTTAATAGTAACTTAAGCTTAGTCACTTTAGGATCTTTCTCAAAGTTACACGTATTAATCCCCATTAAGTCTGTCCCCCATTAAGATTAATCCACCATGTAATTAATCAATTATACATATAATTAATTTCATGATCCCAAATCACTTAAATCTTAATAACTTATAAGACCCGTATATACTTAATGTCATAATGTTGTAATATGACACTAGTCCATAACTCCTTTGTGTACGTACCAAATTTATTCTCGATCCCCGTCGTCACACTTGTTGTGTTCAAAATTATTTCGGGGTCTAATTCTTTTATATTCTAGTCTCTTTATTAGCATACGTAAACGTGAATTTTTTTCCAATGCTCGGGTCTATTTACACACGCTTAGCGATTCTACACACGCCTAGCGCTTTAAACCGTGACCCGAAAATACGTGATGTTACATTGATATTACCAAACCTAACTTAAAACATCTAAAATTTGACATATTACTTGTGCAGTTCGAACTTCAAACTGATCGAGTGATAAATTGATCAATGACAAAAATAAGGTCAGAAGTTAGGCTTTACAGTGCCTAACTCCAGAACTGCATGTCTGAAATTTGAACTACCAAATCTAACTTCAGAATCTTATGTCAGATTTTTGAAGTTCAATTTGAATAAAATTCAACTTCAAACATATATTCAGGTTAGGAATTTATATCTACGAAGCATAACTTCATACTGCTTGTAACTAAGTTAATCTTCGTCACAATATTATTTATCATAATTTTTTTCCTTTTAGATTTACTCCTTTTGTACAATTTTTGTCACATTAACAAAAAAATTATCTACAATTTACCAAGTTAAATAGTTTGGGAAAAATGATATACTCACCCCATCTCAAAACACTTGTCGCATTTTTTATTTACACGTCCTTTAAGAAAATATTTATAAGAAACTTTCTAAGAAGGGCTTGGAATAAGAAAATGAAATAGGAACAACCGCGCATAATATTTTAACTATTTAACCTCTTAACATATTTCATTATGTAATCTCTCCTCATAAATATCTATTCCATCAATGGTGAGAACATCTTAAATATTACTAATTAATATAAAAATAAAATGGGTAAAAACTATTTGTTAATAAAAAAAGTATTTTGAGACAGTTTTTTCAGCATGGACAACAAGTATATTAAATGATGGAAAGTAACATGTGTAAAATTGGTATCTGGTGCAATTTCTACTTCAAATTTGCGCCTCGTAGGAAACACTCAAAATCCATTATCAAGGCTCAAAATACTTGTTTTTGTGTGATGTTATATGGATTTGTGGAGCAACTCCTGTAGAGCTGTCGCATTACATACTACAAGATGTCATTGGCCATGCTTGTGAGCTAGGGTTTTATTCTCCTCGCTTGACCAAGAGAAGTCGCTGCTGACGTTGGTTCCTACTTCAGATGAAGATACCGTGGTTTACAACGGAGATGCCATGGGCTAATGCCTGCTCCGATATTGCAGAGCCTCATGTTAATAGATTGTGTGTCGAGGCCAAGGAATTGATGATTGAAGGAAGGTTGTTGGATCTTAAGTGCATTTCACTACCATTTGCAATCTTGTCAACAAGCATGAGAGATTGGACAAGTGTTGAAATGTGAACCTTGCCTTTGGAGAAAAAAAGTTTTTTTATTTGTGTGATACATGAATTTAGTTAGTTTATGTACTTAGAGAATTATATGTAAAGATACACGTATGGTTGAATACATATATTTGAGAAAAAGGGGAATGGATATAATTAAATGATGATAGATGTACTAGACTAGGTACATGCTAGGATAGTTCTATAAATACTTAGACACTATAGTCATTTTATATGAGAAGAAAAAAATGAAAGTCAAAATGTAAGTTAAGTTGGTGGAAGAACATATACTCCACTTCTCTTCAAGAGAATGATTAATTATATAAGTAAAGTTGAGTGGAACAAAGCAGAATCGTTGCCTCACTTGTCTCTAAGAAAGAATTTGAGTGATTGAGAGTGCTTTTCCTCTCCTGAATTTCTAACATTTGGTATCAGAGCTACTTGTCTTAAGGGACCTGTGGATAATCCGAATTTTCGGAAGATCGAAAAGAATGAAATTTCAGATTGAGATTAATATGAAAAGAATATGAATGAGATTAGCTCCGATAGCTATGAGAATGTTGTGCTAAGGAAGCACCAGCTTGAAGAAATTGTTTTGATAGATGTGGAACTATCAAAATTTCAAAAATTGCTTTTGAAGTTAAAGAGCCCAACAAGGGTGACAACCTTGATGAAGCAGTTGCATATGAAGTAGTTGCACGACGAAGAATCTCGAGTAGAGAGGTAGCTAATGATATTGCTGCAATGAAAAGGATTAATAAGAAAATCCACACTCTCATATTGATGAAGAGATGTCGAATAAGGTTTCTTTTTTATGAAACCGAGAGAAGATGAAGATGGGTATGTTTATGATCATAAACATGAGAAATCATGTTGTCGAATCTGACAACTCTAACTTTGATGAAATTTGATGAAGTGATTCCTAAAGAGATGGACGCTTCTAGAATATTATCTATTGTTGTAGAATCTAAAGAGATTTTTACAATAAATATGATAATTGAGAAAATGATGAAAAAGAACTGCTCATGCTACTGAGAAATCTCCAAAAGGGGAGAGCAGTGGTGAAGAGGAAAGTTCTGATGAAATTGATGATGTGCCTTTTGAAGCACAATTGGTAGAAATGATAACTTCAATTTCAAGAAGGAAACATCTCCGGCGAAGATGAGAGAGTCTGGGAAGATGATGATTTTTGCAGAATGATGAGATCACATTACGAATATGGTCTTGAGCTAGCTTTGCAAGCCAAGGTTATGATCGACTTGAACTCCTCGAAGGAGAAGAAGAGACAACTTTGCTACTGGCGCTTCATGAAGAAGTTGTTGAAATCTAGATTTGAGAAGTTGAAGAATATGTTGTGAATTTCAACCACAAGGTTCAAGGGAGAGTGTTGAAATGTGAACCTTGCCTTGGGAGAAAATAAGAGTTTTCGATTTGTGTGATACATGAATTTAGTTAGTTATGTATTTAGAAAATTATATGTAAGGATACATGTATGATTGAATACATGTCTTTGAGAAAAAGGGGAATGAATAGAATTAAATGATGATACATGTACTAGAATAGGTACATGCTAAGATAGTCCTATAAATACTTAGACACTAGTCATTTTATATGAGAAGAAAAAAATGAAAGCCAAAATGTAAGTTAAGTTGGTGGAAGAACATATTCCTCACTTCTTTAAGAGAATGATTAATTATATAAGTTAAGTTGAGTGGAACAAAGAAGAATCGTTGACTCACTTGTCTTCAAGAAAGAATTTGAGTGATTGAGTGTGCTTTTCCTCCCCCGATTTTCCAACACCAAGTACATGAGATGGCAGAGTTCATAACCACTAAAATCATTCAACAACCAAATGATATACCCACATTGAGCTTGAAAATCTTGTTCAATCTCTATAATCTGTTGGAGAATCCATACAGTCGTTTCTTCATTTACATGAAATCCCTATTAAAAGATGGATAACTTCTTCAAGGAATGGGATCTTGGAGTCGAGGATCAAAGATCATCTGGAAACCTTTTTGGATGAAGATTCTTATACTATAAATGAGGCAAAGGAAGATGTTGCCTGCACAAGTATTTATTTTGTCACACCTGGTGTGTTTCAGTGTAACTTAGATATGCCTGCTACAGCCCAGTTGGAGAAAGATGCTAAATATGCTCTAGTCTATCAACTTCTGAAGATCTTTCTCACTCAGAAGCTGGAAGCTTACTTGGATTTTCAGGCAGCAAATTCAGCATTATTAGAAAGCTATATGAACATTGTATAGCGAAGATGAGGTTAATGTCATTGAATCGCTGAGATTTTGCCTTGAATGATTCTTTCCAATTTCTGTTGGAAGTTTTTGCTCTATGGTACTTTATAAAGCAGTACGGAAGTATATAACTATTACAAGTATTCGAAAGGATAAACAAAGATTCAATAATTCAACATGGAATCTGAAATTACAATCGTTACACAAGTAAAAACTGGAAATTCCAGTTTTGTAGAAGACGGAAAAATGTAAATTATTTTTGCTGAGTCGAGTGTAGCACTCTGTCCTTAAGACAATATTGCCCCGTATGTATCCTTTATACGTCCTGGACAATTTGTCTCCCAAGATAAAACATCAATGGAACCCTTGAGCAAAGGAAACTCAAGAGCTACCGTGAAGAATATTGAGTAACGAAATGATGCTTGAAAGTTGTAGGAAGAAAACTATTTTGGTTGTGTATTTTCGTGCACTGTTTTGCCGCATCTCTATTCTCGTTAACTCTAGTGCTCAACAATGGTGTAAGGGGGTGTTTATATAGGAGAGGGATGGACGTTTTCTTGCTGAAATCGCCTCCATAATAGCCAAAAAATGGCCATTATGGAGGTAGTAAAGTCACCAACATAAATGGTGAAAGACCAACGGATTTGGCCATTATAGGAGGAGTAATTCAGCTAAAATAAATGGCTGAATTGAGTGCTTGGCATTTCTGTCTTGACCGTCGAAATTCTGAACTTCAGGGACCAAACTATACATCTTGAAACTTCAGGGACCAAACTGTACATCTGAAAGAATTCTGGTCCGAACTGTACATCTGAAAACTTCTGGGATCAAGCTGTACTTCTGGCAAAGTTCTCTGGCCCAAAAAGATAATATCAGAAGACCCACAGCCCACAGCCCACGGCCCACGGCCCACGGCCCACGACCCGTGACCCGTGAACCCGAGAACCCGAGAACCGGAACCGGACCGGACGGGCAGGAGGCGGCGGCGCGCGCGTGGTCTTTCCTTGAACCGAAGCACATCTAGGTCCTCCCTCCTTTAAACAAATGGGATACCCCTTGGGGTCCCAAACCCCAAACCAATTTCGAGTCTTATATACACAACAATTCTTTCTTCCTCTACCGATGAGGGAGAATACCACACTTTTCATGCTTCAAACACCTTACTTCGTGAACCAATATCTCTTTCATTTCTCAATGAAATTTGACGATTCTTGGCCCTACGGTTATCTACGTACTTAGTAGATCATGCATGTGTGAAGAACCGAATTCTCCAATATGCGTAACACTAGTGTTTAAGCCGTTAAAGTTGGTCGGTCGCAACTCCCGCCAAAGGCAAATTTCCAACAATCCCCTCTTGAAAGAGATTTTGGCGCACTCACATGGTGTCTTTTCATTTCCAGCAATATTTCAGCGGACCGATGTTGCATAAGGAGAGGTAGCCTCAGCTTTGAACCTTCCAAAGTTGAATACCATCGGACTTACTTACTGCGCGGTGAACGTGATGTCTTGAACCGTCAGTGTTTAGTGTAAGCCAAGACAATGGTACCAACACAACAAATTCTCTTACTCTCTTCTTTGTAATGTTTTGTCCGTTTTGGCCATGGACAACGTCTTGGATTCTTAAGTGCGTTCATTTTGAGGCGGCCCGTCCTCGCACTTAAATAGGTGGTCTCCTACAAGGTATCCTGCTATACCCCACTTCACAAGTGTTAGGAACCATTAAAAGTTTCCCAAAGACCTAACCTCAACTGTTGAGGATCATTACGAGTTTTGAAAACTTAACCTTTACCCCATCTGCAGATAGCACTTAACGTCTATCGCGGGAACGACTTTGGATTTGGTGTTTTTTTCGAAATCACTATCCGAAGTGCTCATGCTTCGACCGAAGCGATCAACCGAACCTTTACAACTTAGTTTTCCCATTGAACCAAATTACCGGGATCTCCAGTTCGTAAGGTTGGGTTTCCACTGTATTGGTCCGTATATTTTGGGTTTTAAGCCCATTCCCCTAGACAGGCAGAACACTTGATCTCCGGGTAGTCCCTTAGTTAGTAAATAAAGAAGTGACGCCCGTGATGATCAGCAGCCATACGGTCTTATGTCTCCGACAGATCCTGACAGATATGTCCAGACGCCGTCATCCGTGTCCTTCCTAAAGCCGACCGGCTAGCCACAATATATAACTGCTGAACACATGGGTTTCTCCCAATAAGAGACGTCCTCTAATGAGTCGTGAAGTTACTCAACTTCTTTCATGCTTTGTATAAAGCGATAAACTCCGATACCATCATGAATCGGTCGATGCAAGTTTGTTTAGAGGATTTTATAAGATCCACCATACACATTTACTTGTGGCTTTGGTGTTCTTCAGATCTGATGTCCAGTTTGCATCACTGTGTTCTCCCAGAACCGTTGGACATCCAGAATACTATAATTCGAAGATAAGCGAATAATTCGAGATATCGTCATATCCGACTTAACGCCTTCTATTGATCATTTCTTAAGATCATCAGTGAACCTTAGTTCAACTGGTCTGTTTGTAGGACGATACCAGGTCGGTTGTAGTGTGTACAATACATTGAACTACACGTAACCTGTGCATATCGCTCCTTGTCTATGGGTGCACCATGATTCCAATCAGTTCTATGATTCATATCCATTGGTGGCTTCAACGTGACCGTCAACTATCGACCAGTCCGTTAGATGTCTTAGAAATCCAATTCCTAAGATGTCATCTGTGATACTCATATCTTTCATATTGAGACTTTGTTTCAATACGACTTTTACTTTCAGACGGTTGATTCTCCAACTGTTGGCTTTCTAACTTCAGAGTCAATGTTTCTGTGGTCAGATTCATTGTTCCTGTTTTATCTGAAACTTTCAGGACCAAAATGTAAACATTTCAGGGACCAAAATGAAAGTTTAGGAAGAAGCCCAACAGTCCGGCAAACCAACTCTGATTCTCTTCTTCCAACTCTCCGGTTGGGAAGGTTGTTTCAACATCCATGCCACGCAAGACTGCAATGGCCCTAGATGTTAAGCTACTCACAAGGGAGCACATTTTACAACCCAAAGGTTCTTTTCCCGGAGGAAGATCAACCATTACACAAGTATGGTTCTATATGATGGAATATGTTTCTCTCTTTAGCTTCTTTCCAAAGCAGCACTTTTGGAGATGACAATTATTTGTTAATTGTTCATGGTTCATTATTAACCATACAAGCTAGAAGGACTGGAACAAGTCTTTGTCCCCTTCTTTGCTCCGTCTCGGTTCAACATCTAGAATCCTTGAGTTCTGTAGATCTGGAGTATTAAGTTCCGGATAGCCAGCAACTTTCGAGTCTTGTAGATACGAAACGTCTAGTTCGGACGATCGAGCCCTCGCGGGTTCTTGTTAACCTTGAGCGTTACTCCTTTTTCCTTTTCCAAGGAAAGTTATCTTCTAAGAATTCAAAGATTCTTTGACGCCAAGAGGCGATGAACACTCGTTATTTGCGGATCCAGTGAATATGCAATCTACAGTCTTAGGTATGAAACCACCCCACATCACAACATTTGTATGTGAGATCCTTTCCATGTATCACACGGAGGGTTACCCTTATCCTTATGCGGAGTTCTATTGAGAATCGCATTAGCGGTAAGGATCGACGTGCCCCACATAATTTGGGTGTACGGCTTAGCGCTTGGCTAACACCGTCAAAAGACCCACAACCCATATCCCACGGCCCGTGGCCCGTGACCCGAGAACCCGAGAACCCGGAACCCGAAACCGGAACCGGAATCGGACCGGACGGGCGGGCGGCGCGGCGCGCGTGTGGTCTTTCCTTGAACCGAAGCACATCTAGGTCCTCCCTCCTTTAAACACATGGGATACCCCTTGGGGTCCCAAACCCCAAACCAATTTCGAGTCTTATATACACAACAATTCTTTCTTCCTCTACCGATGAGGGAGAATACCACACTTTCCATGCTTCAAACACCTTACTTCGTGAACCAATATCTCTTTCATTTCTCAATGAAATTTGACGATTCTTGGCCCTACGGTTATCTACGTACTTAGTAGATCATGCATGTGTGAAGAACCGAATTCTCCAATATGCGTAACACTAGTGTTTAAGCCGTTAAAGTTGGTCGGTCGCAACTCCCGCCAAAGGTAAATTTCCAACAATTTCCATATTGATCAAGGACACATTGCGGATTGATTGTGAGGTAGAGCCTTGGGTTGTTAAGGCAATTACGGCTAAGTTACTTACTTGACTGCAAGATTGATCAAATGGATCAAGTAGTAATAGTAAGCTGATGTGCGGAGCGTTTGTTTGGACTGTCTCAGCGTAAGAGCCCCATGTGAAGCTAGTGACTTGGAGGGGTAACATTGTGGGTGTTATTAGAACGATTCAAGCCAACAAGATAACAGAAGATAGTACACAAGCAATGCAATGATTAGCAATCTGGTTTTATTGGCTATTTGTGGAAGTCACTTTTATTTTTAGAGATTGGATTTTATTGGGTCTACATGGGAGAAGTTGCTCACATCATGTGAATAAAGCTACTTTCTTGGTGGTCCGTATCTCCTGCCAGTCTTTCGTGGGAAATGATAAAATCTAATTGGAAGAAAGAAATAATAGATTGGAATTTTAAAACCATATCCTTCATAGGATATTGCATTAACATTTTCTTTTTGAGAAGTGATATTGCATTAACATCTTTACAACAGAAAGTTTCAAGCATTCTTCTTGTTTCACTGTTCATTTGTTTGACCTAGAAATTCATCAAGAAGGCATTTTAATTAGTTGTTTATTTCTCTAAGTCATATTTACGGAAAGTGATTTAATTTTATATGGTGCATTGCTGTAGTTCTGCTGAGGCAGTGAATCGGATTTATGAGATCAAAAGGCGTAAGCATACAAGTCCTCTAGCTATTTGTGTTGGCGATGTTCATGACATACAACGTTATGCTGTGACAGATCATCTGTCTCATGGCTTGCTTGACTGCCTGCTTCCAGGACCTGTAACTGTGGTCTTAAGGCGAGGTTAGTAGATTATTACTCCCTCCGTTTCAATGTATGTGTCTTAGTTTGACTCGGCACCGAGTTTAAGAAAATAAAACTTTTAAATCTTGTGGTTTTAAACTAAAGATGTGTGTAATGTACCAAAATGTTCTTTGGATCTTGTGGTCTTAAATATGTCATGTGTAGAAATTACTAAATATAGAAAATGACGTTCTTTTTTAAACAGACTAAAAAGAAAAATAATACAAACAAATTGAAACGGAGGGAGTACATGTTATGTCCAACGAATGTGGCAGGAAGTAGTATCCTTAATGTTACATGTTTGTAATTGCTAAGTAAGAAATTTGAATAAGGCCCAAAAAGAATCACTCTCCTGGGTGAACACTGGCCAAATTCAGTAATTCTGGAAGCTTTTATCTTTCTCTTATGAATCTTAGATGCTGGATCTGACTGTTTCTCCTGCTTTGTTTGTGCTTATGCCTTATCGTGTCTTGAGCCGAGGGTCTCTCGGAAACAGCCGCTCTACCTACCAAGGTAGAGTTAAGGTCTGCGTACACTCTACCCTCCCCAGACCTCACGTTGTGGGATTTCACTGGGTATGTTGTTGTTATGAATCTTAGATGCTGAATATGGATATTGTGCAGGTGAGTCGAGTATCCTTGAGAAGTCATTAAACCCTGGATTAGAGAGCATGGGGGTTCGAGTGCTAGATTGTAACTTCATCAGAGTAATTGCCCGTGGTTCTAGAAGTGCCCTTGCACTTACTAGTGCAAACCTCAGTGGATAACCCAGTAGCATAGACATCAAATATTTTGAGAACCTTTGGGAGCACTGTGCATATGTCTATGATGGTGGAATTCTTCCAGCTGGACGAGCTGGATCAACAGTGGTGGATCTTACTAAGCTGGGGAAGTACAAGATTCTTAGACCTGGAAGGTAAGCTTCCAGTACCTAGGGTGCAATCTAATGTCGAGTTGAACTGGTAAACTTTCTAAGAATGCTTTAAAAGAGTTGAGTTCTTAAATGAATGAGTTGAACCAGAAAAACTTGAGTAAGAGGATGCTTATTAGTTTAGAAAAGTAGAGATTAGGTATAAAGAACCATATTATTAAGCATGCTTCTATATGTAGAGCCTCTCTAGGCATGAGAGTCCTTGAATCGGAAAATTGTGTCATCAACTGGACCAGTTCCAGAATTGGGCTGGACTGGCCCAATTGCTGGGACTGATCCAGTAACTGGAGAGCTGCTGCTACCGGCGGTACTGTGGGTCCAGCGGGCAGTGGGCCCGTTGGCGGAATTTGGGTGCGGGAGATGTCCGAAAAATTTCGAATAATATACGGGGTTATTTGTTCATCCAAAAAATTATACGACCGAGGCTCGGGAGTCTGAACTTTCGCAAAAGGAAATTGGGTTTCATCAAAAAGGTCGTGGCGATTAATTATGATTTTATTTGAGGTTAAATCAAAGCATTTATAACCACGATGATTAGACGGATAACCCAAAAATACACACGGGGTAGACCGAGCCTGAAGTTTGTTAATTGTGGTGGATGGGAATAACGGAAAACACAAGCACCCAAAAACCCGAAGATGAGAATAAGGAGAGTTCTTATTATACAGTATTTGGAGGGGGGAAGAATATGTCAGACCTTTAGACGGAATTATGTTAAGAAGATATGTGGCCATTTGTAGAGCATGGTGCCAAAAATATGGAGGTACGGAGCCATGAATTAAGAGAGTTCGGACAATGTTATTTATGGAATGAATTTTGCGTTCGGCCTTCCCATTTTGTGAAGATGTATGAGGACACGAAAATCAAAAATTGATCCCATTTTTAGCACAGAATTCCCGAAACTCCCTATTGTCATATTCTTTCCCATTATCACATTGAATATTTTTTATTTCTCTCTCGAATTGAGTACGAATGAATGCTCTAAATTTGATGAAGACGGAAAACACTTGTGATTTATTCGCAATTGGAAACGTCCACAAAAATCTAGAATAATCATCTAAAAAGAGAATATAATATCGATGACCCAATGAACTAAGAACAGGAGACGTCCATAGGTCGCTATGAATAATATCAAATGGCATTGATGTATGAGAATTGGAGTCTACAAAAGGCAACTTAACAATTTTTCCTAATGAACAAGACTGACAAAGTAGAGTACAATTCGTAGCCTTCCAAGAAATAAAGCTATTTTTATCTAAAACTGATAAAATAGAAGATCCCGGATGACCCAGGCGAGCATGCCACACGGAAGGAGAGATGGCTGCAAAAAACTGACGGCAAGGCTGGACTCGATGGACTGAAACCAGACATGATAGGATACAGATCCCCCCTACTATCACACCTCATGAGATGGCTCCCCGTCTTGAAATCCTTCACAGAGAAACCAAAAGGATCAAATTCCACGAAAGCGAATTGTCAGTTGTGAACTTTCAGACAGACACTAAATTTTTAATCAATTTAGGAGCATGTAAAGTATTTTTCAAGAGAAGGGGTGGATTGGGAGGAGATAATTTTTTCTGACCATACCCTAGGATTGGAATAGAATTGCCATTACCAACAATTATCCCCCGAGGGGTGCTCAAATTGAAATAAGATGAGAGAGTACCTGATTCGGAAGTCATGTGAGTTGTGGCACCGGTGTCCATATACCAATTTGGGTCCGGTTGAGTTAGCCCCAGTGTGTGCATCGCGGCCTCAATATCGGTTTGAGTGGGGCCTGCTGTATGATGGGCTTGCGGAGGTCGGGGCCCAAGAACTCCCGACCGTGATGGAGCCGGGCCGTAGGCCGGCTCTTCTTTGTTGGACCAGCAGCCGGTGGGCCGCCACCGCCGGGTGTTGGGCTCGAACCGCCGGCCGCCCCACCGGGCCGGAAGCCGCTTTGCCGAGTAGAAGGGAGCTGGCGGCCCACGGCCCCCGGCCTGCTCGCCCCGGCCCCCCCGCCGGGCCCGGGGGGTGGTGGGCCACTGTTCCCTAGATGGGACCCACCGCCTGCTTGCTGACCACCGGAACCGCCACCAGAACCGCCGCGTTTGCCCCCGCGGTTTTTGTTATTATTCTTGCCGCCACCATGATTATGGTTTTGGCCCGAATTATTAACAAAACCCGAAGAACTAGGAGAGGACGCCACCATGACGACGGGGCTTGCTCCGGTAGCCGCCTTTTTAGCCAAACCGGCTTCTTCCAAAGTAAGCATGGAGCGGGCTTGATAGAAGTCGGGAAGAGGGTTGCTTTGGCGAAGGAGAGTTCCAACACCATTATATGCCTCCGAAAGACCGGCAACCAACTGTAGAACGAGACGATTATTAGTTATCGGTGCGCCAACATTACAGAGTTGATCTGCCAACTCCTTGAGTTTCTTGCAATATGCGAAACGTTTGGAAATTCGTCCATTCGAACTAGAGAGAATTCTGCTTCGAGTGTGACGACACGTGAATGTTGGTTGTCTTGGAATATGTCACGCAATCTATTCCATGCAGCCATAGCCGTGGTATCCGGCTCAATAATCGTCTGTAGAAGGTCCACCGAAATAGTGGCGTAGATCCACCGGAGAACGGTAGCATCAAGAGTAATCCATAACTCAGGATCCTCCGCAGGAAGGGGTCTAGCGGGAGGAATGATGTGATGAAGAACTTGATAAGAGATAGCGTGAATTTTAAACAACTCCGCCCACGTCGCATATTGGACGTTTTCCATCTCAAGGACAATAGGGATACAACTCTTGATATTGGAAACCATGAGGGCAGGGTGATAATTGTTCTTAGACATATTGAAAGAACAAAGAAGGAAGGGAAATTTAAGAGAGGTGTTTTTGAGAGCGGAAGACGAATTTTGGAAGAGAAACCCGAGGGGGGGGTGTCTCGGCCAAAGAGAGGACAAAAGTTGAGAGAAAAACTTTTGTTTAGACCTAGTCTCTTGATACCATGAAAGAAATAATCCCCTTGATTATTTTCATTAATTGAAAGACTATATATACAAGTTACATATTTCCATAATAGGAGAATCCTATTCCTATTCTATTCCTAAAACCTTATTCTACCATAATTCTAACTATACAATTATGGTAAGTGTATATCCTAATTATGGTAAGTGTATATCCTAATCTAGGTAACAAATACACTACAATATACACAAAATATACTTTCCTTAATATACAAACTTTTCCCACTGTTTTGCTGCCCAAAGCCGTGATGGGCCTGGACGATTTGGGCCACTGCCCACTGGCCAGTGGGCTGCCCACTGCTTTGTTGCTGCTGGGCCACTGCTTGTATACCTGTGATATATACTGCTGTATATTTAGTGTATATCACATGTATATTACCTTTGTTTAACAGTCATGACATCTCCCCTTTTATGCTTTTGCAACTTATTTGTTGTTAGCTGGACAAAATGATCTTCTACATGTATTTAAACAATGTCTGTCCTGCATATGTCATATACAACTATGATTGTGTTGTCCAAACAACTATTCTTCACTTTTGACCGTTTTGACTAGAAAGTGATTATAAAACCGTTATACTTAAATTTGATGAATTACTGCACTTATGACAGTATCAAGGAAGAGACCGTTGCTATCCTGGAAAAACACTCGCTACTGGAAGATGTAACTGGCGGTTAGCGAGCTGCTGCTCAAGTTGAAGCTGTTCACCAAAATAAGTTTGTAAAGTATGACTCCGAATTACGTGACTTAATGCAGTTGTGCTTCCTTGGTGTTTTCGGAAAGCATTCTTGCTTCTATTTGAAGTCCAAATCACTTGGAATAGAGGAGCACTCGTTTGTTCACGCTTTGTTTAGTTTGTTAATGTAAGTTCTAATCACTTACTAAGTAGGATCCAAAATTGTGTTTACTGTTAGCCATTTGGTAGCATTTATAATGTAATGAATCATGTGTTCCATGAAAACCTCATATTTAGAATCTTTTGACTTTTGAGATTCACAAGTGTCTTGCTAATGAATAATGAATGGAAAAAGGTCCCTTGACATAGCCGGAGGCCTGCAGCGTAGGTTCGAACTCTGATGAGAGCAATTTGTTCTCTTCTGGGGTAGGACCTTGCAGGTGATATCAGTTGCTCTGTTCTCAAACCATGGTCATTAAGGCACATCCGCAATTTACTGGTAATAGTGCTGAGAGACCGGGACTACAATTTTCAGAAATAGTCTGACGTAAGTCGGAAACTGAATATAAAAATAAAAAATAATGAATGGAAAAAGTTATATTTACTCAGTAATGTCAGTGGTCTTTCTTTTTTCCTATTCCAAAAGGTATATAGTGTCATATCTCGTAGTAGTGTTTTCAATGGAGAGTATGCAATAGTACGAGTACAAGATCTTAGTACAATGTTACTGGGACTTTACACACTTCTCTCTTTTACTCAAAGTAAAATGACATCTCGAAAATAAGTAATTTTTGGTGGGCCATTTTTTTTTTAGGTTGTAGTTGGAAGTTGGAACTTTCAGCTATCACGGTAAAAATTTGATATATCTATTTTTAGCCTCAAACACTTTTTTTAACATTGAATCTTGATGTCTTTTTACGATATTATTACAAGTCTCTTTATTAACTCTTATTTTTGGTGCATGATTTCTTGGAATGTATATAGTGTTTATATATGATCAATTCGGTAGGAAAAAGGGAGTATTTTTCGTCGGAGATTCTCGGAAAAAATCATGCATAGTGATTTGATCAGTAGAAAGAAAGGAACAATGTCTAGTTTTATATTTTCTGAAAAAATCATGCATATTCCTTCAATTCTTTATAAAAGATATTCAATTTGTTAAAATTGAAGTAAAAAATGGTAATTATACTTGTCATATTTTTTATATGGACATCCAAAACTAGGGATTCATTCTCGTGACTCATATGTTCTTTTCTCGACTCACACTAATGACGGTGACTCTAAGAAAATACTAAAGTAAATAAGAAAACAAACGCAAATTTAATATAAAATTGTGAAAAGTTATACTCCCTCCATCCCAATTTATATGATATAGTTTGACTCGATACGGAGTTTAAAAATAAAGGAAGACTTTTGAATCTTGTGGTTTAAAACAAGTCAAAGATATTTGTGTGGTTACAGATCATCTCGTTAAATTAAAAAGTAAAGTTTAAAGTTAAATTGTTGTCAAATAAGAAAATGTGTCATTTTTTTTGGAATTGACTAAAAAGAAAAATGTGTCATATAAATTGGATACATGGAGTATCAATTTGTTAATAGAAAATGGAGTAACAGAGAAAATTATTACGTATTCTTTTTCTCATATTTTATGTAATGCCATTATTATTTAGGAAGTCAAAAGTTCTTTGACTAACCAAAGATTATTCTAAAATCTTAACTTAGAATCAAGAGGAAATATGTTTTTTTTTTGTTGTTGAGAAAATAGGAACAGAAATCTGGTTTCCCAATGTATGTTAGACGTTTTTATTTTTATTTCTTTTTTAATCTTTTGATGATAGTACAAAGCAAAAAAGGAAGAAAAAAAACGCTATTAGGAAGAAGCCAAAAAAGGATTCAGGTAACACTTTTCTTGGAATTCAGGGGGGTTTATTTGAAATAATTGAAAACATGCTGGGGTCTTTTAACACATTACAATTTCTCTATTCAAAACCTCACCATCGCCTCCATTAGAGGGAAGCTTTGTGTTAAACCCCAGATAGAAAAGAGTCAAAGACCAAGAAAAAACAAGGCTAAAAGAGACACATAAAGATGAAGATAGAAGAGGTACAATCAACTACAAAGAAGCAAAGAATTGCCACTCATACTCATATTAAAGGCCTTGGTCTTGAGGTAACCTTCTTTACCCCCAACCCTCTCTTCACCTCTGTCTATTTTATTTTTTTGACCTTTTAGGAATTTTTTTTTTGGTTAATTTGTGTTTGGGTTTATGGGTTCTTGTGTTTTGGTGCTAATTTTGCATAAAGCTGATATCTTGTGCTGGTTTAACCCAACCCCCTTTTAGGAATTCTTTTTTGATTCATTTGTGTTTATTTGGTGTTTGGGTTTATGGGTTATTGAGTTTTGGTGTAAAATTTGCATAAAGCTGCTATTGTGCTGGTTTAACCCCCCTCTTTGCCTTTGTCGACCATTCTTGATCTTTTAGGTCATATGTTGGGTTAACTTGTTTTTGTTTGGTGTTTGAGTTTGTGGGGTTTTGGTGTTAAATTTGCATAAAGCTACTATCGTGTGCTGGTTTAACTCAACCCCCTCTTTCCTTTGTCTACTGTTTTTGACTTTTTCGGATTTTTTTTTGGATTAACTTGTTTTTATTTGGTGTTTGGGTTTAAGGGGTTTTCAGTTTTGATGTTTAATGTACATAAAGCTGCAATCTTGTGCTGGTTTAACTTAGCCCCCTCTTTGCCTTTGTCTATTATTTTTGTCCTTTTAGGAAATTTTCTTGGGTTAATTTGTTTTGATTTGGTGTTAAAATTTGTATAAAGCTGCTATCTTGTTCTGGTTTACCTCAACCCCCTCTTCGCTTTTGTCTACTCTTTTTGACCTTTTAGGAATTCTTTTTGGTTAATTTGTTTTTATTTGGTGTTTGGGTTTATGGGTTTTTGAGTTTTGGTGTTAAATTTGCATAAAGCTGATATCTTGTGCTGGTTTATTTCAACCCCCTCTTCGCCTTTGTCGTCTGTTTTTGATCTTTTAGGTCATTTTTTGGGTTAACTTGTTTTTATATGGTGTTTGGGTTTGTGGGTTTTGGTGTTAAATTTGTATAAAGCTGATATCTTGTGCTGGTTTAACACAACCCCTCTTTGCCTTTGTCGACTGTTGTTGATCTTTTAGGTCATTTTTTTGGGTTAACTTGTTTTTATTTGGTGTTTGGGTTTGTGGGTTTGTGGGTTTTGATGTTAAATTTGCATAAAGCCAACATCTTGTGCTGGTTCTACCCAACCCCCACTTTGTCCCTGGCTTCTAACTAATACTCTTTTGCTAGGAGACTTTTTTGGACTCAATTGTTTTGGGAGTTTAGCATTGAGGGTGTATGGACTTCGCTGCTATATTTCCCTGAAGTAGTAATCTTCTGCTGGTTCATTAGTTACCAAAAAAGTTTCTTGTATTTTCATGTTTAAGTTTCATGTGTGTGCTGATTTGCCAACAAATGGGTGATTAATACCCTTTTCTGGAGATTATTTGGATTAATATTCTTAACTAGATGATCTAGTCCAGCGGTATAGGGTGTTCAGGAAATTCACGGGGCGCGGAGGGTTCTATTCCCAGCAGCTGCGCGTGCCTGCTATTTGTTTTAACAGGGGGGGGGGGGGGGGGGCTTTGAGGGTGTTTTGACTTGCTGCTATATTCCCCTGAAGTTGTTATCTTCTGCTAGTTCTTTACAACTTGTTTAAATGGTTGTTACTCATTGTATTGTATTGTTATTCTGAGTACAATGTTTATTTTGATTGTGAACAATTTTATTGTATTGTATCTTATATCCGTCGCTACATAACAACGAAAAGACCCACTTAATGTAACAACTGATTTGGTGTGGTTGGATCTTTGTGTTATTTCTCTTATCCATCATACCCATACTAATTGCTTCATAATCTTATTTTTCTCTTTATCATATTTTCTAGCTAACTCCACCTTACACTCTGTTAGACCTCTCCACCTCACATTTTAGTTTGTTTACCCATTGAAACGATGGGTAACAACCATCCAAACAAGTTGTTAGTTACCAAAAACTTTCTTGCAGTTGATGTTTGACTTTCATGTATGTACGTGTGTAATGATTTCTGACAAATTGGTGATTAAATGTTAGTATGTTGTGTTATACGGTAGCCCAATGGGACACCACTACCATTGGCAGCTGGATTTGTGGGTCAGGCAGCAGCCAGAGAAGCTTCAGGGCTTGTGTTTGATATGATACGCCAAAAGAAGATGGCTGGTCGGGCTTTACTGCTAGCTGGTCCGCCTGGTACGGGAAAGACAGCTCTTGCCCTTGGTATATCACAAGAACTTGGAAGCAAGGTGCATTCTTTATACTCTTTTGTTCTTGATTTAGTGCTTCTATTTTATCATGCCTGTAAGGTTTGAACTTTATAAATGTTCCTTGTTTGTTGATATCACAAGAACTCAACTTATTTTAAGAAGTTGAGGTGTTTGGCCAAGCTTTTAGAAAGAAGAAAAAAAGTGCTTTTGAGTAGTAGCAGCAATTGACCCCACATTATGAGATTTCACTGGGTATGTTGTTGAGTAGTAGCAGCAATTGTTTTTCAGAAGCTGAAAAAAGTAGCTTTCGCTAGAAGCACTTTTGGAACCTTAGCCAAGCATAAATTGTTGCTCTAATATTAGCGAAAAACAATTCTAACAAAAAATACTTTTCAAAATAAGCAGATTTTGGAAGCTTGGCCAAAACAGGCTATTACTTCTTTTGGGTTAGCAATCCGAGATATAGCCTGTATCATAACTTGTGGCATTGACTTCAATATTGCAGGTTCCATTTTGTCCGATGGTTGGATCTGAAGTGTATTCATCAGAAGTGAAGAAAACTGAGATATTAATGGAAAATTTCAGGCGAGCTATTGGTCTACGTATCAAGGAAAATAAGGAAGTTTATGAAGGAGAGGTAAGTTTATACTCTACCGTTTCTTGTTTAATTTATATCCTGTCTTTGACACAATAGTTCTGTGATAACCAGTTTTGATGTGTTGCGAAATTGATCCTTTTTTAATTGTAGGTGACTGAACTATCTCCAGAAGAGGGTGAGAGCGTAACAGGTGGATATGGTAAAAGCATTAGCCATGTTATAATTGGGTTAAAAACTGTCAAAGGTACCAAACAGTTGAAGCTTGACCCCACGATATATGATGCATTAATTAAAGAGAAGGTAAGTTCTGCAACATATCTGCCAGTGAAGTGAAGTATCACTTTTTTTTTAATACAATTCGATAAATAAGATAATGAAGAAATACATTATATCCCTTCTTCTTAACATCCGACATTTGAAATCTTGATTGAAGCATTTTTCTCTTGAGGAAATTCATTAACTTTCATGTCATTCTTATTAAATCATACTCTAAGTAGTCACTGGAGAAAATGCTTTAGTATATGCTTATTTCGCAAGGGCGCCTATTCTTATCTGTTGATATCTGCTGCCTCCATGATATATCTTCAGGTAGCTGTTGGTGATGTCATTTACATTGAAGGAAACAGTGGAGCAGTTAAAAGAGTGGGAAGGAGTGACGCTTTTGCCACAGAATTTGATCTTGAGGCAGAGGAGTATGTCCCCCTTCCTAAAGGAGAGGTTCACAAAAAGAAGGAAATAGTCCAGGTTCGTCTCATTTTCCATGCAGTCTCATTTCTTGTTTTGGTACTACAGAATAGAAGATCACCCTGGCATTGTATACATGTAGCTGGTTTTTTGCTTCTTTTCCAAATATTCAATTTGTTCTATGGCTTAGCCATGAAATACCCTTATTTTAGGTGCTTTAAAGATCATAGTTTGTCGCACCCAAGGATGTGGCCAAGTTGTCAATGAAGTGGGTTGAGAACCATGAGGTCTCAGGTTCTTTAGGAGGAAATCAGTTGCCGAGGGTGAATAAAACAACCTCTCTACAAAGGTAGGGGTAAGGCTGCGTACATCTTACCCTCCCCAGACCCCACTTGTGGGATTACACTGGGTTTCTTCTTGTTGTAATTTTTGTACACCAGATCTTCTGTGGATCCATACATGCCATGATTCCTTGCTTGTGCGATTTTGATCAGACTAATATGCAATTCGAAGTATTTGCATTTTTTGTTTTGGACAAGTGGTATCACTATTTTTATGGCCTTTTGTAAGGGAAATTGATTGCAAGGAACATAAAAACAAAGATTTCTGTACTTAATTGTGTGCCTTGCTATTTTCCACCAGGATGTTACATTGCACGATCTTGATGCCGCAAATGCAAGGCCACAAGGAGGACAAGATATATTGTCCCTTATGGGTCAAATGATGAAACCTAGGAAAACCGAGATTACTGACAAGTTGCGGCAAGAGATAAACAAGGTACTTCTGATTTATTGTAGCTAGTAGTCCTCTGGATGGATAAGTACAAATTCATGCTGCTTCATAATGATTACTGTCCAATTGGCTACTCTGGATATTTTTCATGAAGTGTCTATGAGACTGAATTTAGCATTTAGCATAATGGGTTATTATGGTCTTATTTTACTACAGGTTGTCAATCGTTATATTGACGAAGGTGTTGCAGAGCTTGTTCCGGGTGTCTTATTTATCGATGAGGTTCGTTTCTCATTCATACGACATCGTGTTTGATAATCCATTTAATACCACGCCCCCCCTGAGGTTAATTAATTGAAAAAAAAAATGTCTTTGGCAGGTTCATATGCTTGACATGGAATGCTTTTCATACTTGAATCGTGCCTTGGAGAGTTCACTGTCTCCAATTGTGATTTTTGCCACTAACAGAGGCATTTGTACTGTCAGGTATCAGTGCCTATGCAAAACCAAGCTTCAAAAATTCATCAAGTTGGAGTTTCCATTTTATTGATTTCTTTATTCTGGGGCTTTTTGAAATCTGCATTCTGGCTGCATTTTTTTATACATCAAACAATTGTATGTTGAATGAAGTGCTTTTTAAATGTTCCATGATGGAAATACAGGCCAAATTATCACTTTTCTATATCAGATAAAATACAGGCCAAATTATCACTTTTCTATATCAGATATACTTACATGGGGGCATGTAATTGTAAATTTTAAACTGCAAGAAATATGTGAAGTCTGAAAATCTGAACATGATTACTACTTGTTAGAATCAGTTACTAAATACATGCTTTTGGCGTTGTAGACACGTCAGATGTATGTACTGATACATGTGATGTCTCAGATATATCAGTTGTCACTAACAAATTTTAAAAAATGTATCTCTTTGCAGAGGAACAGATATGACTAGTCCACATGGTATTCCAGTTGACTTGTTAGATCGGTTGGTGATCGTCAGAACCGAAACTTATGGTCCAGCTGAAATGATACAGGTTCGGGCTAGTTTGTTCCACATTTATTTGTATGACTTATTGATCTCGACCTGAACATGTGCAATGTCGTTGTGTTTTCTTGATGGATATTTTTTTTCTTTGGAGTGCCTGGCCAGATATTAGCTATACGTGCTCAGGTGGAGGGACTAGACATAGATGAAGAGAGCCTTGCTTACTTGGGAGAGATAGGACAACAAGCTTCCTTAAGGTCTGGTTTAACTTGTTGAATTTACAACTCCAGATGTCAATTCATTTTTAATTAGTGGTAACCGATGTTCAATTCTTTCCTTTGTCAGGCATGCTGTTCAGCTGCTATCGCCAGCCAGTGTAGTCGCCAAAATGAACGGTCGTGACAAAATCTGCAAGGTACTTGATCAATCACGTTCTTTATCTTTTGCCTTTGTGAAGCTTCGAAAGATATTTACTTAACCGTATACTTTTCAGGTGGATCTAGAAGAAGTGAATTCATTGTACTTGGATGCAAAGTCGTCTGCAAGACTTCTTCAGGAGCAGCAGGATAGATACATCTCATGATAAATTGTACTATAATATCAAAATTCTCTAGCTTTATTGTTGAGGTGGTGCTAATATCCAAATTGCATTTTGCAAGTCAATTTGTTTCATTTAAGGTTTTGCTGTCTTCTGTAACTGATGCACTGTAATTCTCTCATGAGATTGCAATATAACAAGACTTCTGGAATATGAATATACATCAGAGAGTCAGATATGAACCTGTGAATTGTGATACTCTTACTGTAAATGCAATACATTGCAGCCTTCTTGCACTAGTGGTTGTTGTTCGTTATGAGATGTTTACATTGTCATAAACCCTAAAAATGCAGTCCGGTGCACAAAGCATCGCAAGGTCCTCGAAGGGCCGCTTCCAAATGTAGAAGAGCCTTGAATATTTGTTACATTAGTAGTTGAAGAGGAAAAAAGTCGTGTTAGACTCCCCCTGGTGGCAAGTGTTCGCTCCTTACATGGTGATACAGGGGGTGATTTTTTTCGAGTTCACCACTGCACGTCAGTCAACCCACACAACTAGCTTCATCCTTGACACTCAAACTCGTTTCTGACATTTAATATTTTAGGGACCGTAAAACAATGCAAGGGACACAATAGTTTACAGGCTAAATGCCCAACTTTTTAATTATTCGCAATAATATAAGGACTTATGAATTTGGAGGCGTACAAAAATTGATCTTTGCCTTAGCCAAATTCAGACTGCATAAAGGAAAATCTATCTATGGCAGTTACAAAGGGGAGGGGCGTGCCTGGCACATGCTAACACATAAAACAAGGAACCACTTAGCCTAATCCAAGGGCATTTTCGCCCATCTTCACCAACACTTCATTTTCGTCCATAATTGTCGCATGTGCCGCGCACAGGATGTAATCGTCGCATGTGCTGCGCGCATGCCAGCATCCATGTGCCTCGCATCTGTCGTCCGTCATGTGCCTCGCATCTGTCGTCCATCATGTGCCTCGCGCGTGAGTGCATTCAGCTCAGCTCCTCAGCGTAGCCCAACAGTTAGACTATTTTTCCTTGCCTTTCATGCCTTTGACTTGCACACCTTTCCCTCGTCCAGCCCATGCCAACACTCATGTACATCCGAGCTGTCCCGCCTTGCACGCATGCCCCATAGGTACTATGCGCCCGTCCGTGCCATTGACATTCGTCAAGACTGCCTTGCACGCATGCCCCATAGGTACTATGCGCCCGTCCGTGCCATTGACATTCGTCAAGACTGCCTTGCTAACACCCATGCACCTTGACTTAGCCGCACATTGCTTTCATTGTCAACATAGGCCAATGTCAAGGGGCAATGAACAAGCCCTTGACACTGCCTCTGCCCGATGTCCGTCATGCCCGACTCTGGGGGTTTAACAAACCACCCCCACTAGTTGAAATCGACGCCCTCGTCGAGGCTGTCTTAAGGTAGTCCTCCACTTGTTTGTCAAACTGCAACAATGAAGAACATTTCTCTCAAGTAGCATTCGCTTCTTGCTTTCCTTTCCAATGTACCAAGAACTCTGTCTGCCTATTTTTTTACTAATGCCAACCGGTGATCAAGAATCTTTTCAATCTCCGCCTCAAATTGTGTGTGCACCACAACTGGTGCCCTCTTCGACTTGCATCTGCCTAGATCCTCAGCATCCTCGTAATAAGGCTTCAAAAAGCTCACCTGGAAAGTTGGGTGCAATTTCAATCGTTCCGGGAGCTTCAACCTTTAAGCGACCTCGCATACTTTCTGAACCACTTCAAACGGTTCATCATACTTAGGTACCAAACCCCTGTGCCGATTCTAACTCACAATCTGCTTTTCAAATCTGTGGTGTAAGTTTCAGCAACACCTTGTCACCAACATTAAATTCCAGCTACCTTCGACGTTGATCAACATACTTCTTCATGCGTTTCTGGGCCTTACCCAAGCTATCAAGCATCTCATGTTTGTCCCTCGCGTATCGATATGCATCAAGACACTTGTCTTGACTCTTTTGCTTAGCAACATCCAGCGGAGTCATAGGTTGTCTGCCCAAAACTAACTCAAAAGGGCTCATCTCTGTTGCCGACGACTTGTGCAAATTATAGCAAAATTGTGTCGTACCCAACAAGTCCACCCAGTTTTGTTGACTCGCCTTCACATAGTGCTTCAAATATTCTTCCAACAAGTGATTAATCCTTTTAATCTACCCATCGGCTTGAGGATGATTGGCAGTAGAAAACTTCAAATTTGTCCCCCTCAAGTTGAAAAACGCTATCCAAAAATGACCAGTGAAGCGAGCATCTCTGTGACTCACAATGTCACCCGGAACACCAAAGAATTTAACCACATTCGTATAAAACAAATTTGCAGCAACGTCCGACGAACAAATAACCGATGCAACAATGAAGATATCATACTTTGAGAATCTGTCAACCAACACCATGATCGACGCAATATCTTTCACTTTAGAAAACCCACCGATAAAGTCCATAGAAACGGATATCCATGACCTTTCAGGACTAGAAAGAGGTTGCAACAAACCTGCCTCCTTCTTTCGCTCAGTCTTGTCCAGTTGACACACTAAACAAGTTTTCACATAAGCTTCTGTATTATCTTCCATCTTTGGCCAGAAATAAACCCGAGACAGCAAGGCAATCATCCGTTCAACACCTGGATGACCTGACCAAGTAGTATCATGCGCCTCTTTCATCAAGTCTTTACGCAGTCCACCACCTTGAGGTACCACGATTCTCACCCCTTTAAAATGGAGCAAATCGTCCTCGATCAAATACCTCCTCATTGTTCCGTCCCAAACTTGACTCATTAACTTGGCATATAATGAATCATTTGCAACACATATTCTAATTTTCTCAATAAAATCATACTCCAAACAAGAAATTGAATAGATGGTAGCAAATACCTCTTTCCGACTCAACGCGTCAGCGACCTGGTTGTTTTCCCCGGCTTATGCTCCCACACGAAGTCATATTATGCCAAGAATTCCTGCCAACGAGCCTGCTTTGGACTTAGCTTGCATTGCATATTAAAATTGTATTAGCAACGTTATGTCCACACCACAAACTTAGTACCGAATAGATAAACCTGTCATACTTGCAAGCAATGCATAACAACAATCGTCTCCTTTTCATGAGTAGAATATCTTTGCTCCGAATCATTCAATTTTCTGCTTTCAAAAGCCACAAGATGGCCTTCTTACACCAACACACCCCCAATAGCCTTGTCGAAAACATTAGTGTGCACTTCAAACGACATCTCAAAGTCAGGAAACTTTAATATAGATTCTGACGCAATGGCTTCTTTTAATGAAACAAAAGCAGCTTCATATTTTTTGGACCAATCCCATTGAACATTCTTCTTCAATAAACCTGTCAGAGCAGCAACCTTCTTTGAATAACCCGTAATAAACTTCTGATAGTAATTTTCCAAGCCCAAAATGAACGTAACTTCTTCACGCTGCTTGGTGCTTGCCAATCAACAATGGCCTACACCTTCTTTGGGTCCATTCTCACTTGATTTTGACTCACCGAATGACCAAGAAACTTGATTTTTTGTTGACCAAATTCACATTTATCCATCTTGACATAAAGCTTGTATTTCCGTAACCGAGACAATACTTTACTCAAATGTTGAATTGTTCATGCAACGAGCGATTATAAATGAATATATCATCTAAGTACACAACCACGAAATCATCAAGGTACTTAAACAATACGTCATTCATTAAGCTACAGAAAGTATCCGGGGCATTAGTTAAGCCAAACGACATAACAAGAAACTCGTATGAGCCATATCTAGTTACACACGTAGTCTTAGACTCATCACCCTCCGTTATTCTAACCTGCCAATAAACCAGACCTAGGATATAACTTAGTGAACCAACTTTCTTATGAAA
Organism: Anisodus tanguticus; assembly: GCA_034509755.1. Lineage (NCBI taxonomy): Eukaryota > Viridiplantae > Streptophyta > Magnoliopsida > Solanales > Solanaceae > Anisodus > Anisodus tanguticus. Next base: position 4,629,384 of record CM067549.1, on the reverse strand, counting down.
GTCTGTCCATGAGGTCTTGCACCAATGACACTGAATATTTTTTCTTGACAGTCACTTTGTTGAGCGCCCGATAATCAACACACATTCTCATCCGATCGGAGCATCAAGAAGTGCATCCCGGTTCTACTTAACTAAACATGTGCTCCTCCAAGGAGAGAGTTTGCTTTGACTTTCACGCCTCTCCTTCCTTATAGTAAATGTGAGTTGATTTCAGCTCCTTTCCTTATATAATAAAGTCAAGTGGCTGGAGCGCCTCTCCTTCCTTATAGTAAAGGCGAGAATAGCATAAAGAAAATAGATTCAAATTGACAACCATCTTGTTTCTTTTAGAATAAAACAAGAGCATCATAGGAAGTCTTAGACGATTGAATCAGTCTAGCATCAAGCAACTTATTCAGTTGTTTCCTCAATTCAGCCAACTTCTTTGGAGCCATACGATAAGGAGTTTGTGCAGGGGCAATAGAACTTGGCAACAACTCAATCTTATGATCAATATCCCTCCTTGGTGGCATCATTTTTGGGAGTTCTGGTGGCATAACATCAGCGAACTCGCCCACCAAATTAGCCACTGAATCTGGCACCTCTACCTTCACGTCCGGTTTAAGTTCAATCATAGCAGCAAGAAAGGTTTCATCACCCTTCTTCAATCATTTTTCAACAAAAATAACAGAAATAATAGGACTCTTGTACTTACTAACTTTTTCAGTTTCTCCATAAAGATGAACAACATTGATGAATCTCGCCAATTTGTCTTGCATCACCATTACTCCATACAAGTGGGGCATTGGGACGAAGCAATTTTTCTTCAAGAAGTCAATTCCGAGGATCATGTCGAAATCGCCTAAGGGAATCACCATCAGACTGTGTTTTCCAGCCCAAGGACCAGCGACCACCTTCACATCATAGACCATTCCTTCTATGAACTGGGTAACCTAATTTACAGTCTTCATGTAGGACAAACTTTTTGTCAACTTAAGTCCAAACTTTTGCAGAAACTTTAACGTCTATAAAAGTGTGAGTAGCTCCAGTATTCACCATCGCCGTCAACACTTTATTGTCAACCTTCATCTGAATATGCATCAACGAGGCATGAGGTCTAGATGAAGACTCATGCACTGCATTTACTAATGAAATATGTTTGTTCAAGAGTAAACCCAGCAGATTAGCCAAGGCAGCAACAACACCACTTTCTTCATTTTGTGAAGCATCTCCAGCCAGCATTACATTAACCCGTTCCCAATTTGGACAACTCTTGCCAATAGAGGCCCGCCACAAGTCCAACAACCTTTTATATTTGTTGAATTTTTCTTGTTCTTAGAGTTTCTACCATCAGCCACAATTTTATCCTTTCCAGCATCATCTTTACTGGTTCTAGGAACGTCTTCGTGAGGTTCTAGGCCCGCCATTTTCGTGCGGTCTTCATTGCCTTGGCCAGTAGAACCAGGAAGTGACTAACGTTTAGATCGAGGATCTCAACCACTTTCGTTTGTAAATCATCGTTTGCTTTATTCAGATCCTATATCTGAACGTTAGCCACTTCACGACAGTTTTTTGATTCCGTCATCTGCATATCAACATCGTTCTTAAAAGCAACCAACTCAGTGTTTATGTCATGGATATGGGTTATAAGATCAAACAGATTCGCATTATCGTCAGTTATCCCCACCAACGCCTCCGAATAGTCTATTCTTCCCTGCAGTTCATTGCTTGTACTTCCACCAGTCATAGTTCCAAGTATCGCACCGTAATGCTCTGATACCACTTGATACATGTGTGATTTGAAACTTAAACTCATTTCTGACACTTAGAATATTTTAGGGACAATAAAATAATACAAGTGACACAATCGTTTACAGGCCAAATGCCCAACCTTTTTATTATTCGCAATAATACAAGGACTCACGAATTTGGAGACTTACAAAACTAATGTTTGCACTCTCCCCATACCCTACGTTATGAGATTTCACTGGGTATGTTGTTGTTGTACAAAACTAATGTTTGACTTAGCCAAATTCAGATGACAAAAAGAGAAATATGTCTGTGGCAGTTACAAGGGGGAGGGGCGTGTCTGACACATGCCAGCCAATAAAACAAGGAATCACTTAGCCTAATCCAAGGGCATTTCACCCATCTTTAGCAACACTTCATTTTCGCCCATAACCGTCGCATAAGTCACGCGCATGCCAGCACCCATGTGCCTTGCACCTGCCGTCCATCATGTGCCTCACGCGTGACTGCCTTCAGCTCAGCTCCTCAATGTCACCCAACACTTAGACTATTTTTCATTTCTCTTTATGCCCATGACATGTCTTTACCTTGCACATCTTGCCCTCATCCAGCCTATGCCAACACTCATATCCGTTCGAGTCGTCCTGCCTTACACGCATGCCTCATAAGTGCCATATGCCCGTCCATGCCACTGATATTCGTCAAGGTTGCCTTGCCAACACCAGGCACCTTGACTTAGTCGCACATTGATTTCATTGCCAACATAGGGCAATTCACAAGCCCTTGATATTGCCTTCGTCCGACGTCTGTCATGCCTGAGTTTGGGGGTTTAACAAACCACCCCCACCAGTTGAACTCGATGACCTCATTGAGACTGTCTTAAAGTAGTCCTCCACCTGTTTGTCAAATTGCCACAATGAAGAACCTTTCTCCCAAGTAACATCCGCTTCTTGCTTTCCTTTCCAATGTACCAAGAACTATGTACACATGTTTTTCTTACTCATGCCAAGTGTATGGTGATCAAGAATCTTTTCAAACTCTTTCTCAAACTGTGTGTGCACCACAGTCGGCGCCCTCTTCCAGCATCCTCATAATAAGGCTTCAAAAATCTCACATGAAAAGTTGGGTGTAATTTCAATCTTTCTGGCAGCTGCAACCTATAAGCGACCTCACCTACTTTCTGAACCAATTCAAACAGTCCATCATACTTAGGTACCAAACCCATGTATCGATGTTTACTCATATTCTGCTTCCAAATCTGTGGTGTAAGTTTCAGCAACACTTTGCCACCAACATTGAATTCCAACAACATTCAATGTTGATCGGCATACTTCTTCATGCATTTCTAGGCCTTGTCCAGTAGAAGCCACAACCTTGCGGAACACCACCACTTCTGTTTGCAAATTGTCGTTTGCTTTTTTCAGATCCTCCATCTGAACATTAGCCACTTCACGGTAGTTTACCGATTTTGCCATTTGTACGTTAACATCATTCTTAAAAGCAGCCAACTCACTGTTTATGCCATGGATCTAGGTTATAAGATCAACTACATCCATAACATCGTCAGTTATCCCCACTAGTGCCTCCAAACAGTCAATTCTTCCTTGCAGTTCGTTGCTTGTACTTCCACTAGCCATAGTTCCAAGTATCGCACTGTAATTCTCTGATACCACTTGATACATGGGTGACTTTTTTCGAGTTCACCACTGCACGACAGTCATCCAACTTCAGCCTAGACACTCAAATTCATTTATGACACTTAGAATATTTTAGAGACATCAAAACAATGCAAGCGGCACAATCGTTTACAGGCTAAATGCCCAACTTGTTTATTATTCGCAATAATACAAGGACTCACGAATTTGGAAGCTTACAAAACTGATCTTTGCCTTAGCCAAATTCATATGACATAAAGGGAAATCTGTATGTGGCAGTTACAAGGGGGAGGGGCGTGCTTGGCCAGCACATTAAACAAGGAACCACTTAGTATAATCTAAGGGCATTTCGTCCATCTTCAACAACACTTCATTTTTGCCCATAACTGTCGCATGTACCGCGCACAGGACGTAACCGTTGCATGTGTCGCGCGCGACTGCCTTCAGCTCAGCTCCTCAATGTCGCCCAACACTTGGACTATTTTTTTCCTTTCCTTTCATGCCCGTGGCATGCCTTTGCCTTGCACACCTTACTCTCGTCCAGCCCATGCCAACACTCATGTCCGTCCAAGCCGTCCCGCCTTGCACGCATAACTCATAGGTGTCATGCGCTCGTCCGTGCCACTGACATTCGTCAAGGCTTCCTTGTTAACACCCAGGCACTTTGACTTAGCCGCACATTTCTTTCATTGCCAACATAGGCCAATGTCAAGAGGCAATACACAAGCCCTTGACACTGCCTCCGCCCGACGTTCGTCATGCCCGAATTTGGAGGTCTAACACATGGCTTGCACTCGAGACTCTGTTTAAGGGTGAAAGAATTTTATTCATCTTATCACAATCGTTGATGGTAAGTGTTAGACATACTCTTAAATAATATGAAGCCTCCAAAAATAGATAATATCTAACCATGTTAAGAGTATCTTCGAATTGATACGACATGTAAAGACCAACAAGTATAGTAGTAATAAAATTATAATACTATTGCTAGGATGCCAATAGAACCTTTGTTTTCCAGCACGATGCCTGTAAAATTAGATGAGCTGAAATGAACCTGATTTAAGTCAAAAATAGACCTCGGTGAAAGCCTCTTAGTTAGTTGAACTCTTAGGAATCTCCTAAAAATTTAGTGAGAAATGTCAATTAAAAAATATTTCCTCTGTCCCAAAAAGATTTCACTTTTCGCTTTTCTAGAGTCAAATTCCCTAATTTTGACCGTGTGTTAGAACATAAATTTTTAAAATTTTTTGAAATAAAATTTACATATTTAGAAACTACGTAAAAAGTACTATAAGTCACCATAATTAATAATTTAAAATATTTAAAAGATATTTAAAAACATTACAGTCAAAGAAAAATTCATTTTATTTTCGAAAAACGAAAAGCGTTAATTTTTTTTTGGGACGCTGATAATAATGTAAAAGTCTGTAATACGAAGAAAGACAAAATTTACTTTCCTCCATATGTAAAAGTTGTTAAACTTTTCACCAATAACAAAATAACACGTGGCATTGTCCTGTGTCCTTTTTCTTCTTTTTCCACGGTCCGGTTCTTTGGTCTAAGCGTCCAAACTTTAGATAAGTTATTTCATGCTATAAGGAATATCGCGAAATAGATTCCCTCTAATTTTGCATTTCAGTCCTTGTACTCTAGATCAATTAAGTTTCTGTCCACAAGTTTATTTTATTAGTAATGCGTACCGGTTTTCTTTTTCTGCTCCTACATTTTCTCCGTTTTCATTTATTGAGAAAAACGAAAAAAAATAAAAGAGGATTATCCCCTATAATCAAAATTCAGCAATATTTCGAAGTTCTTTGATGATTCTCATTACATTTTACTATTTTATTCATACATTTGATAATTTTTTCATTATGTTTTTTCATATATAGTTTGACCTGGAATGAGGAGTAGGGCTGTTCAAAATCAAACAGTTACCGATAACCCAATCATAAAATTGATTTGTTGACTTATTAGTATTGGGTTATCGGATTAGCGGTTGGGGAACAAATTAAAATTAATTAACGGCTTATCGATGCGGGGGCGAATTACTAAATTTTCTTATTGGGTAAACCGTTAATCCGTTAAGAATTTATCATATTTATATTTTTACCCCTAAACATATAAAATATTAAATATATATTATAAACCTAAAGCACTAAAGTCTAAAACTAAAGCCCCATCCCCATTCAGTTCTTAAACTAACCCTAATTTCCATAAACCGCAGCTTGCCAACAAGTCTTAAAATTAATATATATTTAATATTTTATATGTTTAGGGGTAAAAACATAAAAATTATTGAGGGACTACATTGTGGATGATATTTTGTTGTGAATGAGAATAAAAGATTTTCTATTTATAGAAGTTCAAAACTTTTTCTCCGAATGATAAATATGATAGAATTCTTTTCCACAAAGAAAACCCTTTTTACCAAGAAAATAATTTTGAAGTAAAACACAATTATGGTAAAATTCAAATAAGGTAGAAAATTCAGGGCAAATCCTAACAAAAATTCAACACCTAAGTACGGTATTTGATTACCAGTTTACAATTTCACATAACTAAAATATGTCTAAATAGGGGTGTTCATGATTTGATTATAAACTAATACAAACCGTAAACCGATCAAATAAACCGATAGTTGTTTGAGATTGGTTTGATTTTGTTTTATATTTTTAAAAATTGAATATTTGGTTGACTTTGGTTTTATTAAAAACAAACCGAAGAAAAAACCGAACCGAACCGAGAAATCATAAACATAATTTTTATAATTATATATATAAAATATATTAATTTTTACAAGTAATTTCAAATATTTTATTTACTTTTTTATCAAATTTTCTTTATCTTTAATGGACTAATGAACTTAACATCTTAAGCTCTTTCTAACTAAAAGAGATCCATGAATGTACTCTCATTAATTCAAAGAAACATTATGAGATTTACCTAAAAAGATTGTTTCTTAGAAACTATATTCACTTGATTGAAGCGTATAGAGATTAAGATTTTTTCTCCATAATTCAAGAAAATTATAGCTCTAACAATAAAAAAAATAATAACACCAAATTATAAGTTGAAAAAGAATGAAAAAGTCTTTTTTTTAATCGTAGGAAAAAAATAAAAGAGAGAAATATCATTAAATTTCTTAAAAATTGAAAAATTGACCAAACCGACAACAACCAAATCGATGGAATATGTATTATATTTGATTTGGTTTTATTAAAAAATCGATTACATTGATTTGATTTTGGTTTTAACCAAAAATCTACCCATGAACACCCCTACGTATACGTTATGAGGCAATTTATATATTATTTTATACAAGATAAAAGATAATATAATTATATATATATATAAATAAATAATACATGAATAATTAATTGATGCATAACTAATACCTACGTCACTTATACCTACGTAATTCTAACCAATGATCAAATGACCCATTAACTTTTAGAAAACTGAACAAAACCATTTGGTGGACCAAAACTACTATAAGCCTCTAAACAAAGGGGCTACAATTATAAAGACAATTACCGGTCATTTTACGCCATTTGCAAATTTTTAGTAATTAAATATAACCACTAATTTTCCATTTAAATGCATACTGCCTATGACAACAAATAAAAGCAACCGGACAAGATGCCTAATCCGTTAATATAAAGTAATATTTCAATCTTCTCTCCCATTTTTTCTGAAACCCATTTCATTACAAGTCTTTCTCAATACTTTCTCTCGATTCTTCGACTCTTTTGTTGGGTATATCAAGAAATAGTGATATCTTTCTTGACTCTTGACTTGGTGAGTAGTATTATCGTTTACTCTTTATCTCTTCTTTTATTGAATACCTTTCTTGAAGAAAAAAATTCAACTTTGTTGTTAAATTGATTTATGTGATTATCATATTGATAGTAAGTTGTTGTAGTTTGTTATTTTCAGCTAAGTTTTGTTTGGATTGCCCTGCTCAAATCTTGTTTTTTTCCTTTTTCTATTACAGTAAGAGTTCAATTACTTCAGTTTTATCTTAATAGTGAAAGATATGAACTGGGTTCATAAGGGATTTCAAAAAGACCCCTTTTTTGTTCTTTTTTTTTTTTGTGTGTGTGTGTGTGTGGGGGGGGGGGGTATATTAAGTCTTGGTTTTTTTTTTTTTACTCTTAACTTGGTAGTTAGTGCTATCTTTTACTCTATCTCTTCTTTTGTTGAATGCCCTTTGGGATTAGAGGAAATTCTTGAAGAAAGTTTCAATTTTTATGTTGAATTGATTTATGTGATCATCATATTGATAGTAAATTGTTGTAGTTTATTATGTTCAGTTGAGTTTTTTGTTTGAATTGCCCTGCCCAAATCTTGGTTTATTGTTTTTTCGGTTACATTATTGCTCTATAGTTTCTTGTTCTTTGATTTCTTTTACTATTTGTTGTTTCTTGTACTTGATTATCTTATATATCTGTGGTAGCTACTGCTCCTTTTTTCAGACTGCTTTATCACAGCTGAGTCGCTTTCGTTATTTTTATTTTCATACTGCTTTGAATTTTCGTGTCCTTATGTGACCTTTTTTATGCTTTCTCTTGAGCCGAGGGTTTTTAGGAAACATCCTCTCTATTATCCAATGTAGTGATAAGGTCTGCGTACATTCTACCCTCCCCAGACCCCACCTTCTGGGATTACACCGGGTATGTTTTTTTTTCTCTCTTACAGCAAGAGTTCAAAACTTCAGTTTTATCTTAATACTAATAGTGAAAGATATGAACTGGGTTCAGAACAACAACATATCCAGTGTAGTCCCACAAGTGGGGTCTGATGAGGGTAGAGTATATGCAAACCTTACCTCTACCTTGGGAGGTAGAGAGGTTGTTTCCGGTAGACCCTCGACTCAGGATAAAGAAAAACAAAGCAAATCAACAAGGAAAAGGAACAGTATCTACAACAAAACAGTATGCTAAACGAATAACAAGCCACAGTAGATAGTAACATGAATTGGTGAATATTGAGAATTTATAGCCAGTTCCAACTAGCTTGGGATTGAGCTGTAGTAGTAGTAGTTATGAGTTTTTATTGTTTTATGAATTTAATGTAAACTAGATGAATATTAGTTTTTGACTCTTGACTTGGTGAGTTAGTGTTATCTTTTACTCTATCTCTTCTTTTGTTGAGAACCCATTTGGATTATAGGAAGTTCTTGAAGAAAAAATTTCTTTTTTTGTTAAATTGATTTATGTGATCATCATATTCCTTAGTAAGTTTTGTTATTTTCAGCTGAGTTTTGCTTGAATTTCCCTGCTCAAATCTTGGTTTATTGTTATTTCTACTACAGTTTACTGTTTGTTTGTGTTTTGGAATTTGGTTAAAGATGTCAAATACTTAAGTTTTATCCTAATAGTGAAAGATATCAATTGGGTTTGTAAAGAATGAATCTTGGGCCTAACTCAACCCCAAAAGCTAGCTTGTAAGGGGAGGATTGCCCAAGTCCATATAAGGAGTCCCACCCATCCCTTAAATCACCGATGTGGGATATTTTAACAGGGTTCAGAAGGGATACAAAAAGACTCCTTTTTGGGGTGGGGGTGGGGTCGGGAATTGGTTAAGGAGTTCAAATTCTTCAGTTTTATCCCAACAGTGAAATATATCAACTGGGTTCAGGAGGGATTTGAAAAAACTCATTTTTTGGATTTTGGTGGGGGTGGGTGGGGGTGAGTTGGGGGAGATGGTAGAGTGAGTTTCCTCAGCTGGTTAGCTGAATTTTGGTGAATATTGAGAATTTATAGCCAGCCAAATTGAGCTGTAATAGTTGTAGTTATGGATTTTTTTATTGTTTTGTGACATTTAATGTAAATTAGATGAATATTTGGTTGTCTTATGTTTCAGGAGTGTGAAGATAGAGACTTGGGTGATTGATAAAAATGGCAGCAGGAGCTGTTCCAGCTTCATTTACAGGCCTGAAGAGCAAGGAAAATGGATTGGGGTTTGCAAAAAGTATGAACTTTGTAAGAGTTTCTGACTTACAGAGAGTTAAGTTTCGGCGAACCAAGGTTTCTGTGATAAAAAATGCAAATCCTGGTCAAGAAACCATTGAACTTCAGCCTGCCTCCGAAGGGAGTCCACTGCTAGGTAGGCACTTCAGAGCTACTAGTACTTTGCGTGTTAAACAGTTTGGAACACAGTCTCTACTAAACTTTAGCTTTCAAGAATTTTAATATGTTATATGAAGCTGCAAGCAATGGCGGATCTAGAGCACAATCTACAAGTTTATGGGAACCTAGTAACTATTACCCAGTCCTTGTATATATATTAAGAAATCCATTAATAGCCTGTTTGGCCAAACTTCCTAAATCTGCTTATTTTGAGAAGTGGTTTATCTCAAAAATGTTTTCAGAAAAAGTACTTTAGAGAGTAACAGTTTGTGTTTGGCTAATCAATTTGCAACACTTTTGCCAATATTAGATCAGTACTTTGTGCTTGGTCCATGTTCTAAAAGTGCTTCTGGGAAAAACTAGTACTATTGTTTTAGCTTCTGAAAAGCAGCTTCTGCTACTACTCAAAGACACTTACTTTTTCCCGTAAAAGCTTAGCCAAACACCTCAATTTTCTAAACAAACACTTTTAAAAAAAACACTTTTGACTTCCTAGAAGCTTGGCCAAATAGACTATAAATATTAAATAACTATAAATATTTGATTGTGAACCCAATTATTATTGTGTATTAACTTGACGCTTCTGTAGTAACCCATAAATTCAAATTTCAGATATGCCTCCGGCGGCAAAACTAGTGGAAGAAAATAAAGGATACAAATTTAGAGATTATTTATGTTGAGGAATCTTTTAGGAAATGTGTCATAAAAACTTATTAAGAACAAGTTTTCAGCACCTTCTCTTAGATGTTCATGGATGCTACTTATAGGGAATTTAAATTTGGCATTTGATATAAAGGGTCCTACAAAAAAATCTTCATGTTATATTTTTTGAAGTGAAACAACACATTTGTTTGTATTCACTCTCTGATGAATGATGTATCACTGCTTGATACAGTTCCTAGGCAAAAATATTGTGAATCCATACACAAAACTGTCAGAAGAAAGACCTGCACCGTGATGGTTGGAAACATGGCTATTGGTAGCGAACATCCAATTAGAATTCAAACAATGACCACAACAGATACCAAAGATGTTGCCGCAACAGTAGAACAGGTTTTCCTTCTACTTCACAATTTTAGTGAGAGGTACCAGTCTGCTCTAACTGTGTTTGCAATTGAATTTATGTTAGTTATGTATTCCAGCTGAGTTTACTTCTTTTTTAGTATCCTAAGTTAATACTCCCTCCGTCCCATTTTAACTGTCGCTTTAGCTCTTTTCACGCCCACTAAGAAAAACAATAAATATAAGGTATAGTTTACCAAGTTACACCTACTTATTAGACGCTTCTTGAGAATTGAGCACTATTAAGAAGTAGTTCTTTAATATAAAGATATAGTTGGAAATAATTACTAACTTTTGTCTTGAATTCCTAAAATGACAATTATTTTGGGACAATTTCTTTTTGCTAAAGCGACAGTTAAAATGGGACGGAGGGAGTATTGTTTATTTTGAATTTGTAACTTTACATGCCAACCTTATTTACTTATGGTTGGGGTTTGACAAAAAAAGACTGGGGCTTCGTTTAGCCGCCTATGTAGTAAGAAAAACTCTGAGTTTGACGTTGTTACCTACCTTTGGTTGCATTGCAAAATGTCACCACAAATACTACTTGATTTGATTGTGTGAAAATTTCCTCCCATCTGAGTTTTGGATTCTTTTACCAAGCTTTCTGCTTAATCATATAAATCATTTCTCAGGCCATGAGACGAGTTTTTTGTTTTTTTTAATTGAACAATGATATGCATGTTGAATCTGCACATGCCTCTTTAATGAGCATGAAAACCTAAAAGACCAAAGAAGTCTAGCCGTGATGCTAATTCCTGTTTATGCAGGTGATGAAAATAGCTGATGCAGGAGCTGACATAGTTCGAATTACAGTCCAAGGGAAGAAAGAAGCTGATGCATGCTTTGAAATTAAAAATTCTCTGGTGCAAAAGAAGTAAGTCTCACTTTTTATCAGTATATCTCGATATTTGATGGACTTGATGAATGAGCATATTTTATTTCATCATTGTTCTGCACATGCAGTTACAACATCCCTCTGGTGGCTGACATTCATTTTGCTCCTTCTGTTGCACTTCGAGTGGTGGAGTGCTTTGAGAAAATACGTGTCAATCCTGGAAACTTTGGTATTTCATCCTCTGTCTACGTGATGTTCTATTTTGGCAGAGCCAGGAGAATAGCTATGATCTAATCAGTTAATTTCTTTCAGCTGACAGGCGAGCCCAGTTTGAACAATTAGAGTACACAGAAGATGATTATCAGAAAGAACTTGATCATATTGAGGAGGTCAGACTATCCCGCACTAGTATGAATACTGTATTTTTTTTTACTTCCAGTACATGTAAAGATAATTATTAGCCCTTCTTTAGATGATATTTAAGAACTCAGTAACATGGTGTGAGGTGCTGGTCCTGCAAGTTAGAACGTCTTTTGTTCATTAGTTGTTTTCAATACATGTTTACTTTTCTTTTCTCCAATAAGATACGAATCATATTGATTTAATAATAAGATCCTCTTTGTTTACTTCTGGGCAAAAGATAAAGATGCGGTAAAAGTTTCAGTCAGTATGCTAGCACAGACAATACTAAACAAGAATTGCTTATTCAGCTGACGCTAGGTCTATAATCATCCTCTATTGGATACTCTGCCTGCTCATTATTCTCGTTTAGCTAGAAATATCCCCTTTTATCATGAAGCATATTCCTGGACACAATTTGGTCCTCCATTATGACGTTTAGTTGTCTACCTCTGTGCTGAGTCTAACCCATTTTCGCTTTGAAATGCTTCAGGTCTTTACACCATTGGTGGAAAAATGTAAGAAGTATGGACGTGCGATGCGCATTGGAACAAACCATGGGAGCCTTTCAGATCGCATTATGAGCTATTATGGGGACTCACCTAGGGGAATGGTTAGCAGTAAAACTGAATTACTTATCTAGAATATCTGTATTAGTCATTGTTGTTGTATTCTTTAATTTGTATCATCTAAATGCGGAACAGGTTGAGTCAGCAGTTGAGTTTGCAAGAATTTGTAGAAAGTTGGACTTCCACAATTTCGTCTTCTCAATGAAAGCTAGCAATCCAGTAGTTATGGTTCAGGCGTACCGCCTTCTTGTAGCTGAGATGTATGTTCAGGGTTGGGATTATCCTTTACATTTGGGAGTTACTGAAGCTGGTGAAGGTGAGGATGGAAGGATGAAGTCTGCAATCGGTATTGGCACACTTCTTCAGGTATACTCCCTCTATTTCAATTCGTTTGTCTTACTTTCCTTTTTAGTATGATTCAAAAAGAATGCCTCTTTCCTAATTTGGCAACTCTTTAATTTCAACATCCCACATGGCATGTGTAAGACCACAATATTAAAGGGCATTTTGATACATTATACATATCTTTAGTTTAAGAAAACAAGATTCAAAAGTCTGCTTTACTTTCTTAAACTCCTGCGCATTCAAACTTAGACAAACAAATTGAAATGGAGGGAGTTCTATTTTTTTCCTGGATAAATAACAGTAAAAGCTGAGCATCTTTTGAAAGTAATATCTTTGTTCCTTTTGATGGCTCCAGTTCATTTAGGCAATTTTTTCTAGATATACCAGATATTTTGTACTCAGTGATGCATATTCATTGGTTCAAGCAATAGGGTCTTTACTGTCAGAAAATGGAGAAAACCAAGAATGTATTTGTTAAATTGTGCTAAACAGAAGACATAATTAAGCTAAAGGCTGTAATCTTCTCAATTCTAATGGCTTCATCAAGCGACAGAAAATACATACTCGTCATTTATCACATTTGGATTTTTAAAAGGTAAACTGTGTTTATCCCCAGAAATTTAGTCCTACAATAAGGTAACCTAATCTCGAAGTTCCTTAATATTTAGAATGCTTGTGGCTTTATCGTAATGAATGTATTGCTCTGCTTTCTAAAGAAGAAAAAATTCTATTTATGCAGGATGGTCTGGGTGATACAATAAGGGTTTCCCTAACTGAAGCTCCAGAGGAGGAGATAGATCCCTGTCGACGGTTGGCAAACCTTGGAAAAAGAGCAGCTGCGCTTCAGCAAGGAGTTGTAATGTTTTTATCACGCATGATTGCTTATGAATGTGCTTTAGGACCTTAAGTTTTGACAAAGTAAGATTTTGAATTCCTAAATCAGGCCCCTTTTGAAGAAAAGCACAGGCGTTATTTTGACTTTCAACGTAGGTCAGGGGAATTGCCAGCTCAAAAGGAGGTCAGTTTTAAAACCTGAGCAGATTTGGTATACGAGGTTTCATTTTGTGAAGCAAACAAATGGTTGATTTTTGTAACAGGGCGATGAAGTAGACTACAGAGGCGTGTTGCATCGAGATGGCTCTGTTCTCATGTCCATCTCTTTGGATCAATTAAAGGTCTTATCTTACACTTCTCTAACAATAATTTGTAATATATTCTTCTACTAATCTGTTCTATACATGCTAATTTTCTAGCTCCAATTGTTTTCTTCATTTTATCTTCCCTGAAAACTCGCTTTTGGTTTTGCAGACCCCTGAACTTTTGTACAGATCATTAGCGGCGAAGCTTATTGTTGGCATGCCATTTAAGGTCTCATCTACTGCTTTCATTGAACTATGTACTAAAATAGATTTTCTACTCTTGTTGTGCACTGTCTTTGTATTAACTTATAATCAGTGTCGATTCAGGATCTGGCAACTGTGGACTCAATCCTGTTGAGGGAACTTCCACCACTAGATGATAAAGATTCTGTAAGGACCCTTTTCTTTTCTATGTAGTAATTTAAGTATTCGCGTTGTTTTCATTGATGCTCCAATGAGAAAATAACAAATGTAGTTTGCTAAAAGTTAACATTTTTAGTCTTCGTCAAATATTTTGTTAGATTTGACTGAAACAATAGAAAAAAAAAGGAAATTAGAGGGACCAAAGTTGTTCAATGCATACTTAAAGGACTATTTTGAACCTATCTTCAAACATAAGGGACCATTATTGTCATTTTCTCATGCTCCAACTAATGTGTGTTAAAGTTTAGCATTTCTAGTGCACATTATTTTTCCATCTCCATTTTGTTTATCAAAGCTGTGAGTGTGACTTGATTGTCAATGTGTTTCTTGCACCATGAACAGCGTATAGCTCTCAAGAGGTTGGTCGACATAAGCATGGGAGTAATTACTCCTCTTTCGGAGCAATTGACAAAGCCATTACCCAATGCCATGGTCTTGGTTACTCTGAAGGATTTGTTTGGTGGTGCTCACAAGCTTCTTCCAGAAGGTGTGATAATTATGTTTTGTTCTGCAAGTTCTTTGAATTGATTGTCTTCCAAAGGTTAGGTAATCAGGCTAGATATGGAAACGTCCTTGTAGGCACGCGATTGGTTGTGTCTGTGTGTGGCGATGAATCACAAGATGAGCTGGAAATCCTGAAGAGCACTGATGGTATTATTATTCTTCATAATCTGCCATATACAGAGGAAAAAAATGGCAGGGTTCAAGCAGCCAGGAGGTAAATTTGCACTCTATTAAAAAGGGGGTTAATAGCACTTTTGGTCCCTCAATTATTGATAAATTCTGATTTTAGTCCTTGTGATATGTGAAAGCATATAAGACCACCAATAAATTGAACATGCACTTTTGGCCCATTGCTTGTATTTATTCACAAATTTACAACGATTAGCTTGTTCCACCGCTTAATAACACGTGAACCTTGTACTGTTACTCCATATTTGATAGTAATATAACTATAGTCCAAATATAATATTTTTCCTACCTAAAGGGACTAACAATACATGTTTCAATTAATTGAAGGTTAGTCAGATATCACAGGACTAAATAAAAATTTACCAATAATTGAGGGACTAAAAGTGTTATAGTCCCTTAAAGATATTCAATTCTCTTACAGTAAATCAGTTACATATTATCCTTGACGGGCATAACAAAAAATGAGACATACCATATGTATAAACTTTCTCAAAGGCAGATATTACGACAGAAAACTTAGCTGCTGTTTTTTCCAAGTCTACTTCTTTTGACTCTGATAACTTGAACATATCTGCTTTTGCAGGCTTTTTGAGTATCTTTCTGAGAATTCCTTGAATTTTCCAGTGATTCATCACATACAATTTCCCAAAGACACCCACAGGTATGGCAAAAGACACGACTAACCTGCAATCAAACATGTGGAGTTTTTTTTAATAATTTAGCTTACGACAATTTCAACATGACAGGGATGACTTAGTGATTGGTGCGGGGACAAATGCCGGCGCCCTCTTGGTAGATGGGCTCGGAGATGGTCTTCTCTTGGAAGCTCCAGACCAGGATTTTGAATTCCTAAGAAATACATCTTTCAATTTGCTTCAAGGTTGCAGAATGCGAAACACAAAAACGGTAATGCAAAGTGAACGCATACAACAAGAATCTGAACCAATCTATAGCAATAATACTCATTTCCATATCTGTGTATCTCTTCCAGGAGTATGTGTCATGCCCATCCTGTGGCAGAACTTTATTTGATCTTCAAGAGATAAGTGCTCAAATAAGGGAGAAGACGTCACACTTGCCTGGTGTTTCGGTAATTACACGACCCTAATGCTTACTGTTATTCTGATGGTAAATAAAATGACTCGTGATATGTTTCATTTTCCTATTCAGATTGCCATCATGGGTTGCATTGTGAATGGGCCTGGGGAGATGGCTGATGCCGACTTTGGATATGTGGGTGGTGCTCCCGGGAAGATTGACCTTTACGTTGGCAAGGTACCAAGCTTTATTTACCTTATTTCAATACTTCTCCACATCTAAAAACTTCTTTGCTAACAACAAAGTAAAGATGGATCTGGCTTGACGAAGTTTGTAGAAAAAAAATGTCGTTGATAGTATAAAAATTAGAGTCGGCAATGCCTCTTTAGCCATCTTACAAACCTGAAGGAGAATCAAAAACCTCTAAATTCACATATGCTACATCTCCTGCAGCGATGGTTGTTATTATCTCTCGACTAACTAAAAAAATACCTACATATCACAGCTAGTAGTCCTTCAAGTGTACACAATTCGCCCAAACATAGCTAAAGAAACTGAAATTATTTGATGTGCTTTCTTAAAGGAATACCAATTAGTTGTGCTCAGAACTTGCTTGTGATTGAGGAGTAGTTATTGTTTCTAGCTTTCAAATTTTGTACTACTTGTGACTTAATATGTTTCAATTACTACTACTACTACTACTACTACTACTACGACAACAATAACTATGTGTCAGTCCCAAACAAGTTAGGTTCGGCTATATGGATCCTCACTGACTATGTTTTCCCGTTTAAGCTCAACTCGTGTCACTAATATGCTTTGACTGCTGGTGAAATAAATTTCTATCAGACGGTGGTACAACGCGGTATTCAAATGGAGCATGCAACAGATGCATTGATCCAGCTAATCAAAGATCACGGCCGCTGGGTGGATCCTCCAACTGAGGAGTAAGATTAATATTGGCATAGTTTAACAGATGGAAATGATGCATACTCTATCAACTGGATAATAATACAGCATAGTAACTCCAGAGAGCTGCCATCTCCAAGCAGCAGAGATGCAGCTTTTATATGTTGTTGTAGATTATGTATCATGCAAATGCAGAACATAATTAATTCATGTATCAATCAATACAAGCTCACTCCCATTCTTGGGAATCCTTATAGTGAAATAGGCTATATCATTGTTCATTGTGGGCCTATCTACTCGGCCCTAATAACAAATGAGTTTAAGGTTTATACACAGACGATGATGTGAAAAGTATAGTTACAATCAGGTCAATTAAAAGGCAGCTAAAAATGAAAGTCTATGCTAACCATGCGTTTGTAATCTGGAAAATATTGTAGTTAACAATTAACTAATGCTTAATGCTTCATTGCTACTTGATTGAGCCAATGACTAATTTAAGCCATCGAAATAAATAAATTTCCTATGCAAGGTGGGCTTGAATTTCAACATAACCTATATAGTTCAATATTATGAGAGTAATTTTCAAGGAATATCAACAACATATATGCGAAAGAAATTATAACAAGGTTTTTTCTATCACTAAAACTGGTATAAATGCCTTGCACACCTACTTCTGGATTTTATCATGTTTCTTCAGATTACCGGAAATTTGCCTATGGGTTTTGGCCTTCATTATAATGGGGAATTCTCTTTGAATAAGTTATCATGTGCAAGTGCAGCTACTTTATTTCTTTTTGATCAAATATTCAGAACATGTAGTAAGCGCATATCAAGTGATATATGTACACACACACTCAAAGGTGTAGCCTATATATATGTATATCAAGTCTGTGACTTAAAAGATCAACAACAACAATATACAAAGTGGGGTATGTGACTTAAAGATCTAAAATGGATTATAGAAGATGGGAGCTCAAATCCTAATAAAAAAAAATCTATATGATATGTTTTCTCTCTAAATTTTGATGGACGGAGTTACTAATTACTCAGAGGATATAAAACAATGAATTAGTCGATGTGCAAAACTGACCCAAATACTATTGTTACTGACTTGTCAAATACTACTAGGCACAAACACGTACTTAGACAAACATTTGAATGCGAGACATCTTGTTCTCTGCATTTATTTACTTAGTCACTAAGCTGTAATCATGTTTTAAGTAATTAAAAAAAACTTCCTTGTTAGGCCACCTTCAGTTCAGATCAGCATTATGAGTTTGCAACAAACAAAAAATTCGATACTGACAGAGAAACTTTTGATGCCTAGTGTTTGGTTCCACATGCTTCTTAACTGTACTTTAGCCCATGTCACTTTGAATTTATCGACAAATATGTACAGGAAACTTCCTTCTGAGTTCATTGATAATTGCCTCAAGGTCGTCTTGTTTTTGCTTCATATGGTATTGAAATAATTAAACTCAGCATAAAATTTCGTGTAAGATTAAAATAATACTATTATTTAACATAAAATTTCGTATAAAATAGTAATAGTAATAGTTGTTTGGTTGCGTAAGAAAAACAAAGCTACTATTTGATTGCCAATAGTAAATAATATCAGCATAAGAACTTGTTTTGAATGATTGTTACCTATTGTATTATATCATATTGTTAATTACTTTACTATAATTTTATTTCCGTTATTTAATTTTTATTGCATCGTATTGTTAATTAATACATTGGTACGTAAAAATGGAGAGTGTCATTTTATGTAATGACCGATTTGATGTGATCGTATCGTTAACTTTTTTTTCATCTTGACTTACATATTATTTAATGATCCTATTTTACCTTTATTCTACCAATATACTCGTACCTTACTTTTTGTTTGTCATATTGTAAGTTTATTTTTCAGATTGTTGGTATGCGGTGTTATAAAACGATGCGATACAATAATTCAATCTATCCAAACGTTATATATTCATCAAATAATAAAATATGATATAATATAGCACAATGATGTCACACATCATATTGGTGCTGAGTGAATGAAATAGAGGCTCACATTCAGAGTTTGTATGACAAGGTGCCACCAAAGAAAGCACTAACTCATTGTATACACGCTACCGTGCATAGACTCCACACTGGGACTCAGCTCCTCTCTAGTGGCCATCGTCTCCTGTTCCCGCAGTTCTATCTTAATATTTTTACACGTGTCCACTTAATAATACAACGAACCAGATTAATTTTACTAACCAAACATCCTAACCTTGGTCAATATTCTTTTCACATATCCCCTCGCTCCCCTATTTCACTGTTCGACGAGATTTTATGCTTTTTTCACTAGGGATGTTGTTGATATAATATAGCACGACATGATACATCATGAACAACCAAACAAGCTAAGAGTGCATCTAAAAATGTCCTTTTAATTAAACGATTGATCATTGATCATATATAATAATCTCATAACAATTGTTCCATTATAGTTCTGACCTTAGTAGTATGGTAAGCCAGGAGTATTACTACTATTAAAGAAAAGTGGAAAGAAACTAGTAATCCCTTCGAATAAAAAAAGGGTTCATTTAGAAAAAAATAATTTTTATTTTTTATTTATTAGGTGAATAAAAAAGTGTCCAATATTATATATGAAAACAAATTAATAGTTTACTTAGTAGTATTTTTTATTTTTTATTCGAATAAAAAAAAGTGTCCAATCAAGAAAGAATTAATTTTACTTTTTCAGATTTGTGCTTATTAAGTGTTAGGTGACCAAATCTCAATACATATTTTATTAGGAGTATTTTAATCAAATTAATTATTTTTATCTAAAAGTTAGTAATATTTTTTTAGAAGTGTGCAAATGACTAAGTGAACACTATTTTTTATCTAGAGAGAATAATAATTAAGCTTTATGATAATTAACGAGTGAAAAATAATTGCACAAAGTAAAGAAGCAAGCTTAATTCCTCAATCAGGAAAGCAGAAAGCAACTGTAGCAACTAGCATCGTCAAAAATAGCAAATCAAACTTCCATAGAATTACACCAACTCCAAAATAGTGTTATTCAGTGAATAAAGAATCAAACAAATATAATGAAATTGTCGAATGCTACAAAATATATTCATGAAGATATATAAAGCACCATAGATTTGTATATAATGTGATACTATATGTGGAAATTAGATTGCATATCAAGCATGCAACTCAAAGAAAATCTCTCCTGGCAGCGTACCCAAACTGTGCTCGTCGGATATTCTGCCTACGCTTTTTATAAACCAATGCACCGAGACCTACAACACACGCCGCCGCGATCACTCCGAACGCTACTCCTGCCTTCTTCCCGCTGTTCATTCCATCGCCGGATGACGACTCATTTGCGTCCACCGTACTCTCGTGGCTTATATCACTCGCAAATACGTCACTCGGTGCCGGAGCAGGAGACAGAGACTCTGTTACAGGAGATGGAGTAGCATTACCTGTTGGAATACAGAGGTAAAAACACAACAATAGAATTATTATTTATTCGCAAAATAATAGTAGCACTGAAAAAATAAATACTGAAAAAATAAATATTAATCTCTCTGTTTAAATTTATGTGATATTTTTCGATTTTCAAAAGTTAATTTAATTAAATTTTAGATTAGATTAACTCAATATTTATATATTTGAAAACTACGTACAAATACTATAAATTGCAATTTTTTTCAGATCAACTAATTGATGAAAAGATACATCTTAAAATATTGATGTCAAAGATCGTTCATGCCGTTTGAATTGGAAATGAAAAGTATCATATAAATTGAAATAGAAAAAATACTACGATAATCAAGTAAATAAGCTAGTACAAATAATGCTTGAGTCGTGCTGTGTGCTAAAATTTATTTCAGCAATGTTAGTTGATATTAGTATAAGATAAGTAGTAATGATTTGGCAACATTACCTCCGTCCATCGGGGACGGCGACGGAGAAGAATCAGGAGAGCGATCTGCAGGCGGAGGCGCCGGAGGAGAATTCACATCAGCCAAAGGTGACGGTGCCGGACTTTCAGGAGATGCAGCGTTTGGCGGTGGAGAACCTATATCTCCACCGGCTTCTGGTGGCGGTGCCGGCGAATTCGCCGGCGTATTCGCCGGCGTATCTGCACAACTACATTGTTGTATAGACAAAATCGCAAACAGAAATGTCACACATAGCACGTGAACTTTCGCCATTAATAAAACCGTCCTTTTCCCCTCCTTTTCAGAATTCAAAAGATCTGCAATATCAAAAAGTGAACCAACTCGATTAACAATTTTAATGATGCATTAACAAAATGCAGATCCGGAGATAAATAGAGTAGTTAGTGTGAAATTGAAGTTGTAATTAGGCTGCGAACTGCGAAGAAGAGTAAAATGCAGTTAAAGGCGCGGTTGACAAAAGCATTTTACTTAATTACTTCTTATGTCTCTCCAAAGTGACACTTTTCCCTTTTAGGATCCAAACTATATGACTTTTAATTAATGTTTTAAGATATGTAATTTTTTTTAAATATATAAATTTTAATATTAAAATATTACTCCATCTAAGTTGATTTAACATTAAAATTTAATTAAATTAATTTAAAAAAAACGAAAAATATATCACATAAATTGAAATTTATTAATTTTACTTTCATTGTCGCGTAACGGGGACGGGGGATCAGGAAGTGAATACACTAGTAGATTAATGGGAAGGTTCTGGAGTTTGTTGGTTGCGTGAATGAGAGTGACACGGAGGAGACCTTCGTTTGTTTGTTTCTTTCTTCACAAAGCCATTTTTTAAGGTACTTACAAATACAGTTTACCCCGCGTTTATGTAATTTAAATATATTTTTTACTGTAATGTATCGTATTATACTTCCTCCAAATATAAAAGAGTGGTCACTTAGTTTTTATTTTTTGGTTAAAAAAGATTATATACTTACCAAATCTAGAAAGAATTAATTTTACTTTTTCAGATTTGACCAAATCTCAATCCTATTTAATTAGACATTTTGGTCAAATTTTTTATTTTGTCTACGAGTTAGAATTTTCTTAAAGTGTGCAAATGACTAAGTTGACACTCTTTTTTATCCGGAGAGAGTCTTGTATTGTGTTCTACTATACCATACTTTATTATTTTAATGAGTATTGTACAATATTTAAATAGATTATATCATTTTCCGTCCGTACATAATATCATATATCAGTAATTTGGAGGATAAATCTACTAGAAAAGTAAGGTATGGACTAAATCTACTATAAAAAAGGTTGGAAAAAAGATAAAATATAATTATTAAATACAGTTAGACAAAATGAGAAAAAAAAATAAGGTAACGAATCACACCAAATCACTCGTTACACAAAATGAGACTTTCCGTGATTACATAACGATGAATTTAACGATACGATACAATAAAGTTTAAGTGATATTTAAAATAAATATTATATTTAAACTAATAATATAATACGCGAAAAAAGCGGCGTATGCAAAATTGGTAGAAAGCAAGGATGAGGTGGAGAAGTGGACGAATAGAGAATTATATAAGATGGCGCGGAAATAGGAAAAACTAGCGGTTATGGCAGCAAAAACGGTGGTTTTTGAACATCTATATGTGGAATTAGAGAAAAAAAAATGGGGATAAGAAGTTGTACAGACTAGACAAAGCGAGGGAGGGGATGGCCCGGGACTTGAATCACATGAGGTGCATCAAGGATGATGACGACAAAGTGCTGGTGGAGGACACGCATATTAGGCGGAAGTGGCAGTCTTACTTCCATAAACTCTTGAACGAAAAAAAAGATAGAGACATTGTGTTGGAAGATCTGGAGCACTCTTGTAGGCACTAGGATTTTGGGGATTGTGAAAACATTAAGGTTGAAGAGGTTTAGGGTGTTGTGCGCAGGATGCGCAGGGGATGAGCGACCGAGCCTGATGAGATCCTAGTTGAATTTTGAAAAAACGCAGGTAGGGCAGGTTTAGAGTGGCTGACGGAGTTGTTTAACGTCATTTTTAAGACGGCGAGGATGCCCGAAGAATGGAGGTGGAGTACAATGATTCCTTTGTACAAGAACAAACAACATACCCAGTGAAATCCACAACATGGAGTCGGAGAAGGGTAGAGTGTACGCAGACCTTACCTTCACCTTGGTAGGTAGAGCAGATCGAACTGATAATCCAATAAAAAAATTTATAAAACCATTTACAAGACGTTAACTCAATAACCCAATACTGATAAACCAATAGCATTTTTATTGGTTCGGTTAAATCGATTTTTGCACATCCCTACATGGGACAACAGAGCAACTACATTGTGATCCACATTTCTCACTCAAACCTTTGGGCCAAGAAATTAACCCAAATGGAGCCTTAAGTATTCGACCCAAAAGTTATACGTCCCAACCGACTCCAAGGTGGAGCTGGCAGTTTGCCTTTCCGCTTGCACTGTGGTTTTATTGCTTAGATGGTAAGCGCTCTTCATTTTCAACCCGAAAGTTGTGAGTTCGTGTCACCAAGGAAGTAAAGGAGAGAGCTCCTGGGGAGGGTTAAAAAAATTACACAAATAAATATTGGGACTTTTACACAGTATCTTCGTCCCTGCGATTTTATTTTGTATATTAATATATAATATTAATAAAATATATTTTTTATGCATAATAATGTACATTTTCCGTATATATTTGGCTACTGAATATTACTATTTTGAGTCTACCTGCCAAATGCATAACATGATCCATATATTTTGGGGAGTTGTTAATATTAGGGCTATTTGTATTTCGTAATGCATCATTTTTATTTGCATCTGATTTTTAATATATTATTATTCACCCCTTCACATGTATTAATTGTTAGGAAATAGGTTTTAGAAATGGGCAAGAATTAATTCGATTTTGATAGAGTAATCTCCGTTCTTAAGGAATTTAAGCCTCTCACTTCGTTGCTGCAAGGATGGTGGCAGAATTTCTCTAAAATTTATAATGAAATTCAAGATTCAACAATTAACTTGAATTTCCCACAAGAACAGAGTGTTGTGATTTGTAGTGAAAGTGAGAGAGAGAAATATGATAATCCTTACATCTTTTTATTTTGGAATAATTATGTATTTATAATACATAAGTGCATGTTCAAACTAATGGTGTCCAACAGGGCGGGGCGGGGCGGGTCCCGGTGGGACGAGACCCGACGAGACGGGGGAGGGTCGGGACTCGGGTTCCGACGGGCCTGGCGGGCCGGGATAGGCGGGATGGTGGGAGGTCCCGTCCCGTCCCACATCCCGCCGGAACGGGGTCGGGTCGGGACTCAGTTTTTTTCCCCACTTAATTTTAAAAAATAATATATATAAACATTTCAATAATAGAACAAGATTGTGTAATAAAAACATTCCAATGTTGTTTTTATGCCTCTTATATTGTTTAATAGAAATATGATTTTTTTGTAATATAATTTCAAAATTACAATTTTGTGGTGTTGTTCAAAAATTGCAAATGACATAGTAAAATTGCAATTAAAAAAAATTACATATTCAACCATACTCTTTCGAATTTCCTCATAATGTCTTGAAGATCTTCTGTTGGAATTGAAATTTGTTTGTCAAATTCTTCTACGTCACTTCCTGCTCCCTCGGATAAGATTTCATTGTAGTTGTAGTCTTCTTCTTCGTTGGTCTCCGGTTGGCCGCACCTTCTACGCTCCGCACGAATCCAGTCTCTGAATAGAACTGCAATCTCTAATGTGTCTCCCGCCAATGAATGTCTGTGCTCTCCAATTTGAAATCTTACCGCTGAAAAGGCGCTTTCAGACGATGTTGATGACGCTTGAATGTTTAACACATCTCGAGCCATCTTTGTTAGCGTCGAAAATGTCTTCTCATTCTCTCTACAGTATTTCAGCAAATCTTCTTGTCCTTCATCATTGACAATTAATTCGTACGGTACAATACCCTGCAAAACATAAACATCAAATTCGCTAACTTGTGAAGAAGTTGAACCACTACACATTTTATTTCTAAGGCCTTGAATACTAGCACCATAAATCGCATATTTTTTATAAGGTTGCAGCGAAGTAGTAGAAGATGGTACAAAAGCCGGTTGATTATTTGCACTTTGTTGTTGGTAATATATATATATTTTTTTGCATTCGGTGTGTATGCTAGACGTAACTGCTTCTTTAGTTGGTGTATCAGTTGGTTCTTCAGTTGAATTTGTTGGAAGTACTTCTACACAATCATAAATCATTTCTACAAGTGTTTTACAACCGTCTACTTTAATAGTTGGATTTAATACACCACCAACAATATAAATAGTGGGGATAGAAAAAAATATTTTTTTAAACATTTTTTCAATAAATACCTTATAAGTTGGTTTTTGCATATATTCATTAAGTAACAAAAATATTAGAGCTATACAAAATAACATATTTGAAATAGTAGGATAATAAGGTACCAAACGCCGACGTAACGTCGACGTGTAATCGAGGTTGAAAATTGAAACTTTGCTCGACGGATGATCCTCAAGCTAGTTGCCAACGTCACTCCCAATTTTTTTAACTTTGATATAATATTTAATAGTAGAAGATTTGTAGAATTGTAGAGAGATAAATTGAAATATTAGAGATATGATAGGAAGATTTGTGAGAAAAAATGAGTTATTTATAGTTGAGAAATAGAGTTAAAGTGTAAATATATTAACTTAGAGATTAAAAATAAATATTAAGGGGTAGGGGTTTATGGGGTGGGTGGGGGCAAAAATAGTTGTTATAGCCGTTGTACAACGATCCAAATTGAAATTTGACTGTACGGGTCGAGTTCGGGACAGGACGGGGCGGATCGGGTATCGGGACAGGCCGACTCGACCCACTGGACAACCTTAGTTCAAACCAACAGGCTTGAACTCTTTAAGAATAAACACTTTTTAATTAAAACCTTTTAGGCGAAATAGCCTAAGAAACCCATGTACTTGTCCATTTTTGTCATGCCGTTGTTCATACTTACGGGTTTATCAATTAAACCCCTTTACCCTTAAAAATTGAGTATTTTAAACCCCTCTAATGTTGTGTGTAGTTTACCATTACATGAAGGACACATCAGATCCACCTAAATAAATTAATGCTATATCATCATTTATATTTATAAAAAAAAAGCTTTGTGAAAAAAAAAAAAAAAAAAAAAAAACAAACCTTTCACTTCTCTCTCCACCCTCCCATCTCCCTCTTCCACCCACCACCGCCACCAAAATCATGTTACAATCAGCCTATTTCATTGCGTCAAAGCTCGACATTTTGCCACATCCATTGGATGCAATTTTAAGAGAATTTGAAGGTCGATGCAGTGGAGTCGTGGTCGTTGTTGTTTTCTTATTTAGGGGTGGTTTGTTCGCCGAAGCTCAGCGTTAAGCGGCGTAACAGTGACAAGAAAAGAAAATAGAAATGGGAAAAGGAGGAAGAAAAGGGAACGATGTGGGAGCTTGGTTCGTCAGTGTTAATGGAGTTGGTGTTGCTGGGGTCGTTGATGGTTGGCGAAGCAGTGGGGCGTGGCTGATTGCGTTGTGATTCGTCGCCGGCCATCCAGTGATCAACTTCGGCGGCCGCGAACAACAGAAACATAGAGAGAGACGAGAGGGAGGAGTGAGGTTGTGGTGGTTCGTGGTGGAGGGAGTTCACCGGAGCTCGGAGCTCCAGTG
Organism: Anisodus tanguticus; assembly: GCA_034509755.1. Lineage (NCBI taxonomy): Eukaryota > Viridiplantae > Streptophyta > Magnoliopsida > Solanales > Solanaceae > Anisodus > Anisodus tanguticus. The sequence goes on along the minus strand of CM067549.1, from coordinate 4,602,781 downwards.
TGGATAAACTGGCAGTGACGAGGGGAAGCAAAGGGGGCTGGATTTGTTTGATTCATGGCGGTTCGCTCCGGCGTGGAGCTGACCGGAGAGGAGGAGAGTTTCAAGAGGAAAATGGGGATGGGGTCGTGCGTGGTGTGGCTGCGTGGTTCATCGGAGGTGGTCGTGGTGGCGGTGGTCGGTGCTTAAGAGAAGAGACCTCTTTTAGTTTGAAAATATTTCTATTTTAATAGAAGTTATCACGTTCACGCTCTTAACACACGTGTATCTCACACATTTTGTCCAACTCATCACGATTAATGCCACATATGTTTGGTCAACGCAGAGGGGTTTAAGATGCTCAATTTTTAAGGGTAGATGAATTTAATTGGCAAATTCGTGAATACGAACACAAGACATGACAAAAATGGACAACTACAAGGACCAACCTTTTAGGAGTAGATACATTTTTAACTATAACCATTCATTTTAATAATTAAAAATAAATGAAAATGTATTCACCAAAATCTCTTCTCAATACTTTCCCATAAATAACACTAACTAATACTAACATTAATTTTTTTATTTGCACCTTGTCTATTACTTGATTATTTTCATTAATTGAATAAGTATTTATACAAGTTACAAAATAGGAGAATTTTATTCTTAAAACCTTATTCTACCATAATTCTAATTATATAATTATGGTAAGTGTATAATCCTAATTTAGGTAACAAATACACTACAATATACATCATATATATATATATATATATCATATATACAAGATTGGTACAAAGATACCAACCCCGTGATGGGTATTGCCTACCAATCCCATGATGGGTATTACTTTGTTTAACATACCCCCGCAGTCATAGCGGACGCTCTTCGAACGCTGAGACTGTCCCTAAAATCTTCAAAGAGTACCGAGGGAAGACCCTTTGTAAAGATGTCTGCAACTTGATATCTTGACGGGACATGACATACGCGTACATGCCCCCGAGCAACCTTTTTCACGGACAAAGTGAATGTCCATTTCGATATGCTTAGTGCGTTGGTGCTGAACCGGATTACCTGAGAGGTAGATGGCACTAACATTATCATAATATACTAAGGTTGCCTTCTGAATGGGGCAATGAAGTTCTAAAAGCAAGTTACGTAACCAACATGATTCTGAGACCATATTAGCTACCCCTCGATATTCTGCCTCGGCACTTGAGCGGGATAGAGTCGCCTGACGCTTTGCAGACCAGGAGACCAAGTTGTTTCCAAGGAACATACAATATCCTGATGTATGCCGTCTGGTGTCCGGGCAACCACCCCAATCCGCATCTGTGTATGAGACAAGTGTGGATGTCGATGAAGGATACAAATGTAAATCATAGTCCAGTATCCCCTGAATATACGGGATGATGCGTTTGATTGCATTCATGTGCTCAACTCTGGGATCATGCATGACTAAACACACCTGCTGAACAGCATACGTAATATCGGTCTGGTAAACGTAAGATACTGAAGAGCCCCTGCAAGACTGCGATAGCGGGTCGTGTCCTCGTATGGTGTGCCTGCCTCTGCACTAAGTTTGGGCTTTGTATCAATTGGAGTGGAAGTGGACTTACAAGATGACATCTCAGCCCTCTCGATGATCTCAGCCGCATACTTTCTTTGAGACAAAAACAAACCACTTGAATGACGCTTGACGACAATCCCCAAAAAGTAACTCAAGGGCCCCAAAATCTTTCATAGCAAACTCAGAACTGAGCATGGCCATGATAGACTGACGTAAGGCATCGGAAGAGGCAGTCAAAATGATATCATCCACATACGGTAGATGAACAAGGAATTATCTGATCTGTTGTGAGTGAACCCAATAGTCGAAACAAAATCAGCAAACCTCGTATAACATGCCCGTGGAGACTGCTTAAGCCCATATAAGGACTTCTTCAACAAACAGACATGATGAGGACGGTTGGGATCCCTGAAACCCAAAGGCTGATGCATATAGACTATTTCCTTGAGATCACCATGTAGGAAATCATTCTTGACATCCAACTGATGAATATGCCAAGTATTTGAAAGAGCCAAGCTAAGCACAGTGCGAATAGTAGCCGGCTTGACTACCGGGCTAAACGTCTCCCCACAATCTATCCCAACCTGCTGAGTCTTACCATCACCCACCAGCCGCGCCTTATGTCGAGCAAATGACCCATCTGAATTCTCCTTATGAGCAAAAATCCACATAGACCTGATAACATTAATACCAGATGGACGGGGCACTAACTCCCACGTCTTATTATCAATAAGAGCATTATATTCATCAGTCATAGCAATTTTTCAATTAGGGTCATTTAAGGCGGACACATGATTACGGGCCAAAGGGGATTTAGAGACATCAGAATATAAATTAAAATGTCTATTGGTGTAAAAGTACCCCGCTGACTACGAGTGACCGGTCTATGACTCGAGGAAGAATTGAGTGAATTTTGGGAATTTGCTGGGCTCGGGACGGATTGGCCAGCAGGCAGTGGGCCTGCTGGCCAAATCGGTAATCTGGAGCGACCACGGACCGGTTCCAGGGGTGGGGTGGACTGGGCCCAATTGCGGGATTGATCCGAGAATCGGAACGTGGGACGGTACAGTGGGGCCAGCGGGCAGTGGGCCCGCTGGAGAGTTTTGGGTGCGGGAGATGTCCGAAAAATGCCGAATAATATACGGGATATTTGGTCATCCAAAAAATTATACGACCTAGGCTCAGGAGTATGAACTTTCGTAAAAGGAAATTGGGTTTCATAAAAAATGACATGACGATTAATTATGATTTTCTTGGAGGATAAATCAAAGCATTTATAACCACGATGATTAGACGGATAAACCAAAAATACACACAGAATAGACCGAGCCTGAAGTTTGTTAATTGTGGTGGATGGAAATAACGGATAATACAAGCACCCAAAAACCCGAAGATAAGAATAAGAAGGGTTCTTATTATATAGGATTTGGAAAGGGGAAGAATATGTTAGACCTTTGAACGGAATTATGTTAAGGAGATATGTTGTCATTTGCAGAGCATGATGCTAAAAATATGGGAGTACGAAAGCATGAAGTAAGAGAGTGCGGACAATGTTATTTATGGAACGAATTTTGCGTTCGGCTTTCCCATTTTGAGAAGATGTATGAGGCCACGAAAAATGAAAATTGATCACATTATTATCACAGAACTCTCGAAACACCCTATTGTCTACTCTTTCCCATTATCACACTGAATGTTTTTTATTTCTCTTTCGAATTGTGTTTTAATGAATGCTCTAAATTTTATGAAGACAGAAAACACTTGAGATTTATTGGCAATTGGAAACGTCCACAAAAATTTAGAATAATCATCCAAAAATAGAACATAATATTGATGACCTAACGAACTTAGAACATGAGATGTCCATAGGTCGCTATGAATAATATCAAATGGCTTTGAAGTATGAGAATTTGAATCCACAAATGGCAACTTAACAATTTTTCCTAACGAACAAGATTGACAAATTTGAGTACGACTCGTACCCTTACAAGAAACAAAGCTATTTTTATCTAAAATTAATAAAATAGAAGATCCCGGATGACCAAGGCGAGCATGCCACACGGAAGGAGAAATGGCTGCAAAAGCTGACGCCAAGGCTTGACTCGATGAACTGAAACCGGGCATGATAGGATAAAGATCCCCCCTACTATCACACCTCATGAGATGACTCTCCGTCTTGAAATCATTCACAGAGAAACCAAAAGGATCAAATTCAACGAAACAGAATTGTCAGTGGTGAACTTTCGGACAGACACTAAATTTTTAATCAATTTGGGGGCATGTAAAGTATTTTTCAAGATAATGGGTGGATTGGCGGGAGACAACGTTTTCGACCATAATCCTAAATTGGAATAGAGTTGTCATTACCAACAATTATATCCCGAGGGTTGCTCAAATTGGAATAAGATGAGAGAGTACCTGAATCGGAAGTCATGTGAGTAGTGGCACCGGTGTCCATATACCAATTTGGGTCCGGTTGAGTCAACCCCAATGTGTGCATCGCGGCCTCGATATCGGTCTGAGTGGGGCCTGCTGCGTGGTGAGCTTGCAGAGGTCGGGGCCAAGTATTCCAAGACGGGACTGAACTGGGTCGTAGCTACTGGAACTGGCGCCGCCGGACCCCGCGGCCGGTGGGCCGCCACCTTGGTTCTTTGCCGGGCTTGAAAGGCTGGCCAGCCCACTGGCTGCTGGGATTCGCTGGGTAGTAGGGGTTGCTGGCCCACGGCCCACTGCCCTAGCCCCACTGCCATGGGCCTCACTGCTGGGACCGGGGGGGTGGTGGGCCACTGTTCACTGGACGGGGCCCACTGCCTGCTTGCTGACCACCGGAACCGCTGTGTTTGCCCCCGCGGTTTTTGTTATTATTGTTACGATTATTTTTGCCGCCACTATGAGTATTGTTTTGGCCCGAATTCTCAACAAAACCCGAAGAACTTGGGGAGGACACCATCATGACGACGGGGCTTGCTCCGGTAGCCGCCTTTTTTGCCAAACCGGCTTCTTCCAAAGTAGGCATGGAGTGGGCTTGATAAAAGGCGGGAAGAGGGTTGCTTTGACGAAGGAGAGTTCCAGCACCATTATAGGCCTCCGAAAGGCCGGCAACCAATTGTAGAACCAAACGATTATTTATTATAGGTGCGCCAACATTACGTTGTTGATCCACCAACTCCTTAAATTTCTTGCAATATGGAGAGACGTTTGAAAATTCTTCCATGCGAACGAGAGAGAATTCCTGCTCGAGTGTGACGACACGTGAATGTTGATTATCTTAGAATATGTCACGCAATCTATTCCAGGTAGCCATAGCCGTGGTATCCGGCTCAATAATCGTTTGTAAAAGGTCAACCGAAATAGTGGAATAGATCCACTGGAGAACGGTAGCATCAAGAGTAATCCATAACTGAGGATCCTCCGCGGGAAGAGGTGTAGCGAGAGGAATTATGTGATAGATAACTTGATGGGAGATAGCGTGAATTTTAAACAACTCCTACCACGTCGCATATTGGACGTTTTCCATCTCAAGCACAATAGGGATACTGTTCTTGACGTTAGAAACCATGAGGGCAGGATGATAATTGTTCTTAGACATATTGAAAGAACAACAAAGGAGGGGAAATTTGGGAATAGTAAGAGAGATTTTGAGAGCGGAAGACAACTTTTGGAAGAGAAAACTCGAGGGGGGGGGGGGGGGGGGTCGGCCGAATAGTGTACAAAATTTTGGGAGAGAAAATTTTGTTAGACCTAGTCTCTTGATACCATGAAAGAAATAATCCCCTTGATTATTTTCATTAATTGAATAGGTATTTATACAAGTTACAAAATAGGAGAATCATATTCCTATTCTATTCCTAAAACCTTATTCTACCATAATTCTAACTATACAATTATGGTAAGTGTATAATCCTAATCTAGATAACAAATATATTATAATATACATAAAATATATATACCATATATATAATATTGGTACAAGATACCAATCCCGTGATGGATATTGCCTACCAATCCCGTGATGGTTTTTGCCTTGTTTAACAGTTTTATGATTTTCCGCTAATGTAGGTACATTTTTTTTTTTATATTCCTACTCCTTTTCGTCCAAAATCACATATTGTCCAAACACTTATCTATGAAAAATAAAATAAGATTTCATTTTTAGGTCTTTAATAAAAGATAAAGAAGTACCACCAAAAATAACTACCTTGATGAATTATCTAAGAAATGTGAATTATCTAAGAAATGTGAATTATGTAACTCTTCTAACTAGGGTGTCAATGGTACGGTTAAATCAGTTATTTTATAATAATTATATCATATCAATTTTTCTATTATTTCATTTTGTATAACCAAAATTAGATCTTTCGAAATCGTCCCATCATCTAAGTTTTTCTTCGATATCGGTACGGTTCAGTTAATTTTTTGATATTTTAAAATAAATATATAAAAGTCGCTAGTAAAAATTAGAATACGCTACCATATATGTGCAGGACTTTGACAAAAACTCTGTAAATTTTACTGTTTAAAAGGTGATGAATCATGAAAATATGAAAAACAATAAGAATAGAGATTCATCCCACTATTTATGGTAATGTAAAACAATGTTAAGTAAAGAAAAAAATATAATTTAGACTTTACAAGTAGAAATCAATCAAGATGTGACTCAAGAACTGAGTCTACTAAGATTAAGTATCTAATAGGAGAAATCCAAATCCCACGAGAGGAAAAATATCTAACAACTTGTAGCTTGCTACCCAAGATCGTGGAATACATTATAGCTTACTAGTTACTATTCGAGATGTTAGAATTAATTTAGTTTCGATAAGAGTAGTATAATAGGTTTAAGTGTTAGGACATTGGGTGTTAATTATTTTGAAGGCTTATCATCGTTTTCATCATTTTGGGTCTAAAGCAAAAATTTTAATATTTTATTATTCCTAAACGTAATATATAAAATGTATTTTACATATATATTATATTTGGTACGGTTCAGTATTTTTTTGGTTAATTTTTATAAAATTTAAAATCTACCTAATTATTCGGTACGGTAATAAATTCATATAAAACCGTCGATTTTATTAAAAAAATTTAAAACTCGGTCTGGTAGGGTTCGGTTCGATCGGTTTAGTCGGTTTACCGTTGACACCCCTACTTCTTACGTTACTCGAGTTGCGATGTGCTGGGTTAAAATAAACTAAACGATGGATCATAACCCAACATGTCTAACTAGAATTAATTTTCAGCTTCTTGTTTTATTTTCTAATAGTTTATTTAAGTACCGAACATAACTTTTAATTTTTTTATTATGGCTACATGTTAAATAAAAAAAATAAAAATATGCCTAATCCAATCCACTTAAATTTGAACGGTTTCAACATATCATATATATCTTAATGGCTAATTTTGCCTTCCATGTAATACACTATAGTAGCTTTAAAAAGGTAACTACCCGTTGAAAGTGAAAATTAAATATTGTAAACTTTATCAGTATAATGAGTTAGAACTCTTGAAATCTGTGTGTTGTTCAATTTATAATGCGATCTTTGAAATGCTTATGGAGAAAACAATATCTTCAAAATAGTGCTATATATTTTGGGGTGTTGATATATATATTGGCGTGACACCGTGATCTATCAGTCGTACAAGAATTAGTACTCTAAATTAAATAATTAGCACTTAATTGCATAACCTGGAAAGGAGGAAAAAAAAAGCAATAGTGCTGAGTCTGCTGACATTATTAAACTAATAAAAGACAGCGTCCAATGTTGTACCTATATGCATATATTTAGTATTAAAGAAGCACTAGCAACGAACAGAACTCTAATATTTTAGGGAAAAGGGAAAGCAAATCCCCCGGTTTTTTGGCGTTGTGTGGATCTGTTCTTTTCTTTAATATTTTTATTTATTTCTTTAATTGTAATATGTACATATAGGTACAATATTGGACACTGGTGTTTTATTAGTTTAATGTTAGCAAACTCAGCACTATTGCGTTTCTTCTCCTTTCCACGTTACTATGCAATTAAGTACAATTTTTAAATTTAGAGTACTAATTTTTGTAAGACTGATAGATCACGGTGTCACGCTAATTTATAGAGATCGACCAAATAAAGTTCATATTTACGTATAGTAAAAATAGATACTTTCTTCATCTCAATTTATATAATATAATTTGACTCAATACGGAGTTTAAAAAATAGATAATTTCTTCATCTCAAATGTCTTATCTTCTCTCTCATAAATCCCAGCTGATGTCCTCCGGTAGCCATACTTCGTATATTCTTTTTTCCACAAATCCTAGCGGATGTTGTCTCTCGTTCACGGGAATTTGCCAGAATTCGCCGTTATTGGCTAAAAATGACGTGTCAAAATGGCCAAAAATGCCAAAGTTTTGCCAAATAAGGCATTTGCTTTTTTCTAGAAAATTCAGTACAACCACATGAGTCCCACAATTTCTGCAAATACCATATCTTTCACATAACTAAAGTCAGATTCTTCTTCATTAAAAATATATATTTCCTTTTTACCAACTGTATACATTGTGCATTGATAAACACTCCCATCACAAGAGAGTAGAGACCAAAGCCTGCAACAAATATTCCAGTTTTTTCTTACATCTGTTTTCTTGGAATTTTGAATATTTAACTGTACATAAAGAATGATTTTGTTGAAACTTGTTAAAGATTTAAAGATCAGTTAAATTTGAAAAGAATTGGAGATTTGAAGCTTGTCATAAACATGAGCTTGTGTTGAACGGTACTGGTGTATGGATCAATTTGCACTTAACTTGATTGTTTTGTTAGTACCTAACATTTCTCACCAATAACAGTCTCTTGCAGAAATGCGACTGCGTACAATAGATCCTTGTAGTCTGGTCCTTCCACAAACCCGCGTATCTGGAGCTTAGTGCACCGGTCTGCCCTTATTATAGGCACCGAACGGTTCTCTCCTTTAAAATTTGGATGGAAGACATTACCTAACATATTTTTTCATGAAACGACCACTTTTCGGCTATATATTTGAAAAATAGTCATTTTCTTGAAATTTGATCATCATAAAATTTGAAATTTTCAAGATAATGGCTTTTCAATTAAGGAGGCTGAAAAACGGGTATTTGTAAATTTTATCTGCATTTTTAGTTTTTACTGACATTTTTCAAGATCTTTACCCACTCTATTGGCCGCTACTCGCTATGCCAAACTCGTGGATGCTAAACATGGAATTTCTTTTGTGGTTTCAATAACTATATCTAATACTATTGTTTTTTTAATCAGAGTCATCTAAGTGATCACACACTTCAATCACACTCCTTTTAAACACTTGGTTTGGTTGCTTAAGTGAATAATTTTCTAGTTCTCAAGGAAGGACTCAGATTACTCAATAGAAATGAAATTTAAGAAAGTTGATAATTCGCGGAGCCTAGCCCTATAGCTATAAGCTCTATAATAATATTCTGTTCCTTTGTTTTGAATAGTTAGAATAAAACACATTACTCATTCATTAAGAGCAAAAATATCTGCATGAACTAGTTGACATTTCAAGATTAAAAAGAATTGTTCTTTGCTATTAAGGCAATTCTAATCAATCCATCCACGGCATTTCACATAATGAATTGTGTGTCCCACCCCATAAACACTTTTGTCTCGTAATTAAAAAAAGAAGCAAGACCCTTATTTGGTGCACCACCTCATTCATCATTTTTATTACTACAACACAAGCAATTCAATCTATTTAGGTGTCATTTGATAGCAAAACTAGTTCTATCTTTGTTTTTTATGTTTGTTTTATTTATTTTCTGGTAAGTACTGTGTATTTCAATATGATTTTAGGAGTTGTTTCGCACGCATTGGAAGAGTTTCTTTACAAGAATATTGGCTATGTTTTGTGTTTGAAAGTAAAGATACATACTGAGTTGTACTTTTGTTTCGTTAAACAATTAGGGAATGATCCAGTGCACATCAATGTGCGTCAGAAAAATAAATAAATGAATTGGTACTTTTATTTAGAGGTGACAATTTGAACACATATTTAGAGACTTAGCTTATTTAATCTACATTTTAGTGAACTGAGTCACTCATATTTATGTTAGGTAAATATAAACTTAAATTTGAGTACCCATACATGTAATTCACTAAACCCAATAACAATTCATTTCCTCAAAAGTGGAAATTTGTTTTTACCACCCATCCTGACCCGCACTCCTCCCCCACATATTTTCTATTTCATATCTTTTATCTTATATAGAAATAATTCTGAAAAGTGGAATTTTTTTTTACACCACTCCACTTGCCCCCCCCCCCCCCCCCCCACACACACACAGTTTTTAATTTTTTATTACATATATTTTACTTTTATAAAAAGATAATAAAAAATGAGAATCTTTTTTTACCCCACACAAGGTGAAAACTGAAACTTGGTAGCAAGCAGTCTTGCAGAATGAGTGAGTGCAAATAACCTCCAGTTAGAGGATGTTTTAGCTAGAACAATAGCTTATCTCAAACACCTGAAAGATGTTAAACAAAAAACAAATTCTAATAAATGAAACAATGTGTTGGAAAAATTAAGCTAAAAAAACAACGGTTGACAAGAGTGACTTTCTTTCTCCATTGGTTGGATGGAACTTCTCAACAACCCATCACAGCACAATTGTACACAAAGACCCCAGAATGCTCTTTCAGACCGATGACTTTCCAATCCAAGGTACCGTCCTTAGACCCGGATTTTGGTGCCCAAGAACTCAATATAATAGCTTCACCTTCCGGGCCCCGGTTCCCGCCTACCACCAGAAGTTCTTCACCACGTGCTTTGAAAGCAAGACCCCAACCATTCGAAGAATCAGCCCTCACAGGAAGTCTTCCCAATACCTCCCATGAGTTTCTCTTCTTGTCATACTTCTTTATCATGTTGGTTAGATATTCAACTGCATATAGTTGGTTATTAACAACTGCAACAAGAGGAGGTGCCTGAGCAGCTCTGTTGACATTCGGATACATGCCCTCAATTTTCCTCCACTTCCTCGTTTGTAGATCAAACTCTTCCCCACAAGTCAAAGAATCAGTAGGGTTAGTCATCCCACCGATCACATAAAATTTTCCATCCATGAAAAAGCCAGAACACAATCTACGGGGAGAGTGCATGCTTGGCAGTATTTCCCATCTACCGGTCAAAGAGTCATAAAGCTCAGCAGATTTTAGTACATTTCCATTCTTATCACTACCCCCTGCAACGATAGAAATTGAACCAAGACTACCTGATCCAAATAGACAACGACGATGATTCATTCCTTCACATTTTCCCCAATTGTTTTGAACCAAACTGTATTTCCATATAGCAAAATCAAACAACTCACGACCAAAAACCAGCAGTTCACTCCCAACTGCTAATGACTCCTTATCTGCATAGTTAAAACAATCATCACATGGAATTTTTGGCAATCTGAACCATTTATTTCTGAAAGGATCAAAAGCCTCCCAACCCCGAGGATCACAAACCATATACACCCAATGTTCAACAACACCTAACTGCCTCCGCAAATCATACAAATCCCCACTCTTGACTAGTGAATTAAACCTGGCATTCAGGCACGATAACGACACATAATCTGATCTAGAAGCCCAAGCAAGACATGTTAAAGCAACATCATCATGTAGGCCTGGAAGAAGTGAATCACTTGATCTAAACTTGCAATGACCATCATCAACTTCTTCTTCTAACCCCATTCTCCTCCCCTTCTCGTCTTCCTCCCCGAACAAATAATCATTACAAGACTTATTAAAGAACTCTTTCTTTGACTTCTTAGTTTCAGAAGCCATGATATATCATACACCACCCAAAGTTTCCAATCAATCACACTTCACAAAGCCACAAAATTTATTTGTGAAAAAAACCCTTTTCCATCAAAACATCAATTTCTCTATCACCAAAAATCTAAGAACTCATCTTGGACAAAAGCCCATCTCCCTCATTAAATATCCAATCCACAAAGCATCAATTACAATATTACCCCTCATAAAAACTTCATTTTTATGTCAAAACTCTAACACCTCTATTCAAATAGTACTCAATAATCAATAAGAACCCAAACTTCCAATAAAGACTCAATCTTTCAAATTTTTTGAGCTTTCTTTTCACTTAAGATTCAACCTTTACATATTAGTCCTAAATTTTCCTCATAATTCCTACTTATTAAAGCTAGAAAATATACAATAAGATACACAAATGACCAAAACAAAGCTTATTAAAACTAGGGCATAAATGAAATTTCAATAGGAAAATGGATAAATTATTTCGATACGGGAAAAGAGAGCGATTCGGATCCAAACCGGGTCGGATCTCACCGGGAAAGTGGTGATGCTTCCATTTCCGATCGGATCTCAGGTACTATATATCGCCGGGATATCCGCCGGAAAATGATTAACGGCGACCATCTCACCGGAATTGATAGAGAAAGAAAGAGAGAGATTTTAGAGAGAGAAAGTGAGTGTAGGGGTCGGTTTCTTTAGAACAGGAAACTGATAAATGAAAGAGAAGGTTTATTTATTTACAATTATGGTCCCTTATTATTCATGATATTATGTATTCACCCTTTGTTTTTAGAGATTTTGTGCAAAATCATTCCTTTTTTATAGAGAAAATGATAAAAATGGTCTGTTATGTTTTAGGGTAGGTTCTAAATAGTTACACTTAACCGTTTTGGTCTTTTAAATTTGTCAAAATTTAACATTTTTAGTCTCTGTAAAATATTTACTCGCTCCGTCTCAAATTATTTATCATTTTTTTTGTTTACACGACCCTTAAGAGTATTAATTAGCAGAAATATTTGACCTATTTTGCCCTTATTTATATCTGAGTTATAATCTCTATTAAACATTTATTGTATTTATATGTCATCTTCATTAATGATAAATGATAAAATGAAAAAAATAATTAATTATGCCTTGAACTTTTAAAACAACAAATATTTTTAGTAATCACGATAAATAATTTGAGACGGAGGGAGTACCGAACTCTATCAGTTACATTTGATGGAAACAGTGGGAGAAAAAAACTTAACTATAAGAACCAAGAAGAGAGGTGATTGAACAAGACATGACACAGTTCCAGCTTATCGAGGACATGACCTTAGATAGAAGATTATGGATGATTCATATTAGGGTAGAAGGCTAGTAGGAGTCCACTAATCCTTTCATACTAGTAGACGCAATATTGCTCTATAGTTTTTTGTCATTTGATCTTTGCTACTATATGTTATTTCTTGTATTTTGGTTATCTTATTTCTATGTGGTAGTTACTGCTTTTTTTTTCAGACTGTTTTACCATGACTTATTCGCTTTCGTTATTTTCATTTTCATATTGCTTGTCCTTCTCTGACCTTTTTTATGCTTTCTCTTGAGCCGAGGGTCTTTCGAAAACAACCTCCATACTTTTCAAGGTAAGGGTAAAGTCTGAGTACACTATACCCTCCCAAACCCCACATTATGGATTTCACTTGGTATGTTGTTGTTGTATAAGCACGAAGAAAGACCATCAACTCCTAAAATATGCAATACTAAAAAGTAAAAATTATGCACTAAAAATATACTATAAAAAACAGAAATTATACCTTTAAATGTGAGTTTTCGCTAATTTTCTTTTCACAGTTCCTTTCGGATCTAACAGACAAAGTTCAGTAAATATTTTACGGAGATTAAAAATGTTAATTTTTGACAAATCTAAAGGACCAAAACTGTTAAATTCATACTTAACGGACTATTTTGAACCTACCCTCAAATATAAGGGACCATTTTTGTCATTTTCTCATTTATATATCCTCATGTGCTAATTTTCTATTGTTTACTAGTATTATACTTACTGTTCTCCATAATGATATTGTTCCAAGTTAGTTTGGAACAGTAATGCTGATTGGATATTATTTCATTTTGTTTTTGGTTATTTTCTTGTATCGTTTTCCACTTTTCCTTTTTATAGCTAAACTACATAATTTCCCATAATTTTATTTTATCTTGGGATTTTTGACGCATGTGAAGTTTGTATTATCGGATAAGCATCACAAAAAGTCAAATATGCTTTTGTCAACCGATCAATTTAGAGTTTTTAATTCAAATTGTCCAATAAGTTTGAAGGTATATTTATTTTCATCCCTATTATATTATTTTGAGCAGATACAATCCTTTAAGTTTGTAAAAATCAAGTTTTGCTCTAATTGATAAATATAGTCATAAACTTAACAGAAAAAACGTGTTTTCACGTGACTAGAATAAAAACATTCATAATATTAGAGATTTTCTTCAATAATTCATTTTTGCTCCAATTAAAGAACACACAAACGGATCATAAATCTAACGAAAATGACACATTCTTCATGTTACTAGAATAAGAAACAACCACGAATCCACGATAGAAGAATCTAATTATTTAATGTTGTCTCGGTTATAATGTATACAATCCTCCAAATTTTTATAAATCGAGCGTTTTGCTCTAATTAATGACATACAGACAGGTCATAAACCTAATGAACATAATGTGTTTTGCATGTGACTAGAATAAAGAAATATCCATGGCAAAAATATTAGAGATCTTCTTCACTAATTCATATTTGCTACAATTGATGAAACATACAGATTGGATCATAAACCTAACGAAAACATATTTTTAGGTTACCAGAATAGAAAACAATCAGATAAGAAAATATTAGAGATCTTTTTCACTAATTCGTATTTGCTTTCAAGAAATGTCTATAATCAAATAAAGAAATTTACGAACGAATGAATCGGATTGACTTGAAAATATAAAAATTTGTACAAATTATATGTTTAGCTATTAATTTGTGAAAAATAGTTATGTAATTTAATGAACATACCTATGGATCATAAACCTAAAGTAAATAACATGTTTTTCATGTTACTAAAATTTAAAATAAAAAACCATGACAGAATATATTAGAGATTCTTCACTAATTTGACACTGCGTTGTTATCAAGCAAATGAACAAATAAAGCCCTTTCAATTCTAAGTTTCTAACCCCCAAAACAAGAAAAAAAGAAAACAAAGTTCTATTCCAAATGTCTATTTCAGTTCACTTTTAGTTGGTACTCCTAAAAGAAAAGGAAACTGCTATTTTCCAATCCCATCAAGTGTCAAAATTAGATAGAAACATAAAGTACTAGCAGTATCTTTTTATTCAAACCAAATTACTGAATTAGGCAAAAAACAATTACCTCTTTTTTAACAGAAAATTTTCTTGTGAAAAGTAGTTAGTTATTTTAACAGATAATTTTCTATTTAATCAAATTTTGCATAGCATAATGCTCATTAATAGAAAACGCTTCCTGCCAAGACTCAAATTGAAACCTTTAAATTAGGCACATTAGTGTACATTTTCATTCACAAAGTAATAAACTATGACGAGTAATTCTCACACAAGATTTTTCTATATTGAGGTCAATGCAAGATGAGAGGCTTCGGATAAATAACACTACTAGAAAATTTGTGCTATGAAATATGATTTTCACACCTCATTCCCACCTAACCATCTCAGTGGAAAAATGCATGGTGGAAAGCAGGTTTTTACTGAAATGCTGGGAAACTTCTAGATTTTTCTGTGTGACAACATTACTATTTAGATTTTCCCCACCGATATTCAGTGTTAAATAGCCACTGAATATTTTTCAGTGAAAAAATAGAGATTTTTTAATAGTGTAATATCAATATATAAATAAATACAAAAGTAAAAAGGTTGGATTTTACATAATTTTGCATACTATTTAGTTTTCAGGAATTCTAGTGTTTAAAGTACTACTAACGAATAATATATTACTGCAAGAGTATCTAGTATTAATTGAAAAATAAACACCCACCTAGCTTAAATTATACATTTACCGCAAGCTTATATTTACATTCTTCGTTTTTGTTTTTGCTTCCAAACACAAAATGAGAGGATGTGGATTATTTTTTCTTCCTTTTCAACTCTATCTTATCCCGCAAACTAAACATGTACTTAATTATACATTTAGTGGCTTATCTTTTTGCATATATCCAAAGACAAAATGAGAGGAGGGATTATTCAAAAGTGGCATAAGAACTACCTGGAATCTTTTTTTTATTTGGTCTTCAATAACCTCTTTGAGGACCAACTAACTCGAGCTCACGTCTAAAAAAGTACACGTCTAAAAAAGTTACACTATAAGAGTAAGACGCTCCCTATTAAAGGTGATTTCATTTTCAAAACTTGAACTTCAAACCTCTAATTAAAAATGAAACGATATTCATAACCTTTCATGATAAACCATCTAAATTATATTCCGTTGATCTATCTATTTTGATCAAGATTGCTTGTTAACTCTCGGCCACTATTTAAAAGGAATTATAACTTGACGTCAAGGAAGTTGCAAGTTTGGATAAAAAAAATCAGTGTCGAAGAGATAGACTTCTGTTAAACTATTCCTCTACATGAACTTAATGAATGTCTTTAACAGGGGACCAACCATCATCCTAGCTCATATGAATTTAGTGATCACCCCGCCACAATAAATACGTATTCTCATTTAAAATAATATAATCCCTTGATTATTTTTATTAATTAAGAGGTATATGTACAATTTACAATCTCCAAATATGGAAATTTCTATTCCTACTATACTACTAATATCCTAATTATACTTGTACACGAATTCTACAATTATGGTAAATTTGTACAACAAATTCGACTTCAACAATGTAAGGCTCGGATGTCGTGATATACATGGTATACAACTATGGGCAGTGTATATCACGGGTATACTTCTGTCACAACCCCACAGTCATAGCGGACGGTTGTCGTACGTTGAGACTGTCCCTAAAATCTTCAAATAGAACCAAGGGGAGACCATTAGTAAATATGTCTGCAATCTGGTATCTCGAAGGGACATGGAGGACGCGTACTTGTCCATGAGCTACCTTTTCTCGAACAAAGTGTATGTCCATCTCGATATGTTTAGTGCGCTGATGTTGGACCGAATTTCCAGAAAGATAGACTGCACTCACATTATCATAGTAGACCAAGGTAACTTTATGAATAGGAAAGTGAAGCTCTAATAAAAGATTACGCATCCAACATGACTCAGACATCACATTGGCTACGCCTCGATACTCAGCCTTTGCACTGGATCGTGATAAAGTAGCATGGCGTTTAGCCGATCAAGAGACCAAGTTATCCCCAAGGAACATACAATAACCAGATGTCGAACGTCTGGTATTTGGACAGCCACCACAATCAGCATCGGTATATGACACAAGAGTAGAGACGGAGGACGGATACAAATGCAATCCACAATCAAGTGTGCCCTGTATGTATCATATAATGCGTTTGAGCGCATGCATGTGCTCAATCCGCGGATCATGCATAAATAAAACACATGTTGTACTGCATAAGTAATATCTTATCTCGTAAAAGTCAGATACTAAAGAGACCCTGTAAGACTATGTTAATGGGTAAGATCCTCGTATGGTGTGCTAGACGTAGCACTCAGCTTTGGTTTTGTATCAACGAGAGTAGAAGTAGACTTACAAGATGACATGCCAGCTCTCTCAATAATCTCTGCCGCATACTTTTTCTGTGATAAAAATGGACTACATGCATGACGAATGTCTGTTATGTCCAAAAATAGCTCAAGGGCCCCAAGTCTTTCATAGCAAATTCAGAATTGAGAAGGGTCATGATACACTTGCGTAGAATATCCGATGAGGCAGTTAGTATAATATAATCAACATATAACTTAATGTATGTCAGAGAAGTACCACGCCAATAGATAAACAGAGAATGATCAGAGTTGCTGTGAGAAAACCCAATAGTAGACACATAATCTGCAAACCTTTTATACCAAGCCCTTGGGGCCTGCTTAAGCTCATACAAGGACTTCTTCAGCAAACAGACATGATGAGGATAATTGGGATCCCTAAAACCAAAGGACTGATACATGTATACTGTCTCCTTAAGATCACTGTGTAAGAAAGTATTTTTCACATCCAACTGGTGAATGAGCTATGCTTTCGAGAGAGCTACACTACGCACAGTGCGAATGGTAGCCGGTTTAACCACCATACTAAGTGTCTCTTCACAATCAACACCAACCTGTTGTGTTTTACCATCACATACAAGATGGGCCTTATGCATCTCAAAAGAACCGTCAGAATTTTCTTTATGAGTAAAAATCCACATAGAACGAATAATATTAACACCAGGTGGACGGGGCACCAACTCCCACGTCTTATTTTCAATAAGAGCATTATATTCGTCATCCATGGCCAATTTTCAATTCAGGTCATGAAGGGCAGACATTGGGTTACGTGGTAGGGGTGATTTAGTGACATTAGAATTTAGATTAAAATACTGTTTAGATTTGAAAATACCATGTTGGCTACGAGTGACGGGCCATTGACTTGAGATGGTTGGGGACGGGCTTTGGGGTGGTGGCTGAATTATTTCGGACTGGCTAGCAAGTAGTGGGCCTGCTGGTCCAACAACTGGACGGGAAATTGGGAGAGGGTGGGACTGGCTAGCAGGCCGTGAGCATGTTGGACCAAGAACTGAAGCTTGCCGCAAGGAAGGTAATGGGCCAGCAGGCAGTGGGCCTGCTGGCCGAGAACCTGAAGCAACCACGAAACTTGGCCTAGTCGCGAGACTGTTTACGAGATTTGTGGGGCCAGGAGGCAGTGGGCCTGCTGGCGAATCCAGAGAACCGGGGGAGGGGGGTTGGGCCACTGATGGATCATAAACGGGGATGGCCCATCATCTAAAAAATCATAGGAACTAGACACATACTTGTACAAATTAGCAAACGGAAATTGGGATTCATAAAAAATAACATGGCGACTAATGATGATTTTATTAGAAGATAAATCAAAACATTTGTAACCACAATAATTAGACGGATAACCCAAAAATAGACAAGCGGTAGACCGGGCTTGAAGTTTGTTAATTGTAGTGGACAAAATAAGTGGATAGCACAAACACCCAAACATCCGAAGATGAGAATACGACGGGTCTTTATGATAAATAATTTGTAGGGGAGATTTAAATGCTAACCCTTTGTTAGGGAGAATGTTAAGGAGGTAGGTAGTCATTTGTAGAGCGTGATGCCAAAAAGAATGAGGTAATAAGGCATGTGCGAGCAAATTCCGGACAATATTATTAATGATACGAATTTTTCTTTTGGCCTTCCTATTTTATGAGGATGTATAAGGACAAGAAAACCAAAAAAATATGCCATTAGCGTCACAAAAGTCGCGGAACATCCCATTATCATATTCCCTTACATTATCACATTGAATATTTTTAATTTTCCGTTCATATTGGGTACAGATGAATGCTGTAAATTTTAAGAATGTTGAAAACACTTGAGACTTTTTAGACAAAGGAAAGGTCCACAAAAAAATAGAATAATCATCCAAGAGTAAAACATAATAACGATGGCCCACAGAACTTAAAATGTGAGATGTCCATAAATCACTATGAATAATGTCAAATGGCATCAACGTAATAGAAGTAGAGGCTACAAAAGGTAATCTAACATGTTTTTCTAAAGGACATGAAGGATAAATAGGAGCACTACTGGTACTCTTACAATCAATAAATTTATTACTAGGAAGAGACGCAACAACAGAAGACCCCGGGTGACCTAAACGGGCGTGCCACAAGGACGGAGCAAGAGCGGCAAATATTGAAGGTGTGACTTGACTCGTGGACATGGTGATGGTGGTGATTGGATACAGCTCGCGCCAAATATTACACCTCATTATAGGTATCCCCAACTTGAAATCCTTCACAGAAAATCCAAAAGGGTCAAAGTTAACATAAACACAATTATCAGTTGTGAATTTTCAGACTGACACCAAATTTTTAATTAAGTGAGGGCATGAAGGACATTTTTTAGGATGAGAGGTGGATGTGGGGGGACAAATTTGTGTGACCATAACAACGAATTGGTATTGAATTGCCATTACCAATAATTATGCCTAGATTTTTGCTCATATTGAAATAAAACGAGAGATTACCTTGTGCCGATGTCATATGAGAAGTGGCTATGATGTCCATGTACCAATTTATATCCAGAGGATTTAATCCAAGTGTATGCATTGCGGCCTCGATATCCGTAGGTGTCAGAAACGCCACTGGGCCCGCAACCGCGAAGGCCTGATGAGGTCGAGGCCCAACAACATGTTGTCCAGACCGAGTATGCTGAAATTGTTGTGAATTGGGCCTCTAATGGCCAGCCCAATTCATTGGACAATGAGCTAGAAATTGAAACGGGTAGCCAGGCAAGTTGGGCCACTACCATGCCCACTGGCCAGGTCACTACCCTGGCCCAGTAGCCTGCGGTGGCCCCTGCCAGCTTCCGGTCAAACCCCTGCTACCGTCACAGTTACCGTCGCGACCGCCGCCTTTTTCAATCGAATTTCCAATTTTGACCCCGTTTTCCACCCATGTTGTTCCAATTGGGAGTGGAATTAGCCGAAGATGATAGGGAGCAGGAATTTGATGGCTATTCCGCCATTATGGCAGAATTTGCTCTAGTAGCGGCCTTTTTAGCCAATCCTGCATCTTCAAGGGTGAGCATAGACCTAGCTTGGTAAAACAGAGGAAGTGGGTTGCTTTGACGAAGGAGGGTCCCAATACCATTATAGGCCTCAGATAGGCCTGCAACCATTTGAAGGACAAGACGATCATTAGTGACGGGCGCACTAACGTTCTTGAGTTGATCTGCCAATTCCTTCAGCCTTTTACAATAGGTTGAGACATTCGGAAAATCCTCCATGGCAACATGGGAAAATTCTTGCTCAAGAGTGACAGCACGGGAAATTTTGTTGTCTTGGAAAACATCACGCACCCTGTTCCAAGTTTCCATCGTTGTGGCGTCTGGCTCAATAATCGTCTGCAAGAGGTCTGTAGAGATAGTGGAATATATCCACTGGATAACGGTAGCATCAAGGGTTGTCCATAACACCGGGTCATCCTCCGGGGAAGGCACCTTCTTATTGCTTGTGACCGAGGGGATACTGTGATGAAGAACCTGATGTGAACGTGCGTGAACTTTAAATAATTCCGCCCACGTCGCATATTGGACATTTTTCATCTCAAGAACAATAGGGATGTGGTTCTTGATGTTAGAGACTGTAAGGGCAGGATGAATCATGTTCTTTGATGTAGATGAATCATGTTCTTTGAGAAGAGGAAGATGTAGACACGAAAACAGAGGAGGTATCATGACAATAGAGACGGGAGATAGGGGCAGCGGAAGTATTTTTGTGAGAATGTATTTTTGCCCTAGGCTTCTGATACCATGAAAGAATATAATCGCTTGATTATTTTCATTAATAAAGAGGTATATATACAATTTACAATCTCCAAATATGGAAAATCACATTCCTACTATACTACTAATATCTTAATTATACTTGTACAAGAATTCTACAATTATTGTAAATTTGTACAACAAATTCGACTTCAACAATGTAAGGCTCGGATATCACTACAACAAATTCGACTTCAACAATGTAAGGCTCGGATCCCGTGATATACATGGTATACAACTATGGGCAGTGTATATCACGGGTATACTTCTTTCAGCATTTGGTGTACACACGAAATCAAATAATTTAACTTTAAGAGTGAAACTTGATGCTTTTGTAGTCGTCATATTTGTAAGTAGCTTATCTAGTAGGATCAGTGTATTGTTTATAGTTGTTTTTAGTAATTAGTTCAATCAAGAACGTGTTGTATAAGTTCCCAAGTTGGGCTAAACTTTGATCTTACAGCTCAGTCCAGTTTGTTTACTAACCACATTTGTCTGATTACTTTAATTATTTACTAGTATTCTAGTATACCGGAGAATGAAATTGAAGCTTCATGTGTGTGCAATCATACATATATGCTTTGAAAATTTTGACCAAAATTTCCTACTATTTAGTTTCATTATTTTGTGCAAAGTAGAAGACCAGCTTTGGCAAAAGCATTGTCCTCGTTTAAGAAGAATTATGCCGTAATTAATTAATAAAGTTTTTTTTTCTTTCTGTTTTGTTAAATTCCAAAACGTCGTTAATGATGTTGGCCTGGATTTTGACCTAAAGGAATTAGCTTTAAATTTCATCAAGACTGAACATTAGCCTAATTTTGTAGACGGGTTGTTACCAACGTGATACCTAAGGTGTCATCATTTGCACATAACAAAATTTGAACATGCAATATTTGAGCCATTAGCTCGATAGATTGATTAAGCAGAGACAAGATTCGAAGCAATCTTCGAGTCGGATGTTGAAGGCCCCGCTGACACGAAGTGATTTAGAAAGATTCTTCTTTATCGAGTCATTAGCTTGATCAGTTGACCAATTCCTAACTTCCTATATAGTGAAGATCGAAATTCGTAATATTATTATGATTTAAAATTGTAATCTCTTAGGTTATTTGATTATGAGTGCTTTTAAATTACTACTATACATTATCATCTGAAAATGCTTCTTCATATAAAACTATAAAATATCCACAAAAAACAACTAGGCTGACTTTAAACAATACAATCTCTCGAGGAGAACACTTCCAATGCTCTCTGCTAATAATCAAAACACAAAACTGCAACATCACCACCAACAAATACGTCTCAGTCCCAAACAAGTTGGGGTCGGCTTTATAAATCCCCACTTCTTCATTTAAACTCTGCCTGTATGAGGTTGCTCGCATTGTCGGACCCTAAACCGGATAAAGGAGGAGGGTTGCAGTAGGCTGACAGCCAACACAAACTTCCACATATTACCACCAACAAAAATAAAATGAAAATATATTGCAACGTCTCCCACCATTACAACTGAACCAGTATTCTGGGAGTATGACTGGAATCTAACAAAATTTACTCAAACCTCTCATTTTCTACCATTCTTTACATAACCTGTATTCTTTTGCTTCTGCAAGTGCAACTTGTCAGAAAGAAACATGCTAGTTTATCATCATACTAGAACTTAGAAGTACTACAACAACAACAACATACCCAGTGAAATCCCACAATGTGGGGTCTGGGGAGGGTAGAGTGTACGCAGACCTTACCTCTACCTTGGTAGGTAGAGCGGCAGAACTTAGAAGTACTAGACGACAGAAAATAATAACCATACTAGATCATTCTGCAGTTAAATCAAGTAGGAATATCCTCCGCGCTACCATCTCATACATATTTCTACAACTTTTCGCGCTGGCACCAACACGAGTACTGAGGGATGGGATCTTCATCGCCTATGACCCACTCGTGCTGAGAAACAGCTTCGAGAGTGTCAACCTTTGTGTTGGATCTGTGCAAAGGCACTTCTTGTTAGGAAAATCAGGGGGAGAATTTAGTAGATACCGTCGCCATAAAATGGCCCAAAGTGCACAAATATTTTGGGACCACCATTTAAGTCATACCCCCAGCACGTAAAAATTTGCAAGTCTCCCACTTTAGAACAACTTCAGACATGCGGTGCATGAAGTTTCATATGACTGAATTCAATCAATTTTGTTTCAGTCATATGTAACTTCAGACACAACATGTCCGAAGTTGTCTCGAAGTGGGTAAACATGCAAAAATAATTTTAAAATGTGGATACAGGTTAAATAGCATGTCCAAACAGGGCACCACGTGAATTTTTTACCATAAAATGGAAGGATAAAGAAGTCAAGCGGGATGAGGGGGAAACCTTTACAGAGAAGCCCCTCTATTAAATTCTTCAGTAGCGGATTCATATCATCAGGGAGAGTGATGGGGTTATTTACTATCTGGAAAGGTAAAATGAAGGCAATTAGAAAAACAGGAAAAACTAACGTCGTCGTCAACCATTGTACATCATATATACGTGGAGACGCACACCTTGTCATATGTATCCTGGAGAGTGTCTCCTAGAAATGGGTATTTTCCCAAGATTATGCAATAAAGGGTAACACCAACCGCCCACGTCTCAGCAGCTTTTCCATGATATCTTTCTCCTATTAATTTTTTAAAAAAAAACTTCAGTAACAACAACTATACCTCAGTCCCAAACAAGTTAGGGTCGGCTAAGTTTAACGATATTTTAAATGTCAACATTTGACGATGACCAGAAACTCTGACCTAAGCAGCATTCAGGCGCAGTAAAAACAGGAGTGCCAGGGGATCGACGAAGCTCATCATTATCATCCTACAAATAGGAATAGCTCCAGTACTGTTAGCAATATACTGGAAAAGAAAGGAAAGAACAAACATAAAAAAAAAAAAAAACTTAAATTAATGCAATCACTTCATACCCCTTGAAGCCCCAAAAGCTTTGAACCAAAGGGATGCAAATAAACAGAATTCCCTCTCATTAGAACATTATTTCAACTAGGTGCGAGTAAATAAGGACTACCAACCCTTATGAAAGGTGAAAGTGAGAAATACAACTTTATCTAAGTATAAATGCAGGTAAAGATATTTTCCAAGTGGTGAAAAGTACTTATTTTATCCCAATTGATTGTTCTCATGAAAGTGGATCCAATTGGGAACATAAGGTGAATATTACCTTTTGATGGAACTTCTTTTAAAATGTAATTTGATATAACTATTTTGCAACCGAAAGATGGTCCTCTTCAGAGCAACCAAAGAAGGGAGCTGATATAATGAAGGATAAATTGTAGAATGAATCCAGCTAGTTAATTTTCTCTTTTGCATGTTCAAAATAGAAATTTTAAGTTTCAACTCAAATGTCCTCATTCTACTATAGAAGTCTGCAGAATTATTTCAGTAAGTGCTATTCGCAACAAGTTGTGATTTTTGACTATTACATTGAGAAAATGAGACACTTCAGTAATATATTCTTTAATTTTCTTCAAGCATATAACCAAAAACATATATTTCTATCCATAAGAATTTTAATCAATAAGTTTACAAGTGTTTAGGGCAGGAAATTTTAAAAGAAAAACATTGTTGAGAAATGCTCATACCTCAAATGCTTGGCTGACACTGAAATCACCAATCTTCACCCAGCCAGAGGCAGTAACTAAAAGGTTGTCTGGCTTAATATCCCCGTGTATAATATTCTGTTCAAGACAAGAAAAAACATCGGTAAAATACTACCAAGGATTTCCCTGTCGGTAAAAGTATGACCTTTCTGCTCTATGAGAAAAGCAAACCACTCAATTCATTGCATTCCTTCTATCTCAGGCTAAAAGGATGCTCATTAGGAAATAAAAATACAACAAAGGCACCAGAGCTCTTGCTAAGCAACTGGCTGTGGAACAGCCGCTAGAACGAAACCGATATCATTTTGGTCTTTGATAAGTGAAAATCAACTAGCTTCAGGCCCATATATTTCCTAAAAAATGGGAGAGAGGGAGGAGAAAAGCTCCCTAGGGAAGGAAGGGAGTCGAAGAAAATCCTGGTGAGTTGGCTACATAAGTTATCACATTATTTAAATAGATTTACATTATCAATCAAGTTGAATACTTTGAACTTTTTCACTTGCCTTCCTATTAATAATAGAGATCGCTGGTGGTGTGATCCCCCTTCCTACCTAACCTAAGATTATATTAGTTTACGAGAAACCACAGGGAAAGTACCCATCTGTCACCAAACTTATAGCAGGACCTCGCCTGGGTCAATTCTTCAGAAAACTTGATCTAGAATGGGTAAGGGATCCTGAGTTATTTTTATATGCATCTATCTTTTTCTTTTTGCAAGAGCCGATTGTCCAAAGATGATTACTTAAGACTTTGCCAACGGATCAAGATTTGAACTATAATCTGATAGAGGACATGATGTGTAATCCATGTATGTAACCGTTTAAATGTAACAGTGTAATCAAAGATGAAAAGCGCATCACCAAGGTCTGTTGGGAGTTGGGACTTTAAGCGCGAAGTGCAATTACATCGTTGGCTTTAGTAAAGAAAGACATAATGAAGAAACAAGGTACTAATATCTTAACTTGGAGTATAACACTGGAATTTAGTTCAAATGACAACCCATGATAACATAATTAACTGAATAGAGTAACGAGAAGTGGTGTTTCTTCAGCAGAAGCATACAAGTTATGCCCAAAATGACCTGAAGATCTACTTAGATATTCCACAAAGGTCATGCTGCAAAGCTAACAATCATGTGTATATATTTATCAGAAGCAGATTGGGACAACTAGTTCTTACATGAGCATGCAGATACATCAAGCCAGACACTATATCACGCAGTACTTCTGTGCTTTATCTTCTCCAAGAACACATGGGGGGCCAGAACCCTCACAAACCCATTTTCATTCCACGTACTCGAGAACTGTTTAATAAAGGGGAAAATGTTAGTTATTGGCATTAGTATAATTCAAGAAGCTGGACAACTCCACAAAAAATAAAATTCTGGATTAAGGTAAAATGATACCCATGTAAAAGTGATCTGTTGTTGGGTCATCAATCACCTCAATAAGATTAACTATATTGGGATGGCACAGCATTTTCATGATCGAAACCTGCAAGTGACGGATTAACATGGAAGTCAATAATCAATGAACTTTCAGGTCATCGAGTCATATATAAAAAGCTGGAGTGTTAACCAACAGTACATCTCAAACTTCATTTCGTCTGCAGTAAAATATAAGTGACCAGACATGATTGACAAATATGAACTGCCCTACCATATTTACCATTTTGAGGAACTTCTTTGGAAAAGTCACATTGAGAAACTCCGGGACAGAAAAATAAACAATTCAGCGGACATAATAGCAAACGCTAGAGGATAAAGTTTACTGATAACCCACAAAAAGGAGGATTAAAACTCAAGGGAAGAAATAAAGCACATACCTCACGAAGAACGTCACCCATAGCAGTCTCTGAAGGTGCCACCCGCAACTTTAATAAGTGAGACTTGTGAAAGGCCTGGATTCAATAACTACATTCATTATCGCTATTTGACCTGTAATCAATGATTAACAACACTAATTGTTATTTGCGAACTAAATCGTCTGCGTTAATGTCCACTTTATCCTTTTCCGACTGTTTCTCCACAGCCCTAAATACTATTGTTCCTAGCATAGAATAATTCAATTACCTAATTATCCCTTACATCTATCTATGAATGATTCGAAATGGGCAGTTTGGTTGGTAATTATTCAAAAGTATAGCTCCAAAATCTTCATCACATACAATAGCAAAAACATGTGCCGGACCCCGTTGAGAATAATAAAATGTAAAAATTCCTATCACTAAGTAAAGAAACAATTTAGTTTCAAAATCCCACTCTCAACGTCTAACGATTAAACTTCATCAAAACAGTAAAGAAATAATTTAGCTTTCCGATATGGGAATACAACTAGTACACAATTAACCTAAGTAAATATTGACCATAAATTCCCTGATGCCAACTGGATATGTTAGAAATTTTACCTTAATGGCATAATGTTTTCCATCAGTACAACTTCTATAAAGTACCTGTGCCATCCCAACGTGATCAGATGTCAGCGTTTATTCATCTAAAGACCAAAAAGAAAGAAAGATATTATCAATATCTTTGAGCTCACCACTTTCCCATAGCTACCAGCACCAATTTTGTATTCACGAGCATATTCATTAACCCCATCTTGTTCCCATCTTCATCCTGAACAAAAAAGACAACAGAGGCGAAAAACCAGTCAAGTTACGCCCCCCCCCCCCCCCCCCCCCCCCCTTTTTTTTTTTTTTAGAATGAAAACTAGTGATCATTTGTACAAATATATGTCCGAGCCAACCACATCTCAGTTATCTCCCTCTGTCCCAATTTATGTGACACTCTTTCCTTTTTAGTCAGTCCCAAAAAGAATAGTACGCTATATTTATCAACAATTTAACTTTAAAATACCCATTTAACCCTTAATGAGATGATTTCTAGCCACACAAAGATCTATAGCTTATTTTAGACCACAAGTTTCAAAAGTATTTCCTTTATTTCTTACACTTTGTGCCCAGTCAAACACCTTCACATAAATTGGGACAGATGAAGTATAATTTATTTGCACCGAGTGTCAAAAATAATTTTTCTGCTACTATACCTCTGCGCACAACTGTGTGTTTCCTTGACAGGGATCTCCCTGCAGATTAACCCATTCTGAGCTCTGTCCACGAGAATTTCTTCAGAACGTTTAACCGGGCTATGACACACTTCCTCATCCTCAGTACCAGTATCAATTATATCGCCACTATCAAAACCATCATCATCGTCTTCCCCTTCTTCAACCTCTTGTTGTTGTAACAATGGCTCACGTGACCAGCCGTTTGTTCCATATCCCCTATTAGGCCTACCTATCTTTTCCAGTTTTCTTGCAAAAGAGAATCCAAAACATCCACAGCATCCCATATCCGTAATTTCATCAACAGAATGCATCATCACAAACAATCCAAAACAACAGAAATACGTCCCAATGGAGTACACTAATATACAACACAATCGAACAATTTGATTTAAGAACCTGAAAATTAGCATACACCTCTTATTATTAATAATCAACTAGACAACAACAAAATGATAAACCCAACATCCCCATTTTCATTAGTTCAACTAACCCAATAATAGGATATATATATATATATATATATATATATATATATATATAGCCATGCCTCTCTATAACACCATTTCACTATAACGGTCAAGTTTTCTTCGAAACCAATTTTCATGTTATGTTATATTATATGTCTATATAATAGCATTTCGCTATAGCAGCCAAAGAATATCCAAACCAACAACTCCATTATAGAGAGGTTTGACTGTATGCATGCATAATTTATGTCAAAAACATATATTAATTGAAAAAGAGAGTAGATAATAACCTTAAAAAGAGGAAAACGCTATTCGGGCATCCACCCGAGTTCAACTTTGTTATTCAATCGAATGCCATTCAGCAAAATGAAAGAAGCAGTTGATCAAATTGATTCCTAACCGATTGAACCACGACATCATGAGAGCTCCAATCTATTATAACAACAGACAAGAGATCAATGCCAGGCCAGAAGCTTCCATTCGTCACCAAAGTTGGAGACTCATCACACAAAAAGCTTTTACCTCTGCCACGATTGAAAGAATCAACAAAAGGAAAGTATATTTGAGCATTGATCCACATAAAAGAATCAAAAGGTTGAGTTAATTTTACCCAAAATACCATAATATCAACACCTAAAACAAAAACTTGATTCTTGGATAGGACAATTTAGCATTTTTTTAATATCAAAGCCACAGAAATTTGGAGCAAAAAATAGATTAGACATACATTCATATGCATGTCCATACACTTGTACAAAGGAAATCAAAACCATCAAAAGTTCAATCATTCTGCAAACAATTTTCATAAAATTAATCAAAACCAATAAAAAATAGTCTTTCCTAGATTCTTTGTACATCACACCTCCTACGGTTGTTGCCAAAGCTCATGAACTACTACTAAAAACCTACTTTCTTTTTGTTTTGTTTGTGGACAAACGATATCCGGACAGGCCTATGGCTGGATCCTTTTAGATGAAACCAAAACCATCAAAAGTTTAATCATTCTCCTAACAATTTCCATAAAAACCAATAAAAATACAATCTTTTTCCTAGATTCTTTGTAGGAAATCAACACCATAAAAAAATTAATCATTCTCCAAACAATTTCCATAAGAACAATCAAAACCAATAAAAATACAACCTTTTCCCTAGATTCTTTGTATGAAATCAAAACCATCAAAAATTTAATCATTCTCCTAACAATTCCCATAAAACAAATAATCAAAACCAATAAAAATACAATCTTTTTCCTAGATTCTTTCTAGGAAATCAACACCATCAAAAAATTAATCATTCTCCTAACAATTCCCATAAAACAAATAATCAAAACCAATAAAAATACAATATTTTCCCTAGATTCTTTGTAAAACCATCAAAAGTTTAATCAAAACCAATAAAAATACAATCTTTTTGCAAAATTATTTCTGAAATAAAAACCTCATTACCTAAAATTGGGAAATATCCATTCTTGCTGTTCAATTTTGCTAAAAGATTTTCAGGGTTGCAGAATTTTTTGAGATTCAAGTATAATGGGGACCAAAAAAAGCAAGAAAAGAATTGTAAAGGGGCAAACTTTGGGGATTGGTGAGATGGTGAATGGGGGGAGTGGCAGGATCCGTACAGGCTGTTGATGTGGCCAGGGTTGACTGTTACAGATGTACTTTATGCAGTTTTAAACCTGCTCCCTAGTGACTGTTTGGTTAAAGTGTTAAACACTTGCTTTTTTTGGTCATACTTCAAAATATTTTTATGTTTCGAGAAATTGGACTTTCATTCGTAAAATTTTAATTTTTAAAAAATAAAATATATGTCCAAACGCAATTTTAAATTTCAAAAATCACAATTTCAGAAACTCAAAACTTCAAAATGTTTAGCTAAAAAGGAGCTTTGTTTTTAGGTAAAATATTAAATTTGACGCGAATTATTAATTGTATATCTAAGTTATTGTAGTTTTAATTACTTTTGAATTTGGTTATTTAATGTAGTACTTAGTAGTTATTACGTGAATGCTGGTATGAAAAAGAGCGTGGATACACTCTTTGTTTCGTGAACGCTAATATATAGAGTGTGAATTGACTCTTCTTTAAGCGCGTGAAGATGAAAATAACAGAAAAAATTTCAGTTGAGATAGTTTTCAACAGTTAATTATCTCCCTTTTTTGGCACCCGACGTTTGGTATTCGTATTGGGACTCAAATTAATCATGTCTGAGCTGTGTAAGGCCTATTTAAAAGAAAAACACTTCGTAACATCATTTTTTATATCTGAAATCGCTAATTAATGATTTCGTCATTAGAGACGAGGCAATGGAATGGTATAAAGGTGATTTTCTCTTGGGAATCAGATTTTAGTTGAGTGTTATATTTGTATGGTCAGTTTGAGCAAACATGAAAGTATGGCAAATTGGCTGCAGCCTATGTATATGGACTTGAAATGCTTTTTTTTCTTCTAATTATCATTGTGCAATCAATCCAAATCATGTTGTGTTTGGTTTGTTTAAGAATAAGCACTTTTTAGGAATTTTTCAATTCTCATAATTCAAACTCTGAATCTTTGATAAAAAGTAGAGGAATTTCCTCCATCTCCACATCCATTGATGGCTTTTGAGCCTTTGATTGTAAAAAATATATTGAAAATTGTTCGAAATTACTAGTACTAGTATGATGAATTAAGCACTAAATTTTAATTAGATATAGTTCATATAAATACATCACATCTTCTGGGGTGTGGCCCTTTCTCGAACCTTTCTAACGCAAGATACTTTGTACATCCGACTCTCCTTATAGTTCATATAAATACTTAAATGAGTTGATTTTTCTTAATTTTATAAAATTATTTAATACGATACTCATTTTGTCTCATCTTAGATGATGTTATTATTTATTCACATGGTACATACTTTTTTCTTGATTTCTAACTTGGGCCATATCTCATATACACTACTGACTTTATCCATTTTATGGGCTTAGGTTTGACGGAATTCATCATGAACAATGTTTTTGTTGAGCGAAGTGCACGAAGAAATTGCATGGTTTTCCCTTTAAATGGGCTGGTCTTTAATTTTTGCCCTTTTAATGAATTGATTTTTAAATTTTATCCTTTAGGATCTATTTGAAAAGTCACTCATGTAATTGAAATTGAGTGTAGTTGGGTGTAATTATATAATTTAGCATGTTTATCAGGCCAAGTAAGGTATAATTGGGAGGGGGTTATTACACTCTCAAATTCTCAAGGGGTGTCATAATTACACCCTATAATTACACCGTTACTTTTTAATTTATTTTCTTTTTCTTTTTCTTTTAAATTATTTATTTTTAATTTTTTTTATTTCTATCATTTTAAATTCTTTTTTATTTTTATTTTTTAAAACATTACATTTTCTTTCTTCTCATTTTCCAACCTTTACTTCTTATGATTCCATGTAATGGCGCGTATTTTTTAAATTTTTTTTCTTATTTTCTTCATTTAGCGTTACTACGTTATTATTCTTGTTTTTTAAATTACACTTCCTAATATTAGAAAGAATAAGTCATTAACAAACTTGAAATATAACGAGTGATATTAAAATAGAATTCTATTGTTGAATGAGGTTATAGACTTATAAAGGTTATCACTTTATTTTGAATTATATTTACTTAAGTTATGTTGGAACTTATTTTATGTTATGCTGGAATTTGTCATAAAAGTATCATGTTAAATTTTATTTTTTGAATTTTGAATTTAGGTTATATCTGCGATTTTAGTTTATATGCTTTACTATTCACTTGTTTACTTGTTTTACATCGCATATTGTTCATTTTCCACTTACAATTGATACTTTTTTTTTTGGTCAAACATATTAATAGTGTCGTGACTATATATATATATATATATATCTCTTTTTGTTAAACATGATGTTATTACAAAACGTGTGCTTTTAGTTTTTATAATTAATTAAATTAAAATATTATTAATTTGAAAATAAACTATTAGTTTTACAATATTATTTACAAATATGTGATTATTAATTAATATATTTTCAAGAAATAATATGTATCTTAAATACCTAATTTAATTATAAAGGCACATATTTGTCAAGTACTAGTTTTTATTTTTAACTAATTTAACTGTGTAATTACACATGTGTAACCAAACAATATGCTTGTAATTACACTGTAATTACGTTATGACAAACAAACATGCCCTCTTAATGGTAGAGGTATGTCAGGGCTATGTCCTGGTAAAATAATTTTACAGTCAGACTCATGCTTCAGAGGTTTCATAGACTAGAATAGTTTATCATGTCACGACAGATTTCAGTTATTCAGAATTATAATATTTTCATATACTTACGCTATGATTATTTCAGACTATAAATACAATATTATGTTTTACATATTTTAAATCATTACTATAGCATGTTTTGATGCCCATGTTGATCAGCAAGCCATGTGGTTCGCTCGGTCACATGCAGTCAGGCATCGAGAGTCGTATTTCACTCAGGCCATGATTCGGGTCGTTACAAAGCTTGGTATCAGAGCACCATGTTCAAATGTCTTAGGGATTCTATGAAACTGTGTCCAGTGGGTCACTTTTATGTGTGTAAGGTCCCCACACATGTAAAACAGTTGACCACCACGACATCTAGGATTACCTCACTTCTTTCATACTCTAGATCGTGCAGTTAGAGATATACCTTGAGGACATCATTCTAACTCGTGTGTATTATGTATTTCATAAAATGTCTGCGAAAAGTAAAACAACTACAAGAAAGAGAGTTGCTACCAATGCCACTAATGACGAAGATGCTTAGGCTCAGGAAGCTAATTCGGGTACTGCACCCCAACCCAATACCACAGGGCCTGCGGAATCCCAGTTTCGCTGCCCAATTCTACTGACTCAGATGTTAGGGGAGTTATTTAGCTGCTCACCCAGCTTGTGGATGCTCAAGCCCAACGTCAGGGAACGACTCCAAGTATTGGGAACTAATGGAGATTCATCTAGTTTCAAGACTCGTGAGTTTCTTCGTATGGACCCTCTAGTGTTTACAAGGTCAAGCAAGACAGATGGTCCGTAGAATTTTATTGATAGGCTCCAAAAAATCTTTCATGTTATGCATGTTACTGAGATAGAGGCAACAGAGTTGGGAGCCTATTAGTTGCAGGATGTTGCAAATATTTGGTATGAGTCATGAGA
The DNA here is from genome assembly GCA_034509755.1 of Anisodus tanguticus. Lineage (NCBI taxonomy): Eukaryota > Viridiplantae > Streptophyta > Magnoliopsida > Solanales > Solanaceae > Anisodus > Anisodus tanguticus. Next base: position 4,569,564 of record CM067549.1, on the reverse strand, counting down.
ACAGTTCTGCGGGAAAGATGCATCTCCAACAACTTGGGATGAGTTTGCAGATGCTTTTATTAAACATTTTTTGCCAATAGAGATCAGGAATGAAAATGTTGTAGAGTTTGAGAAGCTCTGGTAGAATGGCAAGAGTGTTCATGAATACTATATTCACTTTGTTTCTCTGACAAAGTATGCTCCGCATATAGTTCCAGACATGAGGGCCAGAGTTAGGCGTTTCGTGTATGGTTTTGATCCCCATTTGTACGATGCAACTAATATTACAGCTTAAAACAATGAGATAACTATTACAAAGATGGTTACCTTTGTATAGTGAAATGAGAGTAGGTTGAAGGAAGATGAAGCCTTGCAGAAAGAGAAGGACACAAAGTTTAATAAGAAAGCCACATCTTCAGGTCACTTCAGTCATAGGGGAGGTGGAGGTAGACAATACTTCAAGAACAAGTCATCCGGACCTGCTCCATCTTTAGCTAGTGTCCCAGTCCCTAGGTTTAGGAAAGATCACAAAAGACAGAACTTCAGAGCATCAAGTTCTTAGTCACAGGCCAGCGTAGGTCAAGGTACTTTCACTAATACAATTTGTGGTAAGTGTTGTAGGAGACACCTATGGGAGTGTCGCATGGGCATGGACATTTACAATGGTTGTGGTCAGCAGAGTCATTTTCTAGGGGACTATCCATCAGCGAGGCAGGGTGTAGGGGTAATGTGGCTCAGTCCGCAAATTCTACAGTTTCCCATAATTCTCAAGGCCAATTAAGGCGTGGTCTAGCTAAGTCCAGTAATATAGGTGGAGGTCCAAACTGCTTGTACGCACTAGCAGGTCGTCAGGACACAAAGACATGTGTAGATGTGGTCACATGTATACTCACCATTTTCACTTTTGACGTTTATGCCTTATAAATCATGGATCCATTCTATCATATGTAACTCCATTCGTTGCTAAGAAATTTTGGATAGAATCAGAAAAGCTATATGAATCCTTTAAGGTATCCACTCCAGTTGCCGAGTCAGTTATAACCAGACGGGTATATAGGGGTTATCCAATTCAAGTCTATAACCGCATTACCATAGCTGATATGGTAGAATTAGAAATTATAGACTTTGATGTAATCATGGGCACTAATTGATTGTCTTCATGTTATCCCATGGTATGTTGTAGAATCGAAATTGTAAAATTCAAATATCCTGGTGAACCAATCATAAAATGGAAGAGTGATGTAGTAGCACCATATGGAGGTTTATTTCCTATATTAAAACCAGAAAGATGATATCTAAGGGGTATATTTACCACTTAGTTCGGGTTAGGGATGCAGATACCCATACCCCAACTCTTCAGTCAGTACCAGTTGTCAATGAGTTTCCAGAAGTCTTTCTCGAAGATCTTCCCGGAGTTCCTCCCGATAGGGATATTGACTTTGGAATCGATCTACTTCCCGACACTAAGCTAATATCTATTTCGCCATACATAATGGCTCTAGCAGAATTAAGAGAACTAAAATCCCAGTTGAAAGATCTCTTTGATAAGGGATTTATTAGACCAAGTGTCTCATACCATGGGGTGCACCAGTCTTGTTTGTTCGGAAGAAAGATGAATCTTTGTGTATGTGTATTGACTATCGTCAGTCGAACAAGGTTACCATTAAGAATAAATATTCTTTTCCCAGAATCGATGACTTATTTGACCAACTTCAGGGTGCCTAGTGTTATTCCAAGATTAATCTCATATCAGGGTACCATCAACTTAAAGTTAAGGAAGTTGATATTCGAAAACTGTATTCAGAACTTATTATGATCATTTCGAATTTTGTGTTATGTCTTCCGGATTGAAAAATTCTTCAGTTTCTTTTATGGATCTTATGACCAGAGCCTTCAAGCCTTATCTTGATATTTTCGTCATTCTTTTCATTGATGATATTCTAGTCTATTTTCGTAGCGAGGTTGATCATGCAAACATCTCAGAATAGTGTTGCGGACACTTCAGGACCGCGAGCTTTATGCAAATTTTTCCAAGTGTGAATTCTGGCTAAAGTCAATGGCCTTCTTAGGCTATGTGATTTCAGGCAAAGGCATTCATGTTAATTTTCAGTAAATAGACGTTGTAAAGAATTGGCCCAGACCCACTTCTGCTACAGAGATACAGAGCTTTTTGGGTCGGCGGGATAGCATAGGTGCTTCGTAGAAGGGTTTTCTTCCATCTTAGCTTCGTTGACTAGATTGACTAAGAAGAAAGTCAAATTCCAGTGGTCAGATGCATGCGAGCATAGTTACGAAGAATTAAAAACTAGACTGACGTCTGCTCCAGTGTTAACATTGCCAGAGGAAATCGAGGGCTTCGTAGTATATTATGATGCATCAGACATTGGTCTTGGGTGTGTTTTAATGCATCACGGTAATATTATAGCTTATGCATCCAGACAGCTTAAGCATCATGAAAAGAATTATTCGACTCATGACTTAGAATTGGCAGCTGTGATTTTTGCGCTTAAGATATGACGTCATTATTTGTATGGGGTTCACGTTGACATTTTCACATACCACAAGAGCTTTTAATATATTTTCAAGCAGTAGGAGTTAAATCTCAGGCAGAGGAGATGGCTCAAATCAATAAAGGACTATGATGTGAATATTATCTACCATCCAGAGAAAGCGAATATGGTAGTCGATGCTTTAAGTTGGTGATCCATGAAGAGTTTAGCTCATGTTGAAAAAGATAAGATAACCATGACGAAGGAGATTCGTCGACTAGCTAGTCTAGGAGTTCAACTCATGGACTCCAAAAATGGTGGTGGTGTTGTCTAGAACAAGTCTGAATCCTCCTTATTAGTCGAGGTGAAGGAAAAGCAGTTTAGTGATCCCAACTTGTTGTAGCTGAAAGAGAAAATTCACAAGCATAAGACTATGACTTTTGAATAAGGGGAAGATGACTGTACTCTGAGGTATCGAGGCAAGTTGTGTGTTCTAGATGTGGATGGACTCAAAGAGCGAATCATGACAGGAGCGCATAATTCCAGATATTCTATTCACCCAAGTTCTACAAAGATGTATCATGACCTTAAGGAGATTTATTTGTGGAATGATATGAAGAAGAATGTGGCAGATTTTGTAGCCAAATGTCCGAATTGTCAGCCGGTGAAAGCCAAACACCAGAGGCCTGATGGGTTGGCTTAGAATATTTATATTTCTGTTTGAAATTGGGAGATGATAAACATGGACTTCATAACAGGTCTACCTCGCTCATCCCGAAGGTATGATTCCATTTGGATGATTGTGGACCGATTGACTAAATCATCCCACTTCTTATCAATCAAAACCATAGATTCAGCGGAGGATTATGCTAAGTTGTATATCTGAGAAATTGTTAGGCTTCATGGAACCCCAGTGTCCATTATTTCATATTGTGGTTCTCAGTCCATAACACACTTTTGGAAGTCTTTTCAGAAAGGATTGGGTACTTAGGTAAATCTCAACACAACTTTTCATCTTTAGACAGATGGTCAGGCAGAACGTACTATTCAGACTCTTGAGGATATGTTGAGGGCACATGTCCTTGATTTTAAAGGTAATTGGGATGATCATTTGCCTCTCATTGAATTTGCTTATAATAACAGTTACCATGCTAGTATCCAGATGTCATCGTTCGAAACTCTGTATGGGCGGAGGTGTAGATCACCAATCGATTGGTTCGAAGTTGGTGAAGTAGAGTTGTTGGGACCAAACTTGGTCCATCAGGCTATAGAGAAAGTCAAATTGATTTAGGAGCGTTTGAAAACAGCTCAGAGTCGCCAAAAGTCCTATTCGGATGTGAGGCGTAGAGACTTAGAATTTTCAGTTGATGATTGGGTATTTCTGAAAATTTAACCTATGAAAGGTGTCATGAGATTTGGAAAGAAAGGGAAGCTCAGTCCCAGATATATCGGCCCATATAGGATTTTGAGGAGTGTTGGCCAAGTGGCTTATGAACTTGAATTGCCACAATATTTAATTATTGTACATCCAGTGTTTTATGTATCCATGTTGAGAAAATGTGTGGGAGACCCCTCGTTGATTGTCCTATCGAATCCATTACATTTAAGGATGGTTTGACCTATGAGGAGATTCTTATGGTTATTTTGGATCGTCAGATTTAAAAGTTAAGAACTAAGGAAGTTGCCTCAATGAAAGTGTTGTAGAGGAGTCATATGTTGAGGAGGCTACATGGGAAGCCGAAGAAGACATGAATTCCAGATATCCACACTTATTTGAGGAGCAAGCAGAAAACGATCAATGTAAATACCTTCAGTACTCATGTCATGTCCCTTGCGTATCCATGTCTCATATTTCACGTTCATGTATTCAGTACTCATGTTCCATGTCCCCATGTTCATGTTTTCATGTAAGCATGCCATTCAATCTCATGTTTCATGTCATGTTCTTTCACGCTCATGTACTCACTCTATGTTCAGTCTCATTCTTAACCATGACCCATCATTGGAGGATGAATGATCCCAAGGGGGAGATATTGTAACACCTCGTACCTTCAGACTAAGCCATATTTATGATTTTGGGATTTAGGAAACCAAAATGAGGAGTTTAAAGTTGAAACTAGTTTCAGTTCTGTAGGTTAAATTTTACGCGAAGTCATACGGACCGTAAAAATATTTTACGGCCCGTTGATTCTGACCATACAATTCCTTTATGAAATTGACGGTACATAGTAAAGTATACGGATCATATAATTAATTATGGTATGTTGATCCCATCTGTTAAATCCCCTCAGCTTTTACAGAATACTCAAAAATTGAAAATTTTAAGACGGTTCAATTATACGGATTGTATAAAATAATATGGTCCAGACCAGACAGTAGCAAAATTCGACGGTCCGTTACTGTTGTTCCAAACCTATATCTCATGGAAAACCTGGCATCCTTCACTCCAATCAGTCTGCCTACTATAATGTTAGAGCACATGTTGAAAATCGTCTCTATTAAGGATGGCAAACATGGATTGGCTTATGATTTTCTCCTCACTAAGGTGTTCAAGCACTTTGGGATCAAGGCTCTCAAGAGGACAATGAGTATGATGAAGCATATGTTTACAATGACCACTCTAGATGAGTGTGAATGTGTTCCCAAAATGGGAGGAGTTGGGAGTAACTCCATGATCTCCAGCATGATATATGCTCAGGAAAAGGCGACTGAGGAGATCAACAAGTTGACTCTGCTATTGGCTCAGAAGGATTCTGAGCTTGCTATCTTGAAGGCTGAGCTTCAGCAGGCTAAGCAATGGAAAGAGGAAACGGGTACCTCAAAATAACTTACAATGAAAAATGCTCAACTTAAGGCTGAAGTAGCTGACCTGAGGAAACAAGTGGGGGACCGACCCAACAAATGCTCAGTGATCAAAGGGATACGAGTGAGAGGTTTGATAAGCTCCTGGCTAGATTATGAGCAGTTCCCTATTCCAATCTCTTCTCCCATACTCCTGGTCCTCTAATGTCCTTCTCTCTACTCCTTGAATACCCCAATCCTTATCTTGCTTCGTCCTATATGTATTTTTGCATTATTTCTTGGGTTGTAATTGACAATTGGCATTGTTTTCTTGTTTACTTTGCTGGTACTTATGGATCTACTATGTTTTTATCTTGATAAATTAAATTGGGCAATGATCTTAATACTTGTGCAACATTGCTTAACCATGCTAGTTTTGATTTTTCTCACGTTAGTGTTGCCCTAGTGGCCATGAGTTAACATTGCCTTAATTCATTCTCCTCATATTACTGCTTTACTCTTTTTTATGATGTCAAAGGGGGAAGATATGCATGGGGGATAAAATATGCAGAGGATGTGTCTTGCTGATGTTTTTATTGTGCTGAAAAGGGTCTGAGTCTCATGGGGAACTAGCAGGGATTTGGTTCTCATGGGGAATTTGAATTCTGATTTTGTCATCATCAAAAAGGGGGAAATTGATAATGTAATGTTATGCCTTGTTTTGATAATTTGACAAACATATACGAGGGACCAATTTCGTTGTTAGAGGGACTAGCTTGGCCTTTGCAAGTCAACTCTACAGCTGTAAAGTTGCTGACACAGTGGCAATGTCGCAACACTACTGTAGAGTTGTTGCAGCCTTTCTATTGGTCCAAGGTTTTGTCACTTCGTTCATCTCTCACATATATACAACATGTTAAGGAGTGAAAACCTAATCTTGCAAATCCAAATTGTTCACATTTTCATCTACAAGCCGCCGAGTTCATCAGAGCTCCAGTCAAGACCAAAGCTGCAACAAACTGAAGGACCGGTTCTATCATAAATAAAGATGTCTAAGTCCAGGTTTGTTGAGTCTTTCTTTCATTGTTCTTAAACTTGTAAACATGCTCTTCTTGTAAGTTGTTTGTATGTCATTTGTTTTCTCAAGTCTTTGAGTTGTTTACTTGGCTAGAGTTAGTCAAGGTGTGTCTTTGCAATAGAGGTATTGTAGAGAGTTTGCAATAGAGTTATTGCAAGGGTGGGGGATTAAGAATTTAATTCCTAGATCGCAAGAAGTTGTAATCCACATTGCTCAGTTCTTAGTGAAGTTTTGGAAAAATCCTACTAGGGTAGATCGTGGTTTTACTCCCTTGAGCAAGGTGGTTTCCACGTAAATATTCTGTGTTATTTACTTACTGCTTTAGCTGAGGAAATAGTTAGAGAACATGATTCTCTACACTATTTGGTGGACTCGTATAACATATCAAATGTGGTTATTACTGAGGAAAGGATCGAAAGGTACTTCAAGTTTTCTTGGCATCTCATGACTTAAAATTTTGAGGACACTGTTGAAATGGATGAAATTACAAGTGCAGCTAGATTGAGCTAGTTAATACTTAATAGTTATAACTTGTTTACACATTTTATAAATTCAACTCCTACGTTGTAAACATTACTATTGTTATTCTATTTGAAGGAAAAGGTCCAAATTTACTCTTGGACTATCGGGAACTATTCAATTTTACCTTCCATTACACTTTGATACATTCATATCCTTATCGCTAGTAAGTCATGTCATATTTGCTCTTAACATTAACATAGCTGCAATGTAAAAGGGTTGAACTCTACATGTCCAAAACATGTCCAAATTTACTTATCAACTTTTGATTTTGTTTAAAACTATCTCAGGTTGGAGCTCCATTAAGGATTAAGAAAAAAACGAGACTTCTTTCTAATGGGGGAGGGTAATATTAGATCAAATGGCAATTGCTCAATTACAGGTAGTACATGGATAAATTTGACCATTTCATTTTGAGCTTCAAGATTTGTATGTGTTTGGCGTGCCTACCGACACCTGTCAAAGTCTTCGGTGTGTGACAACAAATATTCTTCAAAAATGAGTCATTACTTAAAAATATGTTATATTTCGAAAAATCATACCAAAAAAATTGGGTGGTTACTAGCTCTTTTGCTCAACTTTTATGGAGTAGTTTGCAAATTTTAACAAGAGCACATTGCAATTCTTACGTACAAGTGGCCAACTAGTCCATCCTGAGATTGTTGACATCATTCATTTTTAACATCTACGTATCACTTTCGGTAAAGAGCGTTTTATTGTCAAAATGAAATTTTTCATTGCTAATTTGGCAACGATGGATATATCATTTACGATACGTGTTTGGCAAAACTCACTGCTTTGACTCAAATTTGTATCTATGTTGAAAATATATCTAACATGTATAAATTGGAATTAAGAATTCGATAACTTCAAATGAATAAACCAGACATTATAAATTTTAAATCCTGAATTTGCTGTAAATCTAGATTAGACCGACCCCAAAGCTGATACTGAACTCCGAGCGAGAAACAAAGAAAACATCTACCTCAAAATTTTAGCAACTTCTCCACCCCCACCCCCCTCACTCATCACATGGGGTGGATAAATTGGGGTATTTGTTTATTTGGAAAAGAAGTTGAAAGCAAGCAAAGCATTTATGGGAAGAGTAAGCAGCACGAAGGCCAAAAAATAGGGGTGCATCAACTGTGTAATAACCAATTTTATAAGCATTAAGCTGCTGACTTTTGTAGGTTTTTTAGGATCTGAAGCACATCTTTTCAGATATCAAAAATGAACTTCAAGTGCTATATGGTATTAAATTTAAATGACAATAGCTTTTTTATCCCTCAATTATTAATAAATTTTAATTTTAATCTTTGTGTTATATGATTCAACATATTTAATTTTTAATTAATTAAAATGTGTGCTTTTCATCCATTTATATCAGAAATATGTTATATTTGAACCATTTCTAGAAGTATATATTACCTTCAAACATGGAGTAATAGTACAAAACATAATACACGAGTAATTAAATGGTGGAGTGGTTAATATTTTTGAAAATCTATAAATATTCATAAGCAAAGTGATCAAAAAGACACATTTCAAGTAATTTAAGGTTAAAAACGCTTAATCAGATATTGCAAGGTCTGAAAATAGAATTTATTAATAATTGAGGAATCAAAAGTGTTATTATCTCTAAATTTAATTTTAGAAACTTTAAGCTAATAGTTTCATAAGTAGGTTAATTAAATTCTTTAATGCACCTCCCTATACTTCTTAGATTTTTGAGATCCAATGCCATGAAACTAAAATAATAGTTGATGCTACGTGATTCTTACGACCATTAATTTGCCATTGACTTACGTCCATGTGAAGGTATGTTGCATCTAAGTTTTTCTCCTTTTGACATTCAACAAAATTTCTTTATTGTTACGTTTACAATTTTTATTTTCCAACAGGGCACAATATTGTTAATTTTCTTCCACATTTATATGTGGTCGGCACGAAAAGCTTGATGGCTAGATTTATTTTTTTGATTTAATCATTCGGTATTTGAAGTTTACTTAACTCGACTGAATTGGATTTGCGCGGGTAGGCTTATGGGCGAATTTTGCTATTTTTCGAAGCACTAACTATGTTTAATCATTGATTCAAAGCTGTTCAATTTTAGCCCTTTTAATGCAAAATAAAAGTTAGACAAGATTACTCTAGTTGAAGCATGAAAAAACTCCCAAAGATTTTACTAGAGTTTGAACATTTTTTATTTTAGACTCCAAGATTTTTTCTTTCAACTATATTGTAACGTCAGAATTTTTTCAACTCCATTTCATTGTGTTGTGTTGACGTTTCACTTGTCAAAGCTTTAAACTCATATGCCGGAGTTGTTTCTTGTTTTAGTTAGGGATATTTTGTCCCAATATTATTTCTGCCTTAAAAATGGCTATTTTCAATCACATTTCTAACGATGACTAAATATTAACAAGCAGTTTAAAAATTAGCTATACAAACTATTTTTTACCAATAGAACTCTCTCTACCAAGAAATTCTTCTTCGCCATGGCAATGACTAAAAGTTTAAGACATTATACTATTCCATATTCTTCTTTTGATCTTTCAAATAAGCTACAATTAAATATCAGGTGAATAGTTTCTTTGTAATATGATACTTCTTGACCACTTTCGGTCAAGCTTGTTAATTGGCGAAGATAACTTTTATACTTTTTACTCGTAATATAAGTAGGAATTTTGTAACTCATTCTTAATTAAAGGGCAGCCCGGTGCACTAAGCTCCCGCTATGCGCGGGGTCCAGGGAAGGGCCGGACCACAAGGGTCTATTGTATGCAGCCTTACTTTGCATTTTTGTAAGAGGCTTTTTTCACGATTTGAACCTGTGACCTTCAGATTACATGACAACAACTTTACCAGTTACTCCAAGGCTCCCATTCAGTAACTCATTCTTAATTAATGGAGGAAAATAGAAGCATCGGTAAAAGAATGAGATGATGATAAAAAACACACCTCAATTATCACTCTTTTTTTTAGTTTCCTACCTGAACTATCATGTGAGAGTTTCCTACCTAAATTATCGTCAATTAGTTTGCAAAACACACATCAACTATCAGTTGTTCACTTTTCCTACCTGAACTATCACCAACTAGTTTGCAAAACACACTTCAACAATTGGCGATAGTTTAGGCGGGAAAATTTAACAATTGTTAGTTGAGGTAGGAAACTCAAAAAAATGTGATACTTGAGGTGTGTTTTTTACCCTTATCTATAAAAGAATTAGAAATTCATAAAAAGGGTCGCAAATCGTTATATATCAAGACTAATTACTAATATTTTCATTGTGAAAAATACAATAAAAGGCAACCATTGTAAATTAAGCAAGTACTTGCAATGCATGAACAAGTAACCGTACACACATCTTTTCAGAATGTTTCCATAGTCAAAGATTTGTCTTCAAACGAACTCTTAGATGGCAGTACTTGTTTTTCTTCTCTTATTGACCTTAATACAATAAAAGTTTTATTTGATTGATTGCATAAGAAAAAGTAATCTAGTACAAAGTTTCATGGCTAAAACAATGTTCGATTAGCAATATAAATCTCTACACTACTATAGTAATCTCTGCATAATTAATCTACAACAATATATGACTCCTGTATAAAACTACAATAATGCAGTATTTGCTATGTGCATAATATGAATATCGTTATGTCGTTATTAATAATATAGATATTAATATCCACTAAACAAAACATTGTATTACTCATGCAAAATTTTATCCCAAAAACCATACCTTATTAGGGGCGGATGCAACTAGTTCATTTGAAGTTCTAAACCAGTACTTTTGACACCGTATATAAATTTATGTGCAAATATCTACTCAAATTTGTAACAAATAGTAGGCCTAAACTCCCTAGCTTCAAAATTACAATGAATTCAATTCTAAAAATCTTAAAGGTCAAACTCAACAACAACAATAACATATCCAGTATAATTCCACAAAGTGGGGTCTGGGAGGGTAAAATGTACGCAGACTTTATCACTACCTTATGGAGTTAGAGAGACCGCTTCGAAAGCCGAGTATCGCAAATCAAAGTAGCTATGAAAAGGACAAGGCAACTAATAAGGAAAGCAGAACAGAACATTCAGATAAGAGAATAGTAACAACATCGAAATAGTGCAATAACCGAAACACATTAGACAACAAATGATAACAGAGTTTGTACCTTGTAATAGTCATATCTATATAAGATTATATTAGTAATGCAGAGTTTTATATCTACAAATCATAAATGTTATACACGGAAAATTTTAAGTCGAGATTATTTATGCAGCCAAACAAACAACACCTAAGAACATCCACCATTTATTTGGTCAAACTCATAGCACATTGCATATTGTGCAACATTAGTTGTTTCATCATGTGCAAGAAGCTAAACCCCCATGAATTAAGCCGAACTCTAAGTCCCAAGTCAAATCTCCACACATATAAATATCAACCCCATAAACTCCTGTTCCATCCATCAGTTTAACATTTCAGTCTAAAGATATCAACAACAAAAAAAAAGAACAAAATTTTTCAACTACACTTCTAGCTTGAGTAAAATAGTAAAGATGGATAGGAGAATGTTGTGCCAAATAGTAGCTTTCCTCCTCTTATCCATCTTTTCACAAGTCACCATTGCCGGTCCACCCATAGGGAGTGGCAAGGAGGTGAATGCAGTCACTCAGAATCCTGGTTATGTTGTGTTGGATCCATTACCGGGTACGGGCCAAGAACGGGCTTTCTGCACCGTTCCGGGAGTTTGTTACTACAGAACTCTCACCTGTCCAACAGAATGTCCTCAGAGGAAGCCTAAACAGAACAAGAAGCAGAAGGGATGCTATGTTGATTGCAGCAGCAAGTGTGAAGCAACTTGCAAGTGTAAGCATGCTCATTCTCTACTACCACTAGCTTAATACAAGTAGGTTTCAGAAGCATCACACTATAAGTATCTTAACGGATTTAAGTTATATACACTGACTGGGATAACGATTTTTACTCTATCAGCTATGCTATTCAGACTCTCCAAAAATGCTGCCGCTCCTGTTTAGATCCTCCAAAAATACACATTTTTTTAGGATCCGACACACACCCAGCAGCATTTTGAAGAGCCTGAGCAACAAAGCCTATCAGTGCATTTGAACATGTGATAGCAGGTTGGTTTACCACTTTTACCAGGTTACCTGTTAATGCTTATCTTAGAGAGATAAGTAGACCTTATTGTGAAAATATTTTTTACATCGTCAGTGCATGGGGTGTAAACTCTTCTAAATGAACATATGAAACGACATGTGTACTGTAGGAAAAAGTTGATACTGTCAAATGACACTGTTTTTTTATGAATTCAAAGTTTTGGTGTTGTTTCACTTCTTTGACAGGGAGGCTACCTAGGTGTGATGGTTATGGTGCTCTATGCTATGATCCCAGATTTGTGGGTGGTGATGGGGTGATGTTCTACTTCCATGGAGCAAAGGAAACCGACTTTGCCATTGTCTCAGATGACAACCTCCACATTAATGCACATCTAATTGGGACACGACCACAGGGAAGGAAGCGCGACTACACATGGGTTCAAACATTGTCAGTCATGTTCGACACCCATACATTGGTCCTAGGAGCAAAGAAAGTGTCACACTGGGATGAAAAGGTTGATGCTCTTATTGTGCAGTGGAACGGTGAGACAGTTAATGTCCCGACAGACGGAGATGCAGAATGGAGTATTAACACTGCCGAGAGACAAGTGGTGGTTGAAAGGACAGATGATATTAACAGTGTGAGGCTCACGGTTTCCGGACTGTTGCAATTGGATGTGAAGGTAGTCCCTATAGGAGAAAAAGAAAACAAGGTTCACAACTATCAATTACCAGCAGATGATGCTTTTGCCCACTTAGAGACACAATTTAAGTTTTTCAATCTATCTAAAGATGTCGAAGGAATTCTTGGCAAGACTTACCAGCCGGGCTATGTAAGCTCAGTCAAGAGAGGGGTGCCGATGCCAATCATGGGCGGAGAAGACAAATATCAGACAACATCACTCCATTCAGCTATCTGCAAGAAGTGCAGGTTCCAAAGACCTTCAAGCGTTGCCTCAGCTTGATGATCTTGATAAAAATATTAACCAATAAGTGTAATACTGGCCTTTCTTAAGTTAATAGTCTTCCTATTGTGTGTTGACTAAAATATTGCTATAAATCTGATTGTATTTGGATATGTTATTCAATATGTGAATAAATGATGCGGAAATCACACAGAAATTTTCGAGTTTACCATGATATATACATCCATGAGGTTATCTAATTAAGACTCAGAAAAGTTATCAAGGCATTAATCATAGTACAGTCAGACCTCTCTATAACAACATTTCACTACAACGACCAACTTTCTTTGGAACCAATTTTCATGTTATGTTATATTTATATGTTCTCTATAACAACCAAAAAATATATATCCGGACAAATGACGGTGTTATAAAGAGGTTTGGCTGTATCATCAAGTCGGTCAGAGAAGCCAAAAGTGTTGAATCTTTTTTTATTATAATCTCATCAAATTGGTGAGAGAAGCCATAGTGTTCTTCCTCACCGAGGCGTATAAGCACTAACTTACTGAAGCTGTAATTTATAATAGTTTATCTGACATTCTACCACTTCTAGACTTAGGAATGTGCCTTCTCGGTCCAATAGTTCCGCGAGGCATCATGTACAGGAAGCTTCTACAGCTAAACTTTTTGTGACTCCTATACATGGGTCACCAAATACATTTATTGAAACTCCAAGATTGCACTTTTTTGATCCAATGCAAACCTGCGAAGATGTTTGAATAAAAATTTGGTAAGAGAAGCATTTTACTTTTTCTTTGTTGAGAAACTAACATAAATAGACACCCACCAAATAATAGCCAGCCACGGTATATTTTTTGTATATTAATGTATAATATACATGAAATATACATTTTGAACATAATAGTGTATGTTATTTGTATATTTGGTTAGCGAATGTAATTATTTTTGGACTACCGGTGTAACTTGCCCTTTTTTTTGTGTGTGTGGGGTGGGGGGATTCAGAACCAGTTTAGTTTATAAACAAACTGTATCTAACCTTCTTTACAACTGAAAGAGCATCGCCGCTCCTGCATCGACCATGGCTAAAGCTTCCACATGTTCCTTGAGGAGTGCCAAAGCTTGCAAATTTGATAGAAGAAATGACTTGATTTGGATGAGGACATTCAAGAGATAGAGTTGGTCCTGCTTTATTTCGTGCATCGTCTTCCGAATCCCACATGTCAATAGGAAGTGGATGAGCCTCTGAAACCCGCGAGCATACACTTTGTATCTCTCTTGTTGCAAAAGACAGCTTTGTAGGATTCCCGCCCATTTCCTCAAACAACACTAAGACATTTCCACTGGATTTCAGCCATGAACGAGGAACGTGGTATCTGCAAGGTTTATATATGAATGTTCCATTCAAGATTGCTTAACTAGAATTGATATAACATTTCACTAGATACCCTCTGCAAACTTTTAACTTATTCTCAACATTTGAGATATACAAAAGACTTACAGCAGTTGGGATGGTTTTCCACAATTTTTGAGACATTTATCAGCATTGTAAGATCCTCTATAATTGCAGGAGTCAGTACAACCGCCATTTGGTGCAGTAGAGGTAGGCCAAAATCGACCAATGCTTTGTCCGTTCACCCATGCCTCACCCTTTCCCATTCCAGTAAAATCCATCGAAAGAGGGGTATCACCAGCAGGGGCATCAAAATTTGCCTAAATGAACAAAATTGTAGTTTAGTTATCGCTAACCGAAAGATTTGGACAAGTATTAACACAAGTTTTTTTTTTTTGAAACTGGTAAATTTCACATAAAAGAAAATATTACCTTGTACCATATTAATGGTTGGTTTGTAGGCAATGCAGATTGTGACTTCCAAAGTGAAGAACCTCCATTAGTTAAGCCCAATTCGTCTCCTTTCAATCCAACCTGACCAACAAGTAGGCAAAGTTAATGTGATTATCCTTCAGAATAAAAACCTTAAACTACCAGAGACTTATCGAAAATATAGAAGGAAATGAAAGATATAATAATGGAAAGAAATCCTTATGGACCTATCTTAAGGTATTGAGAAAGTCAACTTAACCTGATATGTCCACTGCTTTGACGAAAGATCAATTGTAGAGCCATTTTTGAAACCTTTCAATTGCACTGGACCGGTAATCCCTGCTCCCTTTTGATCAAAGAATGCTCCGTAGTTCTGGAGTCAATATCGGGTGTGTATTAGATCATGCTTCTAAAATGGACGTTATAACAATGTGAAGTTGTTCATATATATTAAAAATTACTCCCTCTGTCCCAATTTATGTAAAGGTTTTTAACTGGGCACGGAGTTTAAGAAAGAAAGACTTTTGAAGCTTGTGGTCTAAAACAAGACATAGATATTTGTGTGACTATAAATTATCTCATTAAGGGTAAAATGAAATTAATAATCATGGACCAAATAAAAAGAAAAGGGCAGCCCGGTGCACCAAGCATCCCACATTCACGAAGGGTCCGAGGAAGGGCCGCACCCCAAGGGGTGTAATGTAGACAGCCTACCACTTCCACGGCTCGAACATGTGACCTATAGATCATACAGAGACAACTTTAACGTTGCTTCAAGGCTCCCCTACTAAACCCTAAACCCTAATCATGGACCAAATAGCAGAGAAAATATGTGGCATGTAACATTTCCAGACGAACTGATGGGATAACAAAAATTCAAACCTGAAGCCCCACAGTCACACTCAACAGGTCGATTTTGTTTTCTCCAGGCACAACGGTGACAGGAATTTCAATTGTAACTTTAGAATTTCCACTGTCTTTGCCTTTTCCACTTCCTACAAACAATCACAAAGTTATGCAAAATGTTAAGCATTGTAAAAACAACTTGCCACACTAAAACTAAGGGAAACTTACATTAAGGGCAGTGAAAATCATATATAGTGCCTATTCAACTATCTATAGTTCCAACAAGGATGACACATCTGCCACTTTCAACAAACAACAAAAGAGATGCTAAATACAAAACCACCACCTAATATGCTTTAGCAAAGTTTTTGCTATGGCACCTTCACTAATGTACTCCCTCTGTTCCAATTTTTCCCAATTTATGTGAAGGTGTTTGACTGGATACGGAGTTTAAGAATGAAATGAAGACTTTTGAAACATGTGGTCTAAAATAAACCATAGATATTTGTGTAGCTATAAATCATCTCATTAAGAATAAATGAGAAATTCAAAGTTAAATTATTACTACTAAATATAGAAAGGTGTCATTCTTTTTAAGACCGACTAAAAAGGAAAGAATGTCACATAAATTGGGACGGAGAGAGTACTATAAACATTTACAGTAAACTTAAATAGCTTTGTTAAAGATGTATGGCACTCTATCTATCAGGCCATAAGATAGCTCATGACAGTATCTTCTCATTGTTTTGGGTAACTAGTAGGTAGTCATCGAACACCATTCATTTCCGTTACCTGATAGATTTCCATTAATGAAAGCATGAAGAACATGGCCAAGTGATTCCACATGAAGCACAGTTTCAGATCCATCTTGAAGGAAAGGCTCATCATTTTTTACATTGACACTGGAAAATAATTAGAATTGATTTCAGAAAAGTGAACTTCATCATGCGAGCAAACAGAGAACACTAGCTGTTTTCACAAAATGCTGCTGATTAGAAATTATAAAAGAGGAGCTGATGTAATTAGCTGTAGTATTTTTATGTTTTTACCTCAGAGAATACCAGAGATAATCACTTTTATCAGCTGTAGTATTTATCTGCTCCAGCAACCCCGTTTTTGTGAACGCGTTATCACTTGAGATGCCTACAGGCTCATTAACCGAAGCCCAACCTGATAGCGATCCGCCAGAAGCATCAGCTTCCGAAGACTGAGTAACAAACTTTGAGATGGTTGATACGGAGTTAATCTGTCACTAGGAAATGTAAAATCATCAGCTTGAGTGGAAATTTGTTGATGAAAACTTTTCGAGGAGGCATAGCTAGTGTTACCCTTGATAACCTAATATCAGATTAACAACACAGCTAGCTACAATCTATATTGGTGTTTCTCTTATCAACAGTTTGGCCAATCTCTCTCTCTCTCTCCTGCAAATGTGAAAGTTGGCCTTGGAACCTTGGATCTTATCTCTCATCCTAGAAGAGAAAACATTAAGGTAATTCTCCAACTCTAATTTCCTTTGTTAACAAGGAGGTTTGTATGCAATTAGTTATCATTTTTCTCTTTCTCATTTGGAAGATTAACTAGATCGCATTAGTAGCTTATGAGCTACAGATTTACAGAGGACACTTTCATTAATTGAAAAATAATAAAGGCTGTTATGCTTTTTCTTTTCCTACTTAAAGCTGCAGGAAGTCAATTCTTCACAAATTAATTTATTACTAACTGTAAATAGAAATGAGCTTCCAAAACTAATGGTAGCAGATTGACTGGCACAAGTACATATTCAAACAAGACAAGATTATGAGCCAAACCTTTGCAGTATTAAAAGCCACATTCTTGCAGTCAGGTAAGATGCTCACGGACCAAGGAGGTAAATGATATGAATTTCCGTTGAAGTTCACGGCTGCATCAGTTTGCGTACCAATATTGGCGAGAAATGCAGCACACTGTGATCCAGTTTTATAAACACTGGCCTGAAAGAAGAAAAGAATTAGTAAAATATAATGTGACGCTCTCCTTAAAAAAAGTAATGTTGTTGTTATCTGTACAACTCATCTTCTCTTTACTATGGGTTGTTTTTAAGTGAAATATCTGAAACAACAAAGAAGGAGAAGAGAAGTGTTAAGACAATTGCAAATATACCTCTATATTAGAGCCAAGAGAAGTGATGGTTGGATCAGTTGCCACCATTGCAGCCTCACAAAGCTTTATGGCTTTATGGAGATCTTTCAAATGACCCCACTTTGGTTGTCTTATAAGCCCTGCATTTCTCAAGGGAAATGTTAACCTTAGCTATGTTTCAAAATCAGAGAACGGAATAGTTCGACATTGTGATATAAGTTGATGCAGAATACACTTGAACATATAAAAGTGAAGTGACAAGAGGGAGAGGAACCATACCGTACTCATCTAAAGGAGCATCATAGTCATAGCTAGTTGCAATAAAGGGTCCACCACTCGTTCGGCCGAAGTTAGTTCCCCCGTGGTACTGTTCAAAGGCAGTAAATATCATTTAAAGATTTATAGCTTGTTTGGCCAAACTTGCAAAATCTGCTAATTTTAAAAAGTACTTTTGGAGAAAAACATTTTGCGTTTGGCTAGTCAATTTGAAAAATACATTTGACAATATTAGAGCAGTACTTTGTGTTTGACCAATGCTCCAAAAGTGTTTATGGGGAAAAACTACTTTTTTACCTTTGGAAAACAGCTACTGCAACTCAAAAGCACTTATATTTTTTTCCTAAAAGCTTGGCCAAACACCTCAACTTTCTAAAATAAGCACTTTTGACTTCTCATAAGTTTGGTCAAACCGGCTATTTAGTTCAGCTGTCAACTGTCATTGCAAGCAGAGTGCTATAAATCAAGAAGGTGGAATTCACTTGGTTAGAAACTCATATCGTACCATGTAATAATTCTGAAAGGTTCCACCTCGCTGGAAAAATCGAGCCACAGCAAAAGCAATGTCCTCCACAGGTCTGTAAGGGACAGTACCACCAAAAGAAAGAAACCTATGTTCCAAACAATTCAAAAAGGCGGAAGTGTAAGATTAATTAAAAGCGGAATAGATAATTTTGAAATTAGCACCAGATTTGACCTATATGTTAAAGAACTAAAACACAAATGCCTTACCATCCAGTCCAATTCTCAGTCCACATCTTGGGTGTTAAATCAGAATTTTGCTTGAATTGGTCACAATAAAATCCATTGCAAGTGTTTATCTGTCATATCACAGCACACACGGAAAATTAATTACCTTAGTGGCAATCTGTACAATCAATTAAACAAACAAGGTGAGATACGAGAAACTCACAATGGGAGCGGGGGCATCTGGTTGCTGACACATAACCCATGGCACACCCGTATTCAAAGATGTAGCCATCGATGCTGCCCAATTAACGTAAGGTTTGGCATGAGGACCATAACTAGACTCAATACCACCATTGCCATACTCATTTTCTATCTGCTTGGTTAACAAAAGCATCATTACTCAAAACGATAACAAAGAGCAACTAATATCAACTCGTTTCTTAGTGCTCCGAAATGTAGTAAATCACTATGAGAAACTAACCTGAGACAAGATAACCGGCCCGCCCTGGGATGCATAAAGATTTTCTTGCTTGATCATGTCAACTACTTTGGCCGTGAATCGCTTCATTTCTGCCTGCAACAGGAAGCCCTCATATGTTAATGAACTCAGCAAATTGAGTATCCCAGGAAAACTAATTAATAGCATAAAGGGAAAATTACCTTGAACGGTTCATTGTCCGTTCGAAATTCAACTCCAGGAATGAAATGCAACCAAAGAGGAAATCCACTGTCTCAAAATAGATTACAAGCATTGATTAAACAAGCGAAATCCATAGATTACAAAAAGGCAATCAATTATTTGAAAAATAGCAAAAAAGTATAGAATTACCCATAATTCCACTCTGCGCAAACATAAGGTCCAATCCGTATATGAACATATAAGCCAGCTTTCCCCACCAACTTCACAAAATTAATCAAATCTTTCCTTCCTTCAAAATCATACTGCAAATATGTTCATCAAGTCAGTTCTTCCATTTTCAATTGTTTTCTTCTTTTCTATAAATGGAAACACTTTAGAGTTTAGGCTACACCCTTGATACTCAAAATGGAATTCTCAAGTCCTCCAATCAATATTGTCTAGTTCAAGATTTCTAAATTTATAAAAAGGAAAACAAAACTGAGAAAAACAACTCATTTCTTTATTGTTCAATCAAGTTCTTTGGCACTCAAGGTAAGAAACAGTAAAAATAGGAACTTTACATTCTTTTCTTCTTGGTCCATAACTGAAGCAAAGAATAGCAACAACACTCATGGGTGGAGCCAGTATTTGAAGCTTGTGAGTTCGGAATTTTAGACATTTTCAGCTACACAGGATTTTAAATTATTAATTTGTATCTTTTAACTAAATTTCTTAAGACAAATACAAGATTTGAACCAAAACTACTGCTTCTGCTAACCTGCTTCCTACACTCAAAAATGGATTTCTGAAGTTTCCCAATCAATTTTGTCTAGAGCTCAAGATTTTAAATTTACTAAAAAGATAAGAAAAATGAGGAAAACAACTCATTACTTGGAACTCAAAATAGTAAAAATCTATGTTGCTCGACTCTTCAAAAATGCCGCCACTGCGTGTCGCATCCTCCAAAATTTGCGCCCTTTTTTGAGGATTCAACACGGGTACGGCAGCATTTTTGAAAAGTCTTTGACAAACATAGGTAAACGTAGAAACTTCCCATACTGTAGCAAAGAATAGCAACAACACTCACCTGCGGAGCCAGGATTTGAAGGGTTCGGATTTTTAATCTTTTTGAGTTACTGGTTTCTAAATTAAGTACTCAATTTGTACATATTAAATAAATTTCTTAATTAGCATACATGATTTTGAACCAAAACTACTGAAGCTGAAATTACCTGATTTCTCACAGGTTCATGTATGTTCCAGAAAACATAAGTCTCTATAACATCCAACCCTCCATCTTTTGATTTCTGTATAAGGTCTGGCCACATCTGCATTAATTAACACAAACAATAAATATTTTTTTTTAAAAAAAACAAATTTAAAAGACAAAAATGTAGAAAAAGGCTCACATCAGGAGTACTCCGAGGATAATGTATAGACCCGGAAATCAAAACTCTACGTTTGCCGTCGATCACCAATGCCCGGTGATCATATGTCACTTTGGCGGCAAATGACGTCATCACCAAACAATTCAATAAAATCACTCCCAACACTAACATTAATGATAAATAATAACACCCACTTCTTCCTTTCACACCCATCATCGTTCTTGATTTTCCGGACAAATTCTTGATTTTCCGATCAACTCATAAAAAATCCTATTATTATCTATGCTAATAAATAACAATGTTGTTTCTTAGAAGCAGAGTGTTTGGGTGTTTGCTTTTGCAGCTTTTAAGGTTGCTTCAGACTAATCCTTAATCAAAATTCTTTCTTTACACACAAACAGAAAGATTAATAAAGCAGGTACTTTTCAGGTAATATTAGTAGTACTGTAGTAGTTTGCTTAATAAAGGGGTTCAAGGTATTTATGTGGAAACTGAATGAAATGTAGGGAAGCTATTGTACGCCGGAGAGGACACGACACCTGTTGTTAATAACGTTAAGGAAATGTGATAATGATGACGTTGTTAATCGTCGTGTTGTTCATCATTCTCTGCAGGTGGACGGCTTTGCAGTTAGCATTATCACAGAGTGATGAACTTATATAGTATATCAATTGTTTCAATGCAAATGCATTATTTAGGCTAAAGGGTTAATACTTTCATTTTTAGATTTTTTTTCAATAAGTAAGAGTATTATATATCGTGGGCTCGAAACACTATAATAGCAGACTTTTTGGTGTTTAGATTTCTGGGCGCTATTTAGAAAATATAATACTACTACAGTAATATTCTTGAAATGTTTTGCATGAAAAGTGGAAATTATGCTACCGCTGATAGTGGTGACAGATGAGTAGTCAAAAAACTATTTTTTTTTATATACCGTTCTCCACATACGCCAAACTATTGCCGGAGATAGTAATCTCGATCCCCCAGCACTACTATCAGTAAATCACGTAATGTGCCTGAATGAACATGGTTTGAGAACAGAAGAGAACAAATTGATCCACCAGAATTCGAACTCAAGCTGCAGGCTTCAAGCTGACATAAAAAAACAATTTTTTGTACTGTTTGTTATTGTTGGATATGTAAAGCAGTACGGGAAGTAAATAAATATTACAAGTGTTCGAAAAGATAAACAAATAGGCAATTCAGAATTGTTGCAAGCTTGTTGAGTCTTGAATCTTGATAACCTGAAATCAAGAAACACTAAATTTGGATTGTTACAACTGTGGGCTGAGTCGAGAGATGGCTCTCTGTCTTTAAGACAAGATTGTCCCGTATATATGCTTTTACGTTAACAGGCAATAGTCTCCCAAGATAAAACAACAACTAATCAACACTACAAAGTAAATAGGTTGATTCTGACGAAGAAAACAAAACACGAAAAGATTTGTTGAAGAATGGAAAAGGAAGGAAGAGTTTTCTGTTTGTCCACACGTTTCTGCTGCTCACATTTTTGGACAGAATTTCAGTTGTTCTCCACACGTTTCTGTGTTGTGTTGTATATCTTGTAGTCTTTACAATTGTGCCAAAAGACACCAATATATAGCATAAGGGAGGGACTCCTCAACTGCCAAGTAATGGTTGTTAATGAGGGAGTAATAGCTGATTATGGCCAGCCAAGTAATGGCTGATTTAATGTGCAACGTTCCAAAAATCAACCCAAACGGTAGGCAGAAACAAAAACTTTTCTGCCTTCCGTCGTTCCAATTTCATCTTTTCAGAAACTCCAGGGACCAAAATGTAAATATTAAATAATTTGGGGGTCTATCAGAAGAAGCCCAAGGCCCACGACCCGTGACCTGAGCTCGGACGGCGGCGGCGGCGGCGGCGCGCGCGTGGGCTTAGCCTTGAACCCAAGCACATTTAGGTCCTCCCTCCTTCAAACACATGGTTACCCCTTGGGGTCCCAAACCCTTAGCCAATTTTGAGACTTATAAAGAGAACAATTCTTCATTTTCCAACCGATGTGGTAGATTTATCCCACACCATATTTCCATGCCTCAAACACCTTACTTCGTGGACCAATATCTCTTTCATTTCTTAACGAAATTTGACGATCTTTGGCCCTACGGTCATATACTCACTTAGTAGATTATGCACGTGTGAAGAGACAAAGCCTCCAACATGTGAAACTCTAGTGTTTAAGTCATTAAATACGGGTGGACGCACCTCCCCACCAAAGACAAATTTCCAACAGTTATATGAGGTGAGAAGTGAGATTGTCGTGTGCCATAACTGATTTACTGGGGTAGGTAGACACTCTTGTGAGTTGTGAATAAGGCGTGCGTTTAGTTTCTCATCCGGTGTCATATTTTCATATGAGCTTGATTATATTCAAAATCGTGTTAGGTAAGGCTCATTTCTGAGGAAAGCGCTAGGCTTGTTCATTGGTTGGATCAGATCGAATTTAATATATTTCGGCTTATAATTTCAATTTTTGGATTTCGCAACATATAATTCGAATTCGATCCAAATATGCTTGGTTTGGATCAGATTTTTTAAGTTCGGTTTCGGATAAATCGATTTGGATAATTCAGATTTTCCGTTCGATGTAAGTTGAATTGCTTCTTCATTTACAAAATGAACAATCAAATAAAATATTTATACAAAATTACTTTAATATATAGTTCTTCGTTGCTATCACAATCATATAAATAAAGTACTCATACAATCAATAAAATCATTGTCAATGATGTAATCAAAGAACCGGTCCTATGAATTAACAAGCCCAATTTAGTAAAATCATCTCATACATAAAATATATACAGACAATTAAAATAAAAAGAAACCTAAAAAGTAGTCATCTTTAAAATTAACAAATCCAAACATATTGAACTTAGTAATTTTTTGAAAAAGGGGTTGATATGTAATGGGTATGGTATATTTGACTTATTAGATTGGACATATAGGTAATGCCTAATATATTAATGGATAGTCGGGTAGCCTAAACATAAGGTATAAAAATTCAATTTTCGGATATTCAAAAATTTAAAGTTCTAAATCCGAAATCCGATCAAAATTTAAATATTTTTAAATAAAATCTGAAACCCAATCCAGAATTTAAAATTTTCATAATATAAGTCCAAAATGTTTGAATTTCGAGTTTATCCAAACTATGCACACCCCTAGAAAAGGCTCCGTATCAATGATTTTTTCATAACCATGGTTTGAACCCGAGACTTCTTGTTAAGGGATGAGTAGTCTCATCCACTACACCACATCTTTGATGGTGGGTGTGCATATTGTGATATAAATTGAATTATTGTATTGAAATTGAAATTTCAGTACTTTAATTTTAAAATTGTAGTATTTGAAAAATATATTTTTTAAAGGTTTCATATCCAAGAAGGTGTTCAGTATTTACAAACAAATGTCAGTATAGTATACCGCACCAAAATAAGTATCTAATTACGTATACAATTCAATATATATTAGGAGTATAATATTATATAGATAATAATAACTTTTTAATTTAAATATAAGTTAAATTGATTAGAGAATTATATATTTGATTAATGTTTATATACATTTTGATTCTAACTTATTGTGTAGATTATGTAAACTTTATATTAATTGCTTGTCTTGATTGAAACGTTTTTTCGTGATAATAAAATATAAACAAAGAATTATTTTTGTTTTCCTTGAATATTTCTATATATGTAAGATGTTAAGAGGATATAATTGACACATTTCTCTAAAATTTTCTTTACTTATGCAAATTAAAGTTAGAATAAATTATTATTACCGGCTTACGAAATCATATCTGAGGTTTGACAAGTTCTTCTAAACCATACATAAAAATTTCTTATTGAATATGTCGCAATATTTTTAAAATCAGATTTGCCAATTTCAGGTGAATGAGCATTATGTCACACCATTAGTGGTGGTGTCTGCCATTTCTGTTGCTGTCAGTTTCCGTATTTTGCAGACACTTGTGAAGAGGATGATGAAACTTCACAGGTTAGATGAGATGAATTCTGTGTCACGTCATTAGTGAGGTGTCTGCCATTTATTTTTTTCTATTTTATATCCAATTTTTCGATTTACGTCAGATTATTTGTGAAGATAGTCGTCTCGATCCCTCTCCACTACTACCAGTAAATCGCGAGATATGCCTGAATGATAACAGAGCAATTGATATCACCTACAAGGTCTTACCCCAGAAGAGAGCAAATTACTCCTATCAGAGTTCGAACACACACTGCAGACCTATAGCTAGATTTAAGTTTTCCTCCTTTACTATTCAGCTATGCTCGGAAAACAGGTCTGCCATTTCTAAGTGGTTTAACTTACTATATTTATTTCTTTACATATTAAATCGTACAACATTTATTCAGTGTAATTCTACAAAATATAAAATATATTAGCACATAATTATTACTATTAATTTTAAAAAACAATCATAAATGCTCATGAAGTATATTGAAAGTAGATCATATTTCTTTTGTATGCTTTTTAGCACAGAAGATGCTCTTATCGTTAAACTTATCAATAAATCAGATATACCTTTGAATATTTGAAAGAGAGTAATTATGCTCTTCATTTATTTTTCGGCACAGAAAACGTTAAAACTGTTATCCACGTGAAGCAGATATGCCTTTCTCCACTTATGGACTTCACTAAAGTATACATTAAAACACATCTATAATATGACTTATGTAATTAGTTATAATACACCTCTTGTATTTTAAAATCAAATAATTATACCAAAAATATTATAGAAATCTTAGTATACTTGCAACCCCCTCCATGAGGTATATTCATAACTAAGCATATTAAAATATAATTACACGTTGATGAAAATAAAACATGTATCTTTTAAAATTTATAAATATAAAATAAACAGAAATTACTTAATAAGCCAACTATTATTAATAATAATTTTTCTATACGTCAATCATGTAAGTTATTTGCATTTTTATTATTATAGTATTTTATTATATATGACTGTCTCATTCTCTTATTGTTTTATAGTTGTGCATATTTTTTTTTTGATATCCAACTTCCCGGCTTACGTTAGACTATTCATTGAGATAGTAGTCTCGGTCCCTCGACACTACTATCAGTAAATCGCGGGATGTGTCTGAATGACCAAGATTTGAGAACAGAACAATTGATATCCCTTACAAGGTCCTACCTCAGAAGAGAACAAATTGCTCCCACCAGGATTCGAACCCACGTCTCCAGGCCTCCAACTAAATTTTAAGTTTCCCTCATTTGTCATCCAGCTATGTCCGGGTACTGTGCATTCTTATTCCTACGACAGAAAGATTGTTAATTGTACGATTTACAGAATGGAAGGGGGTAAAAAAGTGGTAGACAAATTCCTACCTAAGCAATCCCAAGATCCCTTTTACTACCTTTTTTTTTAATGAAAAATCACAGAGTTTTCATTAAGGAAGAGTCCCATGATTCGGCTTTTAAATTAAAGGTGTAGACGTGTAGCATATCAGATGGTGCATAATTACTGAAACATATGATTTGGTTAAGGTTTGATTAATTACTAGTGCTTTTTGACTATGTATCAAACCTTATTATAATTTTTTTTAAATACCGAAACATGGTAATGGTGAATAGCACCCAAATTGTCGGTGGATAAATACACTAGAATTTTGTTCCAACATTTGGTAAATTGGTAGGGACACCACACACATTCTCGAAAATCGGTGTGTAAAGTTGTAAACTCACTTGTTCCACCTTTACATACTCTTCCCACTTTAGACTGTTTTTAAAGTTTTTTTTCATCCGATATTCATTAATTGTTTTAAGGTTTGGTTAATTTGTATTCGCATTCGAAAATTTTATATTGAAGGTAAAATATTTTATATTAAAAATAAATTTATTATTAATATTTAAATTTAAAACTTTTAATTAAGAATGAAGGAATGTATCACCTTATTCCACTTTTACCTACTCCTTATTGCACTTTGCTCCCAAAAATGAACTTTTATACTTTGACCCTAATACTGTGTAGCTTTAATTTTGCGTCCCCAACTGATTTATTTTTATTTAATGTTTTTAGAGGAGGGAAATAGGGAAAGGGAAAACAAATACTACATTATTGATGAGGTTTGAACTTCCCACCTTAACTGTAGAAGGCTGAGAGCTCAATCTGTGAGTTAGTTTTCAATAGTGGCAAATATTTTTTCAATCTTAACTAGAGACCGGATTGGAATCCTCATCCTCCTTCGTTAGGGAGCGATTTTCTTGATCAATGTGAATTTTTTGGGATGAATCCAAAAATCTCAATGCAGGAATCGAACAATGGATAAGAAATAAAAAAGAAGTTAGCCCTCAACCCAAATTGATTGATAATTTAGTTCTTATTATTGGTTTAATCGTAGCAAAATTATTCTTCAACAATGATTTTGTTGGGAGATTTGCTCTATGGTACTTTATAAAGCAGTACGGGAAGTATTTAACTATTACAAGTATTCGAAAGGATAAGCCGGAAGTTGTAGGAAGAAAACTCGTTTTTGTTGTGTATTTTCGTGAGCTTTATGAACTCGTTATTTTTCTGTTCTTTGTAGTGCTCAACAATGGTGTAAGGGTGTGTTTATATAGGTGAGGGAGGGGCCGAAAATCGCCTCCATAATAGCCAAATAATGGCCATTATGGAGGTAGTAAAGTCACCAACATAAATGGTGAAAGAACCAACGGATTTGGCCATTATAGAGGAGTAATTCAGCCAAAATAAATGGGTGAATTGAGTGCTTGACGTTTCGTTTTGACCATCGAAATTTCGAACTTCGGGGACCAAACCGTACATCTTGAAACTTCGGGGGACCAAACCGTACATCTTGAAACTTCGGGGACCAAACTCGTACATCTTGAAACTTCGGGGACCAAACAAGACATCATAAAAGAATTCGGTTCAAACCGTACATCCGAAACTTCGGGATCAAACCGTACTTCCGGCAAAGTTTTCTCGCCCAAAAAGATAATATCGTAAGATCCACGCCCCACGCCCCACGACCCACGACCCGTGACCCGTGAACCCGAGAACCCGAACCGGAATCGAACCGGACGGGACGGGCGGGCGGCGGGCGGCGGCGGCGCGCGTGTGGTCTTTCCTCGAACCGAAGCACATCTAGGTCCTCCCTCCTTTAAACACATGGGATACCCCTTGGGGTCCCAAACCCCAAACCAATTTCGAATCTTATATACACAACAATTCTTTCTTCCTCTACCGATGAGGGAGAATTACACACAATACCACACTTTCCATGCTTCAAACACCTTACTTCGTGAACCAATATCTCTTTCATTTCTCAATGAAATTTGACGATTCTTGGCCCTACGGTTATCTACGTACTTAGTAGATCATGCATGTGTGAAGAACCGGATTCTCCAACATACGTTACACTAGTGTTTAAGCCGTTAAAGTTGGTCGGTCGCAACTCCCGCCAAAGGCAAATTTCCAACAATCCCCTCTTGAAAGAGATTTTGGCGCACTCACGTGGTGTCTTTTCATTTCCAAAGAATATTTCAAATGGACCGATGTTGCATAAGGAGAGGTAGCCTCGCTTTGAACCTTCCATAGTTGAATACCATCGGACTTACTTACGCGCGCGGTGAACGTGATGTCTTGAACCGTCGTTGTTTAGTGTAAGCCAAGACAACGGTACCAACACAACAAATTCCCTTACTCTCTTCTTCGTAATGTTTTGTCCGTTTTGGCCATGGACAACGTCTTGGATTCTTAAGTGCGTTCAATTTGAGGCGGCCCGTCCTCGCACTTAAATAGGTGGTCTCCTACAAGATATCCCGCTATACCCCACTTCACAAGTGTTAGGAACCATTAAAAGTTTCCCAAAGACCTAACCTCAACCTGTTGAGGATCATTACGGAGTTTTGAAAACTTAACCTTTACCCATCCGCAGATAGCACTTAACGTCTATCGCGGGAACGGCTTTGGATTTGGTGTTTCTTTTCGTAAATCACTATCCGAAGTGCTCATGCTTCCACCGAAGCGATCAACCGAACCTTTACAACTTAGTTTTCCCATTGAACCAAATTACCGGGATCTCCAGTTCGTAAGGTTGGGTTTCCACCGTATTGGTTCGTATATTTTGGGTTTTAAGCCCATTCCCTAGACATGAGCGTAACACTTGATCTCCGGTAGTCCCTTAGTTAGTAAATAAGGAAGTGACACCCGTGATGATCAACCGCCATACGGTCTTATGTCTCCGACGATCGTGACAGATATGTCCAGACGCCGTCATCCGTGTCCTTCCTAAAGCCGACCGGCTAGCCACGGTGTAGAACCGTCGAAGGCACGGGTTTCTCCCAATAAGGGACGTCCTCTAATGAGTCGTGAAGTTACTCAACTTCTTTCATGCTTTGTATAAAGCGATAAACTCCGATACCATCATGAATCGGTCGATGCAAGTTTGCTTAGAGGATTTTCCAAGAACCACCATACACATTTACTTGTGGCTTTGGTGTTCTTCGATCCGATGTCCAAAGTTTGCATCACCGTGTTCTCTCGTAACCGCTGGACATCCGTAATACTATAATCCGTAGATAAGCGAATAATTCGATATCGTCATATCCGACTTAACGCCTTCTATTGATCATGTATTAAGATCATCGTGAACCTTAGTTCAACCGATCTCGTTTGTTGGACGATACCAAGTCGGTTGTAGTGTGTACAATACATTGAACTACACGTGACCCGAGCATATCGCTCCTTGTCTATGGGTGCACCATGATTCCAATCGGATTCTATGATTCATATCCATTGGTGGCTTCAACGAGACCGTCAACTATCGACCGTCCGTTAGATGTCTTAGAAATCCAATTCCTAAGATGTCATCTCGTGATACTCATATCTTTCATATCGAGACTTTGTTTCAATATGATTTTCACTCTAAGACCGTTGGTTTTTCAACTGTTGGCTTTCTAACTTCGAGTCAATGTTTCGTGATCGATTCATTGTTTCGTTTTATCCGAGACTTTCAGACCAAAATGTTAACATTTCGTGGACCAAAATGAAAGTTCGGAAGAAGCCCAACAGTTCGGCAAACCAATTTCGATCCTCTTCTTCCAACTCTCCGATTTGGAAGGTCGTTTTCAACACCCATGCCATGTAAGATTACAATGGCCCCGGATGTGAAGCTACTTACAGGGGAGCACTTTTTACAACCCAAAGGTTCTTTTCCGGAGGAAGATTAACTATTACACACGTGTGGTTCTATATATGGAATCTATTTCTCCCTTTAGCTTCTTTCCAAAGCAAGGTGCTTTTGGAGATGACAATTCTTTGTCAATTGTCCATGGTTCGTTCTCAACCATACAAGCTAGAAGGATCGGAACAAGTCTTTGTCCCCTCTTTGCTCCGTCTTGGTTCAACATCTAGAATCCCCGAGTTCGCAGATCCGGAATATTAAGTTCCTGGATAGACAAGAACTTTCGAGTCATGAAGATACGGAACGTCTAGTTTCGGACGGTCGGAGCCCTCGCGGGTTCTTGTTAACCTTGAGCAATTACTCCTTTTTCCTTTTCCAAGGAAAGTTATCTCCAAAGAATTCACCATTCTTTGACGCCAAGAGGCGATCAACACTATCGTTATTTGCGGATCCGGTGGATATGCAATCTACGAGCCTTAGGTCGAACTTGACTGTTTCGGTAGCCCATCTTTTACCAAGTTACCCCTCATAATTTGGGCGTACGACTTCGTGCTTGGCTAACACCGTTAGGGCGAGGTGAGAAATGAACATTCGTTTAATGAACGATGCTTCACATTCTCCCCTCTATCACTACGAATTTCTCAATCCGTAGGCTTAGTTGATTTTCAACTTCTGCTTTGTAGGCTTCAACAACTTCATCTTTGCTTTTCAATAAACAAAGGATTCCATACGTTGTACCATCATCAATGAAGATCACAACGTACTTGTCTCCCCCCTCTATTTTGTATAAACTTCAAATCACCCAAGTAGGTGTGACTAAGTTCTAGAGGAGCGGTGCTTCTTTCGCTATTCCCTTGACGGAATTTGAAAAGGTGATTTTGCCTCTTCATCTACCTCGCATTTATTTGAGGATTTATGTCGAAGAAGGCAACAATCTCAACATCGTTAGCTTTTGAATGACTTGCTATTTAACGTGTCTTAATCTATGATGGCATAGACGCACGGATTACAAATATATCATTTATTTGGCTACAGACATACTGTACCATTCTTAGTTATCACAGACCTGTTGGACTAGTCTCAAACCAGGTTTGACCAACATGGTCCCTTTAACCAAGTTAGGAATATGTATCACCTCATCTTAGAGTGATCACAATCCATGAAGTCCTATTGAGGACAACCTCTCCAACCCCTTTGATTTTAGAGGTGGAGTTGCTTCACATGAACAACCTTTTGCCCGTGGTTAGGGCGTAACCGGATCATATGTGATCCAGATATTCTGGCCCACTCCAGTTGCTTTGGCAGACTGAGTGTCTAATTTCTTTTCTGCCAATTCTTTAGGCCTTCAGATCATTTAAGACCGGAAATCGTGGCCCACCTTACTAGGTGTCCATTATTTTTCCTATGAAATGAATTTTTGGCCCTACTCCGCCGCCGGAGGCTTTATATGACCGAGTGTCCAATATCATCATATCAAAGAAATTTTTGCCCACTCCGGCCGCCCGAGGCTTTGTATGACCGAGTGTCCAATATCATCCTATCAAAGGAATTTTGGCCCACTCCGCCGCCCGAGGCTTTATGTGACCGAGTGTCCAATATCATCCTATGAAGGATCTTCTGCCAAATAGTATGACAGGTTCAACGTCTTTAGCTTTTAGACTCCTTTCGTTAAGATTGGTGCCCAGATAATTCTTGGCGCTTACTTAGGAGTGGTAACAGTTTTCGCACAGTTAGTGGATCTCTCTCCATCATATGTGCGAACATACTTTACCCACTTTTAATTATTAAACTTAAAAGAACCGATCTTTTTAAGTCGTTTACAAAATCCAATCTTTAAACGGGAAAGAAGAAGAGATTAAACTTCTGATTTTTTAAAGCGTAAGGAATATAAATTAATTTTATATTCCTCCTTACTTTAATTTATTTTTAATCAGACATCATTTAATCTTTATTCTTGACAAGTAAGAAAAATACTTATCATTTAATCTTTATTCTTGACAAGTAAGAAAATACTTATCCCAATTTCGGATTCTGGCTCATTTCAGTCACTTCATCAGACTGAGTGTCCAATTCCTTCTCACCATTATTCAGATCTTTTGTCCGGGATAGATACGAGCCTTTCGCCGCAAGATAGAAGTACATCTTCGATCTTCTCCTCTTGTCCCAGTTGACATCCTCGGAGCTCTCGAGAGCGCTTGTTTCCACCGAGTCTTGGTAGCGGTGACACCATGAACACGTTCATCATCATCACTCTCTTCTACCAGAAAACCATTTCCATATCCAGATTTGGTCACACAATTTTTGACCGACATCTTTCGAATACTAATAGTAATACAATACAAATATTGTCTTAAGTTGTTGGGAGATTTGCTCTATGGTACTTTATAAAGCAGTACGGGAAGTATTTAACTATTACAAGTATTCGAAAGGATAAACAAAGATTTCAATAATATTTTCGACTAGAAATCGAAAATTACAATATAACAACAAACCGAAATTACGATTTTGTTGAAGACCGAAAAATGGAAACCGGATTATGCTTTGAGTCGAGTGTGGCACTCTGTCCTTAAGACAATATTGCCCCGTATGTATCCTTTATACGTCCCGGACAATTTGTCTCCCAAGATAAAACAAAGAATGGAACCCTTGAGCAAAGGAAACTCAAGAGCTACCGTGAAGAATATTGAGTAGCGAAATGATGCTCGGAAG
The DNA here is from genome assembly GCA_034509755.1 of Anisodus tanguticus. Lineage (NCBI taxonomy): Eukaryota > Viridiplantae > Streptophyta > Magnoliopsida > Solanales > Solanaceae > Anisodus > Anisodus tanguticus. Next base: position 4,537,003 of record CM067549.1, on the reverse strand, counting down.
TTGTAGGAAGAAAACTGTTTTTGTTGTGTATTTTCGTGAGCTTTATGAACTCGTTATTTTTCTCGTTCTTTGTAGTGCTCAACAATGGTGTAAGGGTGTGTTTATATAGGTGAGGGAGGGGCTGAAAATCGCTCTCCATAATAGCCAAATAATGGCCATTATGGAGGTAGTAAAGTCACCAACATAAATGGTGAAAGAACCAACGGATTTGGCCATTATAGGAGGAGTAATTCAGCCAAAATAAATGGCTGAATTGAGGACCAAACTGTACATCTTGAAACTTCAGGGACCAAACTGTACATCTTGAAACTTCTGGGACCAAACAAGACATCCGAAAGAATTCGGTTCAAATCGTACATCGAAACTTCGGGATCAAACCGTACTTCGGCAAAGTTTTTCGGCCCAAAAAGATAATATCGAAGGCGGCGGCGCGCGTGTGGTCTTTCCTCGAACCGAAGCACATCTAGGTCCTCCCTCCTTTAAACACATGGGATACCCCTTGGGGTCCCAAACCCAAACCAATTTCGAATCTTATATACACAACAATTCTTTCTTCCTCTACCGATGAGGGAGAATTACACACAATACCACACTTTCCATGCTTCAAACACCTTACTTCGTGAACCAACAGATTTAACCTTTTAATTGACAGATTAAAAACTACCTTTGCGACACTATAGTAATTCTGTACATACTACTCCTATAGCATTAATGAAGGCATAATGATGTAGGACCAATGGTGTCACATATGAAGACTGATAAGGATCGCATTCAACGTCGTGCAGCTGGTCTTGTGGGTGCGACTTGCGTTATCCTTATCACATATGAAGACTGATAAGGATCGCATTCAATTTTCGAATATTCTTTCATTATTTTCCCATTGATTGATGGCTTCATGCGTTTGAATTCGGTAACGCATATCATTTGCATGACCTTGTAACTTGTGATGATACGAGTCGAGTTATAAATAAACGAGGGATATGAATTCTCAACATTTTTAGTCAATCAGTTTACTCAATGATTATACAATGATTATATTAGTAGTTACTCAAATGATAACAAAATAAAAATTATGATTATTTTGTTATGATTTGTTGAGATTTTAAGTATAAATTGGGATAATTTAGGCAAATGCACCTTTTTAGATCACAATTTGATTTGTCTCTATTTTAAAAATTGTGCAGATATATTCCTTGGAATATTATGTACCTTTTCGGACAATATTAAACTCATGTTACATGATGTTTGCTCAAATGTTGTTCAACTTTATAGATAAAATATTAAATTTTTGTGTAATTAAGACTTATAATAACTATACAAAATTAAGATTGTAATCTAATGTTTTCTCATAATATTTTCAATTTGCTCAAAATTTCTATATGATACAAAAAACGTCCATAAGTTATAAAAAAAAACAAAACGAGAATCATTTACTAAATAACTATCCTAAAAAGCGACCACGACCAATATTTCTGATTAAAAAACCCAATAAACAAAGACAAGCAAAATTGGGCTGAAAATTCTGACTTTTGTTGAGGAAGGAGGAGTTAGTTTCTTCATCCAATTTAACTTGCTACACTTTGATCATTGCATGATTGGACTCCCCATAATGAGCCATCCTTTTCATGATTAATTGTCCTTATTTTTTTTTCTCTAATTGATATAATTGTCCTCACCCTTTAATTATGAGCTGGGAGATTAGTTCAACATTATGAATATTTACAATTTGGGATCTTTTTTAATGAATTTATTTGTAATGTAGCTACTTGGCAATATCACTTTCATGGTCCTTGGCTCACTGGATTATGAAATGCATATTCTTGGATAAAAATACAAAAAATGCAATCTTAAGTGAAATCGTTTAAAATTAGTAAGTTTTGTTAGTCAACTGCTTTCAAGATAAGTCATTTTCTCAAACTCTAAAAATAAGTTGTATTTTGTTACTCCCTCCATTCACTTTTATATGTCAACTATTTCAAAAAATAAATTTTCACTTTCATTTGACACTTTTCGCATATCAAGAGAAGACAAGTACAATTTTTTTTTCTTGTTCTACCATTAATTTATTTACTACTCCTACCAAGACTTCTTGAAATTATAAGTTAATATTAGCTAACCAATACTTTGTATTGGAATTGTCACACACCTCTTCATTAACCCTCTAAAGAGATGGATGAGTTGTAAAGTGGTACTAATATTTATAAAAACTTAATGTTGAACTTTGAAATTTCATACTAGCTCTAATAATTACGTATGGAAATTTGATTTCAATTATTGAGGTTTTTTTTATCATTTAATAGAAATATTGTGGTAAAATGTTAATACCAGTCATTGTTTCTTAAGGAGCATTAAAAATCTAATAATACAAGTAAAAGCGAATGGAGGGATTACTTATTACTTAAGCTTACAGTTCTATATTTTACATAGATAAGTAATTTATGCATTCTCAATTCTTATGTTCATTTAGTAGGACTAGGGATGTGTGTGTGTGTTGAACTTGAGACGAGCTATTGATTGTATTTTTTTTCTTTCAAGTTAATTTTTTTTCCTCAATTCTTATGTGCATTCTCATAAAACTTTATTTCTCCCCCGTCCATTTCTTATCTTGAAAAATACCCTTCATGCCCCTCAAATAATTAAATATTTGGTGTATGTCCATAAATTCACCACTGATAATTCCGTTTCTGTTGAATTTGATCCTTTGGGTTTTCTGTGATGGATTTCACGACGGGGATTCCTCTCATGAGATGTGATAGTAGGAGAGATCTTTATCCTATCACGCCTACATCCGATCTCTCGAGTCAAGCCTTGCCATCTACTTTTGCAGCTCTCGCTCATTCCTTATGGCATGCACGTTTGGGTCACCCTGGGTAGTCTGTTGTTTCTTCCTTACATAAAAATAATTTTATTTCGTGTAAGGGTACGCGTATTACTCTGATTTGTCAATCTTGTTCTCTAAGAAAAATTGTTAGATTGTCGTTTGTAGACTCTAATTCTCGTATTTTAATGTCATTTGATATTATTCATAGCGATTTATTGACGTCTCATGTTCTCAGTTCTTTGGGCCATCGTTATTATGTTCTTTTTTGGATGATTATTCTAATTTTTATGGACTTTTCCGTTAGCGAAAAAAATCTCACGTTTTTCCACTTTTTTAAAATTTAGAGCTTTCATCCGTACCCAATTCGAAAGGGAAATTAAGAATATTCAATGTGATAATGGAAAAGAATATGATAATGTGTTGTTTCGGGATTTTTGTGGTAATAATGGTATCAATTTTCGTTTCTTTTGTCCTCATACGTCCTCACATAATGGGAAAGTCGAACGCAAAATTCGTACCATTAATAATATTGTCCGAACTTTATTGGTCCATTCTTCCGCACCTCCTTCCTTTTGGCATCATACTCTACAAATGACTACTTATCTTCTTAACATTCTTCCTATCAAAGATTTGTCATATTCATCCCCCCTTCAAATATTATATAATAAGACTCATTTGTATTCACATCTTAGGGTCTTTGGGTGCTTATGTTATCCACTATTTTCGTCCACCACAATTAACAAACTTCAGGCCCGGTCTACTCCTTGTGTGCTTTTGAATTTTCCGTCTAATCATCGTGGTTACAAATGTTTTGATTTATCATCTAATAAAATAATCATTAGTCGCCATGTTATTTTTGATGAATCTCAATTTTTGTTTGCTAAGTTGAGTAGTCCCGTGCCTAGTTCGTATAATTTTTTAGATGACGATGTCTCCCCGTATATTATCCACCATTTATCAGACATGTCCCGCACCCCAAATCCGCCAGCGGGCCCACTGCCCGCTGGTTCTCCAGTACCGTCACAGTCCACCGTCGTGGGTCCAGAAATTGGGCCACCTCTCCAGTCCAGTTCTGGTCCAGTTTATGTTTCTGCGTTGTCTACTGTTTCCAGTTCCCGTGGGCCAACAGGCCAACTGCCTGCTGGCCACCGTCACTTGTCCCAATATTTCCCAAAAGTTATCCAATTCTTCTCCAAGTCACAGACCGGTCACTCGTAGTCAACGGGGTATTTTTAAATCGATAAGACATTTTAATTTAAATTCTAATATTCTTAAATCCCCTCTACTCCGTAACCCCGTGTCCGCCTTAAATGACCCGAATTGGAAATTGGCTATGACCAACGAATATGATGCACTTATTGCGAATAAGACGTGGGAGTTGGTACCCCGTCCTTCTGGTGTTAATATTATTCAGTCTATGTGGATTTTTACTCATAAGGATAATTTATGACGGTTCTTTTGCTAGGCATAAGGCTCGTCTTGTATGTGATGGTAAGACTCAGCAGGTTGGCGTGAATTGTGGTGAGACGTTTAGTTTGGTGGTCAAACCGGCTACCATTCACACTATTCTCAGTCTGGCTCTTTCGAAGGCTTGGCCCATTCATCAGTTATATGTGAAGAATACTTTCCTACATGGTGATCTCAAGGAGACTGTTTAAATGCATCAGCCCTTGAGATTCTGTGACCCCAAATATCCTCATCATGTATGTTTATTGAAGAAGTCCTTGTATGGGCTTAAGTAGGCCCCACGGGCTTGGTATAAGAGATTTGCAGACTATGTGTAGTCCATTGGGTTTACGCACAACATGTCTGATAATTCATTGTTCATATATCGTCGTGGTTCTTCCCTGGCTTATATTCTATTATATGTGGATGATATTATCTTGACTGCCTCTACTGATGTGTTGCGCAAGTCTATCATGACCATGCTCAGTTCCGAGTTTGCTATGAAAGACTTGGGGGTCTTGAGTTGTTTTTTGGGGATTGTTGTCGCTCGTCATGCAGGTGGGTTATTCTTATCACAACGTAAGTATGCAGTTGAGATCATTGAGCGAGCTGGTATGTCCTCATGCAAGTCTACTTCCACTCCAGTTGATACTAAACCCAAGTTGGGTGCTGCAGCTGGCTCACCATATGAGGATCCGACCCACCTATCGCAGTCTAGCAGGGGCACTTCAGTATCTTACCTTCACGAGATATGATATTACCTATACCATCCAGCATGTGTGTTTGTTTATGCATGATCCTCGAGTTGAGCACATGAATGCGCTCAAACGCATCATCCGCTACTTACAGGGCACACTATTATAGGTTGTATCTATATCCATCATCGTTTCTACACGTTTCTCTTACACAGGTACATACTGATCGGGGTGGCTGTCCGGACACCAGACGCTCTACGTCTGGTTACTGTATGTTTCTTGGTGATAACTTAGTCTCATGGTCTGTCAAATGGCAAGCTACCTTATCCCGCTCCAGTGCAGAGGCTAAGTATCGCGCGGAGTGGCCAATGTGATATCTGAATCATGTTGGTTACGTAATCTTCTCTTGGAGCTTAACTTTCCCATTCAAAAATCTACCTTGATTTATTGTGATAATGTTAGTGCCGTATATCTTTCTGCCAATTCGGTTCAACATCAGCGCACTAAACATATTGAGATGGACATCCATTTTGTTCGCGAAAAGGTAGCTAGTGGGCAAGTTCGCGTCTTACATGTCCTTCCAGGTATCAAGTTGCCGACATCTTTACGAAAGGTCTTCCATCCGTTCTATTTGAAGATTTTAGGGACAATCTCAGCGTACGAAGACCGCCCACTATGACTGCGGGGGTGTGTTAGTTATACCGTGTATATACACGTGATATACACGTAATATACAGCAGTGTATATCATGGTATATACACGGTATTCCGGTGAATTTTGACCGTGATATACACGGCTTATACAGCTGTGTATATCACTGTTTTGGAGCATATTTTTGGTGTAAATATTGTATTAAATTAGGTTTGTACACTTACCATAATTATATGATTCTTGTACAACTAGAATAAGGTTTTGAGAATAGAATAGGAATATGAGTTTCCTATTATAAATTTATAAATTGTATATATATTCTTTCATTAATGAAAATAATCAAGAGATTATTTCATTCGGTTCAATTTCCAAATCTAATAACTGACAAAAACTTGTTCATTTTATTGAAAAAGAACAGACCACAAAAAGAGGACATTGGAAAAATGTACGTGTACTATTCACAAGTATGAACAAAAGAACAAAAAGCATGTGAAGCGTTAAAAGGGAAAGGAATATTTAGTTGGTCCCTAGTAAGAAAAAGTGGTCCTCGTGATTTCTCATCGAAAATTCGAAATCATCTCTACCATTTAATTATTACTCTATAATATATCTGAACTTGTATAGCAGAAAAATCAACTACTATCAATCAATAGCGAAAAAGGTAGATTGAAATGCAGTTGCAACCACTTCTGATTTTGAATGTTTTGCTATTGAATCTCTTTTAATAATTTTGACTTTTAAAATTTGCAAAGGACGAGACGAATCACATAATTATGTCCGGTAGATTTCTAAGTCTAATTATGTTGACTACGGACCCAATCACATAATTAAAGGGCTATAAAAGCACTAATCATGATTAATGAGCTAAATGAAGTGATTGAGATATATGCATATGGGATGAATTAGAAGTTGTTTGAAGTGGTAAAGTGGCCAAAAAAAAAAACTAAAGAATACAGTAAAGGGGGTCCCAAGTAACACATGATATTGCAAAAGAGTATAACTCCTAATGTATAAAGAATTTGGACATGATTTGAGAATGAAAACCATTCTTCATTTGGACCTTTCTAAACAAATTTATAGTTATTTTGCTGAAGCACGTTAGTTAAAGGCAATCAGCCCTCAGGGGCACAGACGAGTTGGTAAGTGGCAAGGTGATTGGGGTACAACCACTCCGACGTCGCGGGTTCGAATCCATGTGATGACAGTCTTTGCTGAAATATTGCAAGGATTGTTGCTGGGTTCGTATCCTGTTGGTCCTCTCCTTACTGGTCATTGTCACTCGCATATCCTCGATTTACATCCCACCCGCTGAGGGCCTGCAGTACAGTGGGGGTTTCGCCTTCGGGACTTTCCCCTTCACAAAGTTAAAGGCAATCAACATTTCAGCTAGCGCGCAAAAGTTGACTGTTGCAGTTCTCCAACAGAATTTCCTGGCAGCTCCAGGCAACTTTAAGCATTGTGGTGGACGAAAGTTGACCCTGAACTATATGTGAGAAATAATGGGAGAAATATTATTATTAAATTATGTATTTATATTATAACATTGAGTTTTATTTATAGACAATGTATTACAATTCTTTTTCAGACAGGATACTATATACAAATCATATTCTAACACTCCCCCTCAATTCACTGATTTCTCTAAATCTAAACTAGCTCACACCAACTCTAGTCTAATATTTTACTTGGGCCTTTGATCCTCGTTTTAGTTTCTCCTCGTATTACTTGATCAGCAGGATGTGTTTACTTGAATCAATTTTCAGTTTAGAGGGTAATGCTGCCTAATGCTCTGTCGTCTTCGGATTAAGCGAGAATGCTTGCATTACCATATTGTGCTGATGAGTTCTAACATGAGATTTATATTCTTAAACGTGAGGCTTAAGATACTTAACAGTTAACTCAAGTAAAAAATCGAACGCTTGAGGTTTTAATGGAACAGCTGCAAAACAATGTAAATCATTAAGGGAGCAGCATAATTGAGAACTTTATCTTGTGTATGAGCTTAATTTCAAATTAGAGGAGATCAACCCCACTTGATAACTTCTTGCATTTGATTGGTTATTTATCTTTGATCCTATTTATAGCTCACAAGATTCAATGGACAATCCTTGATCCTACTGAAGTAATTATTTCTTGAGCTATGTCTTAATCAAGATTTGATTTGGTACAAATTATCCTTTTTGCAATCATCTGACCTCACTTTTGGCTTTTGGTGGCACAAGGACTACTATGACTTTATAGAATTTATACTTGTTATTTGTATTCACTGTGCATCAAATATTCAAATATGTCATCTCATCTTACTAGTTTATTAGGTTCCAATTTCCAAAGCTAAAAACAGACAAAAAATTAGTAGTCATTTTATTGAAAAAGAACAGACAAGAAAAATAGAACATTGAAAAAACGTACATGTACTATTCACATGTATGAACAAAAGAAAAAAACATGTGAAGCGTTAAAAGAGAAAGGAATATTTAGTTGGTCCCTAGTAAGAAAAAGTGGTCCTCGTGATTTCTCATCGAAAATTCAAAATCAAAATCTACCATTTAATTATTACTCTTAATAATTCTGAACGTGTAGACCAGAAAAAATCAACTAATATAAATCAACAGTGAAGAAGATGGATTGAGATGCAGTTGCAACCACTTTTGTAATGTGTTGTTAATAATGTATCTCTTTTAGTAATAAGTTTGACTTTTTAAAAATTTGTAAAGGACGAATTGATAGATGTGTGATGTAAAGTCCCATAAAATTTTAAGTCCATACCCAATGACATAACTAAAGGGCTATAAAAGTGCTAATCATGATCAATGAGTTAATGAAGTGATTGAGATATGTTGGTATGCATATGAGATGAAGTAGAAGTTGTTTGAAGTGGCAAAGTAGCGAAAGAGAAGTCTAGCTAGGCCTCTAGTCTAGTTTCCAACTTTTCAAACCATTATCATTTAGATCCTAAATAAAGTTATTGTTTTTTTTATATTCAGCTTCACGACTTACACCAGACTATTCCTAGAGATAGTAGTCCAAGTTCCTCAGTACTACTATCAGTAAATCGCGGGATATGTCTTAATGAACAGGGTTTGATAACAGAATAACTGATATCACCTACATGGTCCTACCCCAGAAGAGAGCAAATTGCTCCCGGAGGTTCGAACTCACGCTGCAGACATCCAGCTTGATTTTAAGTTCTCCTCATTTGTCATCCAGCTATGCCCGGAGGACAAGTTATTGTTATTTTATTAAAGCACGTCATATGCAAAGGCAATTAACACTTGAGCGTGCGAAAGTTGGTCGCTCCAACAGAATTTCCTGAAAGCTCCCGGCAACTTAAAGCATCGCTGTGGACGAAAGTTGACCGCCGCATTACGCGATACCTGAACTATAAACAAATCATTTCGGCCATTCTTCATTTTGGGAATAACAACTTAGTTTTCAAAAAGCTTGGTTGCAACCATGATTGATGATGTAAATAATGAATCTTGGCCTAACTCAATCCCAAAAGCTAGCTTGTATCTTGTTAATTAGAGCGTGGACAATATAATTTGGGGGTTAATATCGGTGAACAAATAATTGAAATGACCTTGACTCTGATACATGTAAAGAATGGATATTGGGCCTAACTCAACCCAAAATTATAGTTTGTAGGTGAGGATTGTTCAAGTACATATAAAGAGTTCATGTTTCAATTTTATTTCTGATGTGTGACTCTTAACGGATGAAACTATAAGCTTTGTACTCTTCTTCTCCCAAGAATTTCATTCCCCAAATTATCTATAATTTTTGTACTTAAATTTTATAAAAAGTTGAGGTTTACTTAGCAATTGAAGGCTTTAACCGATGTTAAAACACAAATATTACACTAATAAAATTGCATACTTTTTTTCACTCAACCCATTTCTTGTTTGAAGGGCTTCAAAATCTTTGCTTGAAAGGGTGATAGTATATTGCATGATATAAATGCTGCTGAAATATAATTTCCGTTATGAATTAAGAACAAATTCTCGGAAAGGAGTGTCGAGGGCATTCTAGAACTGAAATCACAATTTTTCCCGTTATATGGAGATAAATTGATTTGTTTAGTAAAACAAAATGAAAATTCGGAACGTGGGTGACGATGGAAAACTAAGTTGACAGAAAATGGTAAACGAATGGCAATCTAAGCCTTTAATTGTATAAGTGGACACGTGGCATTGATCAGTGAGTGCATTGAACATTACCGGAGGATTTTTCGCTCGAGGGGATCCAAACCCCAACCTCTGCCTGCTTTCGGACAACGCAAAATCTATCTTATAAGGTAGAGTTTGTAGGTCAACTCTATCTTGTAAAATCAAATTTTATCTTTCAATTTTTTTAATTTTTTGACTGAACGGGGGTACGAATTTGAAATCTCGGGATATTTTCGATTACTTTTTTACGAGTAAAAATTAAAGACCAGCGCCTTTGAAAGGCAATCCGTGCAGAAATTAAAATGAAACAAGTCAGTTACCTGTAAATTGAGCAGTTATATAGCATAGGCCTTTATGACATACTGGGGTCTAAAGCTGAACATAGAGAGAAAAGAACAGTAGAATTTTGTGAAAAAAGGAATATCTAGAATAATTTTATGCATCTTATCGTAAAGAATAAATTTTGGACCTAACTCAATCTCAATTCCACGCATGCTCAAACCCCATTAACTAGAGCGTGGATGACATAATTTGGGGATCCAACATCGGTGAACATAGACTTGAATGTGCATGACTCTGATACTATGTAAAGAATGGATTTTGGAGCTAACTCAATCTCAAAAGCTAGCTTATGAGGGGAGAATTGCCCAAGTTTATATAAGGAGTACAAATTCTCATTTCATTTCCGAGGTAGAATTTTTAATACTTATTTTGATCGAATTTTCAAACCTTAATATTTAATTTTATCAAAAATATAAAAACATAAAAACATATGTACAGAATTTTCTTTTCCATCATATAGTAGAATGGAAAAGTAAAACATCAACTGCAGACATGACTAAACTATTAGAAATTAACTAACTATAACTCACACGATTACTAAATGATATCCAACGCTATATTGAAACTTAAATACTCAACAATCAACTTTTGCTCTATACAAGGCACGAGAACATATAATTCTCTATCAGAAAATGTAAAGGAAGAAGAGAATAATTATTTTCTTGCATATATATTTTTGAGTAAAGAGATGCGGATGATAATATGAATATACGGTCGTATAAAATTAAAAATAATCACATTCGCCAAAATATGTAAGTACCACACGTTGAGGATAAAATGATAAAAGATCGCATGAAATGGTTTGATTATGCCTTGCGTGGACCTACAAATGCATCAGTTCGTAGATGTGAAACTATGATACTGAAGGTGTTTAAAGGGGATGCGATAGACCTAAAATTACATTAAAGAAAGTTGTCCCGAAAGACCTATAACTTTTTTTTTGAGTGAATGCAGACTTAGCTACAGTTCAATAGGGCACAATAAAAGAAAAAAAAAATCATGTATGTGATATCTACTAGTTGGAAATGGATTCCAGTTTTGTTAGAGGATTTCTAATAATGTTATTATTATCATTATCGCACTTATTTAGATATATTTAACTTATTTTCATTGTTATTTTTATTTGGTGTGATAATGATATGAATTAAGCTTATATGAAAGTGAACATTTATATAGCCGGTCCTAATTTATTTGAGATTGGATGGTAATAGATATATTTTTTTAGTAAAGAAGAAGGTTTCAAGAAACAAGAACATGATGATTGGGTAATCATAATTTATAAGACTGTGTTCTCTTGACACAATATATTTGCTTATTTTTTCTCTATAACTATGAGCTACTGTTTTCTCTCTTATTTTCTGGGTAAGTTTCTTTCTGGGAATTGTTTTATTGTACATATATTTTTTTCCTTTTGAAAATATAATTTATCCCACGTTGTTTTCCAACAGATGTTGAGGCAACGAGCAATGTATAAAATGGTCCGGATGAAGAAATTTTAAAGCATACCTTTCTCGGCCTTTTGGCTAAGATCAAGTGTAGTATCTGTTCTTATCAGTTTAATATCTGATATGTGAATCATCGGCCCATACGATATTAACTCAATTTTTTAGGGGGAGAGTTTATTGAGGTAGCTTGCTATCTGGGCTCTCTAGCGTCACCCATGCGTTGCACTACTGCTTGGGCCTGGCGAACTCCACCAATTCTAGTCCAATATTTTAGTTGGGCCTTTTGGCCTCTTTTCAGTTCCTTCTAGTCCAGTTATCCACTAGTCCATTTCTTTTCTCATTAATGAAAATCGTGTGTTAATTATATATTTTGGTTATTTATTTTCAACCTGCATAAAAATCAATATAACCGAGATATCGTATTTGGCCAACTTTTTCCTAACCTGCATAAGATTCAGTATAACTTTTGCTATCTTTGATTGCTCTTTCCTTTGATTGTATAAATAATATATGCTTAGCTTATAAAATAAGCTATTATATTATCTTATGCAAGTTGAATGTAAAATAATTATATTATTAATAATATATAAAGATTAAACAATCAAAAGACGAAAAAGACCTCATACTCAAGGCTAATAAACAATTTTTCGTTTAGCAGTTAGGAAATTTTCTAAATTTTGTATAATTTAAACAATTTAACATTCAATAAAAAATGTTCTCCACATTAAAGTTATTAATTTCTAATTCCTATATAATTAACAATGTTGACGCTTAAAATTTACAAAGGACAAATTGACAAAGGTGAGATGTAAAGCAAGAAATGATTTTGGAAATGAGTAATCTACAACTTTTAATCCCCGCTTGTACCATGGATATACTTTCAAGGTCAAAGAGAAAAATTTAGTATTAAACTTGAAATTTGCTTATGGGGCAAGCGGTATTAAAATTCAGATCATCCACCTTCAAGATCATTCTCGTAAATCACTCAATATAAAGGGCTGTAAAAGTGCTAATTATGATCCACGAGCTAAATATAATGAAGCGATTGAGGTATGTTGGTATGCATACGGGATGAAATATAGAAGTGGTTTGAAGGTATTGATAGGATATATGCAAATATATTCTTTTGGTATAATTAGCGATTTTATATATCTGTAATTATTGTAGCAATATTTCATATTAGTTAGGTGAATATTTAATTTCCGTAATTATAACTTAGAATTAATATTGTATATCATGTATATAAATCATTTACATTAATGAAATCAGTAAGGGATTACTCTTTTATGGTATCAGCAGTCTATGACAAATTTTTTCCTTCTCCATGCAGCTTCCGCCGCCCTTAGTCTCTCGGCCATCCCTCCCCCCCCTTTTTTTTCTTCTTCTGAATCCCTAATTCTCCTCTCATTCCTCAATCATGGATTCATGTCTACTACAAAGAATACATTTTATCCTACCTTTGCAGTCTCCAACATCAAGAACAACATCCTATCGTCCTTGAAACGGAGAACATCAATACGCGACGTGGGCCGAACTTTTTAAAATTCACGCAAGGTCTCATGGAGTCCTCCATCACATCGTCAAACAGAAAAAAGGCAAGGAGAAAGTGCCTTCCACCGATGATGAAATAGAGTTGTGGGCAACTCTTGATGCTACGATCCTCCAATGGATTTATTCCACCATCTCTACAGACGTCTTACAGACAATTATCGAACCCAATGCCACAACAATGGAAGTTTGGAATAGGTTGGGTGACATATTCCAAGATAAAAAAAATTCCCGTGCTATGACCTTTGAGCAAGAATTCTCTCACATAAATACGAAGGATTTTCTGAATTGAAGTCTTTGATTATATTTTCGCATTTGTTTCGTATTGTTTTGTTTATATGAAAAGTGATTCGCCTACCGGTGGGAACATGTAGGTGCCACCACGATTTCTGAAAAGAATGGTGATAAATATAATATAATATAATACCCTCTCTGTCCCAATTTAAATGTCTTAGTTAGCTTGTCACCAAGTTTAAAAAATATAATATGAGACTTGTGAATTTTGTGATTTTAAATGTCTTTTAAATCTTAAATCTTATGGTTTAAACTTAACTTGTAATTTAAAAACTTATTAAATATAGTGTTTCTGTTAATTACCAAACCGCAACCACAGAAATGGAAGCGACTCCCTCCGATCAAACTCATAATACCACCGCCGCCGCCAACCACTCTTCCGTCGCCGCTATCAGTATGAGCGCCGCCAATACCAATCGCCGGAATCCGTTGAGAGTTGACTGGCCAACCATCGACGGCCCATTGGGCCTAACAGAGCAGGATTCAGTGGACCACGCGCGTAGGTTTTTCAAGTTCGGGTTTTTGTTCCTTCCTTGGCTTTGGGCTGTCAATTGCTTCTACTTCTGGCCCGTTCTTCGCCGACCCGGTTCAAATTCAGACCCGGAACTCCGTCGCTGTAAGACCCCTATACTATTTAAGCTAATAAAATCTCAAAATTTTGAGAACCCATTATGTAATTTTGGTATTTTCGGAGCCCATTTGAGTAGACTTTGTTTTTGGTGCTTTTACTTCCTATTTTCTTTGGGGAATTTTCATAAATAGCAGTATTTATGCCTCTAATAACAAATTGTGGTTATATTATTGAGTTTTCAAAACATAGCATACATATAATTATACATACATACACTAGCCGTCGTACATACGTGCAGCCATAAATATATACACATACATGATACATACACTGTCCGTCATACATACTTAGCTATAGTAAAAATCTGCTATAAAATGAAAATCTAGCTTTTTTTGTAATAGTTTAGAAGTATTGCTAAAACAGGTAATTAGTGGACTTAACTCCTCATATCACGTAATTGTCCCATTTTCTTCAAGCATTAAATTGGATAAGGGAAACAAGTTCATTTCATACCTGTTGTTTCTGTGTTTAATAATAGCCTTAAATTGATAATTGTCTGGATTAGAGCTAAGATAATGAGGATAAATCTAATAATCCTGATTCCCTTTGAACTGCATTTTGTTATGTTCGTCTTTAAGTGTTTGTATATGTTATTGATGGTCTAATTGCAAGTTTACTTTTTATCTTCCGTTTAGGGGTCAAGTTATACTAGATTGTAGTTATACTACAGGGAAATACACTCTATAATAGTAGTATTATTTGGTGGATATATTTGTTTGCTAATGTTTGGATCATTGCGGTGAAAGATAGATAAACACGTGTTTGATTTGAACGTATGAAGATTCATTTTAAGAAAAAATCTTAGCCTATATTGTTTCTTTATCCAATCTAGTGATGTTATAGTAACATTATATTAAGAATGATAAGCAAAATCTAACATAATGGGATAAAATTAGTCAACATATAGGTCCTGCTCTTATTAACATTTTGTAGTTATATATACATAACAATTATATTATAGAAGACCACCTAGAGAATTGCTAATTTGTTGGTAGAATTCCATCTTGTATTTAGCATGTAATAATGTGGATCATACAGTTTAAGTTATGTGGGGATTAGTTATACGGAGAAAAAGAATGATAACCAAGTATTAGGATTTTCATACAGATTTTATGATGATTATTGTAACTAATATACGAAATCAAAAAAAGCTCCTAGTACTAGTACTTTGGTACTCTTCAAGAGAGTGAACTCATGGAGGTTATAATGTGCAACGGTTTTGTCTAGGTTTATGTTTTACTCCAGATCTGCTGGTACTATTGTAGTGCTACATAGATGTTATTAGTCGTTGAGTTGCGTTATCGAGGCAAGAGATGTTAAGTAGAAGATCTAGCAAATGCCTCTATTTCAGTGGATTCCAGGAAAGCTCGTCGAGGGACTAAAATGTGTGTGAAGTTTCCAAGCTTTTTCCCCTTGGGCGGCGGGTGGAGGATGGTCCAAAAAAAGGGTGTTTAATTTCATGTGCTACAGTAATACTAAACGAAATAGATGCACACTTGTTTGCTTTAAAATTTCTATTGCTAAGTGCTAACACTAGATACTTGAATGACATTTTTGTGGTAATTAATTTTACTGTATTTGAAAGGTGATCGCCAGTAATTGCTTTATATTCAAGAAATATTAACTAAATGCCATACATACTTTAGGAGTTGACTTCTTTATAGTTTATATGGAGGTTGAGACTCGTATAGTTTGGTTTGATGATGAAGCGTCTTTCCAGATGTTATATCTTTTTGATCTCCTAGAGCTGTTGGGCAGGCAGCTTTGAGAGGAGAAATTTGAGAAGGAAACCACTGATAACTTTTTCTTGACAAGCTGGTGACTGAGGATCGACTAATTATTGTGTACTCAGCATTGCTGACGATAGAAACATAATTCCATAAAACATTTGAAGTAGAAATTACAGTCTTATATAGCACATTCAGAAGGTTGGATGGAATTGTGTGTAAAAACATAAGTCGACGTATCATTGGCTGTATTTGAGATGCAGGATCAAAGCCACTTATGACTAATCCAAAGTTACATAATTATCATTTATCAATACTGGTGTGTTAAAACGGATGCATTTTGTATGATATGACACGTGAGGGCTTTCTGTAATCTCTAAGTAGATCAGCAACTCCTTTGTTTGATGGTTGATTTATCAAATCCAACAAATCCAAAAAATTTAAAATTTGGTGATAGTATAGAGAAAATATTAAAGAATGACACAAGAAGGGATGATATTCTCTGTATTTTTCCTCCTGCGATTTATCTTCCGTTACTTCTGTTCCTAAAGAGTCAAGTATAGGAGGTGGGGTAGGTACGTCTCTCTTCAACGGCTATGTATAGTTAATACCACATCTGAACAAGGTCTCCTGAATTAACTGTAGAAAAGCAGTGGGCTATGCTTATCACTGGAAGTTATGATGGTGGGAAGAGATTCGACTGAATGTAAGGTGTAATTTCTCCCATTAGGCATGTCTTCTGACTTTAGCACACAGGATACTTTCTTAGGTAATTTATTGGTAACCTTGGTTAAAGAACTCGTTTGGAGAGAACCATATTTTGTAGGTTTCTCCTTTTTGGTATATCACTTGTATATGGCCATGATGGCCTTGTTATTTTAATGAATTTTTTTTACCTGATAAAAAAAAAAGAACTTGATCTAGTTGGCAGTTGCCCTTCTTTTATCTTTAGATGAACACGAGTGTTTAGGTGTAATGCAAGCAACATCCTCCTATTGCGAAAGCTGAGATACAACTTTTCAGACCTTCAGCTAAAGGTGTTAATTTTGGACGAGCATGGGTTTTTGACAGATACATAACCAGCATTCCTTACATTACCAAGAATTACTTACTAATTTTATGAACTAGTTATGAAACACAATTAAAATGTAAAAACAACCCTAAACCCTACAACTAAGAAAAAGGACTATTCTTCCCTGATCCCCCTTTGCTCACCACACTCATGATCCAATTCTGCTCATTAAAGCAGTGAAATTGTAATTAATATTTTATATGCTCAACCAACAACAACATACCCAGTGTAATCTCACAAGTGGGGTCTAGGAAGGGTTGGATTTACGCAGACCTTACCTCTTTATTTGTGGGGTAGAGAGGTTGTTTCCGATAGACTCTCGGCTCAAAAGAAATGTAGTCAATGCAGGAATCCAAAGAAAATAAGACAACAAGATAGTACGATACAAAACAAAGAAGCAACACATAGCAATACACACATACGAGTATGAATCTACGCGAAACGTAAATAATACTACAAAGAAAAGGAGAAGAGAAGGTGACGATGCTAGCCTCCTACCTCTCTCTCACACAATACGGCAAAATATAACGACCTACTAACCTTCTATCCTAATCGTTGACCTTCAAATCTTCCTATCTAAGGTCATGTCCTCAGTCAGCTGAAGTTGTGTCATGTCCTGTCTAATCACCTCTCCCAGTTCTTCTTCGGCCTACCTCTACCTCTCCTAACTCCTACTATCGCCAATCTCTCACACCTCCTAACTGGCGCATCTTCACACTTCCTCTTCACATGCCTAAACCATCTCAGTCTCGCTTCTCTCATCTTGTCCTCCACGGAGGCCACTCCGACCTTGTCCCATATAACTTCGCTTCTAATCATATATGCTCATTCATTTAAAAGAATGAAGTTTTCTTGCTGAAAGTAGGTGTCAACATCTAGTACACCAAACAACTCCCTACATAAGATAAAATGCCTTGCCAACTGTAAACATAACCATGCGGTGTTTGGATATCTTTTACTTGCTCGCTTGTGTTAACTACTGCCGGCAATATATCAAGCAAAGAACATAGAATGTGTCTTTTTGCACCACTTTGTATCTACTGTGAAGGCCTATTGGAAGTACAATCTTGACATTTGCATGTTTGTGTTTGGGGTGTCAAAGCACATTACTTTGGAACCTTTGGTGCTTTAGTTGTTGATCCTTTGGCAGAATAGGATGATACTTTTCCCTCATTTGACTTTTCTTTTGAGAAGTAAATTTTTTTTCTCTTATAACCTGTTACTTATATATCAATCAACTAGGCGTCAGTCTCAAATTACTTGAGGTTGACTATATAAATTAGACTTTTCTTTTATGATAGGTGACTATATGAATTAGACTATCTTTACATTGAACGTCAATCTACCACAACTCTCCGGGGCTGAGACTCGCTGTTCTGGAGGAAATATTTTCCCTGTATAATTGTGATAAGGGGAAGAAAAATAAAAGGACCATCCCTTGTTCTTATCTTTCTTTAATATTATGCTTGCAATACTAAACGTAGATGCTGGGCAAGTGGCCGTTTTCAATCCAAAAACACCAGGAAGTCCTCATTTGAACAATTAATAATGTTTCTGACTTATGCACTATCATGGGTAAGGTAAACAAAAATCTATGTTGCTCAGACCAACCAAAAATGTTGCCGCGCTCGTGTCAGATCTGGCAGGTACCTGGCGGTATTTTTTTAAAAGTGTTCAAGTAATTACCTCCAAAAATTACAATTTAGAAAGATTAACAAGTTTGGGCTTGAATTTGAAAATTTACCAAATTCCAGAGTTGAGAAAATAATAACTGTAGCAAATGTTCCAGACTTGTTCTCCTTTTCAAAGTTGCAGCAATATTTCCCTTTATTTCATATAAGATTACTTTACTGCTTTTTCTGTTTATCTGCTTCAGATATCACAGGCGTCTAACATAGAGATTTCAAAATCATTGAAATGCAGATGTCGTTGGCTCATCAATTGGTTTCATGGTCTTTACTGTTGTCCTTTCAACATGGGCTCTCACTTTTTCCATTGGAGGAGAGCGTCTGTTTGGTCATGCTTGGGACAAGCTGGTAATGTACAATGTCGCGGAGAAGTATGGTTTAACAGGCTTGATCTAGGTACTTGAATCTCACTCATTTGTAGTTTGTCTTTAAGATTTTGGATAGAATATTTGTTTGTATATATTCTTCCTTGGATTCGAACGTGAACTTTTAGATTAGACTGTACTAAAGATATGTCCATGTTCTCAAACCTCTCTACCATATATCTGATTACTTCTATTACAAGAGTCTTATCTCTACAATATTAATTAGCTTGACTAAATGATGGATGGTGAGCTATGACCATTTTTATTGGTATTTGAGCATGGAGTTAGGAGTCTTTTAGTCTTATTAAGGATCTGTATATCCACTTCTAGTATTAGAGAAACTAACTTGTTAAATATACAAACTAGACTAACAATGGACTTAAAAGAAGCGGCTTCTACCAAACTGTAACTTGAATGGGATTGAGGCGTTTGTTGTAGTAAGTAGTAGTAGTAATAGTATTGGAGCATAGAGCTTAATTGCATGCATCATAAGTTTGTCAGGACCCAAATATGGTATTTAAGCCGTGACCGGTACCCAACAAACCTTTGACCCTGCCAGGCGAACCGACTATGTTGAATACCAACTAATATTGTGAAAAACGTGCTACATAAATAAGCGTTCACATGATATAAATGCTTCAAGGAAATACAAATGTCAAATGGAATTCCATATGCCCAAACAAGACCAAGTCATGGAGCAAACTCTAATATTGAGTGTAACTGTTCTAGGACATACCCCGAAAAAAATAACAATGCTGAAAATAAAGAGAGAAAGCTGAATTTGCCTCCATGGACTGGTCCATGGCTTACTTCAGCTCCTAGGTTTGATATGTGCTAACTCAATAATCTGCTTCCGCTTTACGTTGAAAGATCCAGTAAGATTATCGATCCGCCCTAGGACAAGTCTTTAAATATGTGTATCCATTATTCCTCATAGGTGGTATTCTGGTAAAGATCATATGGAGATTTTGATGCAATGCAACTGTTTAGATTAAATAATGGTTCATCATGTTTAGAAATTTTGCTTAATCGAGTTTGTCTGCTGCTGGTAGCCAGTGGGTAAGCAGTATACATCAGCTTTAACTGAATCAGTAAGATTTGACATCATTTTCTTTGTTAGTTTTTTGAATTGCACGGAAATGCTGATAAGAAGTTGAGAGCTTACCATAAAGAGAGAGTTTAAGTTTTATGCACAAATAGTACAATACATCATCATTGGTCTACAACTAATATAGTCCTAGTGCTCAATTCACTTAATTAGTGACCTAATTTCCTAGTAGTAAGTATTAACTATGAACTTAATTAAAGTGCTTCTCATTGTGGATTTGACCTATGTACATCAGTAATGTAAATAATTTTTAATTATCTATTTTAAATTTTACTAATCTTACTTATTATGGGTGATTTTTTATAAGTATATTTTAAGTGACTTGATACCGTAGTTTTTTCTACACTATCAGTGTACGTAAAACTTAAAATTCAAGATAAAACTTATGATCTCGCGGATGGAGAAGGATCAAACCGTTAATAATTTTTATAAATACTTTGACTAACAAGACCGACTCATTCAATTGCTCATACATTCATTCCCTTCGCTCTTCGCTACTCATAAATATAGTACTCCAATAACTATTACTCCTCCACCCCAATTTATGTGAACATGTTTGATCGGGCATGAAAAATGAAAGATATTTTAAAAAAAACTTATGGTCTAAAACAAAAATAGATATATGTGTGGCTGTAAATCATTTAATTAAGGGTAATGAGAAGTTTAAAGTTAAATTATTACTAAATATAGAAAGGTAATATTATATTTTTTAGACTGACTAAAAAGAAAATAGTGTCACGTAAATTGGGACAAAGGTAGTACTATTTCATTTGAAATTCAAGTATCTTCACCGCCAAGGGTTGTGTTGGGGCGGATAGGCACACTCTTAAGTAAAGGTTTCAACTTTGAATCCTGTAAATGAAAAAAATCCTGATAAAGAACCCTTTCCCTTTCCCTTATGTTGCATGTATGTGAATTAGTCGGACTTCTAAAGTGGGTACCAGATCTCGAATGAAACCTAGTTTATGAACCCCCGAGAGCAAAATCTGATGAATTTGGAACCAACCTTAGAGACCATCCCAATGATCAAGAACTACAATGATCTCAGTTGAAGCTTCTTTATAAAGTATATGGCAAAACTAGTCACTGCATAGAAATTGTACACAAGCTCAGCAAAATCATATTAAACTTACTTTGTACTATGTCCATTAATTGACATCTCTATGTTCCTGCCTTTCCAAGCAAAACTATGAGCTATCATAGTTCCTTAACCTTCACTCAAGCCCCAAGCCTTTCCATTCTACTATCCCTTTGAATGAAAGTGGAGATCTCTTTTCCTTCTTGTAACCACTACAATTGTAACTTCCCACCAAATCTTTTTTTTCTTATTTTATGTTAGGGAATGCTATACTAGCTAGGATTTGGTAATACAAAGAAATTTTTATACTATGTTTGTATATAGAAATTAAGCTCTACTAAAAGATATTTTTGGCTTAAATATCCCTCTTTACCAAAAAAAGGAGAGAGTACACATGGAAAGATTTCTTTTCAAATCCAAGTTTGTCTATGATTAGAGCCTTAGCACAAGTTACCTTATGTAAAAATTGATGAAAATAAAGAATGCAAGTAGAAAGGAGCAAAATCTTATGGCACTAAGTACTATAGTTTTTATTTTTCTTTCTCTCTTCTATGGAAAGAGGGGATATTAGCGTGGTATACTTGATTGATCAAGAAGAATTTGTAATTAAGTCGACATAGCTCACTAATTGGATTTAAAACTAAAAAGGCTCCCCCCCACCTTCGAGTCTTGATTAGATCCTTAGCGCAATTTACCTTATATAAAAATAGAGAACGTCAAATAAAAAAATACAATGTCTCGCAACAGGATTATTATATCTTGGATTTTCTCTATCTCTCTTTTATGAAAAGAGGGGATAATACATGATGTAATATACCTGATCGTTTAATCAACAAGACATAATAAGTTGACATATCTCTCTAATTGGTTTTAAAACTATAAGAAGCCTACCCCCTCTCACCTAACACACATTCTTTCCATCAATAAAAACCCAAGTCTTCTCATCTATCATCATTCCCCTCTCAAACTTCAAACTTCTCTTAGTCCATTCCTCTCTATATTCCACACATCCCATTCTTTTCATAAAGAGAAAACAACAACAAAAATGAAACACCAAATTCTTTCTTCTCTTTCACTTATTTTACCTATCCTCCATTTTTCCACTTCAACACTAGCTCAAACAGCCACAGCCCCAGCACCCTCTGGCCCAATCAACATAACACAAATCCTAGAAAAAGCTGGCCAATTCACCACTTTAATCAGGCTCATGAAAGTCACAAGTGTTGGTGACCAAATCAACACACAACTCAACAATTCTAACCAAGGCATGACTGTTTTTGCACCAACTGATAATGCATTTTCTAGCCTAAAATCAGGCACTATAAATTCTCTAAATGCTCAACAACAAGTTGCACTTTTGCAATTTCATGTTCTTCCAAATTTTATTTCTATGACACAATTTCAAACTGTGAGTAACCCTTTGAGGACACAAGCCGGTGATGCTAGTCCCGGCGATTTTCCGTTAAATGTGACGACTTCCGGCAACCAAGTGAATGTG
Organism: Anisodus tanguticus; assembly: GCA_034509755.1. Lineage (NCBI taxonomy): Eukaryota > Viridiplantae > Streptophyta > Magnoliopsida > Solanales > Solanaceae > Anisodus > Anisodus tanguticus. The sequence goes on along the minus strand of CM067549.1, from coordinate 4,514,428 downwards.
TCCACCGGTGTTGATGATGCTACTGTGGCTAACACAATTTATACTGATGGTCAGCTTGCAGTTTATCAGGTTGAATTATTATTAAGAAAACATGCTGTTTATTTGTACGAGGGGAAATGTTTTTCAGAAAATAAATTCTTTTAATGTTTGGTTGCGAGAGAATATATTACAGGAAAATATTTTAGGAAAATGACTTCTCTTGCTTTTGGGCAGAAGTCATGAGAGAGTATATTATAGGAAAATAGTTTATTAAAGCCTTTTGGACAGAAGTCATTTTTCTTGATAATATCTCTACTTTTAACTTCATATCAATATTTAACCAACAATTAAATATTATTTTCAATATTTAAAACTAAAATATTTTACCAAAACATTGTCTGATTTGCTAATTAATACTTATTATTTTGAATCTTCAAGAAATAATTTTTCACGATTTTTTTTTTCACTTTACAAACAAATATCGGAAAACATTTTAGAAAGAATTACAGTAATATTTTTCAGAAAATAAATCATTTTTCAGAGAATGTTTCTCTAAAAATGACCACCATCATATCAAATAAACCCCAAAAGTAAAATATTGATAGACGGAAATTACTTCAAGATTTTGATGTACGTTAATATCCTTAAAAAAACTAAATTACTCCCTCACATTGACATGCAAATATGTAATTTTACAGTGAATTTAAGTTATATATTATTAATGAAAATTTTATACCATCAGATCACCTTAATTATTTTAGCAGGTAACTTATTTTATTTTTAAGATAACAAATTAATTTCATATTTTTTAAGAAAGTTTACTTGTAAATATTCTTTCAATAACCTGATAGTGCAAAAATTATTTAGATTAACGATATATATGTAACTTAAACTCTTGTAATACCCGCTATTAGAAGTTAAGTGCATGTCTCCAACCAATTATTTTTCATGTCAGGTTGATAAAGTGCTTCAACCTATGAGTATCTTTGCTGCTGCTGCTCCGGCAACTGCACCGGCTCCGGCGATGTTGAAATCAAAGAGAAAGTCTCCGGAAGGATTGAGCCCTAGCTCCGGCAGTGACGACTCGCCGGCGGGTGCTTCAGGTGCTGAGAGAATTGCCATGCATGGTGCGACGGTTTTGGTTTTTGGAGTTTCCTTATTTGCGTTGTTGTGAATTATAGAAATTGGACGGTGAGGATTTGTTGTGATTTTTGATGCGTTGGTTCAACGGTTGTGATTCATTTGAACCCTTTTTATTTTAAATTCTTCTTGTTCATGTACCCTTTGTCCGTAATTTTTTTTAACCTTTTTTCATTTTGGGTATATTCATGTGTAACTACTAAGAAACAATTTTTGATGTATCTCATAATATCTGTATTTTCTAATAGTTTTGTCTCTTCTAGCATTTTTTTTAAAAAAAAAGTTGTTTTATTACAATAGGGGTAGGGAAAAGGAAAATGAAGAGGGGATGTCAACGTGTGTATTCGAACCTTCACCAATAAAGTGTGATAATAGCTACTAGATCCCTATTATCTCTTCTGACATTTGTATTACCATTTCGTATTAAAATATTTTGGCCAAATTTCTGTAATCACACCATGAAGTAAAATACTTCTATTTCTTTAAAAAAAGAAGTTTTTCTTAGCTTTTAAACAAAAAAGTTTATCTTATTGAGTGGTAAATTTACTGATAGAACTGTTACGAGAATGGATTAATTACTGATAGGAAGTGCTGCGCTTCTTCTAAAGTAGAATTCGAAGAACATAAAGAAAGACTAATCATATTTATCAGTTGCTACATATAACATGTGTGAAAATAATGATATCACCTAGATCATTATTTTTATACGTGTATTACGCATAATTTGTTTTGTATCTTGATATTTTGCTATTTTGTTTTTCATGCAATATTGCATTGATTACGTTTCTTTTGAGCCGATAGTCTATCTGAAATAGTCTTTTTACCCCACAAAATATAAAGGTAAGGTATGCGTACATCCTACTCTCCTCATACCTCACTTATAGAATTATACCGAATATGTTATTGTTATTGTTGTATACATCCGGCATTAGAAATTTATTCAACCATTGATGGCTCTGATATTGTCACAAGGTTCACTCAAGCAAGAAGGTTATTGCTTATTCAAGACTCTAAGAAATTTTTTTTTTTTTTTTTGTAAAATGACTTGATTCCAGTTCAAATATATCGTTTACTACAATTCATTCTACTTAACTGCTCACGATTTTTTGGGATATCTTTATCTTAAAAGCTTCGAAGTTCTATAATGTTTTAAGTAGTACTAATATCTTTGTCCAAGTTTTATTTTTGCAATAAAAATGATCATCTATTACATTTCAAACTATGGATATATCCATTCCACTTGTAATTTTACATTGGGCTATTGACAGAGTGGACAAAGCTTTGTTCCTATATAAGCTGAAAGCCCATAGAGAGAGGCCTCTCATGTCGTGGGCAAACAGGTCTTCCAGCCCATTATAGTGGTGACTACATTGAATTGCAACGAGGGTTATTTGCACTTTTTCCCCATTTGTGCAGCTCTTTAATTTTTTCCCTTATAATAAATAATTTTTTTTGCGGAATATAAATTTATATTTTTGCATCATAACATTCTACAAGTTATGCCTCATGTCCTTAAAGAACTTATGTCCTGCTAGGCATAAGTTCGATTTTAAAGGGTAAAAATTAAAGAGCAACCCATTTGAAGGGAAAACCGTGCAGATACTTCTTGCAGCGAATGGGTTAAGCCTCTTGTTAATGGGCCAAATACAGGACAGAAGAGGAGAGCTCTGACTAAACAACAGTACTTACTAAACTAGTCTCTTCTTTGAGTCCTTAAGTCAAAACACTAAATAAGTGATCATCAGTCTTTAACTTGGAATTAGTGGTAGAAATGACACGAGGAAGCTACTGGTAGCAACCATATTTAGAATATATTCAATTTTTGAATCTATTTAAAGTTAAAAACATTATAAATTTCGGCTATTCGTTAAATATGGAGCCGGTTTTAGACTTAATATAAGCAAGTAATTTAAAGTAGTCGCTAATTAACAATTTAATCTTTTGTGTAAATCATCTGTTAAAATTCAATATGATACACAAGGTAATCGAGATCCAAATTTGGGATTTTAATACTGCTATCAAAAAATATTTCCACATTATTCATCCAAGAAAATGAATCATATCTACACATTTAAAGCTCTTGCAAATAGATACCACGACAAAAAGCTAGCTCAAGAGATAAGAACTAAGATTATATAAGGATACCGAAAAGCTACATCCCGCCAATGTGGAGTAAGTTGCATGTGAGACTTCTAATTTTTTTGGAAAGTGTTTCTCCAATTTCTTTACCAAACACGAGTATCAATCAGTGTTTTAAAAAACGGGAGCGTGAGGCGGGACATTTTATTTAGAACTGAACGAGACGTAATCCCTTAGGCATGGGGCGTAAGCCCATGAATATTTAAAATTTTAATTTATAATGTAGTAAAATAGTATAATAATAAAAATAATTATAAAAAATACATTAATAGTTTTAAAAAGTTAAACACATGACTAAAGAAACTCGTAGAGAATAAAACTTCTAACATGATTTTACAAGTATATATAATGTAATAATATAAAAGCTACTATTGTGAAATGCAAATCAAAATCACAATTTCTCAAATATATTACTATCATACTATGCAATTTAAGTCCCTAAAAGAAAATAAGTAGGAGTAATAAACTTTATTAGTATTATAAATAAAACATCACTCCTTATTGAATAATATAAAATTATTTTTAAATAGCGAAATAATAAAATATAATATTTTTGAGATATAAAACAAAAACATGAATACCAATGACAAGTGAAGATGTATAATTCGGCAATGTATTTTTTAAAAGAAATATTAAATGATATTCACCCGCGGTATTGTCAAATTGTAGTAAATATGCAATACTATGACTTGTTATTTGAGCTATTCTCAATCTTATTATTTCTATAGATGAAAAATAATAATTAAGCATCATTCATATATAAAAGAATCATGAGGATCAACAATGTTAACTAAGGAATCTGACACATGATTTATATATGAACTATTAGGCGAGCCCCGAACGTTGGGCGTTAGGCGTGATTAGGACGTACAATTGGATGCTTAAATCATAAACCTCACAGAACTAAGCCCCACACGTGAGCCCCGAGGCATTTTGCTATTGCCCCTCCCAGGGCGAGCCTTGAGGCGAGTCCCAAAATTGCCTTTTAAAACACTGGTACCAACTTGGAATAAAAAAAAAACCACCAATTTTTTTTGATGAAATGGTAAGTATCCCTCAATCCTTAATAAATTTTTTTGGATTCGAGCCGTGAAAAAGATGTCGTCTTTGACAGAGACTGATCTATCCTCAAAGTAAGACTTTCTAGCTTGAATTCCAGTTAATTAGACGCCTAATTGGGTATCGTACACCGATAAGAAATAAAAATAAACACACAAGTACTACCAACAAAGATGCCCAATGATCTGTAACCTAGCCAACATGTTCGTTTTATATATTCGAATGAGAGGAAATTATTTGATATCTGGGTAAGGAATTTATGTCAAGTTTGCCGTGCATATTATAAGAGATTTTAATTTAATAATAGTAAGTATTGAGTGAGTGTGTAGGTACGTATGTCACATTCCTAGTAGTACTATTTGTTTTTGCTTTTCCAAGAGAATTAGGGTTAATTATAAAGAATCATTCAAAGAGATAGACATACAGAGTTTATACTTTATACTACATTACACTAATCTATTACTCACTATTTTCAGTGTACATTATCCGTCTTTTAAGGTCTTGTTATCCAACCACTGTAAGATTGATATTTCATCGATCACAATTTATGTGATATAATTCAAATTTCTATACAGAGTTAAATTTCTTAATTTTAAAGAATTAAGATATAATTTTTAACTTTTCTTAAAAGTAAAATATACATATTTGAAACTACATAAAAAGTGTTATAAGTCATAATAATAAAAAAATTAAAGTATTTAGAAAGGATTTGAAAAATTGTGGTAAAAAAAAACCTCTTTTGACTCTTGAAATGCAAATTATATCACATAAATTGATAGAGTGGGATCATTTATCACTCCTTAAACATTTTATTTAATTGTCACTCCACATTAGAACAGTAAGCTAATGTGAAATAAATTAGGTGAGAATTTAAAAAAAATAAAAGTCAAATAAATTCAATTTTTCAAAATAATTAATATTCGAGACCAAAGAAAGTAGTATATCATAGACTATATATTACTAATGAACAGGGGTGAAGTTAAACTTTTTAGTAAGAAAAGTTCAAAATATGAAGAAGTAAATACACGAAAATATCAAAAAAATTCAATATATAATATATATACATAAAAAAGGAAGTTTAACCTAACGTAATTATTCGACGAATGAGTCCTAATTGACTTCTCTCGAACAAAAATAGTTCAGCCTCTATTAATTAATGAGCATATTTATTCATTTTCCAAATGTTATGATGGTGACATTACGTTTTCCACTTCTTTCGCATATTCTTTTTTTTTTGTTATTAATTTAGTACTCTATCTCTTTAAAATTATTTGTCATTTTTTTACTTTACACGTCTCTTAAGAAATATTAATTAAGATGAATATTTAACCTACATTATCCTTATTTATGTCTAAGCTATAACCTCCCTCCATTAAATTTTTACTCGATTTATGTGTCATCTTCATTAATGACAAAGGGTAAAATGGAGAAAAATAATTAATTATGCATTAAACTTCTAAAACGATAAATAATTTGAAACAATAACCACGACAAATAATTTGAGATGGGGGAGTATATGCAGTCAAACCTCTCAATAATTGTCTTTCGTATAACAACATTTCACTATAATTGCATGATTTTCTCCAAAACGATTTTTCATGTTATATTTTTATTTCTCTATGATATCATTCTACTTATAATATCAGTGACATTAATAATAGAGATACACTCTTGGTAAAATTACTTCTCTATAACAGTCATACTCAAATACTGTGTAACAATATTTTGTATATTATGTATAATAATAAAATATTAAAATATTAAGCTCTTAGACATCATTCAAAGGAAAGTTATTGAATTTCCTTTTGTTGAAAGTTTGGACAAAATTCATCATCAATTCAAGCGTTATATTATCACTAAAGAGTGAAATTTACATAATAATCTACAATTGTTTACGTCAAACTTGAAAATTTTAAATTCTCAATTGATTTTAAATGCATATGTTCCTTAGATTTTAATTATTTATCGGTATGGTACAACTAGTTATGAATATTAGTTTTAAAATTTTAATTAATGAGATATGAAAATCACTTGAGGTTTTAAAATTAACATATATTATTTCCGTTTATAACATAACAAATACAGAAAAATAATTATTTGCATACTTTTGTTTATAACAGCTAAATGAGATCTAAATATCAAATGTGAGTATACATACATAACAACACTTCACTATAGTAGCTATAAATTTTTTGGACAAACACTGCTATTCTAGAGAGTTTGATTGTAAAGTAGAGATAACCTACCTTCTTTCCTTTGATTCTAGGAGGTTTAATAATAATAATAAAAAATGTAGATTTATTCGAAAATATATTCTAGAATCAAAAGCTAAATAAAATTAGAAATGGAGAAGATGCAGACGACGATGGCGTAACGGAGACTCTCTTCTCACCTCTTTATGAGCTAGATAAAATGTTTCTACATATAATCACACTAGTCTTATTTTCCCCTACCAATATGAAACAAAGTTCCTTTATAAAAAGGAATTTTTCATTTTCCTCTATTTCCATTTCCCTTCATTCGTTTTCCATTCCCACATTATCCAAAAACCCAACAGAAAGTAGAATGCTACCATACAAGACTTTTCAAAATCTTCAAGGAATTACAAACAACAAATCACTATATGATTGTAAAATTTACTATTAATGTCTAATTTGCATGATTAAAATAATCTCTTCCTATGCCGAGAGATCGAATGTTTTATGCAGTCACTAAAGGATCAAGTACAAGTATGTTTTAAAAAGGGTTTAACGATTACATTTGGTAATATAAAACAATTTTACACTATTCATGTGACGCCCATGGAGAAGAGCGGGCTGTGATGTGCGGTTAAAGAGAAAGATCGGCAAGATTTTGAGCTGTAAGCTTCTGGAAAAAAGATACACATAACATTTTAGGCGAATCTTACATTGAAATAAGAAAAGAGAGTGAAGAGTTTTATAAAATATAATAGTTCAGATATATTCGCCCATTTTTAGGCTCGATAATGTCGTAACCTTCATGACAATTCTATGAAACATGTTGGTCCAAAATGAACAACACGTCCCATGGGCTTGTACACTCCAAGTTAATCATTGGTACCTAATTTTTAAGGGTGAGTTGATGACCTGAAAAAGGTGAATAGTAACATATTGCAATCAATTAATTAAACAATACTGATATTTTCACGTTGTTAGCATATAATTATAATTGCGTCTGAAGTAGTATACTCTGTTAAATCCGATGCTCCTTTGCACCACCACGGCATACTACCGCAACAACAACAATAATTTTCTAAAGAGAAAAAAATTCTCAGCCCTCCCTTCACAAACATCCCACCACCGCCTGCTTCGTTCAATTCCTCCGCCATCTTCGCCGGCGATCGCTGCTGCTGCTTTTCCCACTCCATAATTTCTTCTTCTTTTTCTTAATTCCATAAAAGGGTCATCACAAAAATCAAAATTGTGATTTTTTTTTTCTTTCTTCTTCTTCTGCACCCAAAAATCAAAAGAGACAACCCAAAATCCCCAATTAATCTTTTTTCTTCTTCTTCTCCACACATCAAAACCTCCCTATCCATGACCCGATCCGAACCTAAACCCACCTTCACCATTTACACCTACGTCATTTTCATCTCCGATCGTGGAATATACTGATTTGAAGGTGCCAACCTTTTCTTTTTTTTTTAATTTGGAATTTTCATGTGTCATCTTAAAATGACGTTAAGTGTTTGTATTACACATAGATGAGCGGGCCTAAAAAATGTTTAAAATGCTTACTTTTTAAGAGTAGAGAGGTTTGGTTGGCAAATTCATAAGTACCAACACATACATAACACCGGGCAAGTAGGGATGGTTGGGCGGGGCGGGGCGGTACCCCCTCCCCCACATTCGTATCCGCTCGAAAATTTTATATACCCGCCACCCGTGGCGGATATAATTTTCAACATCCGGTTATATTCCTAAATCCACACCCGCTCCACCGCCCAAGTGGATATCCGCCACTCGCCAATACCCGCATGTACCCGCCTGCCATATTTTGTAATCAATTCATTTATGATCAATTAGTGATCAACATGATCCCAAAAATTTGAGTCAAGAATCAATACCGTCACGGTCTCATTTTCTTTGGGAGAGAGCAAGGAAAATTTCGGATTTTTTCACTTGTCGTGACTTATGGGTTGAAGGCACGACTTATGGGCTGCTAATATTTTGGGCTTGGGGTGGGTACAAGGCGGGCGGGTAGGCGGTTGGATGCGGGGCGGGGGAGGCGGGTATGACTGCAAATCCTCCTTTGCCCACTAAGAAATTGTCTCTAGTGCAGTGGATGCCTTTTAATTGAGAAAATTGTAGCCAGAATTACCTCATGGACAGCAAAACAATTATCTCATGCAGGAAGGGTGCAGTTGGTACAAGCTGTGATTTTTGGAATACAAGCTTATTGGGCATAACTGTTTGTCATTCCATCTAAAGTATTGAAGACAATTGATGCCTACTGTAGATCATACATCTGGTCAGGGACAAATGTCATCACTAAGAAAAGTCTAGTAGCTTGGGACAGAGTTTGTTCACCCAGAACAACAGGAGGATTTAATCTGATTAACATTCAGTTATGGAACAAGGTCGCGCACTAGTTAAAATCTACCAGGACCTAGTAAACAAACAAGATAAACTTTGGATAAAGTGAATTCATGCTTTCTATATAAAGGATCAACCTTTCCTCACTGCTTCCATTCCCAAACAAGCCTCCTGGATGACCAAAAAGCTTATGGAAGCTAGAGAAGTTTTACAACAAGTGCAGATCAGCCCTACAGTTAACAAGAGTGTCCTTAAACAGATATATCTGCAGCTGATTGGAGACAGGCCATGAAAAAGTATGATCTTTAATAATGCAACAAGGCCAAAGGCACAATTCACAGTATGGCTACAGATTCAGGACAAATTATTGACTTCAGATAGGCTAGTCAAATGGAATATGAGTATAGATCAAAAGTGTGTTTTCTGTCAAACTCACAATGAGACCAGAGATCACCTGTTCCTTCATTGTGAATTTTCTCTGAAAGTGTGGTACAAAGTGCTGATGTGGATTCAACAGCCTCATTTTATGAATACTGATTGGGGACAACATATTCAGTGGCTAGCAATAGCTAAGGATGTTGCTTATATTTGTAGTGTTAGAGTACCTGCTGGAATGAGAAGTTACATATAGATTGGCTCCACTTTTGATTTCTAAATGTTCAGCTAGCTGTTAGGATATATAGTTTCTTTTCTTTGGAAATAGCCTATTGTGTAAATATGGCTATAGTTTTGTAATATTCACTTGGTGATTAATACAATCGTTTAATTATCAAAAATAAATAATTTAATTTTAAACTTTATTTTATCTTTAATAATCATAAAAAAAAATCGAACTTGTTTTAGACTATAAATATTAAAAGTTTGATTTTTTTTCCCCTTAAAATGTGCCTAGTCATGTTTGGACTAGTTTGATAGTGTTACAATTGATCCACATGATAGAGCCACAATAAAAGTCATAGTTTGGCTCAAATTCTATATTTTGAGTAAGAAATTTATCTAATATATATAAATAAATGAAACAGAACCAAATAAATAAAAAACAATTATACTTCAAAATTCATACATTAAAAATTCCGAATTTACTTATGTTGATCCATCATTATGATTAGCGTCACTTTGTTTTATTTTGTCTTAGCAAAATAAGCTCGTATCTGACTTGGCAAAATAAGCTGGATCTTCTGATATGTGTTTTCGGTGTGGGATAGCTCTACATGACATTACTAAAATCAGCTTTTTTTGTCAAGTTTTATTTTTTATGACTGAAAATAATAAATTCAACTAGAATGATTTTGTAAGAAAAAACTCAAAAATTGAATGATATTATTGATACAAACTAAGTTAATTAAATGAATTTACTAAATAATTACATTAGCCGTTTGAGAAATTTACTCCTTAGTTTGGTTGTGCATAGAACTTAAGAAAGTAAAGAAAAATTCTTGAATTTTGTAGTTCTTAGCGAAAAAATATGAGTATAATATATTAAAATATTGTTTGAATTTTATGATATTAAATATGTCATGTAATTAGAATTTTAAAATTACTAAATAGAAAAAGTTATATTTCTTTAATACTAAGATTTAATTAGGCATATAGAAAGAATCACTTTCATCGTAAAATTTGTTTCTGCGACAATTTAAACCTTAATTTTCCACGAGATTATTCACCAAGTGTCGAGAAACAATAATGTCATAATCATTTCTATCATATGAATAAAGTCAATAAACTGTAAAGGCAACATACTTTTTTCGCTCCCTCAATCATACTATCTTTTTTGAGAACTTAGTTTTGATTCTGTCTTTCAGCACTTTTTCCGGTTTACTTTAAATATCTACCTTATTATAATGTGACATTTTTCAACCTATCTACAAATTCCTATACTAATTTATCTGATCGATATTGATAGACCGCAAAATTTATGAATGAAAAAAAAAGATTTTTTGAAATTTATTTTTAAAACAAATCATATATTTATATGATTATAATCTACATAAAATAAAAAGTTTCAAATTTAAATAAAGTTTAAATATAAAAAGGTATTTTTTTAGAATAGACTAAAATAAAAATATCATCACTTAAATTGAGGCAGATAGTATTAAAGAGCCATCAAAAGGTAGTCCATATTGCTCCCTCAGTCTCAATTTATGCAATATTATTTGACGTAACATAAAATTTAAGAAACAATAAAAAAGTTAAATTTATAATTTGAATTAAACCATATAGCTATAATTATCTCACTTAAGAGTAAATATAAAAATGTAACAGTGAAAAGAAACTATAGCACACAAACTCTGACAGCAAGAGTAGTATATATAATTCAAAAGCAGAATCTTCAAATAAAAAAAATAAAAAAATTCTCTCAAAATTTACTTTTGAAAGCACACCTCATGCAAAGCTGTGGCAGCAGTATATTCACATACTGATACAGTTATTCTCTTCACGCACCCCACTGTAAATTATAGTATAAAATTACTTGCATGGTTCTGTTGATTGGGGAGAGGAGGGAGATTCAGAGAGAGGCGGATTTAGAGTATAATATATAGATTTATGAAAACTTAGTAATTTTTGTTTATATCTTGTCACTATTAAAAAAAATTTATTTTTATTGATTTTTTTAATAAAAAATGTTCAGGGATTATTTTTTACTGAATATCGATGGGAGAAACCTAAATAGTAGTGTTTTCACACGGGAAAATTAAGAAGTTTTCCAACGTTTCAATGAGAACCGCTTCCTACCATGTGTTTTTTCAGTGATCTGATTCGGTGAGAATGAGGTGAAAAAATTGTATTTCATAGCACAAATTTATCATTGAATGTCGGTCAGAAAAACCTCGTATAACTTAAATTTACTAGTATAAAGATTTATAAATTTTAAATTCTTAATAAGTCTCGAGTTGATAGGAGGGAGAAGTGGTCCAGTTGAGTCTATAAAAAAAATAGTACAGAGAAGAGAAAATATTCTTTCTTTTTAGTAGCTGCTGCCATAGTAGTATAAGCCATTATTTTTGCTACTTACTAAAATCAAACACAACCTCAGAGAAGTGGAAAATCAAGAACAAGAACCATATATGCGGTTGTTAGAACAACTATTGTTTGTTTTGGTTTTAAAAACAAAAACATTGTACAGTGTGTATTCTTGGGATTTAGCTGTTTTAAGCAAATCTTTTGGTTTCTCCTGCAGTTGAGCTGAGCTGTTTTTTTTTTTCATTTTGTTCTCTATAATACTTGGTTTAGTCCAAATTTTTGAGCTTCAAAAAAATGATGTCTGATAATGGACTTTCTTCTATCAGAGGTGTCATTCAAGATCCAAAACCTAGTAGTAATAATCATCCAAACCCTAATTCAAATCCGGCTTCTAATAAGAGAAAGAGAAATCTCCCAGGAAATCCAGGTAAGCAATTCGAGCAAGTTCATTATAAGCTTATTCTGTAATATAGTCGGATTCAGAATTTAAATTTAATGAGTTTGAGGTTTTGAGTTCTTTGAACAAAACATGAGTTCAGAACTTAATATTTATACCAATGCTTTTCAGGGTTTTTCACCTATATATATATATATATATATATATATATATATATATATATATATATATATATATATATATATATATATATATATATAGTTGAAAATGATCGAAGACGTGAATTGAATTCACTCCCAACACTCTAAATCCACCTATGAGACTCAAGAACATGTTTTATGCCTCAGCTAGACTGATGCTTTTGCTGAGTCTTAAACTCTGACTTATAAACACAAAACTGGCCGAAAATGTCCATTTTGAGCTTGCTAGGTAGATATTCCCGCTGATCTTCGAGATTTTCTTTTCTTTTTAGTTGAATATGATAGACGACGTTAATTGAACTCACTCCCAACACTCTAAATCCGCCTCTGAATTCAATAAGAACATGTTTCATTTCTTCTAGATTTTCTTTTTGTTTTCTTTTTTCTCCTTTTTCTCTTGTTTTGTCATAATTAACAGTTCTTTCTTCTTCTTTTTTTGCTAAAACGGATCCAGATGCAGAAGTGATAGCTCTCTCACCAATATCCTTGATGGCGACGAATCGATTCGTGTGTGAAATATGCAACAAGGGTTTCCAGAGGGACCAGAATTTACAACTCCACAGAAGGGGTCACAACTTGCCATGGAAGTTGAAGCAAAGAAACAAGGAAGAAGTGATAAAGAAGAAAGTTTACATTTGTCCAGAAAAATCATGTGTACATCATGATCCTTCAAGAGCACTAGGGGACTTAACAGGGATTAAAAAACATTTTTCAAGAAAACATGGTGAGAAGAAATGGAAATGTGAAAAATGTTCAAAAAAATATGCAGTTCAATCTGATTGGAAAGCTCATAGTAAGATTTGTGGGACTAGAGAGTACAAATGTGACTGTGGCACACTCTTTTCCAGGTACCCTTCATGACTTTTCTTTATTATTAGAGAATGTATTTAGTGAGTCCTATGATTAGTTTGTTGAGTAAATAAATGCTCTAGCTAGCTGATCTATGTGAAGTTTAATTCAACTCAATCAAGATTCACTATAAAAATAACTAAAATTAACTATGAACTTTATTGCAGAATTGCTCCTAGCTAACCAATTTTTTAAATATGTCACTAATCCGCTGCTAGAGACAGATTTTGTTATTAGCTTATATAATTTGTTTGTCGCTAATTTCTATTTTTTAAGTAGTGATTTTTGAAGGGCTTTTAATTATTTTTTTTGGTTCTTGAAAATGAAACAGAAAGGATAGCTTTATAACACACAGAGCATTTTGTGATGCATTAGCTGAAGAAAGTGCAAGATTTACATCAGTCCCAACAGCAGCAGCAGCAAATCTTAATAACTTAAGAAATCAATTGCTTAATGGCGGGATTAGTGCTAATCTCCAGCAGCAGCAGCACATGAGTGGAAATTCTCAATTTGGTTCTTTATTTAGGCCTGAATTAATGGGATTGGGATCAGACCCTTCAAGTCATCAACTTAATCTTGACGGACAAAAACCAAGGCTACCACTTTGGCTTCATCATGACAATGCCAATTCAGGTAGGCGAGTTCAATTGAATTCAGTATGTCTACGTGAAAGTTACTAAAACGTCGACGAATTTCAAATTTTGACCCTTTATTTCAAAACTATGGTGAGTTCAATCCAATAGCTTATGCTGCTCGATCGGATTCTTTAAAAATGATGTCGGGTACATGCGTGTCGGATCCTCTAGAAGTAGTGTTTTTTTAGATGATCCGGCACATGTGCGATAACATTTTCAGAAAGTTCTAGCAACATAGCTAGAAAATACATACGTGTAATGTTGAACTTTTTATTTAAGTTTAAAATTCTGAATTCGTCTCTTCTGCAGGTAATCCCAACGACTTTTTATCAGCACCATCAAGCACAACAAGCAACTTGCCTCATGAATTAGGTCAAATAGCACCACATACAAACATGTTGGGCTCGTCTTCGTTACAGAACAATAACAACAATAATAATAATCAGTGGTTCATCAATGGCAATGGTGGTGCCACCTCATCGTCGTCGATGCCACGAGTGCTAAAGGAGGAAGAAGAGAACAAAACTATTAGCCCAATGTACTACAATAATAACCAGCAGCAAGAAATAACAATTCCACCAGCAGCTCACATGTCAGCAACAGCACTTTTACAAAAAGCAGCCCAAATTGGATCAACAAGGAGCAACAGCAGCACTTCACCACTCTTTAGCAGTCAATTTGGGCTCATGGCCTCATCTAGCCTTAGTAACTTCAATTCTTTGGCTAATATTGATAATATTCAGGGAAATGGACAGCTAATAGGGGCAACAAATTCAACTTCTTTAGCGGTCAACAATACAAATACTTTGATGATGATGATGCAAAATAAAGGGAAGCAAGCAAATATTCCTAGTGTGAATATTGAAGGAAGTTTAACAAGGGATTTTCTTGGCGTTGGAGGGAATGAAAAAAGGCCATTTTTGCAACAAAGTCATGAGCTGGCCAAGTTTGGTAATAATTCTGGGATTTTTTAGTAGGTTACTATTTTTTTTTTCTTTAATCGGAATTGTACGATATTCAAGCTAAAAAGAGAGTAGAAAGCAGATATTCTTAGAGGTCTTGTGAATGTGGGGGCCACTGTAAGAGACTTGACAAAAAGCGACGACATGGCTTTTTACTCACATTGTATTATTTTGTTGAATGTAGAAAGATTTTTACCTTTTTTATGAAAAAATAACTTTTTAGTGTTATTTTATGCTAGTGTTTTATTATATATGGACCACGAACTGTGAAACCTGTGACTATCTAGGGTCACTGCCATTGTGATAAAAATCAGATTTCTGAATAGTTAGATTTATTGGTATCTTATTTTTACCCTTTTGAATTTTATTTTTCTTCATGTAAACCACTATTGACCTGAAACTTTAAGATATAGTACAATAAAAGACGGTTTAATTTGGAATCATTACTTCAACTGTTAGTAGGCGTCTGGACATGATTTGATCAACATCTGGAAAAAAAAAATTGAAGTTGAAAGTTTCCCAACATTATTCAGTATGTTCTTGAATCTTGAATATTTCTAATTATCTATTAGCTTAAATTTTTGGTTAGACCGTTGTTAATTTAGGTGTTTACACAATTTGATCGTCTATAAGGTAATTTTACAGGTTAAACTACACTAAATGATTTAGATTATTTGTCTCATTATATAGAGGGAAAAGGTGAAAATATACCCCTTAATTTTGCGATATGGAGTAGATATATCCCGTTTAAAAAGTGATGCATATATACTCCTGCCGTTATACAAATGGTGTAAATATACCCTTTTACTGACATAATATTGTTAAAAATTATTTAGCTTATTTTTTAATTAAAGAAGTATCATGTGCCTTAAAAAAATCTACCCTTTTTTAGCAGACTTATTTTTTAAAGTCACGTGGTAATTTTTTCTGATGTGTTGGGTCTGGTTCATCTAAAAAAATGGATGGACTTTTTTTTCTAAGCCACAAAGATATTTTTCTTAACGAATTAGACCTGACCAGTGACCACCAGGAAAAAAAATGACCACGTGGCTTTAAAGAAATAGGTAGACTTATTTTTAGAAAAATCTGTTAGCGAAAAAGGGTATATTTGCACCATTTATATAACGATAGGGATATATTTTCACCATTTGTGTAACGGCAGAGGTATATTTGTATTATTTTTTTAACGAGAGATATATCTGCTCTATATTGCAAAATTAAAAGGTATATTTACGCCTTTAACCTCATATATATATATATATATATATATATATATATATATATATATATATATATATATATATATATATATATATATATAACTCAAATCCTTCAATTACTTTTTATCTGATGTATATATCATGCATTCATGCTCATGCACCCGTAATTGAAGATATTGGAAAACACTAGTTGTAATATATGGTGCAACTAACTGTTAAAGTTTATGGATTCGAAACTTGTCATTAAATTCATACCTCATTTTAGTTGTTAAATTTATAATTAACTATTTATACATATTTAATGAATTTTCTAATACAAATATTATTACAAAACTTTATAAATAAAAAATACTAAATTCGTCCAAACTCATAGTTAACATTGTAGGTCCGCCTGATGAAAAATCTGGTGAACAAGGTTAAATCTCTCTTTCACACACAGAGGGTACATTGGCCAAACTTGTCGACTTGCTCAGTGGCTTGTCTTTTGTTTTGGCAGCATTGTGAGAAAAAAAGATGCCCAAAAAAATTATTCCAACTCGTGATTTAAAGCTTAATGAACAAAAGGACAAGTTTCAAGATCAAAATGAATCTTTATTTCAAATAATGCAGGATTAGAAGTATAGCTGTCACATCCTCCGGGTAATACAACTACAAGAGCTGTCCTCCACAAATTATCTTTCTTTTTCAAAAATATGTGCACATGAAAATTGAAGGCATAATAATATGATATATATTGTAATTTGTCGGCACCCTATGTCTACAACAAAACAAGTAATTTAATATTAGTACGTAGTTACTTTTTCCGTTTTAATTTTATGGCACTGTTTGAATCGATATAGGAGTAGAATTTAAGAAAACATAAATAATTTAAAAATAAATTATATTGACCGTAAATTATCTTATTTAACTGAGAAATATAAAAAAGTGACATTATTTTGATGACAGATTAAAAGAAAATTTGTGTGCCACATAAAATGGAACATAGGGAATACATACCACTTATGACTTAACTAATAAATTAATATATGTTTGAACGACAAAAGTTATGCATTCATTGTTTGGTGTAAATGCGGAATGCCAATAAAGTTTTACCAAGAAACGTTTCGAGATGAACTTTCTTTTTCATTGGGTAAAAGTTGTTAAGTTTGAATTGTCGTAAGGTGGTGAATATGTTCTGACCTTATATTGTCTAGGTAATTAGGTGAACGTGGGTACGTAAAATTATGCATGAAGTTTCAATAACTAAATTGGAAAGTCCTAGATTCCAAAAGGAGTTAAAAGAAAGAAAGAAAGAAAGAAATAGAGCAGACAGGAGAACATCTAGGAGACCGTAATATAAGACTTTTAAGTAGACCTATATATGCCCTAAGTTTATTCAACTACTCCAAAGTCCCAAGTTTGCACATGAGCTATTTTTTTAAGCCTTTAAGGTTTAAGGCACTACAAGAGAATATGGAATTAGCTACCAAAAATTGTCGATAATCTCTAGTTAATCTATCGCTAAATAACTCCTTACTAATTAAAGTTTCTTATAATCTATCACTAATTCATAGCTAAATAAGATTAACATGGAGTTTTTGTTGTTTAACTAAGAAATTATGTCCATAGTTAATTTCCAGTTTTCTAGTAGTGAGGGAGTCAAAGTATATGTTTTAGGTATCGTGTAAATTCACTTTCATTCTCTAGTTTAGTTATAATTGTTAAACAGAGCAATATACCTGTGATATACACTGAATATACAGAAGTATATATCACAGATATACAGTGGACTGAACAGTGGGCTCTCGGCAGTGGGCTCTCGACAATGGCCCAACAGAAGCCCATTCTCGGACAGATTGTATAAAATGCAATCTTGTATATATGGTATATATATTTGTAGTATATTGTAGTGTAAAGGTTACCTTAATTAGTGGTATACACTTACCATAATTGTATAGTTAGAATTATGGTAGAATAAAGTTTTAGGAATAGAATAGGAATAGGATTCTCCTATTTTGTAACTTGTATAAATACCTTTCAATTAATGAAAATAATCAAGGGAATTATTTCTTTCATGGTATCAAAAGTCTAGGTCACACAAAAATTTTCTTCTCTCAAATATTTTTGTCCAACCTCGGCCGAGACCCCCCCCTCGGGTTTTACCAAATTTTGTCTTCCGCTCTCAAAATCTCTCTTACTAATCCCTCTTTCACCTCTTGTTCTTTCGGTATGTCTACATCAAAGAACTCGTTTCATCCTGCCCTAGTGGTTTCTAACATCAAGAATCATATCCCGTTAATTCTTGAAATAGAAAACGTCCAATACGCGACGTGGGCTGAGTTGTTCAAAATTCACGCTCGTTCGCATCAAGTCATCCATCACATCATCCCCGCGGCTCTTGATGATACAGAAGTGCCTAAATGCGAGGATGATCCTAAATTATGGACAACGCTTGATGCCACTGTCCTTCAGTGGATATATTCTACTATCTCCACCGACCTATTGCAGACGATTATCGAGCCAGACGCTACGGCGATGGCCGCATGGGATAGACTGCGTGACATATTCCAGGATAATCAAAATTCCAGAGCTGTTACACTTGAACAGATTTTCCCCACGTCAACATGGAAAATTTCCCGAACGTTTCAGCATATTGCAAAAGGTTGAAGGAATTGGCGGACCAACTCCGCAACGTTGGTGCACCTGTTAGTGAAGATCGTCTTGTTTTACATATGGTTGCTGGCCTATCTGAGGCCTATAGTGGCGTTGGGACTCTCATTCATCAAAGTAATCCTCTTCCAAGGTTCTATCAAGCACGATCCATGCTTACATTAGAAGAAGCCGATTTGGCGAAAAAGGCGGCTACTAATGCTAGTCCCGTGGTCATGATGACTTCCTCCCCAAGTCCTCAAAATTATGGCACAAATTCGCACTAAACCAATCCCACGGTGGCAACAAGAATGGCCGGAAAAATAAAAATCGCGGGGGCAAACGCGGCGGTTCAGGCGGCAGTCACGGTGGCCAAAGCAGTGGCAGTGGGCCCCCTCCAGTTTCCAGTGGGCCACCAAACCCCTGGTCTCAGCCTTGGGCCTCTGGGCCATGGGCTTAGACCAGTGGCCAGTGGCCATACGGCCCAGCTCCAAGACACGATTTGCACCCGGCGGCCGGTGGGCTTTCCCGGCGGCCCGGACGGCCCAATGCCTGCGGCCCGAGAACGGTAGCGAGTTCCAAGCAGCGGCTTCGACCCGCGGCGGCGACCCAAATCTGGAATACTTGGGCCTCGACCTCCGCAAGCCCATCATGCAGCAGGCCCCACTCAGACCGATATCGAGGCCGCGATGCACACATTAGGGTTAACTCAACCGGATCCAAATTGGTATATGGACACCGGTGCCACTACTCACATGACTTCCGAATCAGGTACTCTCTCGTCTTATTCCAATTTGAGCACCCCTCGGGGGATAAATGTTGGTAATGGCAGTTCTATTCCAATTCTAGGGTATGGTCAGAAAACGGTGTCTCCCCCCAATCCACCCCTTATCTTGAAAAATACTTTACATGCCCCCAAATTGATTAAAAATTTAGTGTATGTCCGAAAGTTCACCACTGACAATTCCGTGTCTGTTGAATTTGATCCTTTTGGTTTCTCTGTGAAGGATTTCAAGACGGGGAGTCATCTCATAAGGTATGATAGTAAGGGAGATCTTTATCCTATCATGCCCGATTTCAGTCCATCGAGTCAAGCCATGCCATCAGCCTTTGCAGCCATTTCCCATTCCTTGTGGCATGCTCGCCTTGGTCATCCGGGCTATTCTATTTTATCAGTTTTAGATAAAAATAATTTTATTTCTTGTAAGGGTACGAGTCGTACTCCACTTTGTCAAGCTTGTTCATTAGGAAAAATTGTTAAGTTGCCGTTTGTAGACTCCAATTCTCATACTTCAATGTCATTTGATATTATTCATAGCGACCTATGGACGTCTCGTGTTCTTAGTTCATTGGGTCATCGATATTATGTTCTCTTTTTAGATGATTATTCTAAATTTTTGTGGACGTTTCCAATTGCGAATAAATCACAAGTGTTTTCCGTCTTCATCAAATTTAGAGTGTTCATTCGTACCTAATTCGAAAGAGAAATAAAAAATATTCAATGTGATAATGGGAAAGAGTATGACAATAGGGAGTTTCGGGAATTGTGTGCTAATAATGGGATCAATTTTCGATTTTCGTGTCCTCATACATCTTCACAAAATGGGAAGGCCGAACGCAAAATTCGTTCCATAAATATCATTGTCCGAACTCTCTTAATTCATGCCTCCATACCTCCATATTTTTGGCATCATGCTCTACAAATGGCCACATATGTTCTTAACATAATTCCTTCTAAAGGTCTGACATATTCTTTCCCCCTCCAAATACTGTATAATAAGAATCCGTCGTATTCTCATCTTCGGATTTTTGGGTGCTTGTGTTATCCGTTATTCTCATACACCACAATTAACAAACTTCAGGCCCGGTCTACTCCGTGTGTGTTTTTGGGTTATCCGTCTAATCATCGTGGTTACAAATGTTTTGATTTATCCTCCAAGAAAATCATCATTAATCGCCATGTCATTTTTTATGAAACTCAATTTCCATTTACTAAAGTCCTTACTCCCGAGCCTAGTTCGTATAATTTTTTGGATGATGGTATATCTCCGTACATTACTCATCATTTTTCAGACATATCCCGCACCCAAAATCCTCCGGCCACCTTGGCTGCCCGCCTGGACCCCGCTCCGTCATCCTTGTTTCCGATCCATCGAAACAGTTCCAGCGATTGGGCCAGTCCAACCCAATTCTGGGACTGTTCCAGAATCTGCCCCAGTTTCTCGATTTGGGCCAGCAGGCCCACTGCCTGCTGGCCAGTCCGTCCCGAACCCGGCAAATTCTCAAAATTCACTAAATTCTTCCTCGAGTCATAGACCGGTCACTCATAGTCAACGGGGTATTTTTACACCTAAAAGACATTTTAATTTACATTTCAATGTCTCTAAATCCCCCTTGCTCCGTAATCATGTCCTCCTTAAATGACCCTAATTGGAAAATTGCTATGACTGATGAATATAATGCTCTTATTAATAATAAGACGTGGGAGTTGGTGCCCCGTCCGTATGGTATTAATGTTATCAGGTCTATGTGGATTTTTGCTCATAAAGAGAATTCAGATGGTTCATTTCAGATGCCATGTCCCGTCTCGTTATCAAATTGCAGACATTTTTACAAAGGGTCTACCCGCGGTACTTTTTGAAGATTTTAGGGACATTCTCAGCGTTCGAAGACCGTCCGCTATGATTGCGGGGGTGTGTTAAACAGAGCAATAAACCTGTGATATACACTGAATATACAGAAGTGTATATCACAGGTATACAGTGGACTGAACAGTGGGCTCTCGACAGTGGCCCAGCAGAAGCCCATTCTCGGACAAATTGTATAAAATGCAATCTTGTATATATGGTATATATATTTGTAGTATATTGTAGTGTAAAGGTTACCTTAATTAGTGGTATACACTTACCATAATTGTATAGTTAGAATTATGGTAGAATAAGGTTTTAGGAATAGAATAGCAATATGATTCTCCTATTTTGTAACTTGTATAAATACCTTTCAATTAATGAAAATAATCAAGGGGATTATTTCTTTCAATAATAGTATGTTTGGTTGATAGAGGACATTTTAGAATCTTTCTTGTATAAGAAAATTATATGTATATTGACCGTAAAATTCTCTATTGTATATATGAGATCAGGAGTGGCCCAATAAAATCGGTGGTCTAAAGCCAAATTTCTATAAGAGGCCTTAGATTTATCTAATAAATTTTTATTAATTATTATTTTTAATTTTTGTGAAGATGATCTACGAACCATCTTGTATCTATCTGGATTATTCACTCATTTATATGCTAGCTTCTACCATTTGAGATATTTAGTAACTCTATTCACTAAAATTTAAATATATATTTGTATAAGAAACATATATTCCCCAGACCCCACGTTATGGGATTTCACTTGGTGTGTTGTTGTATAAGAAACATATATTAACGTTTAGTGGCTCAACTCTACAAGAGAGTTCATCTTT
Organism: Anisodus tanguticus; assembly: GCA_034509755.1. Taxonomy (NCBI): domain Eukaryota; kingdom Viridiplantae; phylum Streptophyta; class Magnoliopsida; order Solanales; family Solanaceae; genus Anisodus; species Anisodus tanguticus. Next base: position 4,492,232 of record CM067549.1, on the reverse strand, counting down.
TCTAAATTATCAAAGTCGTCATCAATTTGTTCACTTTTATATGTTACATAATGGTTGTTATTCTCTAATTAATGTAAAAGTGTTTGACCGGACACAAAGTATAAGATAATAAGAAATATTCTTAAACTTTTGATTTAAAACAAGCCATAGAAATTTTATGGCTATAAATCATCTCATCATAAAGCGTAAAATGAGAAGTTTAGAATTATTTTTTATTAACTATGAAACGATGTCATTCTTTTTGGGACTAAATAAAAGAAAAGAATGTCACATAAATGAGACGGAAAAAGTATAAAATTCCAATTATTTATTTCAATAACCTCTATCACATTTCAAGAAAAGAATTATAAAATTTAATCTTTTTATTAATAGTTTTATAATATAATATATAAAATAAAATGGGACCTCAATTTGAGGGGGGCCTAAAGCAATTGTTTTACGAATGAGTCTTATTATATAAGATTTGAAAATGGATTGAATATGTCAAACCTTTGGTAGGAAGTATGTTAAGAAGATATGTCGCCATTTGTAGAGCATCATGCCAAAAGGAAGGGGGGACGGAAGCATGGACCAATATAGCACTTTATATGATTATCATATAAGTCATGCCAGGATCATTGTTGGGTAAGTAAAATCTTAAACTTTCGCTGTGCTTACGAACCCAACAAATCCATACAATCCCAACCCGGTCCCGCCAGCCCCCTTCCCCTATGCAAAAATAACTGTTGCAACAACGACCAAATTTTGATTTTGGCCGTTGTACAATGGCTATAACGGCCATTTTTGACCCCCCAACCCCATAAACCCCCTACCCCTAGGCCGTAGTACTAACGGTAATGATTATTTAACGGTAACATTTCATTGGATAGATCAAAATTGGTCTATGCAAAAACGTATTTTAGCATAAAGATATATTGATGATAGGCACACTGGAAGTTTTATTGCACAAAATATTAATGAAATTTGTGATTATTATGGAATAATTGATAAAATTATGACTATTACATTAGATAATGCTACTTCTAATGATTATGCTATAAGACTTTTAAAAGTCCGATTAACTCCATGTTTTCCTAATCATTTTCATATAAGATGTGTGTGCCATATTTATAACTTAGTTGTAAAGGATGACCTAAAACTTTTTGAAAACATTCTTGATAAAATACAATTTGCTATAAATTTTATTTTTAAAGGTAATAAAATACAAGACGCAAAGAGTATAAAAAAACTTGTCATGATTGTGGATTACCTTATAGAAAAAATCCAGAAGAAGTTTCGACTAGGTGGAATTCTCTGTATGAACAACTACTTGTTGCTTACGATTATAGACAGCCTATAACTTTATTATTTAACGACATAATAAAATTCCAAGGTATATGCTTGTAGATAATAATTGGGAAATGTTTTTAGAACTTAATGGATTTCTAGAGAAATTTTTTCAAGCTACTAAAGAATTTTTCGGTATTTATTATCCTACTATTTCAAATATGTTATTTTATACAACTCTAATATTTTTGTTACTTAATGAATATATGGAAAAACCATCTTACGCTCGATCTATTAAAAAATGTTTTAAAATTAAAAAAATACTTTTTTCCTATTCCCACTATTTATATTATTGGTGTTGTATTAAATCCGACTATTAAAGTAGACGGTTGTAAAACACTTGTAGAAATGATTTATGATTGTATAGAAGTACTTCCAACAGACTCAACTGAAGAACCAACTCACAAACCAACTAAAGAAGAAGTTACGTCTAGCATACACTGAATGCAAACAAGTATATATGTATTACCTACAACAAAGTGCAAATAATCAACCGGCTTCTACTACTTCGCTGCAACCTTATAAAAAACATGTGGTTGCTGCTGCTAGTATTCAAGGTCTTAGAAATAAAATGTTTAGTGGTTCAACTTCTTCACAAGTTAGCGAATCTGATGTTTATGTTTTGCAGGGTGTTGTACCGTACGAATTAATTGTCAATGATGAAGGACATGAAGACTTGCTGAAATACTGGAGGCAGAAAGAGAAGACATATCTTACACTAGCAAAGATGGCCCGAAATGTGTTGAACATTCAAGCGTCATCAACAGCGTCTGAAAGCGTTTTTTCTGCTGGAAGATTTCAAATAGGAGAGCACATACATTCATTGGCGGGAGACACATTGGAGATTACAGTTCTTTTCAGAGATTGGATTCGAGCGGAGCGTAGAAGGTGCGGTCAACCAAAGATCAACGAAGAAGAAGACTACAACTACAACAAAATCTTGTTCGAGGGAACATGAAGAGACGTCGAACAATTTGATCAACAAATTCCAATTCCAACCGAAGATCGTCAAGACATTGTGAGGAAATTCAAAAAAGTATGGTTAACTATGTAGTTTTTTTAATTGCAATTTTACTATGTGATTTGCAACTTTTGAAAAACACCACAAAGTTGCAATTTTGAAATTGTATTAAAAAAAATTATATTTCTATTAAATAATATAAGAGGCACAAAAATAGTCTTGGGATGTTTTTATTACACTATATTGTTCAATTATTGAAGTGTTTGTATATATTATTTTTTAAAATTAAGTGGCAAAAAAAAAACTCAAATCCCGGTCCACCTTCGGTGGGACGTGAGACCTCTTCCCGTCCCGCCAATCCCGGCCCGCCAGGCCCGTCGAAGCCCGCGTCCCGACCCTCCCCCGTTCTGCCGGGATCCGTCTTGCCGGGACCCGTCCCGCCGGGGTTGCCCCGCCCCGCCCCGCCCCGACCCACTGGCCACCCTTATTTAAAAGTATAAGACATCTTAATTCTACTTAGTTGGTATTACATAAATACATGGATCTTTTGCTTCTATTGTGTTGCAGTCTTAGCTATGTCAATAATGATTCTAAAAATTGTAAATCTGTTTAGATAATTTCCCCTCAATGTGATTTTAGGTTTATCTTTTAAGCACAATTTTTTGCTTCTCCAAAAGGAAGAACCAGAAGCAGAAAATTTGACTCATATATCTCTCAAATCTCAATTATAAATGTAACATTCTTCCATTCTTTCAGGGGTATTATTAATGAAGCGCATATCTGCTTAATATCACATACTTTAAGGACATATTTGGCCCCTTTGGCTTATTAATCTGCTAACTAGATTAATTGGGGTACTCTGTTAACTTAAGAACATATTTGGACCAACTATTGGACGGTAATGACATATTTGAGCTAAACTATTAGCAAATGGCGTATCTGCTCAATTTTAAATACTTTAAGTGCATATTTGAACTTTTTTCATATTTATATTGATTGAAAATTATAATATATATTTTGATTTTATGTTTTAAATTTTAATTGAATAAAAATAAAAACTTAATGAAAGTCTTTCATTAAAAATACTTAAAATTATTTCTATATTTGATACTTGTTGTAAAATAAGAGTGAAATATACAAATACTGAACAAAAAATAGAGACAAGAAATATGAGAATTAATGCCTTTATTATTTATTTCTTCTGTGTTTATAAAAGGATGAAAAACATCTCTTTTATAGGGTATGAAACCACGGAATGTTACATATCTTTATGAGAGTATTAATAAGATAAGTTAGATAACAATTAATAACATACATGTATATCTAAATGACATCTACTCTCAATTAATGAATACAATGAATTCATAACACTCCCCGTTGGATGTCCATAGATAATGTGTCTTGTTAAAACCTTACTAGGAATAGGATTTTCCTATTATGGAAAATTGTATATATGCTCTTTCATTAATGAAAATAATGAAGGGATTATTTCTTTCATGGCATCAAAGTCTATGTTATTTTTTTCTCATAGCTTTCCGTCGACTTTTGCCTCGGTTTCCGTGCCTGACGGTGGTTTCTCTTTTTCTCTATGCCCAAATTTACTTTCAAATTCCTACATCACGTCTTGCGTTGATATTATGGCTAAGAACACATTTCACCCTGCCCTTACTGTTTCTAACATCAAGAATCACATCTCTATCATTCTTGAAATAGAAAACGTCCAATACGCGAAATGGGCCGAACTGTTCAAAGTTCACGCACGCTCGCATCAGACCTCCATCACATTATCCCACCGGCTCCTACGGCTACGGGGATTCCTAAACGCGAGGATGATCCTCAATTATGGACGACTCTTGATGCTACCGTTCTTCAGTGGATTTACTCCACTATCTCTACCGACCTTCTGCGAACGATTATCGAACCAGACGCTACGGCGATTGCTGCTTGGGATAGAATACGTGACATATTTCAAGATAATCAGAATTCTCGAGCTGTTACACTTGAGAAGGAATTCTCCCACGTCAACATGGAAGACTTCCCTAACGTTTCAGCTTACTGCAAAAGGTTGAAAGAATTGGCGGACCAACTCCGCAACGTTGACGCGTCCGTTACCAATGCTCGTTTGGTACTACAAATGGTTGCAGGCCTATCTGAGGCTTATAGTGGTGTTGGTACGCTTTTTCGTTAGAGCAGTCCTCTTCCGCAATTTTATTAGGCCCGTTCCATGCTTACGCTTGTAGATGCCGGCTTGGCCAAAAAGGCAGCTACCGGTGCTAGTCCAGTGGTCATGATGACATCCTCCATTAATTCTCAAAGTTTTGTTGATAATTCGGGTCAAAACCATACTCACGGTGGCGGAAAGAATACTCGAAAAAATAATGGCAAAAATCGCGGGGGCAAATGCGGTGGTTCCGGCAGTGGTGGTGGTGGCCAAAACAATGGTAGTGGCCCCATCCCGCTAACAGTGGGCCACCGTCCAACTTGTCCCAGCCATAGGCCCCGTAGAAGTGGGCCTGGGCCAGTGGACAGTGGCCCAACGACCTCTATTCTCCAACGTTGCAAGCCTCTGGACAGTGGGCTGCCCAGAATTCTTTTAGGCCCAATACACATTGGTCCAATGGTTTCCGCAAGCAAGCAGATGTGCTAAGGCCTCAGCCTCCACAGGCCCATCATACAGCGGGCCCCACCCCTACCGACATTGAAGTCGCGATGCACACACTTGGATTGAATCCCCCGGACCCGAATTGGTACATGGACACTAGAGCCACTACCCACATGATGTCCGACCAAGGTAGTCTCTCGTCTTATTCCAATTTAAGCAACAACCGTGGCATAATTATTGGTAATGGAAATTCAATTCCAATTCGTGGTTACGGTCATAAAACTTTGCCTCCCCCCATCCACCTCTTGTCTTAAAAAATACCATTCATGCTCCTAAATTAATTAAAAATTTGGTGTATGTCCGTAAATTCACCACTGATAATTATGTTTATGTTGTTTTTTATCCTTTTGGTTTTTCTGTGAAGGATTTCAAGAGGGGATTCCTTTTATAAGATGTGATAGTAGGGGAGATCTTTATCCTATCACGCCCACATCCGAATTCTCGAGTCAAGCCTTGCCGTCTACTTTTGCAGCTCTAGCTCCGTCCTTATGGCATGCCCGTTTGGGTCACCCTAGGTCATCTATTGTTTCTTCCTTACATAAACATAATTTTATTTCTTGTAAGGGTACGAGTAGTACTCCAATTTGCCAATCTTGTCCTTTAGGAAAACATGTTAGATTACCATTTGTAGCCTCTACTTCTCGTACATTAATACCATTTGATATTATTCATAGCGATTTATGGACATCTCCCGTTTTAAGTTCTATGGGCCCTCGTTATTATGTTCTATTTTTGGATGATTATTCTATTTTTTTATGGATTTTTCCGTTACCGAAAAAATCTCAAGTATTTTCCACCTTTTTAATATTTAGAGCATTCATCCGTACCCAGTTCGACTGAGAAATAAAAATTATTCAATTTGATAATGGCAAAGAATATGATAATGGGTTGTTTTGGGATTTTTGTGATACTAATGGAATAAATTTTCGTTTTCTTGTCCTTATACGTCCTCACAAAATGGGAAAATCGAACGCAAAATTCGTACCATTAATAACATTGTCCACTGGACAGCCCTACTTTTAAAGAGTCTTTTAAGTTCATGATTAGATATTTGTATGCATGTATAGGACATTTCATCGAACACAATTATGAATGCTCAAGGTCTTAATGTATCTGCACTATAGGAGAGATTTCTGCAGTAACTGATGACAACTTCCCAGCAGACAGACAAAATCTTCAAGGAATGTGGTTAATTATAAGCAAAAGGCACGTCATACTGACTAGACATCTCAATCTATCAATGTGTGGTTTAAGGTATAAATTGGTGTATTATGATTCTGTTTTGTATGTTGTTTCCTTCTTGGAAACATAAATAATTCAAGCATACATGATAAACTCGATACGGTTTGCCAAATAATTTGATTTTTTTAGTCCCACGTCTTTAATATATTCCAGTTTAGTCGTTACCGACTTTTGGGAATTCAGAAGTCATGCTGCGTGGAGACTGAGCCAGGATTCCAATTTTATGTATTCTGGTTTTAGAATGATGATATCAAGTTAAAATAATTGGTTTCTAAATGTAATATGTGTATATATTTAATGAATGTCTTAACACAATACACCGTTTGAACAAAAATTACTATGTTTGACCATACCCGTATCTAGACTTCTACCTCCGCCCCTGACGTTGTTGCCTTACAAACATCTCTGATATGTTCCCCTCCCCTTCCCTTCCACCAGAAAACAAACACTCTCTTCGTATATGGATTGGATTCTGTTCAATTATCTTTCTTGCTCATAAGTTTGTGGTAGAAAAAGTTTGACTGCTCAATAAAATTGATTTATTTTTAACATGTCGTCACTCTTGATTGATTTGAAGGCCTCTTTAGCCACGTTAGCAGAACACTGTTAAAAGTTGACGAACGCTAGAAAATATATAGCACTCAGTCAGCTAACCCCTACTACGAATGAGAATGATATACAAGCTTCTTAGTTCCTCAAGACACAAATATTAGATAACAGTAATACCGAGAAGGAGGGTGGTGGATATAAGAATCTAGAAAAAAGTAACTAATTTGGCTTCTATAAACAGGCTGTTATATAAGAAGACAATAAAAAGATGAAAGTATCCAAATATACATCCTTAACTGTGAATTCTGAGATTTCCTGAGGCTGGTACAATATAGAATTAGCAAGTTCTCGAGTTAATGAATCTTACACCAGATCATGGGAGATCAATCCGGGTCAAATGAAGCTCTGGTACTTACTTCAGTACACTGCACCAATAAAAAGTTTTTGTTTAGAAATACTTTAGGCACGATAATAACAAAAAAAGTTTGTCTATATATTTACCCTTTACTTTCCTTTCCGCGGTCAGGGAGTAATATATTAATTTGTTCAAGTTCATAGATCAGCAGCTCTAGTTGGTACATTTTTAAACAAAATTCAATCTAATGGCTTAGCCAGCACTCCAAACCAGAATCTCTGCTGGTATCATCATTTTTCTTCTAGGCAGGATAAAGATATTACTGACAGCAGGTTGGTAAGTAAGTTCTGCACATAATTTTCCAAAACTGCGGATTCTTGTTTTGATCATTAATTAGGTGATATACTTGCTTGTATCAAACTTAACTGGCATGTTCTTTCTTAGATCGTAATACATTTAAGCAAATTAAACCAATCATAATACCGTGTTTCCCTGTTCATTTTCTTAGCAATGTCTTTCCGTACTGGAAATAATGAAATTCAGATTCTCCTAGGTTCAGATTATGATGCGAACGGTCATGAAAGTGCCGTCTTTTTTCATAACTTTTGAGCATAATTATCAAGGAAGATAGCATAAAGCTGAATAAGAAGAAACAATGTAAAGTAATCAAGAAAGATAGATACTCACTTGTAAAGATACGCCAAAATTCCCAGAAGGATACAAATAAGTATTATATCAATAAAGATGTTTCTGCTGGACCTTATCTGGAGAAAAAATTACAAATGTCAGATAGAACTCATAAAAAATAATTGTAACTGACTCAAAGAAAAAGTAATCTGGTTTGTGAAGGAAACAAGGAATTCTAATGAACTTTAAGAGTACCTTGTTGATGTTCTCCTTGAGTCTGACATTATTGTTTTTGATGTCGCTAGTTGCCTTATCCACCTATAAGACAACCGAAGTAAGTTGAATCATGAACATTGTTTGTTATAATCCAATAAACGGAGATTTAAGAAATCAAATCTAACCTTTGTATCGATTTCGTCAATCAAAGGAACTTGCCTATCCAATTCCTGAAACAAAGTGGAAATAAATGACGATTAAGAAACAGTTTTATTTCCTAAAACAGAATGATGTTTAGGAAGCAAGTCGGGGGATGAAGGCAACCTCGTTCATATCACGAGCCAAATTTTTCAGTGTATCCAGACCTTCTGAAATAATATCTAATCCTTCATCCTGAGGAATTCAAAATTCTGTTATGTAATAAAAAACAACGGAGCAAAAGGAATTAAAGAACTAAATGAGTAAGAATTGACAAGTTACAAACCTGTTTCAATTTCCGCATCTCGTACTCTGATCTAAACTGAGTGGCCTCTTCAGTTTGCTCATAGAAACCATCGTCGAACTGTCCCTCTAATATGCGTTTTTGACATCATGAGAAACAATCTAAAATGTAACGAAAGCTTGAAACAACAACAACAACAACAACACACCCAGTGAAGTCCCACAACGTGGGGTCTGGGAGGGAGGGTAGAGTGTACGCAGACCTTACCTCTACCTTGGTAAATAGAGAGGTTGTTACCAAAAGACCATCGGCTCAAGACAAAGCATAGGCACAAGCAAAGCAAGAGAAACGGTCAGACCCGGACAAGAAATTTAAAGCAGTATGAAAATGAAAGTAATAAAAGCGAATAATCCATGATAAAGCATTCTGAAAAAAAGAAGCAGTAACTAAAAAACAGATTTATGCATTGACTGATACCTGAGTCGAATTTTATATTCTTGTTGAATGATGAAGTCCCCCAACCTCCTGTTTTCTTGGCTGCATCTGTACTCCCATCTGGTATTGCTTGAATTCTCTCTGATAGCATAAGTACCAAATCACCACGAGTCTCCAGATCCTCTTGGGATAGTCCTTTAACCTGTTTGTAATCTAGTTATAACTAACATTTTCCAAATGTGAAAATTTTATACCTTGACCTAAAATTCCAGAAACGGAACTAGCTGTTAGGATTTGAGACTCAAATCTTACCTAATCAGAAAACAGTAAATAAGCGAAAAACAAATAACACATAGATTTATAGTGGTTCACCCTCAATACGAGAGCTACGTCCACTTTACTGCTGCAGATTTCACTACAATCAGAATAGGGAGTTTGTGGTTTTACAATTCTCTCTTTTTCTCGTCACACACACGCTCTGAAAAAAAAACGGCGTCCTAGAATATATATAACGAAAACTAGGGCGAATATAATGAAATTCCGCTCCACAACTTAACAATAGCACCTTGAAATAATTGGATAATGAAATTCCGAAGTTAAACGTTCTTTATACGTACCAAATATAACTATAATACAGCGAGCAACTTGATACTCAGGAATGTTGGAGCAACCAACTTTCTTTCCTAGGCGATCATTTTGCTCAACATAACCTTACAACAGGAAAATCTATGAACCACTTTCGACTTTATTGTTTCTATAATTATGGCGTCCAGACCAGTTTGCAAGCACCTCAACTACTTTCATGTGGTACCAACTACCTCCCATTAGCACAGATACCGGATAACTCTGTCCACCAAGACTTGGACGGATGGGAAGAAACATTTTCCACCTTCTTAAACATAAGAAGAAATGGACTAAAGTCCTTTCCAATTCAACCCCTATTGTTATTGCTCAACATCACATCTAGCATATATTTCCTTCAACATTTGCTCATAGCTTGCTTTGACAGACTTTCAAAGGATTATTCTTGAAACCGAGCTTAATAAAAAGCTTATGTTTTATCCAAGATCATAAAAAAAATGTCAAATGTCAAATTTCAATTGATTACATCTGCTATTTTATGCAAAATTTTAGAATTTAGACACAACAAGTAATTTCAACTATACATTACATTTAAACACAAAATAAGCAAAATATTAAGAAAAAAAATATACCTTTTTCTGAGCAAGCTTTTGCAACCTTTTTATTTCATCCATTAGACGTGCCTTCGTTCGTCGTACCTCTGCCTTCATAGCCACAGCTTTAGCTCTGTTCATTTCCATAGCAGCCATCTCTGCTTTCTATAAAATCGAACAATAAAATTAAAATTAAAATTAAAAAACAAAATCAAACTAAAAGAAATACTCTTTCCTTTTTAATTTGTCTTAAAAAGAATACTAAATAATTAACTTCACTTTAAAAATTTTGTTTACTAAATAATTTATTGACACTTATTTTAGATCACAAATTTCAAAAGCTTCCTTTTTTTCTTGAATTTTGTCCGAACGGTGCTAGTACATCTTTTGAAAATATTTACACACATTGCCCAATATACAATATTATACCAGAAAATGTATAATAGCGTATATGTTCTTATTAAACTTAGTGGGCTCGGAATAATCTATTATTTATTTATGTTCTTATTAAACTAATGTTTCTGCTTTCCTGATTTTCTATTTATGATCACACAAGGAGTAGTACATCTTTTGAAAATATTTACACCACGTTACGCAATGTATAATATTAAATAACATTATATTGAGAAAATCATTATACATAATGTATAAAAAAAAAGTATCAACTATCAAAAGGTGTTTATACATAAATATATTAAAAATCGATGTTTATACATAAAAATATGAGTTACATGGCGTAAATAGATTTTGTCGAGAAATTCATTACCTGAGAAGTGGCGTCAATTTGAGATTCAAATGACGAATAAAGGCGAACGAAGGCATCGCTAGAGGAATCATTACCGGAATGCTTTTCGACGTCATATTTTTCGTACTTATTGCATATCGAATCAACTCGAAAGATAATGTCGATGACGCTCATCTTCGATTCCGGTTAACTATTTAGGAGAAGTAGAAAAAAAAAAAAAAAGAGAAAGTGTTGACGTACTTTTTCCTCTAATTCTTCTCCATTGTTTGTTGTTTGTAATTTTTTTCCTTTCTCTTTGTCTCTCTGATTTATCGGAGAAATGAAGGTTTACCGTCGCCATCGGCTTTGTGTGAGAGAAGAGTGAATATAGGCGGGACAAATTAATTAGTAGTAATTCGGTTTTAATTTTCAGTTAAAACAAGCTTAATTAATAAAGGTAATGTTGGATTTGTGTTTAATTTACTTTCACCCCTTAACTTGAGTATAAACATGCGTGAAGGACTAAAATAACTTTTGGAGGCTAGAGCTTAACTTTGATCCCATGGGCCTCTTTCTCTCCCTTGGTTGTGTTCACGTCGTTCCTAAAATGCATATGGGTTCATATCTAACTCTTCAATTTCTTTTTAATATCATATGCTTGTTCTATTTCAGGCGATACTCATCTTCAATTTGTATTACTTTTTGATTTGAAATGTAAATCTATTTTAAAAATTTGTGTATATTTTTGTAGTTGTGAAGATGAAATTTAGGGATTTACTAGTATAATAAAGCTTTTCTTTTGTATCGAAAAGCTTATGAACACGAAAATAAGTTTAATTAAGATATTTCCAAATTTATTTTGAAATCAACACGTTCAATTAATTGAGTGTCAAATTTGGCTTGCAATTTTAGGTTTTGGTTACAGAATTAGCTTTTCTACAATGAATAAGTTTTCTAAAACTTTTTATAAGGTTACTAAAAACTCCGATTGCGGGCTAAAAAATGATTGGATGAAATTATTTTAGAACTCTTTTTTATTCTCATAGGCTAAAAATGTTGCTTAATCTGGTAGGGTCCATGGGACCATAAGACCATAAGCTTAAATTTTGAGTTTAATTCACAAATGACTTTCATCAGGGTGGTCTTGATTTTTAATTTGTTAGAACAAGGATAATAAAATTTTCTAACTTAAATATTATCAAATTGTTAGAGTACAGATAATAGTAATATTAGAGAACCAAAATAAAATTTGCTTGGCTTAGAGGCACATCAAGACGTTTCCTTAAGATAGTTGGAGTTTCTCTCACAAGCAAACGAAAAAATAATTGACAACTCTATCTTCGGATTCAACTAAGTCACACAACAAGTAACATTCAAGAACGTTGTTCTTCTATTCTTGAATCAATGATTTCACCTTTTGATCAATGTCTCTCAAATATTGAATAAGGGGAAGTATTTCTTGAAGTGCTTCCTATTTCAAAGAAAAGAAACACTATTCATAAGATAAAAGAATACATAAGATAAGACTTTTATTAATAATATTTATTAATAGGTTCTTGTATTTTGTAGAACAATGTATCTTTCAAATGAACCTAAACGTAAAACTCAATGAAGTGAAACTTATGAATTCACATTCATCCACTTTGAAAATTAGAACTCTTATCAGATGTGTTGTTTCAAAATCAATTGAAATATTTGTTCCAACAATTTCCTCACTTGTTTCAAGAAATTTTGAGAAAATTCGAGACATCAATCTAGTAACATACATCAATCATGGTATTTCTTGGACTTGAACCATTAGCTAGTGAAGGATTTCAAAATCATTGATTACTTAGTGTACGAATCTTCAACTAAGTAGTTCATTGAATAAAGTAAAAAATACCCTAACGCACATTACTATGTTGCGGTGAAAATCGAAATTATTTGACATCTTACGACCATGTGTCCTGAATCCTTTTATCTAAGTGCTTTAAGATTTCCCTCTTAAAATCTTATTGAAGCAATCTCCAGTTCGCACTTAGTGCGATGAATTTATCAATAGTAACTTTGTATACTCCGACCAAATAGTCAATAAGAGAACTTAATCTCATCCTCCTTTATAGCAGAAAGTATCGGTAAATCTATCAAGAGTGTTTCTACACACTCCAACCGAAACCGGTTTATAAACTTATTAAGATCATATAATATCATCCTCATCATTAGTAGGAATATCGGTAAATCTATCAAGAGTGTTGTTACTAACTCCAACCGAAATTAGTCTTATAGATTTATTGAGAGAATAGAATATCAACCGATGGACGGATATCAGCTCTCTTTTTGAAAATGGAAATCTTATTGTTGTGATCCACAAATAGTAATTTTACTTGTTTTTTCCTTTGAACCTAAGATTGCATCATTAGTAGGGTTATCATAACGTACAATCAATTTTCAACATGCTTTATTCCCATCCCTTTTACAAGTTTTCACCACCAATTATTTATCTTAAACTTTAGACAAATAATCTACTAAATTAAATCTGAACTTCACATATAGAAGAGAATTAAACCATCCTCCAATAATTTTCTCATGTGATTGTATTTGAGAAGAACTTATCTCGATTTGCCATTATAACAATCACCTAAAATAGATATTATAGCATTTTTGTTATCACAATAGATAATCAATAAAGGCGGCATCCACTGATTCCATACTAGAATATATAACATAATACTTCTTATAAGCGAGTCAATTTCTTCTCAAGTAGAAGGTATAGCAATAAATTCTAATTTCATCAACTAGTCGTCATTAATGCACCAGTTCAATATATCCACAAAAAATTACGTGAAAATGACATAGCAAAGTTTATGTCCTTAAATTCATCAAAATTATATCAGATATTCCATTTTATTATTGACTATTAAGAACTAGTCAAATGTTTCATATTTCCAATATTCTAATAGATTTCCCATAGTTTGAAACTCAAAGATCATATTATTGCCGAGTATAATGCACCATATATTTATATATTATACTCATCAAAATAAGACATCATAATATTAATTCATAAAAAGCCTTCAACTTGTAATGAAATCAATATCATTTTCTCCGTATCTCAAACTGATATTTTAGATTTCAAGTATTGATATTGATAGAAGAAATGTTTTCCTTACATGTATTCTTCCATAAAGGGGAAAATATATACACAATATACAATCAATGAGAAGAGGAAATCAAGCCTCTAATCTTCCTAATCAATATCAATCCCTAATAATCTTCATAATTAATATCATTTTACTACTTATCATACATAAAATGCTACTACATTAATAATAATATAATAATATTCTAACACTCCCCCGCAGTCGAAGCTGGAGGGCGGCGAATGATGAGACTGTCCCTAAAATCTTCAAATAGTATCGGCGGAAGTCCTTTTGTAAAAATATCTGCGATTTGATGATGTGTCAGGACATGTAACACTCGCACTTGTCCGCGAGCCACCTTCTCACGAACAAAATGGATATCTAACTCAATATATTTAGTGTGTTGATGATTGATTGGGTTCCCTGAGAGATAGATTGCACTAACATTATCACATTATACTAGTGTTTGTTGTTGGAATTGGGCAATGAAGCTCAAGTAACTGATTTCTAATCCAACATGATTCAGACACAACATTGGCAACAACATGGTATTCTACTTCAACACTTGAGCGTTATACTGTGGCTTGTATTTTTTAGGACCATGAGATTAAATTGTCGCCGAGGAAGACACAATAACCGGAGGTGGAGCGTCTGGTGTCCGGACAGCCTGCCCAATCTACATCTGTGTAAGTGACAAGTTTGGAAATGGAGGATGGGTATAGATGTAATCCATACTCCAGAGTGCCCAGAATATATCGCACAATGCGTTTTAGAGCATGCATATGTTCTTCCATCGGATTATGCATGAATAAACACATTTGTTGCACTGCATAAGTAATATCCGACCTGGTGAACGTGAGATACTGCAAAGCTCCTGCTAGGCTGCGGTATAATGTTGGATCGGCAAATGGTTTTCTTGAGGTGCCACTCAATTTAGACTTAGTGTCTATCGAAGTTGCCGAAGGTTTGCAAAAAGACATTCCAGCTCGTTCCACAATCTCAGATGCATACTTCTCTTGGGAGAGAAATAATCCACATGCATGTCGTGTCACAGCAATTCCTAGAAAGTAGTGTAGTGGACCAAGATCTTTCATAGCTAATTCAGAACTAAGTTGTGACATGATACTCTTGCGAAGAGAGTTTGATGATGTTGTTAGGATAATATCATCCACCTATAAAAGAAGATAAGCAATATTATTACCCTGACTATAAATAAACATAGAATTATTGGAATGGCCGTGAGAAAATCCAATGTGTGACACAAAGTCTGCAAACCGCTTATACCATGCCCTGGGGGCCTGCTTTAATCCATATAATGATTTGTTAAGCAAATACACGTGATTGAGATATTTGGGATTTCTGTATCACAATGGTTGGTGTATGTATACAGTTTCATTAAGGTGTCCATGGAGGAAGGTGTTTTTGACATTCAATTGATGAAGAGGCCATCCTTTTTAGAGAGACATGCTTAGAACTATTCTGATAGTTGTTGGTTTGACCACTGGACTGAACGTCTCCCCGCAATCTACACCAACCTGTTGTGTCTTCCCATCACCTACAAGACGAGCCTTATGCCGCTCAAAAGTTCCATCAGATTTTTCTTATGACTGAAAATCCACATAGACCGAATTATATTAGTATAAGATGGACGAGGTACTAAATCCCACGTCCTATTTTTAATTAGAGCATGATATTCATCATCCATGGACATTTTCCAATTCGGGTCCTTTAGAGCAGACACTGGGTTACGAGGTAAAGGTGATTTTGAGACCTGGATGTGTAGGCTATATTTGATATTGGGTTTGACAACTCCATGTTAACTACGGGTGACCGGATGATTTGCATGGCCAGTGGACTGGACGCCATTAGGCGAGAGTGGGGGATTCGGGATTGGGTCTGGAGCCAAGAGGTGGCCCAAGCCAGTGGACTCGGCGCCACTGGCCAAAAGAGGGGAATTTGGGATTGGGCCCTGAGCCGAGCCGAGAGTTGGCCCAAGTTTCTCGTGGGTTGTGGCATTGAGTGTTGGTGACCAGGCACAAGAACCGAAGGCCCAGGCTGATGTGCTGAATTGTCACACGGCTGGGCCATCGTTCTTTGGTCCAGTGGGCCTAAACTCGAATTTCCGGCACTACCCGTGGCTATCGAGTTGTGGAAAAAATGTGTTAGATACAAAATCTTATCATCATCCAAAAAATCATAGGTATGAGTCCCGGTTTCAAGTATCTTAGCAAAGGGAAAACCCGTTTCATCAAAAATTATGTGACGACTTATAATTATTCATTTTGAAGAAATGTCGTAGCATTTGTAACCACAATGATTAATAGGATATCCCAAGAAGACACATGGAGTAGACCGGAGTTGGAGTTTTGTGATTGTGTGATGGAAAGAGGGGGTAGCAAAGGCAATCAAACATTCTTAAATGAAAATAGGAGGGCTCTCGTAAATAAAGCATTTTTAGTGGAGCTTGGTAGGACATGTTTTTATGAGGAAGTATATTCAAGATGTAAGTGGCCATTTGGAGTGCATGATGCCAAAATATGGGGGGTAGGGAAGCATGAGCAAGAGATGTTCTAACAATATTGTTTATTGTTCTAATTTTGCTTCCCGCCTTCCCATTTTGTGATGAAGTATGAGGACAAGACAAATAAAAATTTAGACCATTTGTTTTGAAAAAATTCCGTAACTGATTATTGTCAAATTCCATCCCATTATCACATTGAATACTTTTAATCTCCCGTTCAAATTGAGTTCGGATGAATGCTCTAAATGTGAGAAAAGTGGAAAACACTTGTGATTTTTTTACCAAGGGAATGTCCACAAGTAATTAGAGTAATCATCAAGTATGAGTAAATAATATCTATGACCAGAAGAACTCAACACAGATGATGTCCAAATATCACAATGTAAAATGTCAAATGGCATAAGAGTGCACGAAGTATAAGAAATAAATGGAAATTTAACATGTTTACCAAGTGCACAAGCATGACACTTATTTAGAGTCCGTGTTTGGGTACAAGAAATAAATTTATTTTATTTAAGAGAGGCCAAAACAGACTCTCCCGGGTGCCCCCAACGTTCGTGCCATAAAGATGGTTCCAAGGCTGCAAAAATATATGGAAACTTGGACTGTTGATTTGGTAAACTAATCGAATAGAGCTCCCCCTTGCTATCACATCTCATAAGAAGCTTCCCCGTCTGAAAGTCATGCACAAAAAATCCAAAAGGGTCAAAACGGACAGATACCCAATTATCAGTGCTAAACTTTCTAACATATACCAAGTTTTTGATTAACTTGGGAGCTTGAAGGACATTCTTTAAAACTAGTGGTGGGTTTGGTGGTGACAATTTGCTAGAACCATACCCTTTTATTGGAATTGAATGGCCATTTCCGACAATTATACCATTATCATTGCTCAAATTAAAATACGATGAGAGATTACCTTGGGATGTCGCTCAGGAGTCCATATATCAATTTGAATCCGATGGATTGAGTCCGAGGGTGTGCATGGCAGACTCAATGTTTGTGGGTTGGGCCACTGCCGAGTGGGCCTCCTGCCACTGGGTCGGTAGTGGCCCATTAGCCACTGAATTGCCCTTGGAATTTCCTGTCTGTCTTGGCCCAAAATTGGGAGGCCCAGAATGCTGAGATTGGTGCTGGCCCGTCCCAAAACTAAAATTGTTGGGGTGTTAGAAGCTATGACTAAGAATGCCTAATTAATGTTAATATGATTTGGATATATCTGTAAGTTTTGGATTAGTAAGTTCAATACGGTGTCGACTTGTAATAGATAAAGTCTTGCTAATCATTGTTAAAAATGAGACATTGAGTAACCTGTTTTGATTAACTTAAGCTTCCAATTTATGCTCATTGTTTAAAATTATTATTAATATGGGTATTAAGTATATGTTAGGCTCAAATAACACGATATGGATAACACTTGCTATTTGAATTATTAGAGAGATAATGATTAATATCCGGACGGGGAAAACTTAGCTCATTATATGCCTATTATGTGTCCACTTGTTACGATTTAGGCTTGATGTAGGTCTAATATAAACTTGAAGACTTGTTTAGCCTTAGTGCTTGATGGAGGCATGGTAATGATGGATTGGATATTCATTTAGCATCTCTTGTGTTCCTAAATATATATGTGTGGTTGGGACGGTCTAAGGTGCTTTGTTGCATATGTCACTTATTTACACCTTGTGATCCCTTATTTATGGTTCGAGACTAGGTAACTAGTGTATATGTCATGTTGGTGTCTTGGGCATGTTCATATGTATATCATCGTGAGGGTAGCTTGTGTGATTTTCCTTAGTACCCTGCATGATCGACAACGCCTCTATTAGGTATATTTGGATTCTATTATATAGAACGCTTGCATCTTGATCCAGGTTGAGGATATTAGGCTTTTGGGAACTCGGAAAAAAAAAATATATATATATTTTAGTCTTTGCTATTACACCATTTTGAAGTTATGTCTTCCCCGATCCTTATGTGCTTAGTTGAAACTCGCTGATTTTGAGTTAAAATATTCATTTAAGTACTTAACTACGGTTAAAATAGGACCAGAATACGAATATATAAAATGGGGATTAGTCATTGATTGTGAAGATGCTATCTGTTCTCAAGTTTAAGACTAAGGTATAGATTATGCTTAAAGTTCTTGTATATATGTACATAATGTATGCGGGAGTAATGACTCTACTTAGCCTTAGTTTTAGTATACTTCACTTTTAGAAAATTACGAATAAGCTAGGACGTAGGTTGTCTCCTTGTTTATACGAGTCCTTTTGTTAGATAATGGCAAGAGTTGAGTTGTTTGTAAGTTGGATATTTGTTGGCGAGAAACGTGTATCATAGAGTCTAAGATGACCTAATATGCAAATTTCGTGTGCTTGTGAATCCTTGAATCAATTTGTATAAGATGTGCCCAATAGTATGAACATTCGAGGACGAATGTTTCTAAGAGGGGAAGATTGTTACACCTTGTAATTTTAAGACGATAATTAGAGGACGTAATTAAGGAGGTAAGATTCGAATCTTGGATATAGAGTATATTTATATATGCTAACGGAAATTAGTATACAAGAGGATGTGATTCCGGAAAGATGTTGGTCACAATAAGGGTACGTTGGATACTTATAGCAATAATTGTATATTCCCGTTATGGAATAGTATTGTATTATAAAATTATGACATTGAGAATACGAGGCTTATGAAATTCTCGGGAATTATAAGAAGTGGGTTTAAGATTTATTAATTGAAGAACTTGGGGGCCAAAGTGTAAAAAAAAAAAAGGAAAAAAAATCAGATTTTTTTTATTATATAACCTACACTTACCTCTTCATCTTCTTCCAAACTTAACCAAAAAAAAAATACTATCCTCTCATTCTCTCCTCTACACTAATCCGAAAATCACCCTCCACCCATAACCAAAATTAAGGTTGTTATCTTCTCTTCCTAGACTACATCTTTCACCAAAAATTAGAAGCAAAACAATACCAAAATCGGTGGCGAAAGCGATGGGATTGGAGTCAGAAATTGGAATTTTTGGGATGAAATTTTGGAAGAAAAACGTGTAGGGATGATGGCTTAACATGGTAGAACACTTGCATGTCAATTGGAGTTGAAGAAGTGAACAAAAAGGAGGAGAAAAATTACAAAAAAGTGGGAAATTTTCGGACAAACAGTGGCAGAAATTTTGCGGACTGTTTTGACGAATTTGAGGTATAAAAATTCTTCTTTCTATGATATAATTGGAATGCATGTTGTTAGAATTAAGGTAATGAAGTTGTGTTAAGGAAGAATTGAAATTTAAGCATTGCATGTGACCATTTTTGGGCTAGTTGCCAATTTGGGACAGATTTTGGTGTTGTTGGATTCGTTGGTTATTGTTGTGATTATTATCACTAATTGCATGATGAAATTGAAAGGAAACATTGAGGTTTAGTTGGAATTAGTTATATGGAAGTATTGAAATTCGAAATTGGATTATAGGAATTAAGATAAGAGTTATGGAATTATGACATGTTGTGGCCAAAGAACTTGCATGAAATTTTTGGACATGTTGTGATGTTTTAGGGACTATTTTGTGGTGTTATAATTCTGAAAATTTAGTCACCATTATGCATGTTTAAGTGTGGTAATTGCTAAGGTAAGTCCTAAAGTAATAAGGGTGTGTATCCACTGGGCTGGCCAGTGGGCATGTAGGCTGGTCTGGCCCAGTTTCCTGTTGGGAATGGACTGGGCGGCACAACCCACGGTCACTACCAGGCCCAGTGGCTTGTCCCACCATTGTGTTGTCCCCCGGAGTTGGTTTTGCCGCCCTGTCCACCGCCGCCACCAGAATTTTTATTTCCACCATTTTTGTTATTTCGGTTATTACCTTTCCGGTTTTTATTACCATTTCGTCCTTTTTGTCCTCGGTTTTGTTATTCAAATTTCATGGAATTGTTATTGGCGGCAACAAAACTCGAATTCGGAAATGTGGCAGCTTTTTTCGCAAACCCCGCCTCCTCAAGAATTAACATGGAACGTGCTTGATAGAAAAGATGTATTGGATTGCTTTGACGGATGAGCATTCCCACACCACTATAGGAATCGGTAAGCCCCGCGACCAATTGTAGAACTAATCGATTGTTGGTGACGGGTGAATTAACATTTTAAAGTTGGTCTGACAAAATCTTCAGGCGTTGACAATATGCCGACGCATTTGGGAAATCCGTCATATCTATGGTGGAGAATTCTTGTTCCAATGTGATGCGCGACAATTTTTATTATCTTGAAAAATATCCCGCAATCGTTCCCAAGCCTCCTTTGCAGTGGAATCTGGTTCCATTATTGTGTGCAACAAATCTGAAGAGATTATCGCGTAAATCCATCCGAGAACAGTGGCATCAAGAGTTTCCCACAGTTCCAAGTTATCACCTGTCAATGATTCCTTCCCTTTGCTATTTGCCGGCGGGATTATGTTATGAATAACCCGGTGAGAGCGGCAACATATTTTGAATAGTTCTGCCCATGTTGCGTAGTGAACATTCTCCATCTCAAGAGTGATGGAAACATGTGCTTTTATGTTTGAAACGGCTAAGCTGGATGGTAAAGGGATTTGAATTCAGACATTGTTGGTTGGATGGAAAACAAAAGTGAAGAACAATAATGGAGTAAAAAAGAAAACAAAAAAATATTGATAATTTTCGGCCAAGAAAGGTGTTGGACGGAAAAAAAAAGAGGAGAAAAAATATTTTTGGATCTTTCCTTATGCTCTTGATACCATGATAGAAGAAATGTTTTCCTTGATGTATTCTTTCATAAAGGGAAAAATATATACACAATATACAATTCAATGAGAAAAGGAAATCAAGCCTCTAATCTTTTTAATCAATATCAATCCCTAATAATCTTCCTAATCAATAATACCTAATAATCTTCCTAATCAATAATCCTAATTATCATTTTACTACTTACCATACACAAAATGCTACTACATTAATAATAATATAATAATATTCTAGCGGATATGATCGTTACAAATAATATATTCTCACGAACTTGAAAGTATATTTGTTTTGATCTCTGTGCACAACATATATGTACCCCACTTTCAAGTATAGATATTGATACCTTCAAATTACATATTTCATATCTACTAACAAGTTTGAAAATTTATCTTTGAATAATCATTAATGAAATTGATAAAGTATCTCTTTTCATCTTGTCACAAATAATTCATCTCATGAATATTTGTGTGGATTAATCTCAACAGTGTGCATTTTCCTTCAACTATTTTAAAAAGATTTCAATTTTATCTTGACACTTAGCAGCATATTTATTTCTATAAATAATAATTAGTATATTATTTACCAAGAGTCAAATGGATCTAAAATTCACCTGATCAAGACGTTCATGCCTCAAGTCAAAAAACTTCACAATATTAGAAAATGTATTTTATTTTGTTGCAATCTCAAAATAATATTTAAGCTTCAGACATATATATATATATATATTATCTTTTCAAATAATATGCTTCATATCCTTTCACGAACTTGAAAAAACATATTTTGCAATTTTATGCCTGAAACAAATACGTGTATGCAAATCAATTTGCATTTTTCTTCTTCAAAAAAATCACATGTTACATGTTATCTCTAATCATGTACACCATTTAAGATTATGATCACAAAACGGTCATTTACTTAGTATTAGATTTAACGAGAAATCACAGTAGGTAGATAATAAATAGAGAATAGAATTTAGAGATATAACTCGAATTTTATTGACAACTTTTCTTTAGATCATGTCTTCGTTGTCTAATTGGCCATCTACCCAGTCAAAGTAAACAAAATTCTCTGAAATTTTGAGACCGATTTCTACAACCATTGATCACAACTATATGGCTTCTATTCAATATCAATTGTTATGCTATGTTTGGTAACTCCCCATCAATTTAATAGAGCAACAAGCCCTCAAAGAATCTTCAAAATTCTATAAATAATTTTGATGGACCTTACATCTTCAAGATAGCATTTCAAGCCATAATATATTGTCCTTATTTTTTTTCTTTCAATTTTTTTTTTAAATAACAGAATTTTCATAGAGATATATCCTGACTCTATCTGATCCTCCACTATTTCATAAAATTTTAAAGCATTTCATTTCACCTCATATATAACATATTGTATGCCAATGTATTCAACATACCAATTGAATTCGCAACATCTATATCCGCTCTAATATGTGTATTTGTTGTTCAACTCATAGAGACAATTATCTTCAAATTGTTAGAACAAGAATAATAAGATCTTCCAACTGCTCAAACTGAAATATTATCAAATTGTTAGAGTACATATAATAATAATATTAGAAAATCAAAATAGGACTTGATTGGCTTAGAGCATGTCAAGACGTTTCTTGAAGATAGTTAGAGTCTCTCCCTCGAGCAAATGGAAGAATAATTGACAACTCTATCTTCGGATTCAACTAAGCCACACAACAAGTAGCATTTAAGAACGTTGCTCTTCTATTCTTGAATCAATGATTTCACCTTTTATCAATGTCTCTCAAATATTTTCAAGAGGAAGTATTTCTTGAAGTGCTTGCATTTTTCAAAGAAAAGAAACACTATTTATAGGATAAAAGAATACATAAGATAAGAATTTTATTAAATAATATTTATTAATAGGTTCATGTAATTTGTAAAACAATGTATCTTTCAAATGAGACTAAACGTAAAAAACTCAATGAAGTGAAACTTATGAATTCACATTCATCCACTTTGAAAATTAAAACTCTTATCAAATGTATTGTTTCAAAATTAATTGAAATATTTGTTTCAACATTTTTTGGCCCCACTTAATAATTTTTTTTAAAATAATCTCTACTTCGGAAAATTAGCTAGACAAAGCTTTTGTTGTCTATCAAGTATAGGTTGTGGACATAAATTAGGTTTGCATATAAGGCAGAAGTTCAGAATATTTCAATACAGTAAACGTGTTCAATTGATCACAAGTTTTGCATTATAAGCAAAAGTTAGAACTTGTGCCTGATGAGCAGCAAAAGGTAGAACTTGTGCCTGAAGCAGCAAAAGTTAGAACTTGCCGACGATTTTTTTAATATTAAGGTCATTTTATAAATATTTTACTAAGCGGAGACAAAAATTAAATATCATACGCTTTTGAGTACACCACGTGTCATTTTTTTTGTATATTTTGACAGATATTTTTAAGAACACCACGCATCAGTTTCTGTATATTTTGGCTCCTCATTTTTTTTTGACTGATTACGATACCCATATTAAATTAATTAAATCTAAATTTGCACCAAAAATTTCAACATTAGGAATAAGTCTCTTCGTAATAAAGCCGACTTCATATGTGAAGTTCGGCTTGAAGTTGCTAAGTGTTATTTTAGCAAGTGAAGCCGACTTCATATGTGAAGTTGATAAGTGTGAACTTCATATGTTGCTAAGTGTGAACTTCATATGTGAAGCCGACTTCATATGATAAATATAATATATCGGTTCTTTTTTCAATATATCCGTATAGGAAGAGGAAGAGGGACCTTCACATGTTGTTCATCGATCTAGAAAAGGCCTACAACAAAGTCCCTAGGGAGGTTCTATGGAGATGCTTGAATTCTAGAGGTGTACATGTGGCGTATACTAGAGCGATCAAAGATATGTACGAGGGAGCCAAAACTCGGGTAAGGACAGAGAGAGGAGACTCGAAGCACTTTCCAGTTGTGATGGGATTGCATCAGTGATCATCACTGAGCCCATTTTTATTTGTCTTGGTGATGGATGTATTATCGCGACATATTCAAGGTGAGGTGTCATGTTGTATGTTATTTGTGGATGCCATAGTTTTGATTGATGAGATCCGTGACGGAGTTAACTCTAGGTTGGAGGTTTGGAGACAGATCCTGGAGTCTAAAAAGTTCAGATTGAGCTGAACCAAGACTGAATACGTGGAGTGCAAGTTCAGTTGACGTAATGCAGAAAGCTGGTGTGGAAGTGAGGCTTGACACACATGTCATCCAGAAGAGGGAGAGTTTCAAGTATCTTGGGTCTATTAGCAAAGAAAGTGAGGAAATTAAAGATGATGTCTTACATCGTATTGGTGTAGGTGGATGAAATGAAGAGTCACGTCCGGAGTCTTATATGATAAGACGGTGTCACCAAAACTTAACGGCAAGTTCTAAATGTAGTGGTTAGACCAACTATATTGTAGTGGAAATGAGAATATTTCGGTGGATATGTGGGCATATTAGGAGAGATAGGATTAGAAATGAACAGATTCGGGACAAGGTGAGAGTGGCCTTGATGGAGGACAATATGCGGGAGACGAGATTGAGATGGTTTGGGCATTCGAATAGGAGATGTGCGGATGCCCCAGTATGGAGATTTGAGAGGTTGGCTATGGATGGATTCAGGAGAGGTAGAGGTAGACTGAATAAGTACTAGGTAGAGGTGATTAGACAATACATGACGTTGTTACAGCTCACCAAAGACATGACCTTTGATAGAATGTTGTGTAGCGCTTGGATTATGGTAGAAAGTTAGTAGATAGTAGGGTGTTGTTTCATATATTCTTCCATACTAGTAGTCGTAGTATTACTTCTATAGTTCTTTTCCTTTGATTTTTTTATTATTTGATGTTGCTTGTCCTTTTTTGAAATGATTTGTCTTGCTTTCTATAGTATCTTGCCATGATTTTTTCACTTTCGTTATTTCTTTTTTTGACCTACCTTGATATTCTTTCTCTTGAGCCTATGGCCTATCGAAATAGTCTATTTACCTCCCAAAATATGGGTAAGGTCTATGTACACTCTACCCTATCCATACCCCACTTGTAGGATTACACTAAAGTTGTTGTTGTTGTATCGAATTTTATTTCAAATATAATATATCTATTGGAATTTACTTTACTTACCATACTTTCTATATAAATTTGTACCAAGCTTAGTATAATTTTCATCATATCTTTTGGTTTCTTTATAAGCTTTAAGCATAGATATCAAATTAACTCTACATATCAAAATTTCAACGGATGTGAATTGCATATCATTTGTTATTTGTGGATGATACAGTGTTGATTGATTATATGTGCAATAGAGTTATGATAGACTGGAAATTTGGAGACAGTAGAGTCTAAAGATTTCAGGTTAAGTAGAACTAAGACAGAGTATATGTAGTGCAAGTTCGGTGACGTAATGCATGAGGCGGGGGTAGAAGTGAAGCTTGATGAACAAGTCATATCCAAGAGAGGAAGTTTCAAGTATTTTGAGTCCATAATACAAGGAGATGGAGGAATTGATGAGGACGTCGCACACGGTATTAGAGTGGGGTGGGTCAAATGGAGGCTCGCATCTAGGTATTGTGTGTTAAGAATGTGTTGCCATGACCTAAAGTTAAGTTCTACAATGTGGTGGTTCGACCAACTTTATTGTATGGGGCAGAGTGTTGGCCAGTCAAGAACACTCACATTTAGAAGATAAATGCAGTGGAGATGAGGATGCTTAGATATTATTAGAAATGAAGTTATACGGGGCAAGGTGGGAGTATCTTATATGGCGGACAAGATGAGAAAATCAAGGTTAAGATGGTTCGAGTATGTGAAGATGAAGTGTGTGGATGCGCCAGTTAGGAGCTGTGAGAGATTGAATATATCAAGAGTTATGAGGGGTAGAAGTAGGTCAAAGAGGAAATGGGGGGAGGTGATTAGACATGATATGACGCACTTCAGCTTATGGAGGAAATGACCCTAGATAGGAAGGTGTGGAGGCAGAGTATTAGCGTTGAAGATTAGTAAGTAGTTGAGTGTTGTCACACTTCATGTGGATAGGAAGGGGCTAGTCCCCTCTCCGATTCTCCTTATTAGTAGTATTATTTAGTAATCATGTAGTTTTCTCGTTCTCCGATATTTATTACTATTTATCGCTTCATTTGCTTTGTGTCATGTTATTTTGTCATCTTATTTTCTTGCAACCCTGCTTCAAATTCTTTTTTTCTTTTCTTTTGAGTTGAGGGTCTATCGAAAACAGTCTCTCTACCCCATAAAAATAGGATTAAGGTCTAGTACATTCTACCTTCTTCGGACTCCATTTGTAGGATTATACTGAGTATGTTGGTCATGATCACCAATATTTTCACTCAATTCACAAATCCAATTTTGAGTAAATCACAAATGGTCACATAACTATAGTTGTTTAACTAAAATCACATAACTATATTTCCTCAAAGAAAAATCACAAAATTTTACCCTACTAACACAAAAATCACAATTACCGAAAAATCTAACCTTTTGATGAGTAATAATTTTTTAATCTTTTTATTTTTAATTAAATAAAATACAGACACAATTTAAAAAAGACCATCCGTATCTAGGTCCTCACAACCTTCAAGTGCATTATTTATTTTTTGACAATCGTGATATCTGGGACAGCTTGCACGCACCTCAACTAATTTCATAAATACAAACCGGTGCATTATTAACCTATACATATTTTTGGGTACATATATTTAACTTATACATACATGTACTAATATACATGTATCTAGTCTTGTTCAATTCTCAAGAAAAACTTTTTTTGTCTTTTGAACAAATACGGTCACAAGAGACAACATATAATTGCGAAAACTCAGAAAGGATAAGTTTGCACAAATATAATATGTAATCCGTATCTATCTTGAAAAATCAAATATGTTATCTTGCAAGCGAATAAATTAAACTATAGACTCTCAATCAAGAAATAAAATAAATATTATCTACGTCAATTCAATTCCATCATTTCATGCCAAAATTAAACAAGACCATAAAACAGCGTCGTTGAAATTAAGCCACCATTCTTATTCCAAAAACAAGATGATAAAACATTAGTAGTTATTGCATATGCCCTGCAACTAACAAAGAACATATACAATCATTCTCTATAACAAGATTTCAATATCATATTCATATTTTCTGTGAAATTAATCTTTCATATTAGTATGTTGTAGTATATATTCTCATAACTGTATTTTGTTACTCAATAAAAATATTAGGACAAACGATATTGTTATAAAGAGGTTTGACGGTATATAGTTTTCGTAAAGACACCAATTAAGGATCCAAGCTCAAAGGGGCGTTGTCAAATCCCACTATCACGATAGGTGAAACATTGAACGTATAACTTTGAATTTGTCCGTGCTTGCGCGGTTGAGAAAACCATTATTGAAATGATCAGTAAGTCAATCATAAATTCAAATTATAAATAAACAAAATACAATTAAGATGATTCAAGGAGTGTTGAAAATAAAACGATAAAACTAAAATTACATAATTTGAATTTTATAACTATTTGTACCAAAACAATTTACTCATACTGCATAATAATTATCACCGATATTCTTCTGAAGTTGCAAAATGAGCCATAAGAAATTGACATAAAGAAAATGAAAATAGAAAAAATTAATCGGCTAAAAATCAATCTCAAATAATGACACACATTAGCGCACGAAAACAGTGATGCTTAATTTCATGTACTTTTTTTTGTAGTAAATGATAACTTGCATTTACAAAATTTGCAATTACAAAAGTTTTCTCGAACTCTCGGCATAATTCAACTTTTCTCAATCTTTTGATGTACACTGATGTTCTCTCCTTTTGTGAAATGGTAAAATATGAAGAGGTCCTATTGTTGGGAGTTTTTTTGCTCTATGGTACTTTATAAAGCAGTACGGGAAGTATTTAACTATTACAAGTATTCGAAAGGATAAAGAAAGAATACAATATTTTCGACTAGAAATCTGAAAATTACAATATAACAACAAAAGCGAAATTACGATTTTGTTGAAGGCGAAAAATGGAAAATGTTTTTGCTGAGTCGAGTGTAGCACTCTGTCCTTAAGACAATATTGCCCCGTATGTATCCTTTATACGTCCTGGACAATTTGTCTCCCAAGATAAAACAGCAATGGAACCCTTGAGCAAAGGAAACTCAAGAGCTACCGTGAAGAATATTGAGTAACGAAATGATGCTTGGAAGTTGTAGGAAGAAAACTTTTTTTTTGTTGTGTATTTTCGTGAGCTTTATGAAGCGTTATTTTTTTCGTTCTTTGTGGTGCTCAACAATGGTGTAAGGGTGTGTTTATATAGGTGAGGGAGGGGCTGAAAATGCCTCCATAATAGCCAAATAATGGCCATTATGGAGGTAGTAAAGTCACCAACATAAATGGTGAAAGAACCAACGGATTTGGCCATTATAGGAGGAGTAATTCAGCCAAAATAAATGGCTGAATTGAGTGCTTGACATTTCTGTTTTGACCATCGAAATTCTGAACTTCAGGGACCAAACTGTACATCTTGAAACTTCAGGTTCAAACTGTACTTCTGGCAAAGTTTTCTGGCCCAAAAAGATAATATCAGAAGACCCACAGCCCACAGCCCGTGACCCGGAACCGGACGGGCGGGCGGCGGCGGCGGCGCGCGTGTGGTCTTTCCTCGAACCGAAGCACATCTAGGTCCTCCCTCCTTTAAACACATGGGATACCCCTTGGGGTCCCAAACCCCAAACCAATTTCGAATCTTATATACACAACAATTCTTTCTTCCTCTACCGATGAGGGAGAATTACACACAATACCACACTTTCCATGCTTCAAACACCTTACTTCGTGAACCAATATCTCTTTCATTTCTCAATGAAATTTGACGATTCTTGGCCCTACGGTTATCTACGTACTTAGTAGATCATGCATGTGTGAAGAACCGGATTCTCCAACATACGTTACACTAGTGTTTAAGCCGTTAAAGTTGGTCGGTCGCAACTCCCGCCAAAGGCAAATTTCCAACACCTATCACATTTACAATACCATGAAATTAAATCTATGAACATAACCTAATGTTTGGCAGATGATTGCTAATGCTTATCGTTATCATTATTGTTAGTAAATCAAAAGACGTTATTTTATGATTTACAATGCGAATTTGTAAATGGGTGTTATAGTTGCTCTTTTTGTTGTTGAGTTGTGTTTTTATTTCTATAACCCCTTCCAAATGGTTAATGTGAGATTATTATATATAATTAAAAGCTTCTGTCCGTTTCTTTTCTAGTACTCCAAATAGAGGTAACTCATAAAGCTACTTTCTACAAGACTTAAATAGGGGAAGAGGAAAATAATCAATTTTGTTTAGAGTTTTGACACTCCTTCCAAAATGACAAGAAAATTCATTGAATTCTCATCATACAAGTAACAATTTTCAATTTGTAGAGAAGAGACCAATAGAAGAGAAACTGCATGAATATTTGATACTATGTGTTATGTAAAATAAAATAATGTTCTATAAGATCACAACTAAAACAATTGCAATACATAATTACACAGGCGATGAAATTGATTTTATTTTTATGGTGCTAATGTAATTTGACATGTTACAGTCCATAGCAGAATTATAATTTTTACTAAGGGATTCAAAATATAAAAAAGTAACTAAATACACGAAAAAATCAAGAGGATTCAACATCTATAATTAAAATATATTATTTTTATCTTAATTTATGTGATGCACTTTGACTGGGTACATAATTTAAGAAAGAAAGAATGAATGACTTTTGAAACGTACGATCATAGATATTTGTGTAGTTATAAATCATCTCATTAAGAGCAAAATGAGAAGTTTAAAGTTAGATTATTTCTAAATATATAAATGTATCATTATTTCTGCTACAAACTAAAAAAAGGATAGTGCATCACACAAATTGGATAGATGGAGTATACACATAAAAAATAATTTTGATTTTGTAAATACATTGTAATTTTACAATAAAGGAAATCCGGATGAAACCCTGTACCCCCTGGCTCCGCATTAGTTTTAAAAGGTTTTTTTTACTTGCTTCTCAATATTCATTTTTGTAATGTCGCGATAATAAATTGTTTGTGTGACTTGAATCTTATTGTTATGGTAACTTTGTTGATTAAATTAGAATAACATATGCTAAAAATTAAAGCCATAGATGTAAATTTATACAAACGCATATACTTGATTTACCTGTGTCACGAGGGTATATAGAGGAAGGGTGAGATAGCTGCACAGAATCTGAGAAAGAACCCTTCTCAAATTAAACACCAACATTGTCATATATAAATACATTAGATTAAATTAAATTTCAATAGGAAAGGCCAAACTATTAAGACTTTTAGAAGATAATAATACTAACCCCATTGTCATTCTAATGACGATATTTTCAGTATGGTCGTGGAAATAAGATTTCAGCCCAAATTCATACTGTAATTATTTAGAGAGAAAAACAAAGTTAGATTTAGCTTTTATGGGTTTTTTTATGTCCTTTATGTTCATAGAAATTAGAGATAAAATTCACAAATAGCCACTTTTCAGTTCCTATAAATGCAAAACGTAGTGTAAAATTCACAAGGCTTTTGAGTGTTTGAAAGAAAAGCTCACTTCGGAACCCATCATTATTGCCCCGGATTGGTCAAAGCCGTTTGAACTCATGTGTGATGCTAGTGGTTTTGCCATGGGGGTTGTTCTTGGCCAAAAGAGAGAGAAGATTTTCCATCCCATTTATTATGCAAGTAAGACTCTCAATGGAGCGCAAATGAACTATACCATCACCGAGCAAGAGTTGCTTGCAATTGTCTATGCTTTTGAGAAATTCCGAGCTTACTTGTTGGGAACTCGTGTTATTGTGCACACTGATCATGCGGCACTTTGTTATCTCATGGCTAAGAAAGATGTTAAGCCTAAGTTGATACGTTGGGTCCTACTTTTGCAAGAGTTCGATTTTGAAGTTAAAAATCGAAAGGGGTATGAAAACCAAGTAGCGGACCACTTGTCAAGACTTGAAGGAGGAGGAAAGCCAAGTGATTGGTTTGAGGTAAATGATTCTTTTCCGAATGAGTATGTCATGGCGGGGTCACGTGACATGATTCCATGGTACGCTGATTTTGTAAACTATCATGCGACTGACATTATGCCAAGTGATCTCACTATCAATCAAAAGAAGAAGTTCTTAAATGATGTCCGGAAGTTTTATTGGGATGAGCCCTATATTTTTTGGGTTTGCACTGATAACATTACAAGAAGGTGTATTCCCGAGGTTGACATGATATCCATACTTGAGGCTTGTCATTCATCTCCCGTTGGTGGTCACCATAGTAGTGCAAGAACCGCGGCAAAAGTTCTTCAAAGTGGTTATTATTGGCCAACCATCCATCAAGATGCCTATTATTTTGTGTAAGAGTATGATCAATGTCAAAGGCATAGAGGCATCTTAAGGAAATATGAGCTACCTTTGACACTTATTCTTGAAGTGGAATTGTTTGAGTGTGGGGCATTGACTTATGGGCACGTTTGTGAGTTCATACAGAAATAAATATATCCTTATGGTGGTTGACTATGTGTCAAAATGGGTGGAGGTAGTAGTGATTCTAAACAACAAAGGAAAGAGTGTCACCGCGTTCTTGGAAAAGTACATCTTCTCAAGGTTTGGTACTCCTAGGGCTATCATTAGCGGTGGGGGTTCACACTTTTGCAATAGATTGTTCAAAGCTCTTCTTGAGAAGTATGGAGTGAAACACAAGGTGGCTACGCCCTACCATCCCCAAACAAGTGGGCAAGTATTAGTTTCGAATTGGGAGATCAAAATCATCATATCCAAGACGGTTAATGTCACAAAAATCTATTGGTCATAAAAGTTGATGATGCACTTTGGGCATACTGGACGACTTTCAAAACTCTTATTGGCATGTCGCTATATAGGTTGGTCTTTGACAAAGCTTGTCATCTCATGGTTGAGCTTGAGCATAAATCCATGTGGCCCTTGAAGAAATTGAATCGAGATGGGAGTGATGCCTCAAACTTCAGAGTAGAATAATTGAATGAGATGGATGAATTCTGACTCAAAGCCTATGAGAGTTCGACACTTTACAAGGCTCGAATAAAGCACTTCCATGATAAGAAGATTTTAAAGAGAGAGTTTAGCCCAGGGGATCGGGTGTTATTATTCAACTCAAGACTCCGGTTGTTTCTCGAAAAGTTGAAGTCAAAATGGTCGGGGCCTTTTGAGGTCACACAAGTGTTCCTCCATGGTGCCATTGAGATTACTTATCTAAGTGGAAATCGAATCAAAGTGAATGGGCAAAGAGTGCAGCACTACATAGGAGTGCCAAATGAGGTGAAGATAATTGAGATGATCTACCTCAACGAGCCCGAAAATTGGTAACAATATCGTGTTGCGATGTAAAATTTGGTGTTTTTAGGAGGCAACCCAAGTTTTTGCTTTCTTTTTATTGTTTTGATATTTGTTTAAGTGTGTAGGATGTAAAGTTATAGGGGGGAAAACTGAAGCGAAAGAGTGTTGCGAGCAATCAAAACTTGAAAATCTGAGCATGAGAATTGAAAAATATGTTGAAGCCAAAAAGGTAAGGTTTGTGGAGTGCATGCGATGTCGCGTTCTCTGAATGCGGCCGCATTTCGCATCGCATATTTTCCCCATAAAATTTCAGTGAGCAAGGCAAAATTGATGAGACTGTGGCATAATTGCGACACCGTATTTCCAATACGGAGCCCTATACGGTCGCATACCGTCAATTGCTATTGAATCAGGTAAAGGTCAAATGCGAAGAGAATACGACACCGCATTCCTAATTTGCGGTCGCATTCTCAACGCATCTTTGACGAGTACTTAAGATTATTTTGAAAATAAATTTCCCACTTTTCCTCTTCAAAGCACTCGTCCATTACACTTCCCCGCTCATCCTAATCGACAGTATTTGGCATAATTGGGACACCGTATTTCCAATACGGAGCCCTATACGGTCGCATATCGTCAATTGTTATTGAATCAGGTAAAGGTCAAATGCGAAGAGAATAGGACACCGCATTCCTAATTTGTGGTCGCATTCTCAACGCATCTTTAACGAGTACTTAAGATCATTTTGAAAATCAATTTCCCACTTTCCCTCTTCAAAGCACTTGTCCATTACACTTCCCCACTCATCCTAATCGACAGTATTTGGCTTAAATCTCGCCTAAACCTACTCGTTCACCATTCTCACACCACTCCATTGTGAAATCACTCTCCAAAAGTTGTGAAATCATCCTCGTCCCTAATCTGCACTAAACATCAAAGGTATGTCTTCATTTACCCCAAGTTCTTGAAATTTTCATTGTTGATTGGCTGAGTAAGCATGTTATTTTGATTCTATTGAGTTCTATTATTGATTTTGAAGTCACTATTTCCTTTATTGAGTCTTAATTTTGTTAGAGATATCTGAATGGGAATATGGGTACCTAGGGTTTGGTACATTTGGGGGTATATTTGAATGTGTGAAATTGAATTGGTTGATAGATTTTCTAGTTGGTGTGTGAAGCATGTGGATATAGAGGACGACTTGAATTCCATAATGATAGATGGTTGACCACTTTTTAAAGGGAATTGCTCGTAGGTGTGTGTGTTGGTTGTGTGACTGATGAGTTTGTGTTAATAACAGTGTAGTAAGTGTGTTTTTGGATCGCTATTTAGGGTCGATAACTAGTTAGGGATAGTTTCATTTTGGATTGTTTGGAATTTCTCTGAAAATCGCCATTGATGGCTGGGGAAGATGACCTGAATGCGATGTCGCATACGCCGTATGCGACCGTATTTGCTTCACATTCCCATGGAGGCCTGGCAGTCACCAAGCTTAATTGTAGAAGTATGAGACAAGATGCGGCACCGCATTTATAGAATGCACTGCATTTCACATCGCATACTTCGTTGCAAAATTAGGCAGTAAATTCGGATAATTTGATGACTTTGTGACATCTGTGCGACACCGCATATTGCGTATGTAGTGCTGAACTTAGTGAATTCGTATTTCACTCAGTGCAGTGCCGCATACTCTTTATGCAACACCGCTTATGCATCGCATACTGCCAACTTTCAGTGTTTTAACTATTTTTCCCTTGTTTCTTTGCGTAATTGTGGTTTCATCTAGCAACAAAAAGATTTTATGCTTTTCTTTTTACATTTTGGTATTAATATTGCTTTCTCTGCAGAATGGTTCGAGGAAAATCTATTGTTAAAAGAAATACATGCAAAGATATGACAAAATCGAGGAAGAAGAGAAAGGCACTCACTCATTCAGAGGACCAAGAGGAGTGGAAGGGCAATCTACTACGCCCTTCCAGCCTCAACCTCCATCTCAGGTTGCAAGGGGTAGTAGTATGACTCCCCGAGTAAAGAGACAAGATCTAGAAAGACAGATATGTATGAAAGATGCCCTCCGATTCATGGATGAGGGAGTGAAGGAATGCTTTGACCAAAAGCGCACCTTTAATGTTGAAAAGCAAATGAGCCTTAGAGGCTTACAAGATTCATTTCCCCGGATCCTCGAGCAAATGAATAAGAGGAACTGGATGGTCTTCACCAAACCTCTTGGAAAGTTTGTACCCATACTGGTGAGGTCTATGATAGTTTGGGGTTGCAATGAGGAAGAAGAAGCAGTATTTTGGGTGGTTTCCATGTCTGTGGGTGTAACGGTACCATTGTTCTATGAAGGTATCAACGCCATTTATTTTGACAATAATGGGACCCCACCTCGAGAGTATGAGGAGATAATTCAGAGTGACAATATTGAGAGCCAACGTGCATGGTTAGCTGAGGTAATAGCAGCTATGGGCACCACACCTCCATGGATTCACCCTCATACTCCTATTCAGAAGGCGAGCCTCAACATTGAGGCCAAGTTTTGGCTAACGTCATAAGTAGCCGGTTCTGGCCTTCTCAAAATAAAACTTTAGTGGGTCTTCCAAATCCAGTCCTCCTCGGATGCATCACGACAGGGGTCTACCTCAACGTGGGCAAAATTATATATTATCATATCATCGATCGAGCATGACAGACCACACGGTTATTACCATTCCCCTACTTGATTACTAATTTATGCCGGCGGGAAAAGGTTCTTATCTTTCGGTGAGTGGACAGAGATTGCACCCCCATGGGCTTTTATAATATCCTCAATTTGGAGAATGATGAGAATTCAGAGAAGAAGTAAAAAGAAAGCAAGTATGCAATTTATTGATTTGACTGCTGGATTTGAGAAGATGGCCCGGCCCGCCACCACTACCATGTATGCACCATCTGGTGCTGCTTCTTCTAGCACAGTTGTAGGATCCACCTCCAATGGTTCCCCTCCTACCACATCCGCAGCACCACCTCAGGGAGTCAGCCCCCGTCTATAGCAGATTTCTAGTCTATGACCCGCACCGTAGATGCGGTGGATTTAAAAGTTATAAACTTCATCAAGACCATTCCAGACATAATCAAAGCTGCAGTTGTTGAGGCCAACAAGAAATTGGGAGAGCATGTAGATGGGCTTGAGAAGAGGGTTCAAAAGGTTGAGACATGTGATGTTGTGGATATGGAAAGTGTTAAGAGAGGCCTTGCCCAGCTTCAGACAGAGTTTCATACCTCACACACTTCATTATTCACGGTTACGAGTACTAATACGGGACTACCAGATGAGAGTGTCTCGATGGAGACGTGGAAGAGTAGCCCAAAGAGAGAGAGAGGCTCCCGGGGATGAGTGAGATGATACGGGTACTGATCATGAGGCATATATGACTTTAGATTATTTTGAGCCCCTTCCTGACACCCTGGATGATGATCTTTATGCAGGGATAACTGCTTCATTCCAGACATAGCATCTGGTGGCTCGTACTGATGAGGAGTTGGAGCAAGACATTCAGGCAGCCCATAAGCATTCATTACGGACCTAGCTGAGAAACGAAGGAAGGGTAATGAGGCCCCTCCTTCACCGACTGAGGGTGCTAGTTTATCTCATTCACATGCTTCTGGAGCCACCGCACTTGATGATACTATTGGTGCCACTCCACCCACCAAGCTTGGTTTATCTCCTTTCGATGCGACTCGACATGACGCTTGATGCGTTCAGGGAGTGCTCACTTCTTTTTGCTTTTATTTTGGTGCATTGAGGACAATGCACGATCTTTTTAGTTGGGGGTGGGTTACTTGTATATTCGTGGGTGGGAGTTGGATTCTGATATTTTTGTTACTTTGGTTTGTAAATTCAACTATTCGGATGTTTTATTTGTTTTATTAGTATGTTGACATTTGTCTTGTGTTTTTTGTTAGTATTTTCATATTATTTGTGTGTGTTTTTCCCATGTGTCGTGGTATTAGCTATATCCTTAGTTTTCTTAGTCGTGGTTCTTTTTCTAAGGATGTTATTGATCTTTTAAACCCGGTATTTTGTTACACCTCGTAAGATTAAGACGATAATTAAGAACGTCATTAAGGAAGTAAGATTCGGATATTGAATATAAGGAACGCTTACATATGTTAATACGGGAAATTAGTGTATAAACGGATGTTATCCCGGAATAGTTTTTCTTTAGTGCTATACACGTGACGACGAGAATTAATCCTAGTAGTTGAATTTATTCCAATGGAGTTATGGAATAGTATTATATTATAAAATTATGACATTGAGGATACGAGGCTTATGAAATTCTCGGGAATTAAAAGAAATGGGTTTGAGATTTATTAATTGAAGAACTTGGGGGCCAAAGTGATAAAAAGAAAAATCATATTTTTTTTATAAACCTACACTTACCTCTTCATCTTCTTTCTAAACTTAACCAAAAAAAATCTCATTCTCTCCTCCAAGCTCAGCCAAAAAGACCCTCCACCCATACCCAATTTAAGATTTTTATCTTCTCTTCCTAGACTACATTTTCCACCAAAAATTAGAAACAAAACAACACCAAAAACAGTGGCAAAACAACCACTGCTTGGCCGAAAATCTGCCCAGAAATTTGAGATTTTTGGGATGAAATTTTGGAAGAAAAACGTGTAGAGATGATGGCTTAACATTGTAGAACACTTGCATGTCAATTGGAGTTGAAGAAGTGAACAAAAAAGAGGAGAAAAATTACAAAACAGTTGGGATTTTCGGACAAACAGTGGGCAGAAAATTGCGGACTGTTTTGGACGAATTTGAGGTATAAAAATTCTTATTTCTATGATATAATTGGAATGCATGTTGTTAGAATTAATGTAATGAATTTGTGTTAAGGAAAAATTGGAATTTAAGCATTGCATGTGACAATTTTGGGCTAGTTGCCAATTTGGGACAGATTTTGGTGCTGTTGGATTCGTTGGTTATTGTTGTTATTATTATCACTAATTGCATGATGAAATTGAAAGGAAAAATTGAGATTTAGTTGGAATTAGTTATATGGAAGTATTGAAATACGAAATTGGATTATAGGAATTATGACATGTTGTGGCCAAGAACTTGCATGAAATTGTTGGACATGTTGTGATGTATATGGACTGTTTTAGGGACTATTTTGTGGTGTTATAATTCTGAAAATTTAGTCACCATTATGAATGTTTAAATGTGGTAATTGCTAATGTAAGTCCTAAAGGAATAAGGGTGTAGAAAGGCGTAGAAAGGCTTCACATTCTACCCTCGTTGTTGTTGGAACATGGACTATTTTGTGGGCTGTTTTTAAGGTGGATTAAGAGGCTAAATTTACATGAGAAGTGGGTGTGTAAATTCCCTTTATTGTTGTTTTGGTTGTGCCCTTAATTGGTGCTTGTTTATTGATGTTATTAGCCTCGTTTGGAAGTTGTGGAAACATGTATAAATATGGGAAGTGTTGCCCGAATTTTTATAGAATAAGAAGTCGTTATTCGATATAAAGTATGCTAGTTATCATAGAATTGACGAACGTATTACCATTATTATAGGTTGAAGTTCTAAATCGAGACGTACTCTAATATAGAGTTGATTAGTTCGTCTAAGAGGTATGTGAACTATTCCTTCTTTCTTTGGCATGATTTTTATTTAATGAAGGTACGGCGGACGTACTTGATTCTTATACAGTTTAATTCCTAAAGAGGATTGTTATGAGAAGTGCCTATGATTTTTCAGTAAAGAGTTTATTATGACATTATTACAATGATTTTATTAAGAGTCAGATGATAATTTTTACTTGCATATGGTTACTCATGATATCTACTCGTGCTAAGTGTTACTACTTCACCTCACCGAGTCCCGGGCCGGGTTACGTTCGTGCACAGCCTTGCATTTTTCACTGAGACCCTCACTAGAGGGCCGGGTTACGTAGGATGGATCCATAGATGAGATATGACTTTACCAAGTCCCAGTATGGGCCGGGTTATGATATGATTCCACCGAGTCCCGCACTAGTGGGTCGGGTTACGTTACATATATATATATGTATATGGACAGGCACTCATGTTTTCTTGACTTGACTCTCATTTTTATAAGGCAACTGACTTCTATTGTTATGGCACAGTTGGATTTGAATCCTGATTTTTTTATACTGATCTCTTGTTATCCATTGGCTACTTATGATCTCATTTGCAGTATTTCATGTTTACATACTCAGTACATTATTTTGTACTGACCCCCTTTCCTCGGGGGGCTGCGTTCATGCCCGCAGGTACAGGTGCTCAGTTTGGTGATCCTCCGGTTTAGGTTCCTGCGCAGCTGTTTGGAAAGCTCCTTTGATCCAGAGCTTTACCATTTTTGTACGGAACCCTATCTTTTTTATTTATGTATATTTAGGGGCACGATAGGGCCCTGTCCCGCCATATGTCGTTATCCTTCTTGTAGAGGTTTGTAGACAGTTGTGGGTTGCACTGGTGTAAGGGTCAGAAATCTGTTTCGGTCAGCCATATTATTGTACTCTATATTGGGGGTGTTCCCGTGTATATGTGATATTATTTGTTGGCAGCCTTGTCGGCTTGCCTGTTATATTGTATTGGCTAGCTGTGACTCCTCAGGAGGCAGGTACATTCGGGGGTAAAGGCAGCCTTGTCGGCTTGCCTACCCTAGCATATGTTGTTATTGCAGCGTTATGCTGCCGGATTTCAGATTCATTAAGTGTTAGTTGGATTATGTGTGACAGGTTAGTATAATGACGTCATTAGGACGGTTAGTCGCGGCCCGTCGGGTCGGGTCGAGTCGTGACATATTTTTAGGTAGTGTTGAGTTGGTTTTCCCAATGATAGATAGTTGGGCAATTTCTTAAGGGAATTAAACTTTTTGGTAAGTCATTGTGACGTGTTTGGTACCAATACATTGAGATATGTGCATGTAAGATTAATACCCGTCCAAACTTTTCAAAGTTTCAAAAAATGGGCTTTTTAAAGGATAAGAATGATCGATTGGCAACATTTGGCTCATTGTGTGACTTTTGGATACCATTTTGATAAGTTTGCACTAGTGAATTTGTATTAAAGTTAACTTCCCATCTTTTAATAATGAATGTGCCATGTGTGGTGAGTTTTATTCAAATTGAATTTTATGCTTGCTTATATCTACTAGAACTTGCCCAGTCAGTCTAACGAATCTTATCTTGAAGATGGTTGTTGGAGAAATGAACTTAGGCATTCTTTGTTTGTTCGAAATGCAATCCTTCTAACCTTTCGAGCTTACCAAAGCATAACGTCTATCCCTAGTCAACCCTTTTGATCCTTGACCCCTTTTTTTATAATCACATTACAAGTCGTAACCTTTTGTCACATCTAACCGCTTTTGAACCCGACATTCATTGATCTTGAAGTCTCAACTTAGACTTTTGGCCTAAAGTGGGGGTGAGAATATCAACTTAGGCTTTGCAAAGTGTATGAAGGAAACAGTTCGTGATATAGATGTTCACAGGACCCCCTATGTAAAAAGAAAAAGAAAAAAAAAGATATAGAAGAGAAATAAAAGATGGTGTTTGTTTTTATTTGTTGATTTTGATAAATTCATGGTGGGAATTTTTGGATAGAAGTTTGGAAATAATAGTGGCATCAAAAGAGAAGAATAATCTTGCAAAGATTGAGAAAAAAGGAAATAAGCAAAGAGGAATAAAAGAAATAACCCCAACATGAAAAGATGTGTAGAGTTCAAGGAAGGTATAATCACTTCATATCCAAATGAGTATCCTACCCTACCCTAAGCCCACATTATCACCAAAAAAATTCCTTAGAGATCTCCAAATATAACCCTTGAGTTAGAATTAAATGAAAGTAAGGGCAAGCCTATGGTTTGATACTTGTTGCACTTAAGATTCTTTGTTGAGTGTGAGTGATTGATTCTTGTCCCCTGCTTAATTCATATATCTTTGTGTGTGAGACTTTCTTCTGGTGAGGGTACATGTGTTATGGCAAAGGGGTAACAATTATGCTTTCTTTACGAGCCAAAAGGAGTGTGAACAAAATAGTGGTAACCTCTAGTCACACTTTGAGGCTTGTGTTTGTCTTATCGTTCTATCAAATGTAATTCTGTGAAAAGGAAAGGTGGTTACGTGAAGTGAAGAAGCATGTTTATATTCTCATTATTGATACCAATTGACAATGACATGCATCCATCATTTTAGTGGTCGGGTCTTGCGTGAGTCGAGTCTTTTGTTTGAGTCAGAGTTTTGTGTCGTTGCTTGAGGACAAGCAAAAGGTTAAGTTGGGGGTGTTGATAAGTCGTGAGTTTTAGAATTATTAGCACTCACTCTTTATACTTTTAGATGTCTTTTAAGCAAATTTACTCTTTATTTATAGTCTTTTCATGTGTTTTCAGGTATTTGAAGCTCAAGGAAGAAAAGGAAATAAAATAGTAAAAAAACACTTGAATGTGATGGAGTTACGATCCCGCAAACCCTGTATGCAGCCACAAGGGGACCGCAAACTTGAAGCAAAAGAGTTGACAAAATTAAACACTATGCAATGAGTATGTTACACCGCAATTTCGCATATGCGATCACATACTCTCGAGGAAATCAACTGGTGAACGGAATGAAAAAGGCATAAATGCGACGCAAATGCGCATCGCATACCTATTATGTGATCGCATACCCAAAGCTCAGACAAAATAAGGATAAAGGATAAAAGATGAAAATATGGTGACTCTTGAAGTATGCGACTGCATCCTAAAGAATGATGCATTGCATACATGCCGCATACCGATCAGGGAGAAAACTGGGCATGAGAATGCTGCCAGAATGCGACCGCAAACTCCTAATGCGACCGCATTCCGATCGGTGCATAGCGATCCGTCAGCGACTACTTTGTACTTTTTGTCCCTTCCATATAAATACTTGGCATAGATTTCTGAGCTCATTATTTCATATTTTATTCTCTGAACCTACTTTTACTTTTTGCATTGGAAAAGAAGCCTTTGAATTGTCTCTTTCAATATATTATTTTGTCTTCATCTTCATTAATCATTATAAGGATATGATTTTCTTTAATTCAATTAAAGCTTTTGTGTATTTTACCTTGATTATGAGGAGTTAAATTCTTAGCTAGGATTGTGGGGCCAAAAGAGTTTAGCATGTAATTGGGTTTGAAATCAATTCATTCGATTACTTGATTGTTTTCTAATAACTCTTTGTTTTGTATTGTGTATTAATGGTGGCCAACATTAATAGTGCCTAAATTCTCTAACTAGCTTAGAAAAGTGAGTAGAGATTAGGAAAAGAGTTATTGGCAAGAATTTGGACTTTAAACCCCATCTAATAGCTAGGGCTAGGAATAGTCTAGTTAACTTGAAATCCAATGGGGTGTTCCTAATTGCACATCTTTAGGGCTTGAAAAAGTCTTTGATGAAATTTATCAATTGGGTTGGAAAACCTTTTGATAACTCATTAGCCCAATAATTTAGAACATGAATGTTTTTTATTTGAATTGAAGGATAGCCTAATTGCATACTTATCCCAAAGGTATCACAATCCTAGTCATCTCAATTTGATAGAAAAAAAGTCAATTACTTGATATTGTGTTATTGGATCGTTCTTAATTCAATTACTTGTTACTTTGTCATATAATCGTAGTTAGAAACAAACAAACAATTATTTCCTTTCCTTTAATATATAGGCTAATAGTTGATACTTACAATTAAAGTGTATGTTTCTTGTTGTATTCCATGTGGGATTCAACCCCAACCTTCATTGGGTTCTATATTTGCTAACCGACGCTTTACATTTTTTTCGGACGTGTAATTTGGGAGTATCAATACCTCCCTAAAATTATGACGTCATCGCATCCACGCGCGCCGCGGCACTCTGATCTGGAAGAGCTGATGTGATAGAAGTTGTTGGGAGTGGAAGATAACTATGCAAAGACTCCGGAGCCATCAGGCTTCTTGAATATGCTAATGCTTCCAGAGGCGTTTCTATCCAATTCTTTCTATTTTAATATCTTTTGAAAAAAAGATCATTTCTTTATATTTAGTAAACCTTTAAATTTAAAATGAATTGGCCGATTTTACTTCAGTGACACTCTCTCGTGGAATAGCATAGTATATTAATTAAGACCAAAAAGATTCAAAGATATTTTTGATATATGGTACAAAATGACTAATCAGCCAAAATTCATATAGAAGAAGATTCAAAATAACATTAGAATATCACGCCTAGGATTTGAAGTGTATCTAAGGATATTTTAAGCCCCTTAATTTATCATATTTTCTTACGTCATGGATTCAACAGTTCATGTATAACCAAAAATATTGTTTATATTCTATTTGTGCAGTATAATTTTCGGGTGAAGAACATATGTGTAACTAGCTAAGATTTAAATTTACGGATTTGAAATCTAAAAAAACAGCTTACTTATTTGTGGATAAATTATTTATATATATTAAATAAATTTTAAAACATAAATATTAGGTCTGGGTCAAAGTCTCTAGGTTTTCCGAACTAGTAGGCATGTCTGTATCTCCGCCTTTGCAAGTGAACCCCCTTAACTCTCTTTAGTTACGTCACTAATTATACATATCTTTACTTTAAAATTTTATAAGATTAAAAAATGATCTTACATTATTAATTTTAGTATTCATTTAAATTAAGACATAAAATGAAAGGAAGGAAGGAAGTATTCTTTTTTCTTTTGATATATGTGTTTCATCCAGCTTCATATCTTCTTTTAAAAAAATCATATTGGAATAGTCAAGATGTGTGTATCTTATATATTATTTTCTCGTTTCTAATTTATGTGATATACTTTTATTTGACATGCACTTTAAGAAATAAAGGAAGATTTCTGAACTCTATAGTCTAAAATAAGTCAAAGATATTTGTATGGTTATAGATCATTTCGTTTTGCATAAAAGATAAAGCTTAAAGTTAAATTATTATCAAATAAAAAATATGACATTCTTTTTGGACGAACTAAAAAAAGAAAGTGAATCATTCTTTTTGAGACATGACAAGGGAGTAATAAAGAGAGGTATAAGGGGGTGTCAAGTTCATGAGTAGAGATGGCAGTGGATCTTGGATCCGGTCCGGATTCGGTGGATCCAGATCCATTTTATAGGATATGGATCTTCAAAATTTAGACCCGACAGATTCGGATCGGACCCGGATCCATTTCTGAAGGATCGTATATGAATCTGGATCTTGTATTTGAGATCCGTATCCAGTCCAGATCCGACCCGTGGATCCATTTTTTATTAAACATATTAGTAACCTAGAATATAATTTTATAAGTGTTTTCTTAAAATTGCTAAGCACATCCTTGCAAGTTTAATTCTCAAAACAAGTTTAATTTATCCCCGCGTTAACTCAAAAACCAAAAAATAAATAAGTAACTTTGATAATAAAAGTAATGTTATATTAGTGAATGACTAACATCTCCATAGACACTGTAGTTAAAATTATATTCACTTCATTTGTGAAGATTCCAAGCACATGCAAGTTCGCATTGTGGAAATACTAGTCCAGCATTTTCCACAACTATTGTCATTGTCCAACATTTTCAATTAATAGCTCACAATCAAAACGAGACAACGAACAAAATATCTCATATGAACATTTCAAAATTGTAACACAATAAACTGTTAGCTAATTAAAAATCGTTAGTCAGTTCAAAAAAAAATTCTTAGTAAGGTAAAAAAATTTACATGTGGATCCAGACCCGATCCGTAGATCCGAATTTGGATTTGATTTTTATGGACCAGACGGATCTGGATCCGGATCTGAATTCATGTATGAAAAACGGATCTGAATCTGGATCTAGTAGGATCCGGTTCAGATCCGATCCGTTGTCATCCCTATTCATGTGGGGTGGTTATCAAACAGTAAGAGGGTGAGACAGTTGCCAGCATGAAGTTCGAGGGTTCTATCTTTCTTTCTGTTTTTTTAGAGTTTTCTTTGGATACATCATACAACGATCCATTCCTTTCTCCATCTCTCACTATCACTCAGACACAAGCCCACTGTCTTTATAGGTTGATAAAGACATTACCCATAGCTTCACTTTATTAA
Organism: Anisodus tanguticus; assembly: GCA_034509755.1. Lineage (NCBI taxonomy): Eukaryota > Viridiplantae > Streptophyta > Magnoliopsida > Solanales > Solanaceae > Anisodus > Anisodus tanguticus. The sequence continues at coordinate 4,447,613 of CM067549.1, read as the reverse complement.
AGTTGCTCCATTATATGCCATCGACAGTCTTGGTGTGACATTTCATGTTTGTATCTATCCTATGTTAACAGTAGTGTCTCTTTTTCACCTTTAAATTTTAATAGATAAATGAAAATGAACATTAGTGTGACTTAAGATTAATGAATTGGATGAAATGAAATCAAGGTCAGGCCGGGTATATAGTTTATAGTACGAGTTTAGTAAAATCAATAATTTTAACTCAAGTTAGTATATGTGTTGAAAAATTCATTAAATATGTACGGGTAATAAATGGAAAACCTAGCTAGTTGTATAAATGGGTTAGAAGTTTGGTGGCAAACAAGAGGCCGTTAGAACTCATATACTTCAAAATCGATTGGTGACATAGAATTAGTCGATGCTTATTCTCTTGATATTGTCATTGTTTTTTCTATGGAAAAAAAAGTCCACGGCCTGTGGGTGTTCTACCTCCACTGTATTGCATTGCTTGGTCAGGCTTTCTACCATTGTGAAAATGTTTTCATAGCTGCCTTTTGTAGGATTTTGGGTCGTGTTTCAGTCAAAGTGTAGTTGATCATCCTTCTGATCAAGCTACTGATTATTGTCTAGATAAGTTATTGCCTCACCAACTAGCTAATCGAGTGTGAGCCCCTTATGGGGTGATTCCTTCTTTTGCTCATAAGCTTACGGGTATTAGCAGCCATTTTTAGTTGTTGTTTCCCTCCCAAGGGTAGTTTTGGAATTTGGAGTCGCCTCTGATTCAGGGATGTTCAATTTTTTGAAGAGAGAAACAATATTATGTAATTTTCTTTTCTATTTGTCTAAGACTTGTTGGCAGAGTTATTAAGTATATGCGCCGATGAAGAATATCAATTAATTTTTTTTTGTTTTCCATCCGGTGTTCGTTATCCGCATTCGGGCTCGACTAATCCAAATTCGGACCGGGTAATTTTACATTGAAAGGCAAAGCACTCCCTAACAATGAAGATTAGCACATTAAATAACCGAGTTGTATACAAATTATTCAGAACACCGTCATTATAAAAAACAAATAATTTTTTTGAAAGACAAAAACAAAAAGACAAGATGAAATATGCAAAAAGGCAGGGGGGGGGGGGGGGGGGGAGAAACGGGGAAGTGTAGTCGAGAAGTGGGGCGTGATAGTCAAGAGCAACCGTATCACCATGCAAGTGTGCTAGATCTATCTATAATATTTGTTACCAATTTTGTTAGTTAATTATAAGCCTAAATTTCTCTTGAATTTTCCTTTGAGAGAATAAAACACTAGTATGTATGTTATCCATTGAGAATCTTAAACAAAGATGGAATGAATATGAATTTGTGTTTACAACTAAAATAACACTCAATATATAAGGTGATTAAAAAAAAAGAGGATATTGAAAGTTGTGGACAAATTTAGGAGTAGTATTTATGTTGTCACAGACAAACTAACATTATGGCTCTATAAATGTCCATCTTTGTCTGGTCGGAGGACACTCAATTTTTGATATGTGACTAGAAATTCTATTGCCAAGAAAGAGACCCTAAAGAATATATATTTTTGCTAGAGAAAAGAAAAATATCATTCTACTTAGACCACATATTTTTAAGGGTAATGCTACGTTTTCTTTTTCTTTTTTGAAGGTTTATGAATGTTTAAAGAAGAAGAGACAAATAACACTACTAAGGGGGCGTTTGGTACGGAGGAAAATATTATTTAACTTTTCAGTTTTTCCATAGTTGATTGATTAGAGTGCTACGAAAATATCATTCTCTAGGATAACACATTTCTTAAAATAACATATTTCTTAAAAATTAGAAAAATAACTTGTATATGTGGCACTCTATATTGATTTTCTCACCCATCCCCACATTCTACCAAGAGGGGAAGCTAGGGGTTTCATTTTGAATCCCTTCGTTAAAAAATTATAATGTACATGCAATATGAAAATTATTTCTTATGACGTTGAATCTCATTAACTTATGTGTATTTATTTCTTTATATTTCGAATTTCTTGGTGAAAATTCTGACTCCGCCATATTCCATCGTTTCATCCATCGCACCCCACACTGATCCCACCCACCCCACTTCCACCTATATTTGCCTAAATTATAGATAAATGGTTCTGAGACAATGTTTTCTATTTATTTATCAAGCACCAAAAAATAAATAAGACAATAATTAATTTCCCGAAAACCTTTTTCGTGAAAAATATTTTTTTCATACCAAACACACCCTAACTTCATCTAACAAAAATACTCACACTCTCTTTTCTTTTCTTTTCTTCTCGATTGTTCACGAAAAGGAAAATGCGCATTGGCTACACAATTTGTCAATTTCTTTATTTGTGCAAATGATTAGATTGAATTAATAATTGTTTCAGCAACCAGTTGTCCTAGGTTACCATATATTAAAAAGTATTTGAAACGTATACAAAGAGGGAAAAGCAACACCAAAAAGATAAAAAAAATGAAGCAAAGAAACTAGAAGGAAAAAGAGATATAGTTTCTTTTTCAAAAGGCAAGAATCTTAGCCTACTTATACATGACCTTCAAAAAGAGAAAAGTGAAAGAAATAAAACAAAAGGAATTAAGAATCACGGTCTACTTGTTTTAGTAGAAAATGAAAGACGGTGGAAAATGCAACGAGTGTACGGCTATATATATTATTAGTGTAAAAAAAAGTTATACTACTAGGTTATTCATATAATGAGAGATTTTTAATCTTAAAAATAAGATAGATTATTTATTACAACCGATAAAACTAACCTAATAATATTAAATATTTTTTTTTCGGGTTCCAATATTAATAGTGTTTACAAAATACAAATCAAATGTACAAAAATACAATAACTCAATAAGTAAATAAAGATAGTTGGACTGTTGGACATACCGACCCACCAGTTTACAAATAAAAAATAAATTCTATTGTCTACATCATTTACCCATGATTGGGCCTTCTATTCATTATAACGGCTAGAAATGAGATGGGGCTGACTCGATCTAATCCTATGTTGAGCTTGAGCCCAACAAGATGCGGAGGAGTCCAATGGACTCATCGTATTTCATGTATCAAAAAATAAAAGAAAATGAAATATAAATAATATTAAATATCTTATATTATCAGGTGTATTAAATTTAAACTCAGATATAATATTTGCATTCTTGAGTGAGAAAATTGTTAGGCAATAATGTAGGGTTATTTAATTTAAGCCCTACGATCAACCCTTTATTCCCTCGTGCATTGACAAAATGAAGAAATTAGTCCGCCGTCCTCATTCAGAATCTCTCTTTTTCTTTTCCTTTCATATGAGTAAGTCATTTTTTTATATAAATTATTGGTAGATTTTTCAAAAGTTTGTTTATTGATTCTCCGTCACTTCATTCTGTAATTTCTTGTAGAGTTTAAATCTTATGCACTTACAGTGTAAAACAAATCCGATCATATCATTTTAAAATAATTACATATAATTATTCATCATAAAAATAATAATAACTTAAAACTGAGATAGATAGATAAATAATTACAACGAATTAAAATACACCAATAATGTAAAAAATCTTTATAACATCAATTTATAAAATTTAAATTTATACCCTCTCATCTAGAGCTAAAACTATTGATGAAGCAAGTAGAAATTCTGGGTTTACGTTTCATCATCATCTATTATCATAAGGGCAATTTGTTCAAATATGACAATTTCGTGTAATTATCTACTATCAAAAAGATTTTTTACTCATGCTAAATTTATGAAAAAATTAGATCCGCATATAATTAAAGGAATATATTAAGATAAAATAAATAAATAAATAAATAAAATATGTTCTTTCTAATAAATTAATTAAATTTTTAAATGAAAGGTTCGCACAGTTTAACTGTGCGGAAAACCAACATGTTCGTGCATGGGAACTCTTCTCAAAGGTTGCAAGCCATTATACACTGAAATAAGCTTTTAATGGCAATTTAAATTGATTTCAATCAGGTCTGAATTTTGAATGAAAAGTCTGATGTAATTACTTAAGATTTGTTCACTCCAATTATAGCATCCTGAATTGACCTCCAACTATGAGAGATTTGAGTTATCAATTTAAACTACACTTGTTTGAACTATATATTAATCGAAAAAAATTCAAATATGACCTATACTATGCGAAATTGAGCAGATTTTCTCCATTAATATATACTTTAGCTCACCTATGTTTTTATTGTCAAATACTTAATCCAAACACTTTTATTTTAAATAATTTTTCCACGTAACCTAATTACAAGATTAATTAGTCAATTAGTATAGATTGACACGTGTCATAATTCAAAGAGACCTAGACTTACACTATATAGAGAGCATATTTGATCCCACACGCATACTTTGAACTCAAACTATTAGGTTTGGATGAACCCGTAAATTTTTAATTATATTCGTCCTTGTGTCAAACACGCTATATATGTGGACATGTGAGAATTCAATTTTTCATTTATAAGGTGAAGCTGAATTAAGAGAGAAATTTTCGAGTAGGTCGATTTATGTCCATCACAAATGTTTTTTTAGTTAAATGATTATTTTCATAAGAAAACGGTAAAAATAACACATAAATCTCTAAATGAAAAATAATACTCCTTTCTTCTCAAATTATTTGTTGCGATTTCTGAAAATAGTTCTCTCAAATTATTTGTCATTTTAGAAGTTCAAGACAAAATTAATTATGTTTTTCCATTTTATCTTTAGTAGTAATTGCTCTTGAAGACTACAAACACCTCAATAGAGTAAATATTTAATGAAGAGATATTATATCTTACTCCTCCCTCTCAAATTATTTGTCTTGCTTCCTAAAAATACTTATCTCAAATTATTTGTCATTTTAGAAATTCAAGACAAAATTATTATTCTTTTTTCATTTTACCCTTAGTAGTATTTTTTTTCTTGAAAACTATAAACATCTCAATTATGAAGAGATGACACATAAATAAAGTAAATAATATATGAAGAGAGATCATATCTTCAGACATAAATAAGGATAAAATAGTCAAAAACCTTCTAATTAATATCTTTCTTAAGGAGTGTGTAAGAGAGAAACACGATAGATAATTTGAGACGAAGGGAGTAAGTCATAAATTAGGGTAAAATAGTAAAAAAAAACTCCTAATTAATTTTTTTAGGAGCGTGTAAAAGAAAAAGACGATAAATAATTTGAGACAGAGAAAGTAAATCTTTTGTCTCGTTTTTCAAGTCACCAATCTATGCTAAGTTGCTAACTATAAAACTTTGGTCGTGAAAAACAAGGTTTTGGTTGGGAAAAAAATAAAAAATAAGATTTTGGTTGTTTTCAAATTTCAAATACAACTTCAAGTTGTATTTTGAATTATTATGGTCAAACGTTGATTTTTAAAAAGAGTAAAAAAAAAATTGAAAAAAGTGAATAATTTTATGATCAAACGAGTAAATGTAAAAAAAGAAGTCTTTAAAAGTATCAAAGTCATAAACAAAACCCAAAATTCTAGCAAATTTATCCCACACTGAACAGTAAAAAGGTGAAAAGGATAGTTAAGGGCCTGATGGGCCGAGGTAAGTGTTGTCGAGCCCAAAATTAAGCAAACAAACAGTACCTTTGAGCCCAATAAAAGTAAGATACCCTTCCCATGTTTTAACAGTCTTTTTTAAATGCTCGTGCGCTGCTAAAGTCAGTGTGTGTCATAAAGAGACTCGGCAGTGGCACTTCCGTAATAGTTGGAAACCATGAGGCTATTTTCGAACGGCAACTCCTAGGGATATTGTATGTATATAGTTCAACAATATTGAAGGGGAGTCTTGGAGTAAGTGGTAAAGTTGATGTCATGTGATCAGGAGGTTATGGGTTAAAGTCATGAAAACAGCCTCTGGCAGAAATGCAAGGTAAGACTGCGTACAACATACTCTTGTGGTCCGGCCCTTCCCCGAACCCCGCGCATTGCAGGATCTTAGTACATCGGGCTGCCCTTTATAGTTCAATAATATGTAGGAGTATATATATGACTTCGAAAAATTATTTAGACAATCAGCAACAATAACATATTCGGTGTAATCTTACTGGTGGAATTTTGAGATAGTAGAGTATTCACAAACTTCACCCTTATCTCGTGAAGGTACATATGTTGTTTCCGAAAGACATTCAAATCAAATAACGCATATCAAAACAATTAAAAAAGAAAAATATTGAATTAAAAATTACATACTACATATAACAAATAATTAGGAAAGCAATTACATAAACTATCTTATTCCATTGTTTCCACTTCGCCTTGATATAATATCTGCAAATCTTGGTCTCATTATTTCAACATTAACTTAGAATATAGAACTAGAGCGGAAAAATTAATTTCAAGAGTATTTCTGCGAGAAATCAACTGCTTCATGAGTACATGTTACCTTATATAAATATAGATATCAAATAATTGTCCTCCAAAAATTTGAAAGATAGATAAAAAGGAATTACTTTTTTTCTGTTGATATTTGCATTCGAAATATTATTGATTTAAGTAACACATAATAAATACAATCATAAATTAAAAAAGAATTATAAATCAAAATATAATACTCCGTACTACTATACAAATTCGTATAAGGACCCCCCGGGAGTTGAGGGGTAAAATGTAGGTGGGGGTGGGGGAGTACTTACCGCCGCGCCAAAAGCGCAGGCCATCCGTTAAACTCACTTTTCTCTGCTTACTGCAGACTATCTACAACTTGCTTCACTCTCTTCGATGCGCGTGGCTGCACGAACTTTTAAAATAAAAGGAAAGTGTAGCACGCGCCACTAGAGGAGAGTAGAGTGTATAGTTGTTGATAGCAACCGTATAATATAGCAGACAATGATGAGACTTGAGACTCGTTTAAAGTTGACACATACAATATATTAGAGATAGAGAGTATCTAGTGTTTGTGCTTTTCTGGGTTGATAATTAACTATTTTTTTTTTGTTTTCACCCGATGTCCATTATCTGTATTACGATTATATGTATTGAAATCCGATTATATTTAGATTCACACCATTTAGGGTCTCATTTGTGGGAAATTGTTCCCTACCAATGAATTTTTCATACCCAACTCTCGAACTCGAGACCTCTTATTAAGGGATGAGGAGTCTCATACTATTAACACCTTATTTGGATAGTTGTTACATATTGTGAGTGAAGTTCACTTTATACCCTTAACAACATATTGGGTTAGGAAAACAATATGCCCTTCACATCTTCAATGGGACAATAAATCGCCCTTGATTTTAAATAAATGGCTAAAATAATTTAAATTATTACATATATTTTAAAATGTCAAAAAAATGACCCTCAATAGTATAATTAGTGATATATTTTTTAGTAATTAAATTTTTGAATAATAATATTTTATAACTAAAATTTATACATCTCTTTTTCTTCTTCTTTTTCCTTTTGATTTTCAAAACCCAACCATTATGCTTCATGGTATATATTTTTATTTTTAAAGTTCAAATTTTGATATACCTCATTATTTATATTATTATTAGTATTAAAAATTTATTACAAATTTTTGTAAAGCATTTTTGTTATACTTGAATACTCAATTGTAAACTATTTATTGATAAATATTTTAAATAATACGTAATAATCTCAAATATAAATATAATTAATAATTGATACGATATTTAAAGTTTTTGAGAATTACTTACAACAACAACATATCCAGTGTAATTTCACATGATGGGGTCTAGGGAGGGTAGAATGTACGCATACCTTACCCCTACCTTAGGAGGTAGAAAGGTTGTTTCCGAAAGAAAACATGACAAAAAAGGTTAGATACGATTTGAAGAAAGTACAATAAAATAAAGTAGAGTAGAATAAAGTAAAGAGATCATGGCAAAATACTATAGATAAGCATTAATGGAGAAATTTTATCATTGAATGCATCAACTAGTATGATAATCGGAGTACAAGAAATAGCAGAGAGTAACACAAAATTGAAAGGCAAGAACCTACAAGGTAACACAACGCCCGCAAGTATGGGAGAATACACAAGACCCGTACTACTACCCGCGTCCTCCACAAATTCTTATATGAGGTCATGTCATCGGTAAGTTGCAACTGCGTCATGTCTTGCTTAATTACTTCTTCTCAATACTTTTTCGGCCTACTTCGGCCTCTTCTAAACCCGTCTAAATCCAACCTCTCACACTTTCGCACCAGGGCCTCTGTGCCTCTCCTCTGAACATGTCCGAACCATCTCAGCCTCGCTTCCCGCATCTTGTCCTCCACCGAGGCCACTCCGACATTGTCTAGATAACTTCATTTCTAATCATATCCTTCCTAGTATGCCCACACATACATCACAACATCCTCATCTCCGACACCTTCATATTCTTGACGTGGGACTTTTTGACTGGCCAACACTCATCCCTATACAACATAGTAGGTCTAGATACCACTCCGTAGAACTTACCTTTAAGTTTCGGTGGCAACTTCTTATCACACAAGACTCCAGAGGCAAGCCTCAATTTCATCCACCCTGCCCCCAATACAGTGTGTACCATCATCATCAAATTTTTAGAATTGTTAAATAAAATTTACTCACTTATATATATTATTGAATATATTTTTTTAGTAATTTTTCATTCTTAATCGGGAAAGCGCATGAAAGGATATCATAAATTGAAAATTATTTTTTACATTGTATTTTCTTAAAATTCATTTGGCTTATGAAATGTAAGAATGATATGGAAATAGAATATTTTTTTATATAAAAGTGAATAGTTGAAATAATTTTTTTTCTTTTTGGTCCGATCAAAATAAAATTTCCAATACTAAGAATACTAAATAAATGGATCAAGATAATTTGAAGGTCTACAAAAAGATTTATGTAACAAAATAAAACTTTAGATATCAAAAGAAAAAAAAAAGTATGGAATTTAATGTACAATGCTATTTCTTAATTTTTTTTTATTTTTTAAAAGAGTTTTATGTAATAATTCATATTAATTGAAGGTCGTTTTGACATTTTAAAATATATGCAATAATTTAACTCATTTCTAACCATTGATTTAAGATCATGGGGGGTTATTGTCTCATTCAAGATGTGAAGAGGATATTGTTTTTCAAACCCAATATGTTAAGGGGGTAAAGTGGACTTCAACTCACATATTGTTCATAATATATCGTATTGTGTTGTATTATTTTGATGAATACAATGTCTCGATAGATTGAATTATAATGCATTGTTTTGATTAATACAATATCTCGATAGATTGTATTGTTTCTTATTGTTACATAATGTCAAGCATTCACAATTTTGAAGGATAAACCTACAAAAGAGTAAGATACGGTGTATAGCTATCATAAAATGGTACAATGGAGGATAAAATATGATTATCATATTATATTAAAATTGAAAAGCCCCTATCTTTAAAGTTGAATTACGATTTTGTCCATGCAGTAAATTAAAAATTAATAAAACATCTAATTAATATTAATATTAATATTAATATATTAATTACATGAAGATTGAATTACAAGTTCAACAGTTAAATACTTTTTTCTTTATATTAGAATCTTTCACACCCTCAAAATTCAATGAATCCAAATACGTATTTTATTGCTTCCGCAAAACGTTTCTTACCATTATTATGTTTATTTATTTCACCTCTTAAATGATTCCTTTACTACTTACTACTAATAGAGCAATTTTAACGGATGGTTAGGTGTAGCAACCGAGTGTCTTTTGTTTGGGTATACTGAAGGGTCATGTGTATTAAATTTCCTTACTTAGTACCTGCAGTTATTTTCTAATTATATTTTCGTTCTATTTTCCATGATAACTTCTTTGTACAATACCGTTTTACATTTTTTAAATTATATCAATGTACATTTTCGTACCTGTAATTACTAATTACTGGTTTGTATTATATTTCATCTTTCCCGTAATATTTTTTTGACAACCTTTTCACAATCTTTAACACACCCTATAAAGGTGCATAATAAGGTGTGTTTGTCCATTATCCTGTTTCCTTATGAAAGATTCCTTCCTCCAAAAGAGTTTATTTAACTCAGCAATAGGTGCAACAAGTATACCAATTCCAATTAGTTTATTCTAAGGCTGGCCAGTGGGCCGGGTCGGCTCGGTCCCAACCCGACCCCAGTCCGCCCTGATCCCCCATAAATTTTAAAAAAAAATGGTGTCGGGACTCAAATCGGAACGAGACCTGGGCTCATCCCGTCCCGCCCCGTCCCGCCCCGACCCCCTTGGCAAAAATGACCGCTGCACAATGGCCAATTTATATTTTGGTCGTTGTGCAACGGCCATTCCCCCCCCCCCCCCCCCATAAACCCCCTATCCCTTAATATTTATTTTTAATCCCTAAGTTATTATATTCACACTTTAACTCAATTTCTCAACTATAAATAGCTCATTTCTCTTCATTTTATCTCACAAATCTTCCTACAATCTCTCAATCTATCTCTCTACAAGTCTACAATTACATTGTCTATTAAATATTTTATTTTATTTACTCATTTGTATAATTGTATTAAAGTTCAAAAATTGGGACTGAAGTTGGCAACTAGCTTGAGGATCATCGATCGAGCAAAGTTTCAATTTTCAACCTCGATTACAAGTCGACGTTACATCGGCGTTTGGTACCTTCGTTCCTTCTTTAAATTATTATTGTTACTTTATTTTAATTATCGCACTTAATTTCATTATCTTTAATTATTTATTTGCATAATTAAAATGGAAGGATTAAGAAGTATGTTTAAGGGTAAGGGTAAGAGTGCTTCTTCTAGTAGGGGTAACAAGGGCAGGGGTATTTCTTCTAGTCATCATATTCCTAGACATGATGATTTGATTGATTATACTCATATAGATGAAATTGATTTTTTTAATGATATGTCATTAGATGATGAGATATATTCTGCAACTGAACCAAACTTTAATTTAGAAGATAATCTAGATGACACACCCACTAATCTAGATGACACACACAATAGTGCACCCAAACTGAAACTGAAACGTCTTCTATTCCCCTAGTATGAGACGAGGCCACACACAACGAAAATTAAAATCAGTTGCATGGAATTTTTTTGATATGGAACCAAGAGAATCAAGTAGTTAGATGCAAAATTTGTAAAAATGTTTATAAATTTAAAATGGGAAAATGTCAGGGTGAGACAATGAGGTTTATTGAGACATGTACAAAGCTTTCACAAAGCTAGGTGGGATGAATACGAGGCTACAAAGTCGAGTGCGCCAATGCGCTCTCAGTATTGATAAAGTTCACATAGTGTCCTGAACCAAGTATAGTGTCAAATTAACCCGACGACGGAGGAATTGTAGGTCTTAAATACGATAAACATAGAGATATGGAAGTAATAACAAAATTAGTTGCGGTGGAGGGTTTGCCTTTTTCATTTCCTTCCTCTCCTAGTTTTATTCATTACATAAGAGATATGTATAATCGTGTTTTAATGATTTTCCTAGATCACCTGTTAGGAGATACGTTTTCAAATTTGCAAATTAATATCAACAATACTTACGTTATGCATTATATCTTTTTCCTGGCAAAGTATCTATCACTTCTGATATAGGTCGTAGTACTAACGGCAATGATTATTTAACTGTAACATGTCATTGGATAGATTATAATTGGTCTATGCAAAAACGTATTTTAGCATATAGATTTATTGATGATAGGCACTGAAAATTTTATTGTAAAAAATATTCATCAAGTTTGCGATTATTATGGTATAACTGACAAAATAATTATTGTTACGTTAGATAATGCTTCTTTAATAATTATGTTGTGAGACTTTTAAAAGATCTACTAACTCCATCTTTTCCTAATCATTTTCATATAAAATGTGTGTGCCATATTTATAACTTAGTTGTAAATGATGATCTATCATTTTTTGAAGACATTCTTAATAAAGTACAATTTGCTATAAACTTTATTTTTATAAAGTAATAGAATACAAAGAAAAAAAGAATATAAAATTTTTTGTCACGATTGTGGATGACCTTTTAGAAAAATTCCTGAAGAAATAGCGACTAGATGAATTCTCTATATGAACAACTATTTGTTGCTTACGATTATAAAAGACCTATAACTTTATTTTTTAACACCCATAATCGAAATCCAACTGATATGCTTATAGATAATGATTGAGAAAAAAATTCAGAACTTATTGGATTTTTAAAGAAATTTTTTCAAGGAACTAAAGAATTTTCTGGTATATATTATCCTACTATTTCAACTATTTATTTTATATAGCTCTAATATTTTTGTTACTTAATGAATATATGGAAAACCCATCTTTTAAGGCACCTATTAAAAAATATTTATCAAATTAAAAAATATTTTTTTCCTATTTCCACTATTTATATTATTGGTGTTGTATTAAATCCGATAATTAAAATAGACGGTTGTAAAACACTTATTGAAAATATTTATGATTGTATAGCAGTACTTCCACCTCCAACTCCAAAAAATTCAAATGAACAACCACCTAAGAAACCAACTAAAGAAGAAGTTTTGTCTAGCATACACGATGAATGCAAAAAAAAAATATACGCATTACCAACAAGAAAGTGCTAACAACCAACCGACTTCTATACCATCCTCTTCTTCTTCTTCTTCTTCAGTACAACCTTATAAAAGACATGTTGTTTCTGTGGCTAGTATTGAAAGCCTTAGTAATAGAATGTTTAGTGGTTCCACTGCTAATCAAGTTAGCGAGTTTGATGTTTTTGTTTTGCAGGATGTGGTATCGTACCAAACAGTTCTCAATGAAGAAGAACGTGAAGACTTGCTTAAATACTAGAGGGAATATGAGAAGACATTTTCAACACTAGCAAAGATGGCCCGAGATGTGTTGAACATTCAAGCGTCATCAACAGCGTCTGAAAGTGTTTTTTCTGCCGGAAGATTTCAAATAGATAGCACATACACTCATTAGCGGGAGACAGTTTGGAGATTGCAGTTTTATTCAGAGATTGGATACGAGCGGAGCGTAGAAGGTGCGGTCAACCAGAGATTAATGAAGAAGACGATTTAAACTACAACGAAATCTTGTCCGACGGAACTAGAAGCGACGTCGACTAATTTGACCAACAAATTCCAATTCCAACCGAAGAACCCCAAGACATTGTGAAGAAACTAGAAAAGATGTTTATAAATATGTAATTTTTTTAATTGCAATTTTACTATGTTATTGCAACTTTCAACACCACAAAATTGTAATTTTGAAATTGTATTACAAAAAAATTATATTTCTATTAAATAATATAAGAGGCACAAAAACAGTCTTGTGATGTTTTTATTACACTATCTTGTTCAATTATTGAAGTGTTTATATATATTATTTATTTAAATTAAGTGCCAAAAAAAATCGGAAATCCCGATCCCTCCCCGACCCCCCCCCCCCCCCGCCAAGAACGGTCCCCTTTTCCGACGGGATGAGGGACGGGACGGGACGTTGGCCAGTCCCGGCCGGCCGATCCCGCCGGAGGACCGGTCCCCACTTTTCCTAGTCCCGTCGGGTCCCGTCCCATCGGGACCCCCACGCCCCGCCCCGTTAGCAAATATTGGCTTCTCTTCAATACTTTTTTTTTTAATCATAGGCTCATAGCTAGCAACATATTCACTTTTGTTTTAGTATAATATGATTTCTTGAAAAGCTTCCGTTGAAATAAAACTCGAGTTCAGATAAAAGTTGATTTGTGAATGTTTTCGCACATTTGAACATCAAAGTGTGGATATGAGCCGTATTTGGAGCACAAGTTCATATTTGACAGGAAAATTGAAGCAGCGAATTAATATTGCGTGTGTTTGTGTAGTTTAAAATTGTATGGTTATTATCATCAGATTACATTTTTGGTTCTCTTGCCAACGTCCTTTTTCATGAATTAAAAAGTTTGTACTGATTTTGATATACTTTCTACAGTATTATACAAAGCGATCTTTCGTATGACAGAATTTGTGATTTATTGTAAAGATCAAGTAAAAAATTTCAATATAAACAAAAATATGATATTAGGAGATACTTTCATTCAAGAAAATTATTCTTATTTTATAAGCTCCAGAAATGTTTGAATTTAAGTTGTTCCCTGGATGTTATAATCTGGCAATTACTTTAATCAGTTAATGTCTCAAAAGCAGATGTAGAGAGGTTTTTGAGGGGAAAATTCAAGGAAGAATACACACAAAATATTTTATTTGTTAATGTTGGGTTTGGTGTTGTGACATTTGACCCAACATATCATCTGAAGTACTGATTTGAATGCATAAAAATATTGGGACAAATGTCACAACATTCGACCAACATTTTCGAAAAACAATTTTGTCTTACTTCACGGAATGAAGTAATATTTTTGTAAATATTACTATGAAGTAAAAATGACTTGGCAAGGTAAAAACGAACTTGTGAAAAACGTGGGAAGAACGAGTCAAGGTTGTTGTTTTGCGTGAGGAACAAGTTAAAGATGATAGAGGATTTTACTCCATGATCTTCTCCAACAAACACACCAGTTGCCCACCTTTTACTCAGCCTTCTCAACCGATCGATGAGTCTTTCAAGGGAACTCTCTGCTATAAATAGAGAGTCCACAACAATGTACCAACATTCAGAATCAGATTACAAAAATATCAAGAGAGCTCTCGGGATTTCATCTCAGAAATCCGGATCACAAGTGTTTTCTGAGTGTATCGACAACATTCTATCCAACATTACAATTGTTGTTTAGATTCTAGATTAGTTTTGTATGGAGCGATTGTAATGAGAGGTTGTCTATGTCTACTTAGTTAGATTTTTCAGGCAGAAGTCATCTGCGACTTCAACTTTTAATTCCTTTCTATTTTATCTTGTAAATTTGTAAAGAAAGGAATTTGTAATTTTGTATATAATCTATATATAATACATTTGGTCATTGACTATCATAAATTATATAATATATATTTGTGTTCTTTAAATTTCGCTGCATTTACTCTTTAAAATTTCTGTTTTACTAAGTGTTGTTACTGGTGTCGGACGATATTATTACCGACATTCGAAAATAGAATTGACATTCGATTTATTCCATCTCTTATTCTTATTTCCCATGGCATTTGACACCCTTCAATGTTAAATATTTTCTTCAAGATAGTTTCCTGTGCTGAGAACTTTGTACAGTAGAAATAGTTTCGCTCAAGGATGTACTTTCGTCGTGACAATGAAAATATTACACCCAATGTATCATACATGTGAAAAGGTGTTATAATAGTGATGTTGCTTAATGACAAACTTTTCACGGAGAGTCACTTAGTTAACGCCAGATTCTTAATTAATCTCATTTTGAGGCTTAATCACATGTTTATAATTTATGTTATAACTATAGACTTCTCTTTAGTCCTTTTTTGGATCCAAACTACCTACCTATTGTAGTACTTAGTACCCTGTCAGAAATTTATATTTTTGTTCTTTTTTGAGATCAAATGTTAATAAGAACTTTTTGCTTCTTCTCTACTTAATCTTTACAGACAGGGAAGGTCCTATGTACCTCTTAGACATTTTTGTAGTACTTTATCAGATATTTACTTCGTCCCAATAATTGTCATGTTTTTTTCTTTTTAAAAGTCAATTTAACTAAATTTCAAAGTTAAATTAGATTAAATTAATTTAATATTCAAAATTAAAATTTAGATATTCGTAAACTATATGAAAAATACTATAAGTTGTCATTCTTATCATATTAATATGATTAAAAAAGTAAAGTTTAAACTGTTTGTCAAAGTTCACATAATTTGATTCTTGAAAAGTGTAATCCGACAAGTATTTTGGGACAGAGGGAGTATGAATTTACATTGCTTTATAAAATTTATTATTAACCATCGACGAAAATAACCCTATAATAACCATCAACTGCTATATTCATTTAAATACTAAATTAAGCTTCATTCCTTCTAGAACTATAGGATAATATTGTATTTACAATATACTTTAAATTTTAGACGAATTACTACCTCCGCCTAATTTATGTGATGCATGACATCGATTCACCTGTTGTCCGATGATTGATTCATCAAACAATCTGTTAAATGTCTATTACTCATTAGACGCGCGTTTTAATATTATTTTTATCATTTTAAATAGTCTATATTAATTTACATGAGACATACGTGTAACGCATATGTCCAGAACTAGTTAGATAATAAATAAAGACTAAATGAAAATGAAAATAAATAAATAAATAAGATAACGATCACATCAAATCAGTTGTGATATAAAATGAGACTTTTGGCATTACGTAACGATATAACACAATAAAATTTAAATAATAATCAAAACAAATATTATATTTAAACTAACAACACAATACAATATATAACAACCATCCAAACAAGGCCCTTCATCGATCCCACCTCCTCTTGTTCCCCAGGCCCCCTCCACCAGCGGTAGTGGCGGACACTAATGATATATTCTAGTTGAAAAATTATATTGTATAAATATAGCGAAAATAAATTTTCTCGTAATATATATTAGCCTTTTGAATTATTTTGCATATTGAGATCGAAATAATCAAATATCATGCGAAAGTTTAAAAAATAAATTTTGAATGATGATAAACAAAAGGACAAACAAAAATATATCAAAAAAGACATATAAATTAACATATTTGGTCAATATGAGCAGTCACTTTATAGAACCGTAAAACTTTTTCTTTTACGAAAGAACTAGTCAAATATGAAAGAGATTTTATTATTTTATTTTAGGAAAACTATAACTAATTATGGTAAATATTTTCACATACCTTCGAAATAAAATAAAAAATTATGGCAAGAAAATCATGGCAAACGCCTAAAATTGTAAATTTGTAATGGTAATGGTAGTTAAAAATTGATTTAGATTACAAGTTTAAATTTTTTATTTTTTTATTAAATTGTTGTCTCCGCACTGTCCTTTATCACGTGGATCTAAAATTTTGAATTTTACTAATTGGGACACCGCTGAAATCACTGACCACTTAAGTTAAAGAATTGGAATATATCTAAAATTTGATCTAAAATTATTATGATGATTAAAATTATTTATACATAGTTATAAAGTCTTGAATTGAGCTTAAGAATGAGAACTTTCTTATAGGAACACTTTATTTCTTCAGGCTAATGTGAATGTAAATTTAAATTAATCGAGCAAGTATAACAACAACAACAACAACATATCAAATATATTTTCATAAGTGGAATCTGGAGAGGGTAGGATGTACGCAAATCTTACCCCTACCTTCATGAGGTAGAGAGACTGTTTCCGATAGACCATCGACTCAAGAGAAGTACAACAATTGTTACTACACTCGTGTTGATCAAACAAGAGGGTTGCCGCCACTCCTTAAGGTTATCTGTGTTATCATACACTTCTTGCATTCTGTCCCACACTTCATACCTCTTCTTTCTTCTTAAGGTAAGATAAAGGGCCAGTCATGGTGGGGTAGGAGCATCCAGTCGTGGGTTAGAACTAGTCTTAAGCTTGTCAAAAGGCTTTTGACGGGTTGAAGATGGCGATGGTGATTGAGCCGGTGCTGAAGTTGCATGATGGCCACATTCCCGATCAATGCTATTGATCCAGGAGGGCCCAGAAAGACATGTGCGGTCAGTCGAGGTAGACAGCGCAGTAGTGGCATGTCTACTCGATAGAGTGGATGGAACCTCCAAGCTAGGGGACCTTTAGGATCTGCATAAGTTGTGCCAAAAACCTCTCTATAATTGTCATTCGCTATAACAATATTTCACTATAACGACCTAATTTTCTCCGAAATTGATTTTTCATGTTATATTTTACTTCTCTATAACAACATTCTACCTATAACAACAATGACATTCATTATAGTGGTACACTCTTTATAAAATTATTTCTCTATAACAACCATACTCAAATTTTGTGTAATAATATTTGTAAGAAGTACATTATATATAGAAATAAAATATTAAAATATTTATGACAATCAAAGAAAATATTGAATTCCCTTTTGTTGAAAGTTTGGACAAAAATCTTCATCAATTCAAGCGTTATATTATTAAGAGACTTAAATTTACGAAACAACCTACAATTGTAGAAATGTCATTCTCCATTGTTGGAGAAAAACCGAAATTCTACCTACATATGAAAATCCCAATATTAATGGTGAAAATTTAGAACTTATTGAGGAGATTGGTAGTGTGTCGTCACTTATAACCCAAATCCCATCTCATAACACCAATCAAGCAATGAATACTACCACTAATACGGAGTTTGACGCAACGCTTTCAATCCTTGAAACTTACACTGATAAAGAGATTATTGCACAAGTAATTAGAGTGGAAGAACAAAGACAACAGATACAGAAGGTGACAAGGAAAATGTTGATAAAGAGCCTCGACCTATTGCTACTTGGGGTGAGATAGAAGAGTCATATGTTAAGCTCTTAGACAGTCTTCAAGGAAAAGCTATTGAATTTCCTTTTGGTGAAAGTTTGGACAAAATTATTCGTCAATTCAAGCGTTATATTATTACGAAGAGACTGAAATTTACGAAACAACCTACAATTATAGAATTCTTATGTCAAAATTGAAATTGTATTTAAATTCTCAATTAATATTAAATGCATATGCTCCTTATATTTCAATTTTTTATCGGTATGGTACAACTAGTCATTGATTTATTTGTAATTTATTAGTCTTTTTAATTTTTAATTTTTAATTTATGAGATATGAAAATCAATTGAAATTTTAAAATTAAGAAATATAATATTTTAGTTTATAACATAAAAAGTACTTAAAAATAATTATTTGCGTACTTTCGTTTATAACGGCTAAATGAGATCCAAACATGAAATGTCAGTATACATATATAACAACACCGGTTTCAATTCTAATTGAGTTGGGTTGATAATACCAAATGGGTAAATCAATTTTTTTTTACAAAATTGTGTCCAATAAAATGTACCATATGGAATAATATTTTTTTGTGGTTAAACCCCAAAAAACCAGTATTTCATATGTTACATTTAATTGGATAGAATTATAAAAGGTTTTTGTACGAAATTAAATATGCACAATGTATAATTGAACCTTTAGATAGTATCTAGTAATCTTTAACACGATAAATAATGTTTAGGTTAAAAAAATTATAGAAACATGCTATTCTTTTTAAATTAGATTAAAAAGAAAAGCAAAAGACCTCAACTTGTTTACAATTTTTAAATTAATTTGTCTGAATTTGTTGCATTTATCAGTGTATTAAACTCAGAAAGACAAAAAGCTTTTGAGCTCATGGGTGTTAAAGAGAAAATGAAAGAAAAAAATGGGAAAATTTCAAAAATATATAATTTGCTCACTTACATTGCAAAAAAAAAAAAAAACTCAAAATATATATGGCAAAGTTCTGGCCCAAAAACAATTTTATACAATATTATACACTTATATACAAAAGTCAAGTACATTATGTATATAGGTATTTGAAGTTGTATACATATTTATACACCTATATACATAAACACTCATATACACCCATATACCATCTATACATCCATATACAATATTATACACTATTATACAAAAAAATAACTTCAACACCACCAACACCCATATACACCACCAAAATCCAAATCTTTAGCTCCATATACACCCATATACACCTGCAACCAGTCATCGTTGGAGATCACTCCGGAGCAGCACCAACTGTTAAGAGTCCCACATTGATATGGAATGGGAACATGGACTTCTTATATGGACTTGGACAATCCTCACCCTAAAAGCTAGCTTTTGGGGATGAGTTAGGCCCAAGATCCATTTTTACATGGTATCAGAGTCAGACTCATTCTAATTCCTTGTTCACCGATGTTGGGCCCCCAAATTATATTATTCACGCTCCAGTTAACAAGGTCTGGGCGTGAGAGGGAATGTTAAAAGTCCCACATTGGATATGGAATGTGAACATGGACTCCTTATATGGACTTGGACAATCTTCACCCTACAAAGTACAAACTAACTTTTGGGGTTGAATTAGGCCAAAGATCCATTCTTACACCAACCACCATATTTATACACATATATACATAAACACCATATACATCCATATACCACAATATACACTATTATACAATATTATACACCCACTACCCTTGCCCCTCTCAATTTCTCCATCGCCAAATTCAACCACCTCCGATGATCCCCACCGCCGTCACCTGCGCTCCACCACTGACTACTCCACCACCGTCTTAAATATTTACCGGAGATGGGGCAAAATCAGCAAACATGTTTAAATACATAAAAACAAAAGGGCACTCATCGACGTTCATGGAGGTCATCGATAAAATATGAATCCGATCAAATATGTAACAATACAATTAACATTCAAACAAAAATAAAGTCATTGGTGATGACGTTAAAAAGAGAATGGGTCAGATTTGTAACAATACACCGCGAATCCGGTCAGATCGTTGGGCGTTGTTTGACCGGAGTTAGACCTGAAATACAAAGAGTACAGAAGAAACGTGAGCGGGAAAATGGGGAAGAGATCGAGTAATAGTAGTTCGTCGCGGTGGGAGAAGGAGAAGAGGAGAGAAGCAGTGAGGGAGGGGTCATGGTGGAGCAATGGTTGCGATGGAGGTGGGAGTGAGTTATTTTTTGTAAGATTAAAAAAGATGGGTTAAATTTTATAGTATTAATACCCTAATTATTATAGGATGTAATTAACTCCAAAAAAATAGCTCATGAGTTTTAATGTATGTATTCCAACTACAGTAGTAATAAATAGTAATGTTCAGATATATATACTTGTTTATCATATTTCAGGAAAACTGTTATTTGTTGGGGGTATCTTTAAATTCCACTCACCAAGAAAGATTGGTAAGGCAAGAAGCATAATTAAATTCAGTGACCAAAAAGGATAGTGCTACTTGCTAATGGAACACCTATAAATGTTTTCTTTTCTTTTTCTTTCTCAACAAGTTTTTTTGGAAGTTAAAAGCAGCATTTGTTTGCATTCAATGGAAAACTCCCCTTTTGTCTTGGTTAGATGGGTATGGGGGCCTCACATTATACTGAGTTAGAAATCTACAATTAGTCAGGTTTTAACTCTAGATATGAAATTTTTGATCAGAAAGCATTTTCTTTTTAAATGAAAAGACACAAATTTTGAATTTTTAAATAAATTTTACATGACGCAAATTTAAGTGAATTAGAGTTTTCCTTTTTCTTTTTTTTTTTTAAATCATTAAAAAAAAACGTGGTCTCCTATTTGATATCTGCTGCAGAAAAAGCGCTTTCCGACGCAGTTGACGACGCTTGAATGTTCAAAACATCTCGAGCCATCATTGAAAGTGTCGGAAAGGTCTTCTCATTCCCCTCCGATATTTGCAAGTCTTCTTGTCCATCTTCATTGATAACTTCTTGATACGGTACAGAACCCGCAAAACAAAAATATCCAACTCGCTAATTTGGTTAGTAGAGGTACGGCCGCACATTCTATTTTCGAGGCTTTCAATACTAGCCGCGAAACAACATGTCTTTTGTGAGGTTGTGTTGAAGATGAAGAAGATGGTATGGTAGCCGGTACGTTACTAGCATTTTCTTGTTGATAAAATCTATATATATTTTTGCGGTGGTGTTCTACGCTATTCAACACTTCTTCTTTAGTTTGTTCAATAGGTGGTGGGTGATTTAGATTTTTGGGACTTGGAGGTGGTAGTACTTCTATACAATCGTAAATAGTTTCAATTAGTGATTTAGTACCGTCTATTTTAATAGTAGGATTTAATACGAGAACCAATAATATAAATAGAAGGAATAGGAATAAAATATTTTTTTATTTTGACAAACATTTTTTTAATAGTGCCTTATAATTTGGTTTTTCCATATATTCACTAAGTAATAAAAATATTAGAGTTATATAAAATAACATAGTTGAAATAGTAGGATAATATATACCGGAAAATTCTTTTGTTGCTTGAAAAAATTTCTCTAAAAATACAATAAGTTCGGAAATTTTTTCCCAATCACTATCTAAAATCATATCGGTGGCTTTTTATTATGAGAGTTAAAAAATAAAGTTATAGGTAATTTATAGTCATAAGCAACAAGTAGTTGCTCGTATAAAGAATTCCACCTAGTGAATACTTCTTGTGGAATTCTTCTAAAAGGTAGTCCACAATCATGACAAATTTTTTTATATTCTTTTCTACGTTGTACTTTATTACTTTTAAAAATAAAGTTTATAGCAAATTGTATTTTACTAAGAATGTCTTCAAAAAGTGATAGACCATCCTTTACAATTAAGTTATATATATGGCACGCGCATTTTATATGAAAATGGTCTGGAAAAGATGGAGCTAAACTATTTTTTAACATTGTAATTGCGTAATTGTTATTAGAAGCGTTATCTAATGTAATAGTCATAATTTTATCGGTAATTCCGTAATAATCGCACACTTGATAAATATTTTACGCAATAAAAGTACCAAAGTGTGCCTATCATCTATATATCTATACGCTAAAATACGTTTTTGCATAGACCATTTATAATCTATCCAATGACAAGTTACGGTTAAATAATCATGGCCGTTAGTACTACGACCTATATCGGACATGATAGATACTTTGCCATTAAAATGATATAATGAAAAACGTAAATATTGTTGATATTCATGCGCAAATTTAAATACATCTCTCTTAACGAGTTGACCTAGGAAAACCGTTAAAAGCAGGATTATATATATCTCTAATGTAATGAATAAAACCGGGAGATGAAGGAAATGAAAAAGGCAAACCCTCCACAACTAATTTTGATATTGCTTCCCTATCTCTATGTTTGTTGTATTTAGAGCCTACAATTCCCCCGTCATAGGGTTAATTTGACCCTGTACTTGGTCCGGGACGAGTATCGTATGTGAACCTTGTCCCGATGGAGCGGCCGTTTGCGCACCCGGTTTTGAAGCCTGGTATTGGGCATACCTAGCCTGGATGAGCACTTACTACATGTCTAATTAAACCCCCGTCCCACCGTGACCTTTTCCAGTTTTAAATTTTAAAACATTTTTACAAATTTTACATATGGCTACTTGATTCTCTACGTCCCTATCAAAAAATGTCCATGCATCGATTTTAATGGTCGTTTTCTTTGGACCTCGTCTCATACTAGGGGGAATAGGAGGTATTTCGGTTGAAGGTGCACTAGTGGGCGTGTTGTCATCAATATTAGTGGGTGTATCGTCTAGATCATCGTCTAAATTAAAGTCTTCTTGAGTTCCAGAAAATAACTCCTCGTCTAAATCTAATGGTATTGTAGGAAAATGTTGAGTATCAACAAAATCATCATGTGTAGGAATAAGATGACTAGAAGAAGTACCCTTGCCCGATTGCCCCTACTAGAAGAAGTCTTACCCTTACCCTTAAACATACCTCTAATTCCTTCCATTTTAATTATATGCTAACAAATAATTAAAGTAAATGAAATTAAGTGCGCTAAATAAAATAAACGAGACAATAATAATTTAATGAAGGAACGAATGTACCAAACGCCGACGTAACGTCGACGTGTAATCGAGAGGTTGAAAATTGAAACTTTGCTCGATGGAAGATCCTCAAGCTAGTTGCCAACTTCACTCCCAATTCCCAAATGAATTAATAAAATTGAATATTTAGCAAACAATGTAGAGAGATATATTGAGAAATTAGAGAGATTGTAGGAAGATTTGTGAGAAAGATGAAGAGAAAATGAGTTATTTCCGTCCCGAGTTCGAGTCCCGCCCCGTTAATTTTTTTTTTTTTTTTTAGAGCGTACACGGTCGGGTCGGATGTTTCAATACGAAAAAAAAAAGAGCCATTTTTTCAAATTTAACAATTAAGGTCAACCCAATAGACCAAACTTCATTATGCGCGAGATTCGAGAAATAGAAAATGGATTCAAAATTTATGGTTTAATCATTAAGGTTTTTAATATTAAACCTATTATATTTTTAAAATTATGAATTCATATCTACTATTTGTTGAGTTTGCATTTAAACTTAAGCTTTGTGTTAAACAAGTGAGTTGAGATTAATTCGCAACAGCAGGCACTATGCATCCTCCCATGTCGTTGAAAGGCTACAATATTAGGTTTATGTACGCATTCTTACGTTACATCTCTATAAGCAAGGGCGTAGTAGAGCATTAGAAACGAGTTTGGATGAACTCAATAAATTCTGCTTAAATCCTACAATCTTATTAAGAAATTTATTACAACAATAACAACATTTTCAGTGAAATCTCATAATGTAGGGTTTAGGGAGAGTAAATGTACGCGGATCTTACCTCTACCTTGAGAGGTAGAGAAACTATTTTCGAAAGATCCCCGACTCAAAAGAAAACATATTAAGAAATTTATTAAATACTCGATGTATAAATGCAAAATAGTGAATTACTTGAGTTTAGTGGCAAATTCAAATCCTATAAACTTCAAATCACGACTAGGTCTCTATCGGTTAAGAATTTACTTGAACTTGTAGCCTCCTTGATCATACGATGTCAACTTTATTGTTGCGCTAAAGCTCCGTTCCAAATATAACAATTACAACAATTACACGAAAAAAAATTAAGTTGATAAAAGGGAGGAAAAGAATCAATACTATGATTATGCTCCACATATATATAAATTTAAAAAGGAAAAAACAAAGAGAAAAAGGCAATGCCAAAGCAAAGCAAAAGAGAGATGGTTGATGAAGATGTGTGGGTTCTGTACTGTCTTTAACCTGTCCCCTCCACTCAACACAGTGTTTGGTCTATCTTAAAGAAAAATTAAAAAAAAAACAAAAAAAAAGTGTTTGAGTCCAAAAGGGCACAACCACATTGGCCTTTTTCTAACTTTTGTTTCTGTTGCTACCTTAGCAATTGTCTATGTCTTCTGCTCCCTCTTCTCAGAACTGCAAATGGGAGAGGAATCATACTTTGAATTTCTTGTTATTATTTGATTCCCTTTATTAGCCTTCTTTTCTCTTCTCCTCAACTTTAATTAGCCTCAACTAAAACATGACTTTCTTGTTCTTTTGTGTTCATGTTCTTGCTCTAAAGACAACCCCTTTTTCTTAAATATTAGTATGATTTGACTTCATTTCCCTATTTTCTATTACCCATTTTCTTGTTTCTGTGTCTTGTTTGGTGTAATGCTATACTGAGAACCAAAAAAAAAAAAAAAAAGAGAACCATTTTTTTTGAAATATTAGTAGCATTCTTGATTACCCCTTTTCTTGTTTCTGTGTTTTGTTTGGTGTAATGCTATACTGAGAACCAAAAAAAAAACATTTTTTTAAATATTAGCATTTCTTGATTACCCCTTTTCTTGTTTCTGTGTTTTATTGGTGTAATGTTAAACTGAGAACAAAAAAAAACCATTTTTTTTAAAAATATTAGCATTTCTTGATTACCCCGTTTCTTGCTTCTGTGTTTTGTTGGTGTAATGCTATACTGAGAACCCAAAAAACCAAAAAAAAAAGGAACCATTTTTTAGCATGTCTTGATTACCCACCTCTCAATTTCTTGTTGGTGTAATGCTAAACTGAGAACAAAAAAAAAACTTTTTTGGGGGGTTGTTAATGGAAATTGATCTGAATGCATGTTGTAATGGAGAATGTGAGAAAGGGGGTTGTTGTTGTGTTAATGGTTCTTCCATTACTACTACTTCTTCATGTTCATCAAATGCATCTTCCTCTTCTTTACTTTCACCTTCCTCAATTTACATGGAACTTTGGCATGCTTGTGCTGGTCCACTTACTAGTTTACCCAAGAAAGGAAATGCAGTGGTTTATTTCCCTCAAGGACATATGGAAGAAGCTGTTTCTTCTGCCTCACCGTTTTCACCAATCAAGATTGATTTCCCAACTTTTGGTCTTCACCCTCAAATCTTCTGTAGAGTTGAGGATGTCCATTTGCTTGTAAAGACTTAATCTTTTGCCCTTTTAAAATTAAAATTCTTAGCTTTACTCTATTTTGCTACTTGTGAAGTGCTTATCTTTTTCTTTTTATAATAATCTTGTGAAACAGGCAAATAAGAAAATGATGAGACTTAATTTTTTGCCTTATTTTAGATTAAAGGTTTTAGCTTTCCTCTATTTTACTTGTGAAGTACTTATCTTTTTTGTAATCTTGTGAACAGGCAAATAAGGAAAATGATGAGGTGTATACACAGTTCACTCTTCTTCCTCTTCCTGAGGTAAGATCAGTAATTGCTTACATGTTCAATCTTGATCTTTTGCTGTTTTATGTTCAATTTTTGAGTACAGGTGTTAACTTTAGTGTGTTTGGTTGTTGATTTTGTTCATTTATTTATCTTGTTCCAGTGAGAGAGGCCTTTTTCAGTTCTTTCTACTTGATTTGGTCTTTGTTTTTAGTGTAATTTTTTACGTTGAGCTAGACTGAGTACTTTTGCTGTTCTATGTTCAATTTTTTGAGTAAAGGTGTTAACTTTAGTATGTTTAGTTGCTGTAATTGTTAATTTATTTGCCTGGTTCCACTGTAAGGTGTCTTTTTCAGTTCTTTCTACTTGAATCTGTCTTTGTTTTTAGTAGGCATTTGGCCATAGATTCGAAAGATTTTCACTTTATTTGGAATTTATGAAGTTGGAGTGGGAGGTGAAGTTGTGTTTGGTTATACTTTTGCAAAGGAGAGAAATGCGCGTTTTATTTGGAATTTATGAAGATGGAGTTGGAAAACAGGTTTGGAGCACTTTCCTAAATTTGGAACCCAACTCCAAGTTGGATTTGGAAATAAAGTGAGAAATTATTCCGAAAAAAGTGAATAATTCTCCCAAACTGCTCCTTATGTGTTTTGCTGCTGTTTTTGTTCATTTATTATCTTGTTCCACTGTAAGGTGGCTTTTGCGGTTCTTTTTACTTGTTGGTCGTTGTTTTTAGTTTAACCTTTTTACCTTGAGGTAGACTGAGTTCTCGGTTATTTCGTGGTACTTTCCAGTCAGTGGCTATAAGCTTAGAAGGGAAAGAACACGAAGATTTGGGGATGGATGAGGAAGGAAATGGAGTTAATCCAGGGAAATCAGCTTCTCACATGTTCTGTAAAACACTTACTGCTTCGGATACCAGTACCCATGGTGGCTTTTCAGTTCCCCGTCGAGCAGCTGAAGATTGTTTTCCTCCTCTGGTGTGACTCCATTACAGGCTTTTGCTAAAAGGATTGTTAGCTGATGAATTTACTTCTAACTTCTTGCTACATTATGAAATATAGGATTATAAAGAACAAAGACCCTCTCAGGAGCTGATTGCCAAGGATCTGCATGGAGTAGAGTGGAAGTTTCGTCACATTTATAGAGGTATTGAGTTAAATAGTTAGATACTTGCTCGGTCCGGAAGATTTACTGATTTGATGCTTTTCGTTCAGGCCAGCCAAGGCGACATTTGCTCACTACTGGATGGAGTATATTTGTCAGCCAAAAGAATCTTGTCTCAGGGGATGCAGTTCTCTTCTTGAGGTATACTTATCTTGATTCAATGATATATTCAGAGTGGTTAACTTTAGGGTACTAGAGCTTCTTTGCCAATGAGCTCAAAAAGAGAATTGAGGTGGAAAATGAACAATATGAAAAATTTCAAGTCATTGTGCTGGGAAGCTAGCAAAATCATTAGGTCCTAGGTTTTCAGTATGCAAAGACCAGTTAGGATGTCAAAGCCAAGATCTTAATTGATCCGTTGTTCAAATTTTGAAGCTTGGTCAGTTGCAATAATTATTTAAATTTATTCAAGTAGTTCAATGATCCTTGTAGGGGAGAAGGTGGAGATCTCAGACTGGGAATAAGAAGAGCTGCTAGACCTAGAAATGGACTTCCTGAATCGATAATCAAAAGTCAATATTCTGGTTCCGATGTTCTTTCGTCAGTTGCTACTGCTGTATCAGCAAAGAGCACATTCCATGTTTTCTATAGCCCAAGGTATTTCACTAAATCTCTGTGTTTGGTTTTCTGTTTCGTTGTTACCCAGTTTACATGCCAAAATATTTAGCTATTTCGGGCTGTATGATGTTAATGAGATTCAATATTCACGTGCCTTAGATTTTGATTGCATTTAATTCATGATGGCATAATGACCAAATGTGTATAAATAAGTATTGCTAATTTCCATCCAACTTGTCATTGGCAAAGATTGAAATGAAGTGTCCTAAGTTTTGGATAACCACCTAAGTTGCGTGGACTCTCCGTTTTGGGTGTCGTCCCCGTAGCGGATACGGGGATACGGGTGCGGGATACGGTCAACCAACTTTGGATACTTTGACCGTAGTACATAAAAAATTTGGGGGGAATTGAGATTTGATTTCTCAAAATTAAAGATAAAACGGATTTAAGAGAAGGGAAATGACATACCTTCAATATTATAGTATTTTTGTCTCAGTTTTGCTGCTTCGTGTTTCAAAGAAACCAAGAATTCAAGGCCGTGTTTTGAGTTTGGATGGTTGATAGTAGCATCAATATATCTTTATAGCTCTATTTTTTATAATTTTGAATTTTCTTAGTCGAATCCTCGCACCCGTATCCATACCTGGATACGCACCCCCGAATCTTAAAATTTAGATTTTGCCGAATCCGACACTCGGATACGTACCCCTATCGGATACCCACACCCGAGTCCGAGCAACTTAGATAACCACCATATAATGCTTCCAATTAATATCTTAATAGATACAAAATGGTGTGGCCTTCTACATGCAGGTCAGTTGTATTAGAAGATTTTCTTTGCTTTCTATAAGGAAAAGACAATTGCTGGAGGAGTAAAGTCGTAGTGTTTACTGTCAAACTTGGGAACTAAACTAGTGTTGACGGTGTGAAGTTTGATATCCAGGAACAATATTATACAAATGTTATTTAACATAAAGATGCTATTTTAAAAATCTAAATTAAGCTGATTATGGGTGGTACTACGTGTAATCATGTTACACCTTAGATGTTTGTAGTTACTTGAAAAGGTTAGAGGTCTCAGAATGAAGTATATATTGGTTTACTATCTCCACTTCAGATGGTTTTGAGTGTTAAATTTATTTTAATTTCTTGAAATAAGTGTTCAGTGGAGACGACGGTATAAGTGAGATAACAGTGAAACATCAGTGATTATCGTCATTGCTAAAAATTATTGTGTTGTTTTGGTAAATTTGGCTCTATTATAATCCTCCTTTATTCTATTTGTCAGTTGTTCCTAGATCGAGGCGCAACTAGTGGCTCTCCTTTCATTTATGTGGCATCAGCTGCTGAACAAAATGTAATTGAGACTAGCCAACTATTAAGGTACCCAAGTATTTGATCCAAAATCTATCTAGGTAGTGAACTATACAACAACATACCCAGTGTAATCCCACAAATGGGGTTTGGGGAGGGTAGAGTGTACGCAAACCTTACCTCTACCTTGGAAGGTAGAGAGGTTGTTTCCGATAGACCCTCGGCTCAAAGGAAAGCAAACCAAATCAGTCGGGAAAAGAAATAACAGAAGCAAAGTAGTAATGGCAAAAATACGATATAAAGCATGCCAAAGCAGTCTGAGAAAAAACAATACCGTAACTACCACAAAATCATACGATACATATAATAATAGAAATCTAAGGACATACTATATGAGTAATACTATAACTACAAGTAGGAAAGGAGCAGCGTGACAACGCTCAACTACTTATATTAGCCTTCTATCCTAATCCGTGTCCTCCATAACCTCTATCTAAGGTCATGTCCTCGGTGAGCTGAAATTGCGACATGTCATGTTGAATCAACTCTCCCCAATACTTTTTTGGTCTACCTCTACCTTTTCTGAAACCATCCAAGGCCAACCTCTCACACCTCACACCTCCGCACTGGGGCCTCCGTGCATCTCCTCTTCACTAGGCAGTGAACTATCTGTTAGCTAAAGCGTTGATCACCTTCCAACTAATAGTCCTCAGATTCTGAACTTCAGATGTCAGATACAACAATATTCCCAGTGAAATCCCACAAAGTGGGGTTTGGGGAGGGATAGAGTGTACGCAGAACCTTACCTCTATCTCTATCTTATCTTGGGAGGTAGAGAGAGGTTGTTTCCAGTAGTCCCTCGCCATAAGAACAAGCAAATCAAAGCAGTACCCAAAGGAAATAACGAGAACGAATAAGTCATGTCAAAATACTATAAAAAGCATGCTAGAGCAGTACCAAACACAAACAAGGGATAGTGAAAACCACAAATTAATACGTTAATCAAAGTACGAACTTCAGATGTCAGATGAAAAATATTAATTGAGAGACAAGTTAAGACTCCTCTGTTTAGACTGAGTTATTCAGATTCATACGTCTTTCTATGCAAATGTGGTGCATGCATGCTCTAGTGGCTCTTATCATGTAGGTTTTCCTAATAGATCAATGCTAAGAAAGTAACTTGTCTTACTGGCATTCTCTACCTCTACTAGTTTGTTTTTTCATGTTCAGTATCTAAAGCAATCAAAGGACTGAAGAGTGATCTTGAGGTTGGCCAAAATCTTGCACTAAATCCACTAGTGACACATCTAATCTGATCCTATTTGTAACTACACTTCTTTAGAATCTCTAATGGTGTACCTTGCTATTCTCTGAAAAAGGGAAGTACTTCCGTTTTTCATATTTATGAAATGGAGCGGCTGTTTCTTTTTGGGGACGTTCATATTCGATGCAAAGTTGTTGATTTAGCCTTTCTTCAAATTGAGTTGCATAAGAGAATGCACCAAATAAATCATCATAAGAGTGAGTTATATCAATGTTTCGGAAACTGGTTTTACATCCCAGAAGCAAAATTTCTTAGAGAAGAACCCGTGACACATGAAGTTTGTGAGGAAGTGCATCAATGCTAGATCTCTAAGAAATTTGAATCACTGGTACAAAGATATTAATGCTCTTGGAAATTAAATCGTTTACTTTTATGTCTTGTAATGTTCTGTCTTTGTTCGACCTGTGAAAATTCAGACTTAAGAATAGTAATACCAATTGGTAAAACCCTTGACAATATGGAAGGGTTGATTCAGTTAAGATGATGTGAAAAATCATGATTGCTACTACTTCCTTCAATTCATGTGACTGTTTATTTCCTAAGGATTAAGGAATACCAAAGAGTTAAAAAATTATAAGAAAATAACCTGATGGACGAAAAAGTCTCATATTATGTGCACTCCTGTAGTCAAGTTCCTTTATCTTAAAATGCGAAGTTTTCTCTCTAATCACTTTTGCAGCTTGCGGGAGTTTGTGTCGCAAATTTTCTAGATATTATTGCTTTTGTTCTTTTAGTTCTTTATAGATCGCTTGAGGTAAAGTTTGCTTGTAATGTAGGGCAAGTCATGCTGATTTTGTTGTACCTTACCAAAAGTACGTGAAAGCCATCAACACTCGGGTTCCTGTTGGGACAAGATTTAAAATGAGATTTGATTTGGATGATTCACCTGAAAGAAGGTACTTGTATTTGTATCCTTACCAAATCTGATAGTAATCTTTTTCTTGCAGAAGGTTTCTGTTGTAAAATTTCCACTGTGTGCAGGTACAGCGGTGTAGTGACTGGGATAAGTGATATGGATCCGTTTAGATGGCCCAACTCAAAATGGAGATGCTTGATGGTACGCCTGGCATATAGTCATCATTCTGTTGTTTTTTGAAGTAGTTGTTTTGCTCCACCTATCACTTCATGTTTTTGAATAAGTTGGAACTTGTTCTTCTATTTATCTAAGTTGATTTTCGCGCTTCCTTGTTATTTGCAGAAGCCTTTGGGTGTGTTCGGTATGAAAAAAAATGTTTTTTTTGTGGAAAATGATTTCCTGGAAAATAAGTAGTTTTTATTTTAATTTTCCGGTCTTTGATAAGTAAGTAGAAGGTATTGTCCCAAAAGTGTTTTATATATAATCCACGCAAACACTATAGGGGGTGGGAGGTGGGATGAGGTGTGTTGGAGGATGCGGAGGAGCAGAGTACCGCTTATGGAACTTGTTTTCCGTACTTTCACCAAGGAAATCATTTTCCTAGAGAAAATATTTTCCAAAAATTTTGACCAACCAAACATGAGAAAATTAGAAAATATTTTCTGGAAAATGCTTTCCTCCGTGCCAAACACACCCTTTGTGTTATTTAATTTTCTGCCGGCGTTACCTTGTTGTGCCCTCTTTATCAAGACTTAGATAAGATCTACCTAGGGGTCTTGTAACACATAAATCTGCTGTTGAATACCACTAGGAACACTGAAAGGACACTAGGACCATATGTTCTTTGGTTTTATTGATTAAAAGGTCATAAAATTGACTATAACATGAATGTGCAGTAAAGCTCTTCAGGGCTAACATTAATTATCAAACTATTCTCGCTTTGACGGTAACTATAATGAGAAATTGCTAAAATGCTCAGGTGTTGTAAGATGCTTGATTGATTTTTCTTGTCAAGACAGATAAAGTTTGGTATCGGCATGACATTCAAATACATTCATGTATTGCATATTTTGAGTTTTTTCTTCCCAACCAAAACTATACAATAAGTATAGTGCCCATTAAACAACTTGTAATAAGTGCCTTCGGCGTCAACTTTAATAGGTCAGATGGGATGAAGACATAATGAGTAATCATCAAGAACGGGTTTCTCCTTGGGAAATTGATTCTTCAGTTTCCTTACCACCTCTGAGCATCCAGTCCTCTCCAAGACTGAAGAAAATGCGGACTAGTCAGCAGGCACCATCAGTACTGGACAGCCATTTTGCTGGTACTAATTTAACTTCCCTAATTTTTTTTGTATTATGTTGTCATTATATCGTGATTCCACTAAAGTCCCTTCTTTTCCATTTTGTTATTTTATCAGGAGGGAGTGCTCTTTTGACTTTGAGGAGTCAGTAAGATCCTCCAAGGTCTTGCAAGGTCAAGAAAATTTAGGTCTGATAACACCTCCTTATGGATGTGATAAGACAGTCCGCCCACTGGATTTCGAGCTGCAAAGTGTAGCTCGTCACAATCTCATGCCGAATGGTATAGAGAACATAATTGTTGGTGACTTTGTGAAAACTCAGCCTCCAACTACCTACACAGGCTTTCTGGAATCCAATAGGTTAACAAAAGTCTTGCAAGGTCAAAAAATTTGCTCGTTAAGATCCCTTACTGGAAAAGGTGATGTTAATTTTGGTGCTTGGGGAAAACCTGATTTTGGTTGCAATGTTTTCGGCACGTATCAGAGGCCAAAAGCCAATTTCTATCCTCTTGCTTCTGAAGGGGCGAGGAACGTGTTTTTACCTTACAATCCCATGGATAGAGCTGGACAAGATCCGGTGGTGCACTCCTACATTTCCTATTTCCAAAGAGAAAATCCTACCTTGAACCAGAATTCAATCCAAAATGTGGTTAGGAGGGAAGAAGTCGGGATGCAGAAGTTTGGAAATGAGCAGAGGCCACTCGAGATGTCTAAAGTGTCTATTCCGGAGAACCACTTCAAGAATGAGAATAACGACTCCTTAAATGCACAGGCTTCCTGTAAACTGTTTGGTTTTTCCTTGACGAAAGAACCCTCTACTCCTAGCTCGCAGAGTTCTGGTAAGAGGAGCTGTATAAAGGTAAGCTTCCATAACTTGCATGTAAGCGGATTTTGGAAATGTTTTCACTTCATACTCTATTGCTAATATTTTGTAAATGGATGAAGGTTCACAAACAAGGCAGCTTGGTTGGACGAGCCATCGATATCTCAAGATTGAATGGCTATGACGACTTGCTGGTCGAGTTGGAGAGGCTTTTCAACATGGAAGACCTCCTAAGAGATCCCAATAAGGGGTGGCGAATCTTGTATACCGACAGTGAGAATGACATGATGGTTGTCGGAGACGATCCATGGCAGTAAGTCTCTTTTTCATGCATTTGAGTTTCTCATCACTGTCTCAATTGTTTGATACTATGTTCAAAATATATTACTCCTTGATTGGTTAATGCATATGAATCACGAGAACCACAGAAATTTCTTTTCCAATTAGCTTCTCGAGATTTGGATATTAGCTGGACCTCTTACAGAATCTGAGTTCTCTTCTTTCTTCTTTCTTCTTTCTTCTTCTTACATGTTTACGATAAAATCCACTCAATAAGGGTGTTTGGTATGGAGAAAAATGCTTTTGAGAAAATGTTTTCCAATTTTCCCATCTTTGATTGGTCAAAACTTTAGGAAAACATTTTCTCTAGAAAAATAAGTTCCTCAAAAATGAGAAAAAGTGACTAACCTAGTGAAAGTAGGGAAAACAAGTTTCTAAAATGGCATTCTATATTGATTTTCTCCTTCCCACCTCCGACACACCACACCCCAACCATAGTCCCCTTTCACACCACTCCCACACCTCTACCCCACCCGCACCCACACCCCAACCATAGCCCCCATTGTCACCACCCCCACCCCCGTTATTGTTTGCCTAGATGATATACAAAAGCTTCTGGGATGATATTTTTTGCCTACTTACAGAACACAAGAAAATAAGAGAACCACTTATTTTCCAGGAAAAGATTTTGCAAGAAAACATTTTCCTTCATACCAAACACCTTAAATTAGAACTTGTTATTTTCAACTTCTGCCAAGCAGAAAAATCTTGATATGAGTGACTCAGGTACCTTCTGAATGACTTTTTGCAGTGAATTCTGTGAGGTAGTATCCAAGATCCACATATACACTCAAGAAGAAGTGGAGAAAATGACTATTGAGGGGATTAGTGATGACACTCAAAGTTGTTTGGAGGAGGCACCAGCAGTTATGGATGTCTCAAAATCTTCATCAGTTGGCCAGCCTGATTCTTCTCCAACTGTAATCAGGATTTGAATAAAGCTGATGAGTACCTATAAATATCATGCTTGTTATGTTATGTTTTGTCAAGTGATGTATGTGATAATACTACTCTACCAACTAGATGTTCTTGTTATGTTTAAATAAATTGTTATCCCTTTAGTCAACATGTTTAGTTATGTTGGAAGTATGTTTTCAACTGTAATGGAGGCTTGTAAGTGATAAAAAGTATGTGGTGACTCGTATGCCATTATAACTCTAAATTCTGATTATGTTCCACTATGTATAATTTTGAACATGGTATGAATACCCCTTCTCTCCACCCCCACCCCCGCCGTACACTTGCACACACTCTCAAGTTGTGTCTTCAACGTTAATTTCACCTTCTTGTCTTTGAAGGTTATATTATTCTATTTTGTCTAATATTTTATTTAGGTAGGAGGATATAAATGAAATATTGAGAAGAAATCTGGGTTATTTCTGTTGGAGTTTGGAGCATTTTAATATATAAATCTTATTTTCCATGACTTTTCATTTGTTAAAGATAGTGGTGATATTATTGTGTTAGTGCACCCTCTAACTTTTGTTATTTTGTAAAGAAAAATTGAGGCAATTGTTTCAGACATACTTTTTTTTTGTTGTTGATAAAAGTACCATAGTTTTCTTTTCTTTTTTTAAAAAAAGGTACCAAGTACCAAAACAGTACAAAAGTAGAACAGAAGACAAAGCTTACTCAACAAAAGATTCAAAACATATCAATGTTTCTAGCCTACTAGATACAAACTTTTCTTCCAACCAGAATATTAAATTCTGAATACATTTATATTTAACACATGCAATGGGCTCCTTTCTTCCTGCAACACTAACAAGGATTATACATATTTTTTTCCTTGGAGTTGTTGGAAAATTGATTTTTTGGCCTCTTACAAACTTTTTTTTAGTTTTATGACATTTTTACAAGGGTTCTTTATTTTTAATACATAAGAGATCTGAAAAAGCTATTTTCTTCAATTTAAATTGTAAAAGGTCAAGATATCTCATTTCCTCTAAACTTTGTGGGTAGATCAATGTATCTTTTTTGTAACAAAGAAATAATTTCTTCAAATTCCCAGTCAAATAATCATCATCTTTTTAATCCAGCTACAATTAGAGATGCACTCAACAATAAGACAGTCCTTATTCACCACTAAGTTTAAAATAGCTGGAAATTAATCATTGAGTACGCCATGATTAACCAACACAAATAAATAATAAGTACAGAAAATCTAATTGTTGATATGCAAACTTTAATCCATCAAATCCACTTTACTTCCAATATTCATCTGCTTTAAATGTCTAACAAGAAGGACCAATTCACACGATCATACGCCTTCTCTAAATCTAATTCCCCTTATTTGCCTCTCTTTAAGTATTGATCTAAACATTTATTTGTCACCAATGTTGCATTAATAATCTGTCTTCCTTTAATGAAAACATTTGACTCTCTATGGAAGTCATTTTCCTCATTTTTAAGGAATTTATTTTCTTAGAGAAAATGTTTTCCAAAAATTTTGACCAATCAAACATCAAAATTGCATACTGAATACACCCTTAATCTCTCAATTTGAAGCTTAACTATATAATCCTATATATGATTTTCAATAAGTTTGTAGGCCTGAATCCTTGACATTTATTGCTCCTTTTAGGGATGAAGCAATGAATGTAGCATCAAATAGGAGTTATGTTATGGTTGCTTTCTACGCCAGTAAATAGGAGTTACCTCTCTTTGTGGAGACTTGTGAAATGAAAAAAATGTCTTTCAAGTACTTTAAGATGTAATTACAAAAAAGTTTGATTTGTTGAAGGAATGTCTTCTTTTAGTGGAGCTTTGATTTTAAATTGTCCAAATATATGTTTGAATCATAAGACATAGTATCTAAGAGGACATAAATAAATAATATCGATGTTGGCATTAAGTTTGAATCTTCTTAAAGATAGGGAGCTATTGACGTCTTAATAAGAAATTCTTCTTGCAGTATTATTTTTGTGATATACATGAGTACATTGCAAATATCACCAACAATGACACTAAAAGGGTAAAAGAGAAACGTTATATTTCTAATTTAGAACTTCATACAATCAGTTTTAGCAAACACTACTTTGTGAAAAAATGTGTTTTTTTTAATTATTTTTGGTAGGGAAGGGGGTTGCCTGTTAGTGCCATCTAGGGCTGTCCAATGGGGCGGGGCGGGTCCCGGCGGTTGGAATTGGAAATTGTCCAAATATATGTTTGAATCATACTTTTTCTAATTTCCTCACAATGTCTTGAGGATCTTCAGTTGGAACTGGAATTTGTTGGTCAAATTGTTCGACGTCGCTTCCTGTTCCCTCGGACAAGATTTAGTTGTAGATGTTGTCTTCTGTTTCGTTAAAATGATACAATGCATAACGTAATTATTGTTGATATTCACTTGCAAATTTAAAAATATCTCTTATAATAGTTGATCTAGAAAACCATTAAAAGAATGATTATATGTTTCTCGAATGTAATGAATAAAACCAGGAGAGGAAAGAAATGAAAAGGGCAAACCCTCCACCGCAACTAATTTGTCATATTTTTCTATTTTTGTTTTTATCATATTTAGGACAAAAAATTTCTCCCGTCGTCGGGTTAATTTGACCTTGTACTTGGTCGGGGACACTATGTGAACCTTGCCCCGACTCAGTTTACATTGACACACCCGGTTTTTTAGTCTGGTATTCATTTTACCTAGTTGTGTGCTCGCCTTGTACATGTCTCAATAAACCTCCCGTCCACCTTGACCTTTTTCGGTTTTAAATTTATAAACATTTTTACAAATTTTACATCTAGCTAATTGATTCTCTTGGTCTCTATCAAAAAAATCTCATGCATCTGATTTTAATTTTTGTTGTGTGGGGCCTCGACTCATACTAGAGGGAATAAGAGGCATTCCAGTTTCAGTTTGAGACTGAGACTCAGTCTGAGACTGAGGTTGAGCCGTTGAGGTGCACTAGTGGGTGTGTCATCTAGATTATCGTCTAAATTAAAGTTTGGTTCATCTACCTCATCATCTAATGGTATATCATTAAAAAAAAAAGTTTCATCTATATGAGTGAAATCATCGGGACTAGGAATAGGATTACTAGAAGAAGTACCCCTGCCCTTGTTACCCCTACTAGAAGAAGCACCATTACCCTTAAACATACCTCTTAATCCTTCCATTTTAATTATGCAAATAAATAATTAAAGAAATGAAATTAAGTGCGATAATTAACATAAAGTAACAATAATAATTTAAAGAAAGAACGAAGGTACCAAACGCCGACGTAACGTCGAAGTGTAATCGAGGTTGAAAATTGAAACTTTGCTCGATGGATGATCCTCAAGCTAGTTGTTAACTTCACTCCCAATTTTTTAGCTTTGATATAAATGAACAAAAAAAATATAATATTTAGTAGGCAATGTAGAATTGTAGAGAGATAAATTGAGAGATTAGAGAGTTTGTAGGAAGATTTGTGAGGAAAATGAGGTATTTATAGTTGAGAAATAGGGTTAAAGTGTAAATATATTAATTTAGGGGTTAAAAATAAATATGAAGGGGTAGCGAGGTTTATGGGGTAGAGGGCCAAAAATGACCGTTATAGCCGTTGTTGCAACGGTTATTTTTGCAAAGAGGGAGGGCGGGACGGGACGGGGCGGGGCGATCCCAGGCCCCGTCCCTAGTTCGAACCCCGACACATATAATTTTTTTTATGGGGGATCGAGGCAGAGCGGGACGGGGTGGGCCAGGTAGCGGGGCGGGCCAGGTCGGGATTGGACCGACCCAGCCCACGGGACAGCCCTAGTGCCATCTAATGCCCACCTAGATCGCATTGGTAGGTGGCAATACAACAAAATATGGTCCCTTTATCTGAATATTTTAATGAAGTGGATCACCAATGACAACTCTATGGATCGTGTATTATTAATCCACCTATAGAAGCACTAAAACCAATTTTCATAGGTTATCCTGACTAAAATTCTTGTTTTCCAAACAATATCCTGTACATTTCAGTCTCAGAAGACAAGTTAGCTCTATTGAAAAACAAAGAAAGAAAATGCAAAAACTCTTTAGTTTTCCAAATAAAAATGTACTGTACAATTTTTAGAGCTACAATCAGAAAAAAAAAGAATAATTCAGAGCTTGGCAGGGATGTAATTTTCAGTAGACAATCTATGCGAGTCATATGTTAATGTAACAGTTATAAAATCGTGCATGATCTGTTGAGCAGTGAGTCGACGACTCATGAACAGTGACTTTACAGAACCCACTGGAACGTAGAGAAAGCGAGTCTTCATAGAACAATTATCACTACTTACGAATCCGAACCTAAGTGATCTATCCATGACCAGAATAAAGCTTGAGTGAAACTTAATGGAGGGCTGAACCAAGTTATTTTGAAGAATCAGTAAAGAAGTTGTGGTCCAAGGATGAAATACTTCATCGCGGCTTATTGATATTCTGACTTGAAAAACAAAACAAAAAAAGATTTTTTTTAAAAGGGATGAAATACTCAAACCTAGAGCTAGTTGATTCTCCCTAAAAAATACATTGAGGTGCATGCATCGGTTAGAGTAAAAAAAAAAAATCTTTCCAAAATGCTCTACATTTCTCAGATTGCAAGCTCATTTTAGCCTCAATCTGAGTTGACTCCAGTACACTTGAAATAATGGCTTTATTCCCCAATGGACAAATTAATACATTGTTCATACACAAAAATAAAGGGAATAACTTCCTTTTTCTTTTGTTCCAAAGAAAAGAAAAGGAGGGGATGGGGGGTCAATTTGTGCTCTTTTCTTAATGAGCTCGAGACTATCTATGTCCATGTCATTGTTCTTTAAAGAGTTCACGGCCTATTATCATTCTTCTGATCTCACTTGTGCCTGCACCAATCTCATACAGTTTGGCATCTCGGAGAAGACGTCCAGTCGGGTACTCATTCACGTAGCCATTGCCTCCAAGGCACTGAATAGCCTGCAACACGCACACAATCCCATAAGCATATCATCTTTCCTACCAAATTTTTTTATAACCGAGAACTTCCCTGGGGACAGATGGCACACTATTCGAACCTCCGTGGATGATGGTCCCCCTCCTCTACCCTGTCATCTTTCCCACTAAACGCTAGCAGCT
Source organism: Anisodus tanguticus (assembly GCA_034509755.1). Lineage (NCBI taxonomy): Eukaryota > Viridiplantae > Streptophyta > Magnoliopsida > Solanales > Solanaceae > Anisodus > Anisodus tanguticus. The sequence goes on along the minus strand of CM067549.1, from coordinate 4,407,722 downwards.
TCCGCGCCCTTAAATCCATTAACATTTTGGCATATTACCAGAATAAGCCAACAGAGTTTGCAACATTTGTGAAGAATTCGCTGGCTGCTAGCGGAATTTTTCAGAAACTACAGTCCTCACTTTTCAGTATTCTTGAACCAGTTAGAAATAACACAAGTTACAGACTAAGGGTGACACATGAGCTGAGAGCCTACGGATAGAAGATTAATTTCACAAAGGAACAGAAAGGAATAAGGTTTCTCACCTGAAGAGCAACTTGGGTTGCTCTTTCAGCAGCAGACAGTATAACACCAGCACAATCCTAAACAAACATAATTTAGTGCAGGTTAAGTTCAAAGGGAAAAGATGTTCTTTGGTTAAGTTTTAGCTTCTACGAAGTTAAGAAACTAAAACAAGAAGAAAACAAATGCAAATTTCTAGTGCAAGGACCTTTGTAACAATCGTCCCACTGTCACATTCCCTTGCAACAGAATAGAGATATGATCTGATGTTAACCATGAAAAAGAAAAGGCACATGATATTATTGATCAGATTTAGCCACAACCAAAAAAAAAAGATAAGTATGACAAGACAGAACATCAAACCTTGAGGATTGCAAAGATGTGTACATGTCCGCAACTTTTCCCTATATTTTCAGGTCAAAAGGCAACATAAATTAAGAAGTTAGACCAACAAAGAACAGGAACCATAGAAAGGTATGATTGTCCAGAAGGCAGTTAAGAACCTGTACAAATTGAAATTCTCCAATCGGTCGCCCAAATTGTTCTCGTTGTTTAACATAGGGGAGAACAACATCGAGACAAGCTTGCATAATTCCAACAGGACCAGATGCCAAAACGAGTCTTTCCAGATCGAGCCCCGACATCAGGACATAAACTCCTGAAGCAGTAGAAAAGTTTTTTCTGAGAGAGAGTACCAATGATGTCCACTTAGCTTCTACCAAAATTTAACTCCTCGTATACCTCAAGTGTGACACTATGATGATTGAAGGTACTACACAAAAGGGACTAGGGACCAAAAATAACTTCAAAAGAAGCTGACGCGAAAGACTACAATAACGAAGAAAACAAATACTCCCAGTTTAGTTTATAGAATGGTGTTTGACGGGGCAAGGAGTTCAAATATTCATTTTGATTTATGCATTAATAGTGGAAGAAATTACTAAAGTAATAGTAGAAAAATTAGTTTTGATAAAAGAAAATATCACATCAAGTTTTAAAATTTGAATAATTTAGTGGAATTGAATTCTGAGAAATAGAAAATTTTGATAGAAATGAAATGGTTTTAAACATTTTGAGAACCAAAAAGAAAGAGTGTCCTATAAATTGGAAAAAAAAAACGAGTAGATGCAGAAACAATCCACATACACAGTACCAGCTAGTTTGGATTAAAGCTTACTAATGTTGGTTATACTTATACTAGGTCTGCTGTAACAGAGTTTAGCTGTCAGAGATTTGTACAATAGCAGAACATATAGAACTTCTATTGTTGGAAGCCCCTAAATGACTGAAAAGAAAAATTATTAAGTATTGGAATGAAAGAGTTCATGGAGAGGAATGAATATCGACGATTCATATAGCCGACCCAAGTAATTTAGGATTAGGCTTAGTTGTAGTTGTTGTCGCATTCTGAATTAAATCTCCATATTTCGCTTGGCATGAGCTTTCAGAGGTTAAAGAATATCTGTTGTTTAATGTTACTGTAAATAAATATGCAGGAGGACAAAGAGTTTTGAAGAGTCTAACAGTAGATCTCATTATTTCCTAGTATTACATACCAATCAGCTACTACCAATAGATTGAAAAAGCTTCTCTTTAAGAAAAGGAACACTACTTGGTGCAACCAAAATAAAGGTGAATATATAGTGTGCACGGTAAAGACGTGCATTACCTTAAAATAGTCCAAGTAGGGGCGGTATAGAAGAATAAAGAAAATAGTTGACATTCAAAAGAAGTGACAGCTTAACACGAAGTTTTAAACTTTACCTATACATAAATCTAGGCAAAAACTTTGTGCAACTCTAGATTAAGCATTCTTTAGCATAAGCCATATTAAAAACAATTAGACAAATCCTTTTCTTGAAAACTTCAGTAGCTCATCAGATGACACCTTTCAAGTTTTTACCCTGCTTTTCTCTGACTCCCAACTACTTATTCTGTTAGGTAAAGCTAAGGTCTCCCACTATTTTGCCTTGAATACCGAAATGGAAGTAAGGTGTTACATTAAGCAAGACCAAAATAAGGCAAGATCTTTGTGCCAACATAGAAGTTAATTCAGAACTCATACCTTTTCCTACTTGTCCCAGAACATTTTCTTCAGGAACGAAACAGTTCTCAAATACAAGCTCACATCTACAGTTAAAGAGTAAGTTAATTAGGCCATCTTCAGCATGGTAACGAAGATGTAAATCCAAACAGAGAACACTTGGGAAAGATGTACATACGTATCACTTCCTCGCATCCCAAGTTTGTCTAATTTCTGGGCCGTGGAGAATCTGCATATTCAGTCACTAAGAAGAATAAGCATGTTTCGAGCTCACTGGGATCTCTAGTGTTTTTGTTATAAAACATTGTACTTTTACTATTTGTGTCATGCAATCATGCAGCTACGAAATGTCAAACAAGAAACGATAAGTATTTTCTCTTCATTTTTCATAATTGCAAGTAGTATAAGTACAGGATGAATACCCTTCCATTCCCTTCTCCATAATGAATGCTGTGATTCCTTTCGAACCAGCTGTGACATCTGTTTTTGCATAAATAACCTGATCCAGAAATAGATTTTCAAAACTGAACCTTAAAATTGAATTCCCTTGCAGAATAAAACCAGAAATACAAATTCCAAATACACAAAGATAACACTTAGCCAAAAGATGTGAGAAAATGGAAAATGGCTATTTCTAAAGCCAAATAGAACAAAAACAACCTCATTTTCATCTATCGACGGTATCAGGAAAACTAAACTGTAAGAGAATTGCACAAACAAACACCACACACACCTGAGAGTTCAGGTTTTGCCAAGAAAAAAAGGGCATGCCCCCAAAGGCAGGGTGAATTGGAAAGAAGAGGATTTTTTTTTTAAAAGCAAAGAATATATAGACTTCTGCAGGTGCATCATTAGTTGACAACATTCAAAAGTAACTTTTCAATAGCTAATCCAATTAAACTAGTTGACAACATTTAGTTTTAAAGTAATATTGGAATACGTTATCGGCCCTTAAACATTGTAAACAGATAATCCACTGTTGTTATTGCAGATGTGCCAATAAGTGACTAGGCATACTGCTCGAAAGAAACTAATCATTCTGTCTCAAAAATCAATAGCCAATATTTGGATGAAGTGCTTCTGTAAAAAAGCTTTTACAAGATATCTCTATTTAGCTGATCAACAGACGAACCGAATAATGAGAAAATTATAGATGAAGACTGTAATCTGGATCAATTCCTGAAACCCAAGTAGTGAATCAAATTCAACTGGAACAAAATGATTTCATGTCGAATGTTTCACTTACCACAAAGAAAGTAACTACTCTCAGGAGGACAAATTAATTATGTTATTTTATCCCTCACTTAACTTAACTTCTTAGAATTACTACTCCTGTATTTCTCTCCCACCCTCACTTGATGTCACAAATAAGCTTCATCCAGAAATCAACCCTTCACCTTCGCAGGAAAAGAGCTGAACCACTGGTCTTTTCTCTTCAATGTCCTTAAAACATTGATTTTCATATGGTATTAAGTTTATGTGTAATAGTATATTACTTTTTCTCATCTACGACTATATTCTTCACGTGTTCCTTAGCATGAGAACTTCATCTGACAGATTAGGTATGTCAAATCTAAATTCAAATTCTGAAGACTACATTTTTAAAATGAAGTAATAACAATTACTATTGCTACTACTACAAATTAAGAACAGTATCATTTTTTATCCATAATCTGTGTAATACAAAAGATAAATCCCCAGGAAGTAGTGGCAATCATACAATATGTGAGAAGAGAGCTTGATAAAGTCAAAAAAATAAGGAGAGAAACATTAAAAAAATACCAATGTCTGAGCCGTTGGACCATTTGTGCACCACATTTTATTTCCATTCAGAACATAACCACCCTCAACACAATCAGCTTTGCACTTCATGCTAACAACATCTGACCCAGCTGAACCATGAAAACAAAACTATTCAGTGAACTACTATACATAAAATTCACAAGCCCTTTGCTCACTCATAACACCTGACACCTCTCCGCTCAAAGAAAAAGGAAATGGAGAATTAGCATCCAAAAATAATATGATAATGACATACATAAAAAGAAAATTGAATAACAGTAGTTACCATTAGGTTCACTCATAGCTAGAGCCCCCACGTGCTCACCACTGATTAGCTACAACAATCAAGTCATAACAGAGTTAGCCGCTATTTAAGCCATTGAGACATTTAATTAAACAAAGAAAGGGATCAACATAAACAGAACAACAACAACAACATACCCAGTATAATCCCACAAAGTGGGGTCGGGGGAGGGTAAGATGTACGTAGACCTTACCTCTACTTTGTGGCGTAGAGAGGTTGTTTCCGATAGACCCTCGGCTCAAAAATCAACATAAACAGAACGCAGATACTAAAATGATGCTCCACTTTTCTTGCACCCCTTAATTTTAAGCCAAACCCTTTCAACTAAAAATTAATTGTAGGACTTCTAATTATGATCACTTCTTAATTTCAAAGTTTGAACAAGCTTAAACGAGACCATGTGAAAGCCAGAATAAGTTTGGGCTGTGTTGAAGCAAAAGAAAGCTCAACTTGCCATTAGTACAACTTCTTAAAGGGAAGATTACTCTAGTAAATTTTTTTCCAACCAAATGAATAAATGTCATGTATAACTCGAAGCCCTACATCTTTCCCAGTGTTGTAAGTTAGAGATCCATATAAGGTGCTGGATATAAAGTCCTAGAGTTCATAACTGTAATTTATTGGAGTTAACCTTACAGTGCCACATGATTCTGCCATTGATCATTTGAGCTGATCCTAATAATATAATCCAGTTCAGAAAATTTCTAGAGAAAACTCAACCAAGTTGTGGATGCTGTTGATTACTTAGAAATTACAGACTAAGTATTTGAAGCTTCAATAAGTTAGTATGCTCACATACCCAGTTCTTCATTAATCAAGCTTGTGCCATTACTATGTGAAGTTGTTGAGTGCATAAACCTATGGCCTACCCCGGGCAAAAATAATACTCAGTCAGACAGTCTTTGCTGATATAACACCAATTCTAACATTGTCAGTTAATCTAGACTAGATGGATCCACCAAGATTTGAAGCACTTATGAGATATATTTTGGTGAATCGTGATATCCTTAAGGAATACAATATTAAAAAGGAGCTTTCATGAGACTCCAACAATTGTACTGATAATAGCAAGTCCGAACCGATAAATTTGATAAAATTTGTGCAGGCAGGATAGGCCCAATGATAAAACAAAAATAATATAAAGGAGATTTTTGTAACATGAATAATTTCCTCTTCCAATAATCAGATGATTTTCTGAAAGAGGTGATGGTATTTTTGGTTTATTCAATATGAAGGGTGGTCTATTGAAGATCACACATGTAGATCACCTATACTTGAAAAAACACAGTAGCTGGCAGGAGATGTAAATATACAACTGGAAACAAAACGTGATGGTGGAAGAATACCTTTGGTAGATACTTTTGCTTCTGCTCATGGGTTCCATTTCTAACCTACAAAATCATCAGTGTTTGTTAAAATAATTGGCACTCAACGCAGAGAGACCACCTCTATATAACTTGAGTTGTAAAACAGTTACCAACTGATTAATGCATAGGTTCGTGTGGGCACCATAAGATAGGCCAACTGACCCTGATGCTCGACTAATCTCTTCCATGGCTATGCAGTGATAAAGATAACCAAGGCCAAGCCCCCCATATTCCTCTACACAGGCAAAATAAGCAATCTCAGACACAACTTCTGGGACTGTCAGTAGGCAAATTCCAGTCTATAAAGGCATTCATAGCTAAAGGAAGAAGAGGATATGAAGGACATGCTTAAAATGTAAAAACCATGAAAAATAAAGGAAAGGAGCTCTAAAGTGAACGAAAATCTAGCTACACAGTTACTCATACCCTAAAAATAACTGCTTTGATAAACAGATTGCAGACAATGGGGTGCTAATTTCCTAATTCAAAAGGTAAACAATATCTCTTCAGAGATATGAGGCATATTATTAGATATATGCTTCTGCTACCCAAACGAAGAGTAAAATGGACTCCTTTGTCTAACATGAGTAAACTAATCAAAATCAATTCCCACAAGATAACGTTCCTTAGAAGTATGAGCTTCAGCAGAGAAGTCCTAAACAGTACCACCAGAAAAAGACATCAGGAGATTCCGCTTATTTTACGTGAATCTAACTCCTGTCACAGATGCTAAGCATATTGAAGCACATAATCACTAAAACATTGTACTGTAATCTAGTTCAAAGTTTCCAATTACATGGCAACTGATGAAACCCTATTCTCAGTCTGTAAATCTCCATAAGCCTGTGAGTGAGTGCTAGATTGATCAACAACAGAAGAAACAACGAAATTTAAAACAGCTGTCCGTACACATTCACCTGCATTATATTATCGTCAACCATTTTCCACCATGGCGAATGATTAAAGCACTCACTCATAGTTGGTGAATTAGTAGGTTCAAATCCTATTGGATGCACGCCAATGAGACTGCCTCATCAATTGAATTCAAGGGCAAATCCATTTCCTAATCTTTTTACTGTAGTGACTATATCTATGCCACTATTCCATATTGAATTCAAGAGCATGGACAAGTTGATTAAGTTACACGAAATAAAAGAACTGACAAGTGACAGACTAGCAGTTAATTCCCAGTAAAGTGAGATTTCCCTTTGGATTGGTCCAGATCATTTCATGGCAAGCTGGTCATTTCTGCTGAATACAATGAGCTTCAAAAGAACAGCGGTTTCAAACGCTACCAGACAAAAGTGAAAGGCTGGAGGGGGAAAAGATGATCAAGACATTGGATAATGTAAGGCCTACAAAATAAGAGCTAAGAGCCTAAGATACTGTTTCCAAGTTCACACGACCAGTTATTAAAGAGTGTAATTATCAGCTGGTAGTATGTTGATTAAAGTGTTCAACGTAATAATTTTTTTAGCCCTTAAACATAAAAAGAAAATGCTTAGCCCTGTCACAGCCTCACTTGATGTAATGTCCAGGCGTAAGTGTCCATCTTAATGAACAGATTAAGCCTCTCACCAGATAACTGTGTATCCAGAATATCTACAGTACTACATATGTAAGTGGAACAAAACCAATTAAGATAATATGAATAATTAAAGTCCTTTTTATTCTCAGGACCCAGAAAAATGCAAATCAAGAAAGAGTATGAAAGCAAGTACGGGGCGTTAACATCAAGAAGGTTAAACTATGGTGTTTATATCACTGTCTGGGTTTTAGCACTCTAAAAGAGTGTTACTAGTTTTCTTGTCTGGCCTTTCTTGGCCCTATAATTATATCACATCAAAATCAATAAAGAGAATATAATCAAAGGCTTACCTGGCACTGTAATACCATGGAGATTAAAATCCCCCATTAGTTTCCACAAATTAACATCCTGATAGACAATAAGAAATAGAGTTAAAATATCATTTTTGTTGATCGAACACTTCAGAAAACAAGAGCAAATATAGCACATACCTTAGGGAAATAATTCGTTTTATCTATTTTTTCAGCATGGGGGGCAATATTTTCTTGAGCAAATTGTGCCACACTTTCTTTAAACTGTAAATTTGCAAATGGAAGAGTTAGAAAACTGCCATAGTGCATTTCACAAACAGAATACATTCACATGTGATGCAATTCAATGTATTGCCTTGAAGTAAAACATACTCCTAACCGGCTTAAGTGAATAGGGAAAGAAATCAGTGCTAAAGCCAACTTTTTCTAAAGGGGAGCAATAGTGGTTCCAACCATCCATGTGACTTCAACTCCCACCCAATAAGAGGTGAGGTTTGGAACCTACTGCAAGAGGGGTGGCTCATGAGCATATCTTTTTCTTTTTTTTGATAATCGTGGTGTCGGGCCAGCTTGTGCACCTCGACTAATTTCACGAGATACCTGCCACCTCCCACCGACACTAGTTATCAGGTAACTCTATCTAACAAGGCTACGATAGATGGAAAGAATGGGATTTGAACCTGAGACTTCATGGTTCTTAACCCACTTCACTGACCACTAGGCCACACCCTTGGGTGCTTCATGAGCATAAAGGGCAGCCCGGTGCACTAAGCACTCGCTATGTGCGGGTCCGGAAAGGGCTGGACCACAAGGGTCTATTGTACGCAGTCTTACCCTGCATTTCTGCAAGGCTTCATGAGCATATCTTTTCGAAATGAGCCTTGGTGCCCCTTTTGCAGTTGACAAGATTAGGAAGAAAGACAGTAAAGTTGCATAAATCCATTGAATGTTCCACTCATTGACTACTACTGAAGCCATAATGCAGCTTGCAGAGAATGAATACACCAATTTAGCAATTATTAAACTCCAAACATCTTTTCAAGAATCTTCCAACAACTCGATAAGAGCATTTCATAAGATGTTCCTGAATTTAGAGTATTACAATCAGATATAACTATAGAGAAGGGGAGCCTTGGAACAGTAAAGTTGTCTAGGTTGTTTGTATGTGAACTATAGGTAACGGGTTCGAGCCAGTAGTTGCCAACCCAATTCAGCATTAATTACCTAAAACAAATACTTCCACAGACCAAGTCATAGAACCAGGAGTTGCCAAACCCAGTACTAAAAACCCATTAATAGCCAAATTTATTTACCAAAACTTAAAACATAAAATTTTACTAGGTTAATGGCTAGCCTAAAAATAGTTAAATTCTAACAAACCCTTTTAATAAATTTACGAAAAATAATCCAATCAATGGGTATCGAAGAGATTGAAACACACTCAATTGAAATTTGATTTGCAACTATATTTACATGCAAAAACAATATGTGAATAACTATATTTATATGCCTAAAAAAATTGACCTGTTTTTGTGTATCATCGAAGAGTAACGAAGTTGTAAACGCAGCAAATTGTGGTGGCTTATTAGTCTGGGTTCTGAATAAAGCAGATTTCAGAGACCTTGTTGTGAATAATTTATGCATTTTTTATGCTAATAAATAATGTACCAATTTTTATTTTTATTTTTGAGAATAGAGAGGAAAGTGAGAAGGTTATTGGGGAATAAGTTCATTTTATAGCTCGACATTTACGTGTGGAAATATAAGAGTACGGGTGTTGTTAATTCATGGACGCAAACTGCAATTTTAAATAAAAGTTGTAGAAGATAGACAGACATTGACGTCATAATGTGACCTTTTTAGCCCCCATAAAAAAAGATACCACACGTCTCAATTTAAGTGTCTTACTTTTATTTTTTATTTATCCCAAAAAAATTATATTTCTATATTTAATAAATTTATTAATTTCACTCATTGAATTATGCTTAGTCATGAATAATACCGAATTATAATCCATAATAATTACGTTTTAATCCCAAATAAAATTATAAAATTTCATTGAAGTTCAATATCATATTAAATAAAGCAAAAGTAATAATAAATTAAACGTACAATGAGAATAATAATAAAAAGAACAAATCTAAATTTTATCCTCAACATATCACCTACTTATTTAATACAAAAATTATTTATACTATAAATAGTACAATAATCATTTTCGCACTAATAACAATGAATCAGTTATTATGATAATATATGGATTGTTTTGGACTTTATTTCCAAAATATTCAGTGAGAGAGTGGATAGGTTATTGATTATGGTATCACATTGTTCGAGGGACTCTGGATGATATTTGACATTGGTACAAATATTTTAGTGGATTAGAAATTCTTATTAAAGACGCGTACTATTTTAATGATGTCACGTGAATATATATGATTATCTAATTAGAAAGCTTTTATATCGTTTGATACTCATGTTCATATAATTTGTATAAGTTATACCGAAATTAGCAAAAGAGTATTTCAAAACCCAATTAATCCCACATAAATTATTTGAAGTTTAATACTAGAAACTGACCATATATTAATTAATGCAAGAATTATATTCATTGTGCACTATTTTATTCTGAAAATTAAATATTGTATGTATGATAAGAAATCTTATACAAAGACTAAATCTATATATAATATAAAGTTAGATATAGATAAAAGTGATGTGGCACTTCTCTATTGCTAGCATTCCTATTTATCTTTTTTATCAATTTTTTTTAGCTTTTTCCCTATTATTTTTATCATTATAATTCAATTAAAGTTATATTATTACTAATAGGCCATAAAGTCCCTCTACTAAAGTGGGGTTAATGCTTGTAATCGTGGATTGTTAATGCAGCCTGTATGTACACCTTGTCCGTTGCCTTCCTTAAACAAACCTCAAATAGGCTGAATTTATCCTTTCCGTTACAATATTACTTGGAATCTTAAAAGACTTCATTATTTTATCAAAGAACTTGAACACCACTATAAGCACCAAAGGAATATTTAGCATTCCATTAATTTAGTCTGATCATGTTATGAACCCAGGATATTGGGAAAGTGAATATGAGTAAAAAAAATTGGTGGACTTTCGCCAGTGTTCCTATTCATTTTTGGGCGGCTGTACAATGAGGTGTATTTCTTATGTTGTTCATTCACTCATTTCTCTCGAGTAGTAAAAACTACTAAAGAGGTGACTTGAGTCGACATAATATTGATAATTGATCGTAATTAGTAATTATTATAATTGATTTTAGAATGTAATGGTATGTAAATTAGCAATTAAGGTGATAGATTAGATGACATATAATTAGTCTAATCATATCTTATTAGTAGCATAATTAGAGTCTTATATGTGGCTATTCTTGTTGTATATTTACTACCATTATGAAATAATATCATTGAAAAAAATAAACTAATTATTCTTACATGGTATCAGAAGATTAGAAAAAAATATCCTATCCTAAATAATTTTATCTCCAAATTTTGGCCATCCCTCCCCCTTCCTCCACCACCAGCCGACCACCACATTTTCTGCATATTTGTACTTTTTCCCTTATTGTTCTTCATTTTCCGGTCAACAATGTCTGACTCCAAATCCACATTACATACCGCCCTTACCGTTTCTAACATCAAAACACATATTTTCGTCACTCTTGAGATGAAAAATATTCACTATGCAAATTGGGCAGAGCTTTTTAAAATATGTTGTTGTTCCCACTGGGTTATTCATCACATAATCTCGCCATTTGACTGGTAAAGTTGTTGTCATGTGACCAGGAGGTCATGGGTTCAAGCCGTGAAAACAATATCTTGTAGAAATGTGAGGTAAGGTTGCGTACAATAGACCCTTGTGGTTCGGCCCTTCCTCGGACCCCGCGCATAACGGGAGCTTAGTGCACCGGAGGCTGCCATTTTTTTTAAATCCCGCCAGCGACTGGCAAAGGAAAGGAGTTAAAAATTGATGATGAAAAAGAACGTTGGGAAACTCTTGATGCCACAGTTCTTTCATGGATTTATGCAACTATCTCTAGTGATTTGTTGCATACAATAATGGAACCCGATTCTACAGCAATGGAGGCTTGGAATCGTTAGCGGGATATTTTTCAAGACAATAAAAATTCCCGAGCCGTCACGTTAGAGCAAGAATTCTCCACCACTGATATGACGGATTTTCCGAATGCATCAGCGTATTGTCAACGCCTCAAAGTCTTGTCGGATCAACTCAAAAATGTTGGTTCGACGGTTACTAACAATCAATTGGTTCTCCAATTAGTTGTCGGTCTTACCGACGCGTTTAGTGGCGTGGGAACGCTTATCCGACAAAGCAATCCTCTACCATTTTTTTATCAAGCACGTTCAATGCTTATTCTTGAAGAGACGGGTTTCGCCAAAAAGGCCGCAACCGCTTCAAATTCCGCCATGATAGCCAATTACACTACCACCAACTTTGAGCCTCTACAACAAAATCGGGGACAAAAATGACGGTACGATGGTAAAAATTGGGGTGGAAATAACCGAAATGGCAAAAATAGTGGCAACCGGAATTCCGGTGGCGGAAATGGCGGCAGGAACAGCCGCACCGGTAGTCAGCAGTAGCATCCCCGGCCATAGTGGGGCGGCGGCCCAAACCAGTGGGCCTGGCAATGGCCTTGGGTTGTGCCACATTGCCCTTACCTATCGAGTAATTGGGCCAAGCCTAGTCCAAGGCCTACTGGCCAGGGCACAGGTAACCAGCAGCCCAGTTTTGGGCCAAACAATTTTGGGCCGCGTAACAGTGCAACCAGCAACTCCAGTAGCTTTGGGCCACTGCCGAACTAGTAGCAGGAGGCCCATTCGGCAGTGGCAAGCCCAACAGATATTGAGTCTGTCATGCACACCTTGGACTTAATTCGCCTGATGCAAATTGGTATATGGACTCCGGAGCGACGTCACATATGACGTCCTCCCAAGGTAATCTCTCATCCTATTTTAATTTGAGCAAAAATAATGGTATAATTATCGGAAATGACCATTCTATTCTAATTCGAGGTTATGGTTCTACTAAATTGTCACCACCAAACCCACCATTAATTTTACAGAATGTCTTTCATACTACACAATTAATCAAAAACTTAGTGTCTGTTAGAAAATTTACTACTGATAATTGGGTGTCTGTTGTTTTTTACCCTTTTGGATTTTCCGTGAAGGATTTTTAGACGAGAACACTTCTCATGAGATGTGATAGTCAAGGGGAGCTTTATCCAAATACATCATCAAACCAACGAACCAAGTTACCTTCCACGTTTGCTACTTTTGCACATTCGTTATGGCATAAACGTTTGGTCATCTGGGGCACTTGTTTTAGCCTCTCTCAAATAAAATAATTTTATTTCATGTACTCAACAGACATAATTCTAATATGTGTCGTTCATGTCCACTTGGGAAACATGTTCAATTGCCATTCGTTTCATATAATTCGCGCACACTTATGCCCTTTGATATTATTCATTGTGATATTTGGACATCACTCATTTTGAGCTCTTTGGGCCATAGATATTATTTGTTATTGCTAGATGACTACTCTAATTTTTTATGGACATTTCGCTTGTCAAAACTATCACAATTCGATTCCACATTCCTCATTTTTAGAGCATTCATTCGGAAACAAATTGAACGGGATGTTAAAAATATTCAATGTGATAATGGTATGGAGTTTGATAATAGGCATTTTTGGGATTTTTGTAATTCAAATGGTTTAAATTTCCGCCTTTCATGCCCACACACATCCTCACAAAATGGGAAGGTGGAACGAAAAAACTGAACCATGAATAACATTATTAGAACATCCCTTGCCCATGCCAAACTACCCCCATCATTTTGGCATCATACACTACAAATGGCTACGTATTTATTAAACATACTACCCCACAAAAATTTGTCCTATCAAGCCCCATTAAAAATCCTATACTTACGGGACCCATCTTATTCTCACTTACGGGTATTTGGATGTTTGTGTTATCCTCTTTTTCCATCCACCACCATCAACAAACAATAACCTCAGTCTACTCCTTGTATTTTTTTTGTTATCCTTTCAATCATCGAGGTTACAAATGTTACGACCTCTCCTCTAATAAAATCATTGTGAGTCGTCACGTCCTCTTCAATGAAACCACTTTCCCATTTGCAAAATTGCATGTGTCCGGGACCACCTACCTATGATTTTTTTAGATGATGTCATATGCCCGTATTTGACTCACCATCTATCGAGCCCCACATCCACTGTTTCAGCCATCCCAAATTATTTGGGTGACTTGGGCCCAAAACATTGGCCCAAAGCTACCCCATAGCCACTGTTTTGGCCGACCCAATGCCTCCAAATAATTTGGGCTTCGGAACAGTGGCCCATTCTCGGGAAATTCTTGACCAGCAAACTTGGCCAGTTTTACCGACATTGAGCCCAATTAACACTGGCAGTTCTGGCCTAGTTTCTAGTGTTCCACGTCTGAGCCCACTTCCATCCTCGCGACCCGTCACCCGTAGTCAACACGGCATTGTCAAACTCAATACAAAATATAGCCTACTTACTCATGTCCCAAAATCACCATTGCCTAGTAATCCCCGTGGCTACCCTTAATGATCCGAATTGGAAATTGGCTATGGAAGATGAATTTAATGCTCTTATTAAAAATAGGACGTGGGAATTGGTACCACATCCCCCTAATGCTAATATAATTTGGTCTATGTGAATTTTCAATCACAAAGAAAAATTTGATGGTGCTTTTGAGCGGCATAAAGTCCGTCTTGTAGGTGATGGAAAGACACAATAAGTTGTTGTGGATTGCGGTGAGACGTTTAGTCCGGTGGTTAAACCGAAAACTATCAGAACAGTCCTTAGTCTGGCTCTCTCAAAGGCATGACCACTTCATTAGTTAGATGTCAAAAATGTCTTTCTTCATGGACAATTACATGAAACTATTTACATGTACCAGCCTTTGGGTTACAGTGACTCTAAATATCTCAATCATGTGTGCCTGCTCAATAAACATTATATGGGCTCAAGCAAGCCCCCGGGGCATGGTACAAGAGGTTTGCCGATTTTGTCTCACATATTGGTTTTTCCAATAGTCGTTCCGATCACTCTCTGCTTATCTACCGTTAGGGTAATAGTATTACTTATCTTCTTTTATATGGATGATTATACTAACTGCCTCATCAGATGCTCTTCACAAGTCCATCATGTCACAACTTGGTTCTGAATTTGTATTGAAAGATCTAGGGCTATTACACTACTTTCTAGATATAGCTGTGACACGTCATGCAGGTGGTTTATTTCTGTCCCAAAAGAAGCACGCAACTTAGATTGTTGAACGTGTTGGCATGTCATCATGTAAACCTTCGGCAACTCCAGTGGACACTAAATCCAAATTGAGTGCATCATCCGTCAAACCGTTTGCCGATCCAACACTCTACCGCAGCTTGCAGGGGCCCTGCATTATTTGACATTCACTAGGCCGGATATTTCTTATGTTGTACAACATGTGTGTCTTTTCATGCATAATCCAATTGATGATCATATGCATGATCTCAAACGCATTGTGCGGTACATTCAAGGCACTCTCGAGTGTGGCCTGCATCTATATCCATCGTTGACATCCTCACTTGTCGCTTGTACATATGCCGACTGGGGAGGGTGTCCGGACACCAGACGCTCCACGTCTGGTTATGATGTATTTCTTGGTGATAACTTGGTATCTTGGTCCTCAAAACGGCAAGCAACCTTATCTAGATCCAGTGCCGAAGCAGAATATCGAGGTGTTGCCAATGTTGTGTCTGAATCATGTTGGCTTCGAAATCTTCTCCTCGAACTCCACTGCCCAATTCTGAAGGCCACATTAATATATTGTGATAATGTTAGTGTCATCTACCTCTCTGGAAATCCGGTCAATCACCAATGCACTAAACATATTAAGTTGGATATCCACTTTGTTCGTGAAAAGGTCTCACGCGGACAAGTGTGTGTGTTATATGTCCCGTCACGCTATCAGATTGCAGATATTTTTACTAAATGTCTTCCGCTGGTTTTATTTGAAGATTTTTGGGACAGTCTCAGCATACGCATGCCTCCTGCTTCGACTGCGGGGGAATGATAGAATAATTATTAATTGATTGTAATTAATAATTATTATAATTGATTTTAGAATGTAAAATGGTAGGTAAATTAGCAATTAAGGTGATAGATTAGATAATATATAATTAGCCTAATTATATCCTATTAATAGTTATTAATAGCATAATTAGAGTCTTAAATATGGCTATTCTTATTGTATATTTACTATCATTATGAAAGAATATTGAGGAACATAAACTTTACAAATATAACCGAAGGACTGCCATCTCCTGCCACCAGGTTGCCAACAATATTGCTTGTGATGATATGAAAAAATACTACATTGTTGACTATAATATACAATGTTTCTATTCAAACTTCAAAAGTAAGGTATCTGGTTTGTTAAGAATTAAGATTACATAAATAAAAGAAATATACTTTTATTTATTTTGTAACCAGAAGTTATAAAAATGAAAAACGTGATGAGTATTGTGAACTACACACTGCCACCGTTACACGTCTACACAATATATTGTGAATTATATATTTTTTATTTTAGTATTTTTGTTATTTTTGCTGCCATAGAGACTACTTTTTTCTATATATTTTTCACTTATTTTCTTAAAACAAAAATACATATGATGTTTTTATGTGATGGTTAACATTTGAGAACTTGAGTGGTTTAGCTTTTGAGAACTTAAGTTTTGTAAAAGGACCTTTTGGTTAAAGTTATAATTTCTTCTATTTAGATTACTTTTGAGGAGGAATATTTTTTTAAAAAAATTAAAATATATTTTTTGAGTATTTTAATATTCATGAATTTAAAAAATATATTTTTTAAATTTAGTGAGATTATTTTAGTCCGCGCGACGCGAAGAGCGGATTAAATTCACTAAAGTTGTTGATAAACATGTGAGATCTGGACACGTCATCGGATAAAAGCTCCACCTCAAATAAGTGGATGTCCATGTTCTGATTGGAAGATGTGAATTTTTTGAATTAATTGTCTCATACGGCTACAAGATTGAGCAAGGTTTAAAAAATGTGCTCATTAGGAATTTAATATTACTCTCCTTCATACCACAACAATATATCTATTGAAATCCCATAATGTAGGGTTAAGGAGGACATAGTGTACACATACCTTATCCCTATCAAGTTAGGGAGGTTATTTCAGAAAGACTCTCGGCTCAAGAGAAAGCATAAAAAGAGGTCAGATAATGACAAAAAATTCAAAGTAATATGAAAATAAAAATAACGAAAGTGACTAAGCCATGATGAAGCAATTTGATAAATGGCTAATATCACTCGGTCCCAAAATACTTATCATTTACACAATCAAGATGAAATTAATTTTATCTTATTTTACCCTTAATATTAAGTTTCTTGAAAGAAATCAATATTGATTAGAGTGTAATTTATTGGAGAAATATAAGGATAAAATAGTAAAAGTACATCTTTTATTTATAATTTCTTAAAAGGGGTGCAAAACAGAAATATGATACTAATATATGACGGAATGAGTATATAATTATCTTATATATGAAATATACGTATAATTTATTCAAATACACTTATATAGGACTTATTATGTTAAAACGTTTTCTATAAAAAAAAATCTATTTTTAACAAGAGTTTGAGTTCAAGCAAGGGACTGAAATGAATCCTCTTTACCGATAAATTACAGTGTATAATAGAATAAAAGTTTTTTTTATTATTATATAGAATTATTAAATCTCGTGACATAAGGAAAATTCATAGTTTAGTACATAAAGGGTTCAATTTGTTTTCGTAGCTAGGACCTAGATTACAGAAATCCTAAGTGTAATATTTTAGTAGTTTTTTTTTTAAAACAACTATTATGACAGGCTAAATTTCTTCAAAGCTAACACAAAATCAAACTTTAAAGTTTACCCTTAACTAATGCTTATTTAATTTCTTCGACTTTGCAAGGAGACTATGGGTTAAGACACTAGTTGAAAAATTGAATCAGTTGATATTGTGTTGGGTTTTTTACTTATTTTTAATGTTGGGTAAGTAAGCAAAATAATACACTTCCAGTAACATTTATAATAAATTTGAAATATCATTTATGGAGCTTGTCTTTTCTACTTTCATTAAAGAAGTCATTTTTCTCTTTTTTAAGAAACTTATTTCATAGAAAAGCGTAGGTGTAAACATTGGAGTGCCCGGACCTATAGGTGGTAACATTCTCGTGTGGGTCGGGTATAATAATCCCGGAGAGACCGGTTCAAGCACAATATTTTCGGACTTTGTCGAGAATAGAAAGATTTATGGAGGTCGGAAAGTTTTTAGCCTCTTGACCTAGGTCGGATTTCAAAGTGACGACTCGAACAATGAACTCATTATCAAATCGAAAGATAGATGAGATCATGCCAAAAGCTCTGGGCTCAACAGCAGCCTGAGCCTCAGGGGATTTACCAGTGCCGGTGGTGTCATCGGTGGCTGGGGTGGTAAAGTTGTCGGAGAAGAATGTCTTAAAGAGGAGCGGGCGGTTTTTGCCATGATGAAGAAGATTTGAAGGTTTGAAGATTTAAAGGTATGAATATCTGGTAATTTAAAGATTTGAACTGGGAAAGGGATTTGCAGAAGTGGGAAATGGAAGAGAAGGGGAAGATTTTATAGGGGGTTTTAGTCATCATTGCGAAATGTTTTGGTATACCAACCGAAGAGACGGTACAATCAGAAGACGACACGTGTCCGGATTTGCATAGTGATAAGACATGAGGCAGAGTTTGGAGAAGAGGAAACGTTTCGTTTCCCTCCTATTTTGGAGTAGTTTGAAAAGAAAGTTTGCAAGGAAAGACAGCAGATGAATCATTTCCACTTCCCCTCACTTCGATAAACTTTGATCCAAAAAGTGTAGGAACTATCTGTGTACGGTGGAACCGGCCGACATATGGCACGATTTAGTATGGAGTTCGAGGTAAGCAACAAGGTTTCAAGCCAGATGTAAGTAGCTTTGGGGTAGATCGGAGGTCAAGACAAAACCGGATAGCAGCCGAACCAGTTGGCACTTGGCACTGAATGGAGAGAGGAGCCCGGCGTGTACCCATTCCGGATATGGCGTCAGTCGTTACTCTTCACTCATTAATAGGCCATAACTGGCATTTATTGTATTTAATTTTAGAGGGAATCTCGGTCATTAACGCCTTGATTCATAGCTATAATAGGAGTCTAACCTTCATGTTGGAAGGACATTCAATTCTCATTATTCGCACTTGTACGATTTTACTTAGAGCAATTACAATCATTAGCTCTTATTATTGGTTCGAACCTAGCTAAGGACCAGACCAATCTTACCGAGAAGTTTCAATCAAGCTTACTGCATTACATGACAACTTTCTTAATTATTACTTACTTTTACTTGCTTATTGTTGTTTGGTTGTCATTTTATACTGCAATCGATCCACGTATCCTCAAAATCACTTACAAATTCAACTGTACATTTTTTGAGGTAAACAACAACCACACATTTATATAAAACTTGTTTTGAATCACACATTTCAAAAGACTTTCTTTTCTAAACTCCGTGTCAAATCAAATGGTGCCACATAAATTGGGACGGATGGAGTAATAATTTTCGGAGACACATCTTCATGCATAAATGCATAGTTCTTTCAAAAGAAGAAAAAAGTGTGTATCATTAAAGAATTAATATAATCACTCATTAATTACTTTTCTATGCACAATTACTTTGTAGAGTTTTATCATTATTAATCCACAAAATTAAGATTAAAAGGATTTACCCCTTAGCTTTATTACGACAAAAATGCCTTTTCTAATTTGCTTTGAGATCACAAAATAAATGTTAATGTCAAAACCCCTACAAGTAAACGTACCGTTGAGCACATATATGAAACACAACCAAGTTATTTTTTTTCTAGTCTAAAATTATTGTTCTTCCAAGTATATCACGATCTTAAGAATTGTGTGTTGTCAAAATGAAGAATAATATTTTATTATAAAAGGATATACAGGTCCTAATTTAGCGCTCCTCTTTACTATTAAATGTTAGTATTATTATTTATGTTTCAATTTATGTGATATTTTTTATTTTGCAATAGTTAAATAAGAAAAAGATTTATCTCGATTTATTCATACGTCCTTTAAATATTTTAAATTGTTAATTATTGTGTTCCTTGGTGAATTGGGCGAAAACTTGAACTACGTATATACATACTTTTAAAAAAGGGTAAAGCCAACAGACATATAAAAACCGGTGCTATTGCGGCTACACCTCCCGATTTGTCAGGTATACTACGACAACCTTGCTTCCCATTATAATTGCCATTGTAGCACGTGTGTGGCCCAACCCATAAGGGCCATGCAGACTTGACGTCATCCTCACCTTCCTCCAGTATATACTGACAGTCCTTCATATAATATTTTTTATGTAGTTTCTAAATATGTAATTATTTTTTAAAAATTAAAAGATTGTATATCCTTCACGATCAAAATAAAAAAGTTTGACTCTCGAATTACGAATTGTATCACATAAATTGAAACGTAATGATTACATATATTTTACTATGAAAGGATATATTGGCATTACTTTTTAGATGGAGAAAGGATACCCATGTTATCTTCTACCAAAAAAACCATGTTATCTGCTTAATTAGTTTTCAACTTTTCATCAACGGATAGTCAATATAATTACAAAAAAAACTATGGAAACAGATATTCCTCTAGCCCTTTAGCAGTAAATTTATTTGAATTAAAAAATCAGAAAAATTGAATTCGACGTTATCAGTATATATATTTTATTCTCAAGTCAGAGTTCGTGATAAAAGTGTTCTCGTTCCATAGCCATTTATTTCAAATAAGGGTGCCTAATTAACCTGTATTTTTCAAATGAGATTGGTCATATAAGGAGGCTGGTATGTGTACGTACAAGAGGAATGAACCAACAGTGGTATTAGTTTTATTCCAAACAAAAATAAAACATTTCCATAAATTTAAGTGTGTAAATAAAAATGGAGATAAGTTTAAAAAAGCAAGACATGTATTGTTTCCAAAAATTTAAAATAAAAAAGGTATACAAGAGAAACAATTTTGTTGTGTGTGTTTTATTGCGGATGGCTTAGTTGAGTAATCATATTTGACTTTGGTACCAAGTTTTAAAAAACAAATTTCAAGAGATTTTTATAGCTATAAAATTAAGTCATTAATGGTAATTTTAAATTAAATATATTTTTAAATATAAAAATATATCATTACTTTTAAACATGATAAAAAGGAAAGAATCGGTTTTCTTTTAAAAAAATAAAAAAAAATTACCGATCACGTTGGATGAGTCAACTGAAGATATAACCAAAAATCGAACGAGTCCAATGAGGGACAAATTTCCTTGTCTTAAATACTCCCATCAAACACTAACTATTCCAGCAAATTATGATATTCCTTACCCAACTCCAATTTTGTGTGATGTCCTGATGTACAGTGGGATGATGAGGGCGAATCAAACAGGACTAATAAGTTTTTAGGTTGACAAACTTCTGAATACGATGTGTACATGACACCCTAGGCGAATCTTAAGTGAAGAACTATATAAGATATGATTCAAGTTCACATAGTACACACACGGTTTTAGGATTTGATGTGGCGTGTGAAAGACAAATTTGTACGAACTTAGGCTCAAAACGAACGATACATGTCATGAGCTTGGATCATGAGATTTTCTTCCGAAGCTCTTCTTAAATGAAAGAAAACATGACTCAAAGTATATCTTTAACTTAATACTTGACAAATTATTACTTTAAACATTCTTATAGCTAGATGATCATATGCTTAACAATGTACGTATTTTTTGAATTCGTTTTTATAACTCAAACATAAGTACTCAAAGTATGACAGGCATTTATCAAAAACAATTCATTAGTTTATGACTTGTCCCAACGTGCATATTTCTAAAAACACATATACATTTTTTCGTAATTTAGTTAAATCACAAAACTTTTTTCGAATCTTGAATATATAAGTATTTATGAATAAAGTTATCACTTAGCTTATACTGTTGATTTCAATTGGGCTTATCTCTAACCCAACTACAATAATTTCTTAAAAAGTCTAAGGAACATGTAACAATCAAACTTCAAGCTAAGATTTCACTAATTAGGATTCACGAGTCCAACTCAGGAAACAACCTCCCTATCATGATAGGAGTAAAGTCTGTGTATATTTTATTCTCTCCACACCTCACTTTGTGGAACTTCACTGGATCTGTTGTTGTTGTTGTTAGTCAAACTCACATGTTTAATTGACCCAAGATCTAATTATCCATCTCATGATTCGCGGTATATCTCAACGCCCGCCATTCAAATTGATATCGTAGAGAAGGGACGAGTGCCTACATAACCTAGCCAGATCCGTTGAAACTCATGTTTATTACTACTAATTCATGCTTCAATTTTACAAAATTTCAAATCATAATTAAGATTCATTATGACCGTAATCTTGCGTTTTAGGATTGATTGACGTTCGATCTCGTTTAAAACTCTACTGGATGCCCTTTTTAATTTGCTCTTCAACTTTCATACAACATTAATAGAGTGAAGCATTTTTCATGCCACTTGGCACTAGAGGAGTTTATTAAATAAGAAATGTTAGTACTGTTAAGAGTCCCACATCGGATATGAAATGAAAATATGGAATACTGATATGAACTTGGACAATCCTCACCCTACAAACTAACTTTTGGGGTTAAGTTAGGTCAAATGTCTATTATTTACACAGTATTAGAGCCAGACCCATCACAATTTATTCACCAATTGTTAGGCTTCCAAATTATATTATTCACGCTCCAGTTAACAAGGTCTGGGCGTGCGGAAAAGTGTTAAAAGTCCCATATCGGATTGACTACGAACATCTGAATTTACAACTTTCGGCATATATATATAGGGGTTTCTTAATTTTTTTATTACATATGGTAGGGGAAGCAGAAATGAGGAGAAAATTAGATTCGAATCCACACCAACAACGTAAAAGTTCAGATAGTAACTCAACTAATAGATCCCTTACAATTATATATATAAAAACCTGCTAAATTATCAAAAACTATTACACTGATAAATTTAGATTATTTTTAGATACTTTCGTAAGCTTATACCGGTAACCAATTAATTATGGGAAAGAAAAAGTAAAACTAAATATTGTACACCCTCTGTTTCAATTTATGTGACACAGTTAGAATTTCAAGATTCAAATTTTTAAATTTCAACCGTGAATTTGAATATATAAGCTTTTAACTTTTTAAAATAGAATTATATATTTAAAAATCATGTAAAAAATACTATAAATTATAATAATTAAAAACTTAAAATATTTAAAAACATATAGAAAAGTTCGATAAAAAAATATTTGATTCACTCTCGAAAACCAAAAGGTTTGAAAAGGTAAAGTTAAATCAGACATTTATATAGTAACAAAACAATGTTAAAAGTTAAGTGAAAATTTTTTTTTCCCACTGTACTCCCAAATCCCAATCAAAATCAATTAAGTACAATTTCTAAAACACAGAGTATAAGTACTCGTATTTATCAAATCCAAACCCAGAACTCTTTCCCTCGCCTCTTGTCCAACTTTTTTCAAATTGGCAAAACATCGAACAGTTGAGCGGCACGAACTCGAAGCTTCCATTAATGACGATTGTTATTTAAAACCACAACGAAAAGAGAAAAATCGCCGACAATGAGTTCGGGCAGCTCGGCTTCACCTAAACCCTCAAAATTCGCGGTGTATCAGAACGCAGCCTTTTCTGCTGCCCTAACAACCAATAGTGTTCGTCCTTCCAAGTCTACTTTCGTTTTTATACTCACTGTTTCCATTGCTTCTGCTTCAGTTATTTTGAGGAGTTTTTCTAGGTATATATTTTGTTTACTTGCACTTTTCATTGTTATTTATATTAAATTGGAATTGAGACATAGTTGTTGTTGTTGATTGATGATGATGATGATGACGACGACGACGACCTCAATAATGTGTGCTAATATAGGATCTCAAGTCTATTGGACTCACTATGCGTTGTGACAAACTAATAACCTTTTTGGCAAGCTTTGGGAAGCCAAAATTGCTTATTTTAGAGTCCGTGTTTGGCCAAACTTTTAGGAAAACATAAGTGTTTTTGAGTAGTAGCAGAATGTGTTTTTCAGAAGCTGGAAAAAGTAGCTTTTCTCTGGAAACATCTATGGGAACATTGGCCAAGCACAAATTCTGCTCTAATACTGGCAAAAGTGCTTTTCAAATTGATTCGCCAAACACAAATTGCTATTTTCTTTTTGGATAACCCTGGTGTCGGGCAGCTTGCGCGCACCTCAACTATTTCCGGGGATATATGCCACCTCCCAACATGTACACGGCGATTGTCCACCAAGGCTAACAGATAGGAAGAAATCACCTAATGTTTTTGTCTCTGCTGAGATTTGAACCTGAGACCTCACGGTTCTCAATTCCCCTTCATTGACCACTAGGCCACATCATTGGGTGCACAAACTGCTATGCACAAACAACTATTCTCCGAAAGAACTTTTTCGAAAAAGACTTGTAACAAAAAACTCTTTTTAAAATCAACATATTTTAGAAGCTTGACCAAAAATGCTACAAGTTTGTATGTTTTGAAAATTTTAACTACATATAGCTATCGAGCTGAAGGCTGTAGGTAAGGGTGTTCATGGTCTGGTTTGACTCGGTTTGGGTTAAAATCAAACTAAACCAATTAAGTCATTTTTTTTAATATTCAAACCAAACCAAATCATTATAGTATAAATTCTATCGATTTCGGTTTTATCGGTTTGGTTCGGTTTAAGAATGTATTTTATAATACAAAGAATCGTTGAATCAAAGGGTAACTAAATACAACTTTGATCATGATCCATTCAAATTGAAGAATCTTTTTAATTAATTCATTAACTTTATTCAGGTATAGGCTTATGGCTATGGGTATAATATGAATTATAGAAACATTACATCTACTTTTCATGATTCCAGTTCCTTCCCTACATATAGCCTTTTGATATTATGCAACCTCTTCGGAGTTTTTGTAATCTAGACTCATCGTATTTTTGAAGCACTGAGAAGAAAGCGCAGAAGTTAAAACTGAAAACGATAAACAGAAAGACAGTCATGAACAAAATATTTTTTAATTCCAATTGCCATTTTCTTTCCTTTTATTTATTACAGATAAAATGCTAACCTAGTAATTCAGATGACATGTTTTAATAATAAAGGAAAAATACTAGCAGTAGATAGGAGCTTGTGTTGTCAAAATTTGCCTTCAGCAATTTTTTACCTTTAGCAATTCTTTTATTTTACCTTAAACTTAAACTTAAATGGACTAGGGAGCATGGGCCTGATATTTCTTTCATTATTTGAATTTGTATTGGACTTGGAATGACCCAATATATATATATATATATATATATATATATATGGTTTTGATCATTTTTTTTTGGGTTTAATACCAAACCAAATATTATCGGTTTTTTAAAACTTAAAACCAAACCAAATCAAACCAAGTTGGTTTTCAATTTATTAAGTCTGTTTGACTCGCTTTACATGTTCGGATCGGTTTTTCGGTCTCATTTAAACACCCCTAGCTGTAGGTGTGCAATTACTTGCATTCAGCCATGCTTGGAAAGGGTTAACATGAAAGTTAGTACTGTTTGTGGAGTAAAAAGGTTGAGAGAGGAGCAGTTATAATGATCTGCCCACATGTTGGGACGGTTGAGAAAAATAGGGGAGTTTGTAGTTAAGATAAAAGTACATGCTTTATGTTTGTGTCGTCAGAATTTAAATGCAATTTGATTAAGATGTATCTCTACTTATAAAAAAAGGGTGTATCCCCACTTATGAAAAAAATTGAATTTGTATCCCTGAAGTTCATATTATTATCCGCATATGTGCACTTTTCGTATTGGATTCAAAGCACACCTACCATGTCAATGGAGATTTTATAATGAGTGTGTTTAACAACATATGTGCATTAGGATGGATAATCGTCTTAGTACTCGAATTTGAAATTGACATCGGTTTGGATTTGCCAAACACCTTTTGGCAGAGCGAGGAGCATTATATTTTATTTTCTCCTCACTTTTTCAGATACAAGCAAGGGTCTATGCTTCCTACAATAAGAAAAGAGTTATCTACTAGCCATATTTCATTCTGTGATAATGCCGTAGCATAGGACTTCAAAAAACTTGGAAGCTAAACATGCTCAAGATGCCTAAAGCTTTTAGCTTTGATCATTTGACGCCAAGTGAAACAAGTGTCTGTAGACACAAAGTAATGTGTTCGGATTTTCGGTGTTTTTTGTCTTTTTGGTGGAAATCTACTCTGATGCTTACTGGAGATAGACTCTTATCTATGCTAATTATCTTTGTTTGATTTGTTTATTATGTTTGCATGTATAGTATGGAAAATACCCTATCATTTTGGTGTTGATTAGGGCAGTGGAAGGGGATGACTTTTTCAGGTCTATTTGTTAATTTACTCTTGTCCTCTCATGGAGACTTAGATGAATTAATGATAGATTGTAGCTGAACATGCTGTCTTAATTTGACTCTTACATAAATCTAGATGGAATGAGTTCTTGTGCTTTTAGAAGCTGCTCTGAAACTTAATGTTTATGGGAATTAACTGAACATTTGTTTAATGTTTCTTTTATAAATAAGATCAATGATTAAAGTCTTTGTATTTCAACCCTGAATTGAGTTTCCCCAAAAGGAACATAAGGTTTAAAGAAGGTACAAAATCTGATTAAAAGGCTCGAAGAAACCTTATCCTCCGAGCGTTAGAAAAAGAAAGAGAAAGAGAAAGAGAAAGAGAAAGAGAAAGTAATAGTCATAACAATGCATAGATTTAGCTTGGTATTTCATGTCTCAGCTAATAGATTCATTTGAATTTGTGTGATTGTAGGGAAAGCGGGATTGCCGACAGCCTGAAATTCAGATATGTTTCTCAAGAAACTGCTTGTAAGTGATGTGGTCCTATTCGGTTGAACTCACACACTACTGCATCGAACTTGTTACTAATGTTTTACCATTATTTTCAGGTCTTATTATCAGACTCATACAGGCTTTTGCAGCCGTAGTCTTATTTGGAACCTTTCTTGCCCTCGTCAAGGCTATTTATTTATCTACAATGAAGACGGCTGATGTGTCAATTATGTCTCCTACCAAAGGAACAAAGGAGCATACACGTCTGACTAATCGACAATTAGGGCTTTTAGGGATTAAACCAAATGTTGAACAAACTACTACGGAGTCTCCAAAGAGACCTCCC
Organism: Anisodus tanguticus; assembly: GCA_034509755.1. NCBI lineage: Eukaryota > Viridiplantae > Streptophyta > Magnoliopsida > Solanales > Solanaceae > Anisodus > Anisodus tanguticus. The sequence goes on along the minus strand of CM067549.1, from coordinate 4,380,743 downwards.
AAATCAAGAGGTGTCTCAGCCTCTCCATCAGATGTCCTTGTCCCTGTTCATCAGCCAATTTCTAGTTCAAACCATTCATCTAGACTTAGTAGTGACAAAGGTAGAACTGGTAGTGGAACTAAAATACTATCTTTTAGCACCCCATCAAAATCACCAGCTTCCCCATCCTTGTATCTTGTTTCAGCATCTTCCTCTCAATCACCTTTAATCCAGTCTTCACCAGGTGGGGAACAATTGGTTGCCATCCCTTGGTCGAATAAGCAATCTACTTTTCATAAAGAGATTGCAACGGAGGAACAGTTTGAAAAGTTCCTGGCTGATGTTGATGAGAGGATTACTGAATCAGCAAGCAAGATGGCAACTCCACCACCCACCATAAATGGGTTTGGTGTAGCCAGTCCTGGTAACTTGCCCAGTTCCACTAATACTTCTGGAACTCCAAGAAGTACTCCTCTAAGGCCTGTTAGGATGTCCCCTGGTTCCCAGAAGTTCTCAACTCCACCAAAGAAGGAAGGTGATCTACCGCCTCCCATGTCGATGGAAGAGTCCACTGAAGCATTTGAACATTTGGGGATCTATCCACAGATAGAGCAGTGGCGTGACCGACTCAGGCAATGGTTTTCCTCCATGCTGCTAAAGCCTTTGCTTAACAAAATTGATACTAGTCATACAAAGGTGATTCTTGCTCCCCCTTTTATGTTTAGAAACTTTATTTATTCTTTTTTTATTTTCTTTGCTGCTACTTGTTGTTCTGCCTTTCTCTCCTTCACTCGAGTTTTCCTCTTCTTGGCACACTTGATGATCTTCCTGAAAACCCCTAAGTTTAGATCTAGACCACTCTTTCCTGCAATGCCGACAATTGATGTCAGTTAGCGCTCCTTAGGTACTGGCTTTGCATTTATAGTGTGTCCAAATGACCATGATGGATTGGGCTGGAGCCCAGTACATCACATGTATGTAGCAGAAATGTTCTTAAGCTTAGAAATTCTTTTGATTGTTCGCAAAATGAAAAAAGAGGAATTTTCTTGATTAAATAATCAAAATAAGCATGAAAGATAGCAATCAATTTTTTTTGCAATATAAGAAAAATTTAAGCTAAGCTTACAAGCATTGTAGTTTATGTATCTTTCTGTGGAGCACTGGAATGAAAAAGAATTAAGTGCATAGGTGGTCCAAAAAGCGTTTGAGAAATTAGGGGAAGAGAAGAGAAGAGAAGAGATTGTGGTATTAGTTGCTTGATTATTCCCTCAAGTTGATGGGGTTAAATAGCTGGTACAGAGAGTTACATAAGGAAAGAAATTAATAGGAATATTACATAATCTCCTAATTGCTTAATTACTGAGATATGAGAATATTTCTATATCTATCTAATAACAACATATAACTTTTCATATCTTCTCATATATATATATATTAATTATACTATATTTAACACTCCCCTCAAGTTGGAGCGTATAAGTCATATGCTCCTAGCTTGCCACAAATATAGTCAATTCTGAATCCCCGAAGTGATTTTGTGAAAATATCCGCTAGTTGATCTTTTGAGTTGACAAAACTTGTGCCGATGTATTCATATTCACTCTTCTCTCGAATGAAGTGACAATCTATCTCAATATGTTTCGTTCTTTCATGAAACACGTCATTAGAAGCGATATGTAGTGCATCTTGGTTATCACAAATCAATTTCATCGGTTCAACTCCTCTCATCTTCAATTCTCGGAGAAATTGTCTCAACCATATAAGTTCACACGTAGCCAATGCCATAGCTCGGTACTCTGCCTCTGCGCTTGATTTAGCCACGACATCTTGCTTTTTACTTTTTCAGGATATTAGATTGCCTCCAATTAGAAGACAATAACCTGAAGTGGACCGCCTATCAAAATGAGATCCTGCCCAATCTGCATCAGAATACCCAACAATGTGGGCATGTCCCTTGTCTTCATACAATAAACCTTGTCCTGGAGAGCTTTTAATATATCGCAAAATGTGAATCACTGCATTCCCGTGACTATCACAAGGTGATTGTAGAAACTGACTAACTACACTAACAACAAATGAGATGTCTGGTCGTGTGATCGTAAGGTAGTTGAGTTTGCCAACTAGTCTCTGATATCTGTTAGGATCTTTTAGAGGCTCCCCCTGTCCTGGAATAAGCTTAGTAGTTGGATTCATAGGAGTGTCCACATGTTTGCAGTCCAGCATACCAACGTCTTTCAAAATATCTAAGGCATATTTTCTTTGTGTAATAGCAATACCATTGTGGTCCGGCCTTTTCCCAAACCCTGCGCATAGCGGGAGCTTAGTGCACCGTGCTGCCATTTAATAGAAATACCATTGCCAGAGTGTGCCACTTCAATGCCTAGAAAGTATTCCAGCTTGCCCAAATCCTTAGTCTGAAAGTGACTTGAAAGGTGTTGTTTGAGCTGAGCAATACCTTCATGATCATCACATGTGATAACAATATCATCAACATAAACGACTAAAATGATAGGTTTTCCATGAGATGAATGCCTATGGAATACAGAGTGATCAGATTATATTCGGATCATTCCAAAATGTTGGACAACAGCTCGAAAACGACCAAACCATGCTCTTGGAGACTGCTTGAGGCCATAAAGGGATCGACGAAGTCTACAGACTAGTCCAGACTCCCCTCGAACAACAAATTTTGATGGTTGCTCCATATAAACTTCTTCATTAAATTCTCCATGAAGGAATGCATTTTTGATGTCCAGCTGAAAAAGAGGCCAATGATTCATTGTTGTCATAGAGATGAGAAGACGGACATAAGCCATCTTGGCGACTGGTGAGAAAGTATATCCATAGTCAATGCTATAAATTTGAGTGTATCCCTTAGCAACCAGTCTTGCTTTGAGACGATCAATAACTACATCAGAACCTACCTTAATTGTGAATACCCAACGATAACCAACAATGATTTTGCCTTCAGGTAAAGGAATAAGCTCCCAAGTACCATTATCATGCAAAGTAGTCATCTCAATCATAGCCTGACGCCAACTTGGATGAACCAGTGCTTTTACCACAGTCTGGGGAACTTTGACAGTGGATAAGCTAGTAATGAAGGCATGATATGAAGGTGACAAACGATGATAACTTAAATAAGTATAAATGAGAGTTTGATTGGCAGTAGTTCTAGTACCTTTTTGAAGTGCAATGGGAAGATCATCTGATGAGCGCTCGACCGAAGCAGGAGACATTGTTGGAGTAGGTAATGAGTCACCAAGAGTGTTTTGTGTACATGTATCAACTATCTTTCCTTCTCTAGGCTCTCCTGATCAATTGAGAGTTCGCTTTGCCAGTCCATGAATAAATACTAACTGGATTAGCAGGCTCAGAAGGAGGTTGAGGTCGTCGGGAATAGACCTTAAGAGGCGGATGTGGAGCTGGGGGTGGAACAATTAGAATTGGAAGGACTATTAATATGGCCTTCTGATTTTTCGTATTAGGCGAAAAATACGGAGTCTCATAAAAGGTAACATCTACAGATCAAGTACTTATTGGTAGAGGGATCAAAGCATTTGTAACCTTTTTGTAAACGAGAATACCCGAGAAAGTCACATTTAAAAGCCTTGTGTTAAAGTGTCTTTTTCAGGGGTAAGGTTATGAACAAAACAGGTGCAACCAAACACACGTGGCGGAAGGGAAAACAAATTTTGGTCTGGATAGAGAACTGAGTGTGAACTTTTGTACTGCAACAGATGAAGGCATACGATTGATTAACTAACATGCAGTAATAACATCATCACTCCAAAAATGTAAAGGGACATGATTGTGAATGAGCAATGTCCGAGCTGTTTCAGTTAGATGTATGTTCTTTCGCTCGGCAACTCCATTTTGTTGAGGAGTATGTGTACAAGAAGACAAGTGCAATATGTCCTGAGATGACATAAAAGAAGAGAGAGAAGTAGAGAAATATTCTCGAGCATTATCACTGATTAACTTCTTAATGGAAAGACCAAATTGATTGTGAATTTCAGCACAAAAGTTCTGAAAGATAGAGATTAACTCAGATCTATTTTTCATTAAAAATAATCACGTGCCCTGAGAATAGTCATCAATAAAAGTCACAAAATAATGTAAGCCTAAGGAAGAACTGACATGACTTGGACCCCATATGTCTGAATGAACAATTTCAAACATAGAGATGGCCTTATTATTGATGCGCTTTGGGAAAGAGGCACGAGTGTGCTTCTCACACGACTCACATTATAACAAAGATAAACTAGATAAATTGGGAACCATCTTCTGCAGTTTCAAGAGACTTGGATGACTCAATTGACTATGGATCAATTCAGAGGAAGCAATGGAATTGAAAGCAACATGTGGTTTTGGGATGGATAGCAGGTACTATCCTTGTGACTCATGTCCTTTTCCAATCATATGTCCCGTACTCCGGTCCTACACAAGAACATAATCGTCAAGGAAGGTTACATCACAATTTAGGTTTTTGGTTAGTTTGCTAATGAAAATAAGATTATACGGACATTCAAGAGAAAAAATGATTGATTTTAAAGGTCTGGAAGGCAGGGGTGAGCTATACCTATCCCTTTAACAATAGTCTTTGATCCATCGGCCAAAGTAATAGTAGAGAGGGTAGAAGGGATAGTAAGAGTAAGAGAAGGTTTTTTTGTTACCAAAAATATGGTCAGAAGCACCCGAATCAAGAATCCATTGTTCCTGAGATGAAGACCGCGTAACATGAGTAAATGAGTTACTTGGTTGAACTGTGCAAGCAACGGATGAAGTTGATGACCGTTGCTTTGATGCTTGGTACTGAAGGTAGTCATTATAGTCTGCTCCAGTTAAAGTGATAGATTGAGATGATCCAGCCCTGACATTGGGCGCAGGCAAAATACCATCTCCATTATGAGCCACATTTGCTGCGTGTCGAGGGCGATCATTACTGCACGGAGGCTTACCTTGAAGAAGCCGATATTCCTCTGTTACATGTCCTCCCTTATTACAGTGAGTGCAATATTTGTTGTTCCTCCATTTTTCTTTTCTGTAACCACCTTGAAATTTGTTAGTATGAGCATCCATAATAGATGCATCATAAGAATTTACCTCTGGTGGTGCAGATGCGACACGTAGTAATCCGGAAAATACTTCTTCCAAAGTAGGAATAGATGGGCTAGAAAGGATTTGGTCATGAACTGAGGTGAGATCTGCTCGCAACCCAATTAAAGCCAAAACCATAAAGAACCTATCTCTGTGTCTCCCGATCATCCAATTTGTCAGTAAAAGATATAGGAGAATCAAATTTATCCTTCAAGAATTCTACGTGACCCAAATAACTTGTCATGTCTTGTTGATTTTGTTGTAGATGAACAATATCTGTCACAACTTTGTAAATCAGTTGTATGTCATTTGTATACGAAGTTTTGGCTTTGGTCCACACTTTGCAACAAGCCTTACAAGATTGAAACAAATTTAACAACTTAGGATCAAGTGAATTCTACAGAATACTACACAATTAGGCATCTATTTTAACCCAAGCAGGTCTATCAACTGATCCAATATCACTACTGTTTTTGAGCAAGTGATCTTCAAATCCTTGACCTGTAAACCACAATTCTACAGAGGTTGTCCAAGAGGTGTAATTCCCACTACCATCTAACTTTACTATAGTAATGGCAAGTGATGGTGTGGAAGAAAAAATTGACTTTGTAACAACCTGATTTCCAGTAATATTATTATAAGTTTTATCACCAATTTTTTAAAAATAAGTACTGATGAAGCAAAGAAGTAAAAGACTTCAACAAATAAGGGAGATTGATATGTGGGAAGCAAAGAAGTAAAGGGACAGAATGATCTTTTTTTTGGACAAAAGGAAATAAGAAAGAGATTCAGAGAAAACAACGAGAACCAATTAAACCAGAATAAGAGGAGAGGAAAGAAAGGGATTTTAGACAGAATTTAAATGACCTGGAGAAAGAGGAAGTTAGTTGCTTGATTATTCCCTCAAGCTGATGGGGCTAAATAGCTGGTACAGAGAGTTACATAAGGAAAGAAATTAATAAGAATATTACATAATCTCCTAATTGCTTAATTACTGGGATATGAGAATATTTCTATATCTATCTAATAATAACATATATATTTCCATATCTTCTCATATCTATATATTAATTATACTATATTTAACAGATTTAAATGAAGTTGCTCATGTCAGAAGAGGTGGCTTTTATTTCACCATGCATATCCTCATTAGCACCTATTGTTTCTCGTCATAATTCAGAAAGACAATTGAAATAGATATGTTGACACCTGTTATCCAGGATAGGAAGAGCGATTTTTCTTCGCTTGTTCTCTTTTAACTTTCAAGATTATGGTAAAGTGCTTCTCATCTTTAGTATTGTTTTATATAGTGATCGGGCCACTTAAGCATGTATAGAAGCTGTAAGTTATGAATAAAGAGTTCTATTTATCAGACATGTGTTCAAAGGAAAGATAGCCATGTCATTCATGCTTAATGACGTGCTCAGGTTATGCAAGCTGCCAGCAAACTAGGCATTACAATCACTGTCAGTCAAGTTGGAAATGAAACACCTGATACTGGGACTGCTGCTATATCTACTATTGAGAGGATTAATGAATGGAAACCCACATTCTCTGTTGACGAAGATGGCTTACTTCACCAGTTGCGTGTAACTCTTGTCAATGCTCTTGATTCTTACATGCGTAAGTCTCTTCATCCCTTTAAGAATACGAGTTTTGCAATTCATTATTCAAGTTCTCTCTCATTGTTGGACGTGCCGATGTAATAGTTCTAAATTATCTTGTCTATGCTTCTTTATTTGCAGCAAAGTCAACTTCTGGAGATATTCAACCATCCTCGCCACAGAACTCTCTGATCCTAAATTACAAGAGTGCATTGATGCCATCACTGAACACCAAAAGCTTCAGTCATTAATGAAAGGAGAATGGGGCAAGGGATTGCTGCCACAAAGCGGCGTCCGTGCAGAATATACAGTACAGAGGATCCGAGGTAGTTTGACTCTTGACTTTACCTTGCATGTCAGTTACTCTTGGATCTCCACTAAGTTTTTGGAGCATAGATGAGAATTGAAGTATGCTGATTCTATCTGTGCTGCTTGATTGATCTGGCTTCAATTTCTTTGCAGAGCTTGCTGAAGGAACCTGTTTGAGGAACTATGATTATTTAGGCAGTGTAGAGGGATATAAGAGAGGAAACAAGAAATGGAATCTTTGTCTTCCAACCGATTCGCATTTGCTCCTATATTTGTTTTGTGCTTTCTTGGAGCACCCAAAGTGGATGCTACATGTTGATCCTACAGCTTATGCCGGAACCCAGTCTAGCAGAAATCCCTTATTTTTGGGTGTTTTACCTCCTAAAGAAGGGTTTCCTGAAAAGTATGTAGCTGTTGTGTCTGGTGTTCCCTCTGTGCTCCATCCAGGAGCTTGCATATTGGCTGTCGGAAAGCAAAGTCCCCCAGTGTTTGCCCTATACTGGGACAAGAAGCCTCAGTTTTCTCTCCAGGCAAGTTTTTTCTCTCACAAAGATGCTTATTGACTTGTTTTATGGCACCCAGCTGCCGTTGGGAACAACTAACATCTTTTGAGCTTCTGGCTTCTGACATATCACAAAAACAAAAAGATGAAAGCCTTAGAAATATGGCCTCATTCAGATGCCACTGATAAATTTACTAGCTAAACAACAATAAGCGTAATAATGCTGCTGTTGCCACAGTAGCATTCAGGTGGTGTTGGTAGGTTCATAGTAATAACGGGTAAGGGCCAAAAATACCCCCAACATATGACAAATGGCTCAAAAATAACCTCCTTCCACCTTTTGGTCTAAAAATACCCTCAACCTTATTTTGGACCTTCACAACCTAATGATCTTATATATAATTACAAGAATACATATTTGGACTTATAATATTTCATATTTCTAATTACTTTATTCCTAATACTCAGCTGATTGCTATCTTTAAACAAAGAGCCCTTCATATTACTAATTATTAGATTGGAAAATCAGATATAGTTTCATATTCTACTCTCTGTTTGTTTCATATCCGACGTTGCGGATGTGATGCCCATGGGACAAAGCTTTATGTTAAGGTCAATTTCGATCCTAATTAAACAACATTCTCTGTTGCTCAAACTTTGAGGACTTGAAGCTTGTCTTGTTGGGGCAATCCTTAAACGCGTTTGAAAATAATTTTTTCTAAACCACATCTTTGTCGAGTGCTACAGAGAAAGAAAACAAGGATCATTGTTGGTATGAATTTGCGGTAATAGTTGCGAATAAATGCGTGAAACCGTGATAGCCACCATCATGTATTCCCTCAGAGGCGTCAAATATTTGCCTAAACTCAAAGCTGCAGTGAGAAAAAAAAAGGGAGATTTTTTAACCGGTAAGCATCTCCAAAGAAGTTACCTTTTCTGAGAAAAAGAGAAAGCAAGAAAGAGAAGAATAAAGGATGAAACTTGGAAAGAGAAGTGTGTGGTGAAACAATATTTTAAGAGTCTTAACTGTTGCCTTAAAGCATTAGAAACATTTTTTTCCAATCTATAATAATTAGTAATATAAATGGATCTTTGTTTAAAGATATCAATCAGTTGAGTATTAGGAATAAATTGATTAGAAATGTGAATATTTGTTCTTGTAATTATATAAGATCATTAGGTTGTGAAGGTCCAAAATAAGGTTGAAGTTATTTTTAGACCAAAAAATGGGAGGGGTATACTTGAACCAAAAGCAAAGGTTGAGGGTATTTTTAGACCAGGAGGAGGGTATTTTTGAGCCATTTTCCATACGTTGGGGTATTTTTGATCCTTTTTTCGTAGTAATAATAATAGAAAATGATAAAATACCACCTGTCGGAAAAGGTTGGCTGTACAGTGCTCTCGTCTATCTAGATGTTGAAGGTTCTATGCCCCATTATGATATTCTAGATATATGCACCAGGAAATGATCAAAATTAACACTAAGTATTAGGGTAGGTTGTCTACATCACACCCCTCGGGGTGCGTCCCTTCCCCGGACCCTGCTAACGCGGGATGCTTTGTGCACCAGGCTGCCCTTTTAAGGTTTTGCTGCACGGTAGTGACACCTTTTATCTGAATGACTAGGAGTAAAGGCAACAAGAACAAGCGTTACTAATTTACAGGGTTCCCTAATAATGCTATCACTTTGTCAAGTGTTACCTGAATATTGATGCATAAAAGTTGTTGACAGTCTTAACATATTATGTTTAGCCCCTGTTTCAAGGACATGACCTAGTTACCATGGGCAAATGGGTGGGTAGTATTTTTTAGATAAAGGTTATTCAAAATGCAAGCTAACTATAGATGGAAGACACTCAGTGAAATAATTAGGTCTTTGTTGGTGGACGTTCTTCTTGTGCTGGTTCGATTCATATTTGGTGGTAGCTAGGAGTGAGCAAAGAATGTTTCCTTACCAAGCAACATTTTGATCATTTGTGCTCCTAATATAGTCACCGACTCCATTTTGTTTGTTATATCCTACATTAAGTTTAGCGTGTTTATTATCAGTTTCTGATCAAATATAGAATGTTCCATCATGTGAAATACAGAATAGGATTAAAAGATGGTTACACTTGGTATACAATTTTCTTGACTAATTCTTAGGGTAATATATCATGTGAAGTTAAACCAGCTTGTCATGTCTCTTCTCTCTTTGCAGGGAAGAACAGCACTCTGGGATTCTATCTTGTTACTGTGCTATACAATTAAGACTGGGTATGGAGGGTTAGTGCGGGGTATGCATCTTTCTTCATCAGCACTGGGCATTCTCCCAGTTCTTGATTCAGAAAAGGACGACTGCTGAACTTGAATCCACACTGCCTATGTTGCAAACTATTGAGATGTGAAGAACAGCTGCGTGAGATTCTCGCTGTAGCTGGGGTGATATATATCCTGATTCCTGAGATAAGGGTCACTATAAGCAATTGTGGTTGTGTAATACAGGCTCGTAAACAAAGAATCAAAGAGTTTCCTTAGAGGTGCTGTACTGTAATTTATTTTACTGCAGGATATTACCTGTTTCGACCGTAGGAGAGTAATTCCATCCGTTTCCTTCTCTTTCTTTTTGGGATAGGAAAATCTCATAGCAAATGTATTTATAACTTGGATCTATAAGGGCATAAATTTCTTGCATGCTGCCGAGGTCTAATAGGATTGTTGCTGTTGGAGGAATGACTGTTTGCTTGTGGCAGATTTAAAGTTCTTTAGCACTTAAAACTACAGAGTTGTCATCTAAAGTACTTTACCGTTTTTTTCGAGGAACTAAGATAATTATATTAATAGATAATATTAAGATAGATACACCTGAGTACGACCTAGGGAACTACTACTAGCATCACATATGACGCTTCGGCTCCCAAGACTTGCTAGAAAATTACATATATCTGCTTTGGTACTCCTAATACAAAACATACCATCCGATGCATCATAGATTAACTGCTGTGAGACAGACCGGGGGAGTAGCAAAATGCTGGACTTGCGTAGATGTAGATTGTGCTGCATGCTTGGCTAGTTGATGGGCCACCTAGTTCCCTTCTCTGAAGTTATGCCAAAGTAGTACTCGGCTCGCCTGGTTCATGAACCATCTGCAAGAAGACAAGGAAATAATGTGAGTCAGTTTCTTTGTACAGTGTAGTAAGGAGGTTCGTGCTATCTGTTTCTATCTCCAATGGAAAGAAGTTCTGTTCATGAGCCATGCGAAGACCATATTCCAATGCCAGCAACTCTGAATGAAGGGGGGAGAGAGGTGTACACTTCATAGTAAATCCACTCACCCAACTACCTGCATGACTATGAAAAACGCCACCAATCCCGCCATGATGCTTTTGCGGTATGCAAGAGCCATCTGTATTTAATTTGTACCAGCGCTGGGGTGGGCAGTGCCAAGAGATCTTTATACGCTTTGTGGGATTATGGATTGGCTCATTTTGTGTTAGTAAGTGATACTCTAGGGCATGATGAATGGTGGTCCCAAGATTTGTTGGATTGGTCAAATTATTTTGATTATTATTATTCCGATTTAGCCAAATGGACCAGACAATAAAGGGATAGAGGCTAGACAACTGTATGAGTCGGATAGGAAGAAGAGGCTTACCATTCCGGAGTTGGTCAAGCCAATGGTCAGTACATATTGTGGAGAAGGAAAACTGGAAGTGTTCCCAGATCATCTTGTTTATAGGACACTGTAAATATATGTTCAATAGTTTCTGACGCATTTCGGCATACGGGGCATTGGTCGTTAATGTTGATCCCAATATGTTGGAGATAGGATCGGGTAGGTAGCCTGTTATGGTAACATTTCCACAAAAGGAATTTTATCTTGGATGGCCATTTAAGAGACCATATCCACCGGAAGTCTTTCAGTGTTGGGGTGGGGGGTGAAATAACATCATAACATGACCTAATGGAAAACATGGAAATGGAACCATTGGGAGCCCAAAAGACAAAAGACAGACTAGAGAAGTCCCAGTTATTATTAGAATGAAGGCATTGAATGTTGAGTGTATAATCTTGTAGTATAGACTTCCAAATGAGTGCAACCAAAAAATATTTCGATCACAAACCTTCCACCCTTGTAGTATAGACTTCCTTCCAAATGAAATAAGTTTTCAAAGCACTCCTCTTTGTGGCATATTTATTGCGAATAACTGTAGCCCATAATGTAGTAGGATTAGTAAGAAGGCGCCATGCTAAACTGCCTAGCAAGGCAAGATTTTTTGACTGGGCATTTCGTAGGCCTAGTCCTCCATGATCACTGGTCTGAGTAAGAACATTCCAACTAAGGAGGTTACCGCTCATTACAATCATACATCTATGAAATTACGTTGTCTTTTGTTTCTGTTGTCTAGTGAACTAGAAAATGATGGTAAGCTCGTTATTCCTAATACAAAAATTTTGAACGTTCTCGATATGAAGTTAGTAAAACTAAAAAAGTAGTCTTCTGTCTAGTTACAATTTGATTTAAATGAAGAGAAATTCTTAAAGATTGTGATTTCTTTACCAACTCTGGTCATTTTTTGACGACCTCCCCATGGCCGCATGCATTGCAAGAGTAAGCTATGTCAGCAGTAGTAGTTCTTCTAAGTCTCGGACCCACTTACCAAGTTAAATATCAAAATCTGAAGTCCGGAAATTAAACCTCGTGAGATGTTGAACAATAAAACATTATCAGATGAAGTGACCAACGGCCATATCTTGTAACTTAGATTCCACTTTTTAAGTTTTTCACTAACTTGCCAAAGAAACATTTTGGGACAAGTTATTCACCATAATTTCAAGTTCGCAATATTGGGAATCTATTACCAAGTAATTATATCAGTGTCATAGGCTGTTTTTAAATGTCAGTTTCTTTAAACCAATGCTATGGTATTTCAGATTCTTGTTCAACAACCCACAGTTTAGCCCACTGGGACTGGCGGTATTAAGGTGTAAAGGAGAAACAACAGAGCAGCAATTTAGGACGGACAACAGAGACATACACAAGGGGCAGGTTCTCACTTCCACAAGATGGCCATACCAAGCGGTAGCAAGAGTTGGGCATAGTTCTCCGCCTTCATATCGACATAATCAACAATTCTATAGTGGGTTCCACATTCCTTTCTCATTCCAAATGCATGGACTGGAAAAAAGAAAAAGTGCCGCCACTATTCCCTATTACCTTCCCTCACCAATTTTCCAGGAAATTGAACCACCTCAGTTTGTGCGCCCGTGGCACAACCTGGCCTTAAAAAGTCCATTAACGATCAACACATTCAAAAACATTATACATTTTATAAATTAGTTATACTGATTTACAGGCTACTGGCCCCGCACAAGGCAAGAGGAGATTCTGAAGCGCTAAAATGCCTCTCCCTCTATATCCAGAGTTGATTTACCAGTGGATATTACTATAACTTTTTGTACCGAGCTAAGCTGTCCAAATGTACAGTTCACCAGCGATTCACCCTCCAAGGAATCATGCAGGCAACGGAAGAGAAAAAAATGTGATTTGGTCCTGTTTGCAACGGAAAAGAGAGCGAGGTGAGGGCGCCAGGGAATTGGGAACGTGATATGAACAAACAAGAACCTATATTACTTGATACAAATTTGCAAGGTGGAATACATACCACTAAGAGAACTCCTACGGTGCCAGCACAGATGTAAAAGGACAGTTTCTTGTTGACCAGTGTGTGTTCACTAACAAGCTCATCTTGTCATATCCACATACTTTGCTTAGCAAAACTAATCATTGTTCTGCCACCATTGAATCTGCTCCTATTCAGAATCCGAATCAATACTTAGATACAATCTTGGTCTGACAGAACGACGTTGGCAAGGAAATGTAAAAGGACTATCTGATCGTTCTCTACTGCTCTTAGTTGATCTGCTGTCATTCATACCAAGAAGCAATGAAGCTGCACAAACAGGAGCATCACTACCTACATTTAGCTTCAATACATGAATCAAAAAAGAACTTCTGACAACACATCTACTATCTCATGTGAATATCTACCCGGATAGGTAGATGCGAAAAGAAATATCTGTAAAAGAGCTACACTGAACTACTCTGTCTGTAAATTGTGCTAGTACTGGAGTTCTCAACTAAACCTGTTAAAAATCCAAAAAAGACTAGTTGCCTAACTAGTTAATTCTGGTCAATTTACCCATTTTTTTATTTTGCAGGTGAAAGTGCAAATTCAAGACATAGTGTGGGTAATGTTCTAGCTGTGATCACCCCCCACCGCACCACCAAAAAAGAGAAACAAGAACAGGAAGATACCAGTGTCAGCCAATGAGTCCAAGGCAGTGTCCTTTCTTTGTACTTGCTGCCCAGAGCTTAACCCATTAGCAACTGCAGAATCACCATCAGCCCCTCCATCACCACCAAGCCTAAGTGAGATCCAATCCTCAGTACCAACGCCATTTGAAACATCAGGCTGATCCCTCGTAGCCTCAACTGACATATCTGATGGTCTAGTAGGAAGAAATATCTGGAGTGAAGGATCATTACCACTAAATGCTAGGGGATTATCAACTAAACTGTCGTTCATATTAGCATTAGGGCGATCGGCATATGTTTCAGGAAGAAGAGAAGCAGATCCAATGCCAGTGTCTGCAGCCAACCCATACCCATTGATAGAACTGGTACAGTTAATAGATCCATGCTGCACATCTACTAAAGATCCTGAAACATCAGCATCAGAACTAAATAACTGAAATCCAGGGCCACCTTGGGTTCCAGAAGGCAAAGACCACATATTCATCTCAAACTCATCATCATTAGAATTGAACAGCCCCAGCCCACCGTTAACAAGCGCAGAATCATGAAAAGAATCCGGAATTCCTTGTGGCTGAGCTGGAAAAGAAACTACAGGTGTATCACTATGGTTGTTATTTAAAATAGCTCCAGATGGGATAATTGGCTCATTTTCTTCTTCAGAATCACTTAGTACAATAACTTCAGTATCTCCTGCTGGTACCGACGGATTTTCATTGCTAAAACCATATGTTGGGTCAATATTAAGAGAGATGGCCTCAAGATCAAGCGCATTGTTCGAGTAGTCAAGGTTCCCATTACCACCTTGATTAATGCTGGGATCTTCACCTTCTTTGCCACTCCCGGTGGCACTGCTGCTCATTGGAATGACATCCTGACCAAAGTTTTCTCTCGATCTATTTCCAGATGAAAATGTCTGATCTTCAGGTTTGCTGATTTCCCACAAACCGTCTCTGTTCTTCTTCAATCCAACTTTAAGGCCATTGCCATCAGAGACTCCTTCCTGTTTAACCTGCTTAAGAATTTCAGGCTTAGGCCTTGACTCTATATCTAGGGACTCACTCAGACACCCATCAGGCAAATGCCAACGCCCAAGATCCCCAAAACTCCTTCGATCACCCTCTGTCTTCGCGCGCCAAGAACCATCAGGTTTCACTTCAATTTCTGTAACATCTTCTCCACAACTTTGCATCTACACCGCAAAACCGCACAAAAATCAGCTAAAGGTTAAAACAGAGTTATTATCTCCAAAAAAAGAAAACTAGTAATACCTGAGAGGTAATTCGATTGAAATATGGATCTATGATGACATGCTCCAAAGAGTAGTTCTTGAGACAGATGGGGCATTGCCACTGCATCACATGAACAATATTTGTCAACAAATAATATCCGATGGAAATACGATGGGAACTTAGATATTGTGCTGACGGAAAAGTTCAGTTCTGGGTCATAGTTGCTTGCCTTCCTTGACCTTTGATTCATTTCAACAAAGATGTCAAGATCAAAGCAGCCCATGTGTATACAAGGTTTGAATCTTCCAGCAACTTTCATCCTCGAACCACTCATCTGCAAGAGAAAATTGAACACTATGACTCGTGCTGCATTATACAGCAATAAAATATTGCAACAAAGCAACAAAGCGGATAGAATCCAACAGAAGCAAATTATTCGAAACCCTGACATGCTATCCTCCTCCAGAGAAATTAATTCACATAATAATAACAGGAGAGGTGGTGGACATTAAGGGAAGTCTCTGCTCCACCATGTTTTGTAGATCATCCTATGGTTTCTTGTTCAAACAATCAAATAAACACTTGAATAACGTCTATGACTAAGATAGTGCCTAATGGAGGTTCTTGAACCAGAAGTATAGACCTCTAGGATGTCGGATACGACCACATTGTGTGCAATTGCACTAGCTTGCAGCTTGATTGTCTACTTTGAACAGAACAAAAGACCCACTATATAACAGTGATTAACTTAGCAACACCACCTAATAGATGCTGTGAACAGGATTATAACTTCGGTATGCACTTACAGGGCAGCGAAGATTGACAGGAATACAATCAGCAACAACTTCCAGATCACTATCGCTATCAGCATTTTCAGTGGGTGTCCCACCACCAACACAACGACGAACGCGAGAAAGAGCATCTTCAAATTGCTCGCCATCTGACTCCTTTGGGATCATACCAAGAACCTAACAATAAAACAAAATTATATCAGAAACCATGAAACAGTCTATACATAAGATTCCTTGTATATTAACATGTCTATGTTAATGTAAACAGAAAGCCAATTTTTATCTTTAATGATGAACAGGAATGTATCAGGGCCATGGCTGGAAGGGAATGGCAGGACATCTCGAGCAGGTCCAGCACGCATCTTAGAAATAGGTAAATTGGTTAATGTGCACTGCTAGTATAGACATAGTATAATCTTGATATTGTGAAAATGGTTAATTGCTTAATTCTCTGTAAGGTTTGCTTTTGAATCAACTCTTTTTTCTCAATTAAGACCTTGTAAAGCATTCCTCACTAAAACTCCGGGGTAGAGCTATATTCTTACATTGTAAATACCTTCGACATATGACTAGTGTGCTTTTATATTTATTGACTTGTTAACAAAGTGAGACGTCAACTGAATACTGAAAAACAACACGTAAAAAAGTGTGTTTGCAGGAGAAAATTTACATAATTGCATAATGATGGTCAAACTTGACTACCTGTTGAACAGTACGCCGCTTCACAAGTCTAACCCCTAAGCAAAAGACACGAGCATCACATCCTGTTAATGTGATCTTGTTGATTCCATCTCTGGTGCATGGTGTGATCTGATAAAATGGTAAGGCGTGAATTGAGAGAAATGTATATAAAATGAACCACAGCTTTATTGTAAATGTTCCTAGAAAGCAAAAGAGAAGGATGAATGCTTTATCCCTTTTCTGGGACCAATTAGATCAATTCTCCAAACTGGAATTACACATTTATTTAGAGTCCATATGTGACATACTATAATTTGCTACTTTTTCAACTTCAACACTCGAAGATGAATTTATACACCAAAGAGGAAACACACAGACACACACCAATTCACTTCCCAAGAGGCATAAATAGAAGTGCATGTTATTAATACTCACTATAGGGCCATCATCTCGACCATTAGCACCAAGCAATTGAGAGCCAGGTCTATTTATCGCGCGCACTGGAACCCCTGTTGGTTGAGATTCAACTGAAGTTAATGCACAAGGGAAAGATCTACATCTACTAGACCAAAAAAATTATAAATGCAATCTTCACTGGATTTATGGCAATTGAGGCTTTGCAGCAGAACAAATGGGGAAAATTACATAAACAATATTTCAAGTTAAGAAGGGTAAGAAGAATCCCAGAACACTATCTCCGGCTTACCTCATTAAGGCCAAAAAATTATGGACTAGAGAGACAAACATAACTAATACAGTATTTTACCCAAGAACAAAGAAAGCTATTGAGAAGAATATAACTTCAGTATTTACTTCCAGTTGGATCAGAACAAAAACAGAAGAAACATAGGACAGAGCATACCATTCACCTGCAAATCTGCATATTGAGGCCACTGCATCCTAAATTGTACCTTGTCGTTGAGAAGCATGCACCAAGCCTGACAAGTTTGTAGAACAAACACAATGAATATAAAAGGACTTCTTCATCCCAAACCATCACTAAGATAACCAACAACCTGGAGATCATATTCCTGTTTTGCCAACAAGTCTCTGTCTGCTCTAGTGATCTGAAATGTTTTCTCAATACTCTGCACAGGGTTTGTGCTGAAAATTCAAAGATGAGATAAGTAATTAGGAAAAAGATTACATAGTAGCTTAGCTACAAATGCAGAACAAATATAAAACAGAACATGTCATGTGGATGACAAAGTAATTCAGTAAGGAAAATAGACAGATGCATAAATCCTCTTAATAACAGATATCTAAATGAAAAAGAAAATGAAAATTACCATTTAACAGAGAATCCTCTTACATTCAAGAGACCACTTGCCACAGAAGGCAGAAAAAGCTTATACATGTCACACACCAGTTAAAAACTGTATCAGCGAGCAGATGACGAAGATGGGCAAAATCATTCATTTCAGAAGCTAAACCTATCTTGGATGCAACTGAAAGTGATTCGAACTGATAACCTGTTCTCACATGAAGGCTGAAGCTGCTAACTTACAATGGTCAAGCTATTTCTTCACCTTAAATTGAACAAACTTCTGACCTATGGGATAGGATCCAAACAGATCTAAGACATGCACTTATATTTTAAAAATCTTGCATGCACAAGATACAAGATTAAACTAGTGATTTGAGTCTTTTGACCACTTCTCAAAATTCACTAACCACTGAATGGCTTGCCATAATATCAAAAGCAGGTAAAAGAAAAGCTGTCTTCTTATTATTTTTTTTGTTTGCCCACCCCACCTAATCCGCATGGAATAGTGAGGAGAATATGGAACTGCACCCATCACTTCATGGCAACCAAAGGCCATCTTTTCAGGGAAACACAAACAAAAATCTCACTATTAATAGTAGCAAGCACAGGCACTAGAAACTGCACGTCCAGAATCTTCACAGAACTAACACCATAAACAAATTAAGCCCGAGCAATAAGAGCTCTAGTTGCAATAATAGAGAACAGGATAGCCAACTGAAACAAAGTTGCAGGTATCTCACCCATCAGCAGGAACGCTTGTAATGGCCAACTTTGCGGGATATAAAGGGTGTCCCATTGTCACCCAGAATCTGCATATAGAGAATTCAGTTATGGAGGTGAAACAAGCATTACCATATGAAGGCTGTATGTAACAAAGTAAAGCCGCACCAAAGTAGTCATTTATGTTTCAGTTATGGTAAATGAATCCCCAGGTCTTACTTCCATGCACTGAAAATCCCAGGTTAGCACCCACTTGTTTACCAGGCTTATGGATAACAAGTTACATTACAAAATGTACGAGTTAGACTTCACATAAGGTAAAATGTTTTTACCCAAGTAAAATTTCTGAGCAGCTGCGGAAAATAACATACATGTTATATCATTTAATATGGAGGATAGGGAGGTCAAAGGTTAATAGGTAGTCGAGCATTGTCTAGTTTCCCTTATCAGTATTGTTATTATTACTGTCCCACTATCTTATTCTTCAATTTTATTATTACTTGTTGTTTCCTTCGCTTCGATTACCGTATTATTTGTTGTTGCTATTGTTCTCTTCTCCTTTATTTTTAGGATGGCTTCTTCATTACTATATTTCCTTTCCATACTTGATTTTGATATACTTGAGACGAGGGTCTACCGAAAACAACCACTCTACCTCCACAAGGTAGGGGTAAGGCTGTGTACACACCTCCCTCCCAAGACCCCACTTGTGGGATTACACTGGGTATGTTGTTGTTGATGCTATATCCTTTTAGGTTCTCAAATCAGTTCCGGCTAACAAAACTCTCAACTTCTAGCTCACATCACTGTACTTACCGCTAGAACGAGACCGCCCCTATGCCCAACACAACCCCTTGGTTTCTACATAACATAGGGGGAGCCAGCCAATTTTTCTTATCCATGGCTCCAATACATTGGCTCATCTCAGAGACGGAAAAGCCCAAATTGTAGCCTTTAATGTCCAATTGCTCTGCTTAGGATATCAAAGATTTAAAAATAAATAGCAATGTCAGGAGACACCTTTTTCGAGTGGAAGAGAACTATAGTATTAATATAGAAAGTACAAAACAAACATCTGCATGTTTGACATCGAGAAGATTTTGAGAGCACAATTTAAAAAGAAAAATCCTCCATACCCACAAAGAATAATGCAACACTTCAGTAAACGGAAAAGGAAATGCAGCCAAATCACACAATCCCTCTTGTTACCAGAACTGATAAAAGTGAAGTAAACCCCAAAAGTAACACTTACGGGTCAGCACGAACCAGTCTGCACAATTCACAGTAAAACGTTGTAGGCGGAATTGGTGGATCACCACCCTCCATTGGCTTCTCTGGTATGACAACACAACGAATATGTTGCCATGTGTGACATCTTCTGTCTTCACACTGCAAGCATGATTACATCATGAGACACAAATGGTGATACATCATATACAAGAAACGGAAGCTTCAATTTTTCAGGCCAACACCATGTCCAGTGCACCCCTCATCATGACAGATTTTATTTTCAAAAAGGCATACTTTAAGCTGAGATTGCAACAATGTACGAATGAACAAGATGATTTTCAGCATACTAACAATAAAAAAAAATGCAATTTACAGATGAGCACGATAGTCTAAAATGTAAAAGATGCAATTCTGTAGCGGCCTAACTAGGAAATTACAAGTAATTACGCAGATTCACATGACATAAGCAGATTTAATATATCTTCTGAAAGAGAATCTGAGCACAAGAGGAGGTTTAGCCACTCAAAATAGTACATTGAAGATATATGTATTCATAAAAAGTGAGTAAGAGAGACGAGGGAAATTAGTGCAGAAGTAAGACCTGAATCATTGTTTCAGTTTGTAACGAGCTTGTGCACACACAGCGAATTTTCATATGGTAAGAGTTTTCAATTTCCTCTTTCAACTTCACAGTACTGGTATCCGAGACAACTTGTGACTTCGATGCCAGGTCAGTTGCACCAGATACCTGCATTTTTCTGGGAGACAAAAAAAGATCACTATGCACAAAACTGAAGAATTTGTTTGAGTACCAAAGAGGCAAAAAACCACGTATGCACTTCATTTTAAGTTCATAAGGAAATATTTTTGAAAGACGTGTCCAACTGATCGAAAGTTTGAAACAATGGATAGGGAGTCTGAAACATCAAACTCCACTTTCTCCTTTCAGATAAGTGTATCCTGAGATTGAAACTGCTTTATACCTATAAATGTCATCAACAAGTTTTGCAACATCTTCCTTCCCAACACTGTTTTTCTTTGGCCACATTCCTGAAACTGTTCAGCATCAAAGATGTGAGAATCAGTTACCAAAAGGCCATGCAAGCAAATCTACTAGTTAAGTGCGAGATATCAGCAATTATATATATGCAAGTACACTTAACATGAAAAATACACACTAGAAGAAACCCTCAATTAACAAATAAATGCAAGTACATTTAGCATGAAAAATACACACTAGAAGATACCCTCAATTAACAAGTACATGAGGGGTTCAATTTTTTTAAGCAATTTCACTATTATCACACAATGTCTACCAAGACAATGGCAACATTTAATTATGAGAATTTGGTAAGATTTTTTATGTGTCCCCCACAAACTGCATGAAAACGAGGCAGACTGAGGATATATTAGTTAGATTGAATAATGAGGAAACCTGGTAAGACAAGTTGGAAAAAGAAAAGGTAAGAATCAGGACATCTGAAACCCAAGAGAAATGAGTGTGTGTCATCAGCAACTCAAGAAGAAGTAGCATATATTAAAAAGGAAGCAAGTAAATGAAAACATAGAATGGCGAGACACACAGAGCAAACCACCAACAAACAAGATATGAGTAACATCCCCAACAGCTTCTTAAAGCAAAAGAATGTAGCTGCTCACCTCGTTCATCAGAGAGAGTAGCTAATATGCGATCAACAAGGTCCTGCATTACCAAATACTAGCGTCAAGCATCAAACTAACATATCGATGTAACAAGTGTTGTGCAAGAATGTAACCAGTCAATGCTTAACCATGAAAATCAACACTGTTGATGCTTAGGCTAAAGAGAAAGAACAATTGTCATGAAGACAACCTAAGAATTAGAGTTTGTTTGGCCGAGCTACCGAAACCAGCTTATTTGAGAAGTACTTCATACCAAATGCGTTTTTTTCAGGCAGCTTAAGTACTTCTTACCAAACGTGTTTTTTCCTGGCGGCTTATTTGAGTACTTCTTAAAAGTGTTTTTTCAAAAAGTGCTTTGAGAGAGTAGTGGTTTGTGTTTGGCTAGAACATTTGAGAAGTGTGATTGTTAGTAGTTTGTGTTTGGCCAGTATTTTCAAAAAGTGCTTTTAAGTGTCAAATTATGAAAAGAGAATTACTACTAATTCATTTGGTAAAGATAATATTCTGATATGGAAATCTAGTCCTAAAAATCAAAAGCACTTATTTTCGGGGAATGTACTTTTTTTCAGCTTTAGCCAAACAGACTATTGATGTGTTAATCAAAAAGAAGCCCTCCCACTTCCCTTTTTCTGGGATAAGGTAATCTATTCCATGACAAGTTAAGAAAAATCCCAAGAAGCCCTCTCATTTCTGTAACACTATTTGCAGAATCCCAAACTAAAACTCCTATTACAAAGAACAAGAGACAGCTCCAATGGGAACATCATTTACCACTCTGCCAACAACAGACGAGAAGGACTAACTAAACTCGACATGTGCAAAGACCCCTAAATTAATCAAAATATAGATAAAAAGAGAAGAACATATCATAAAAATTGTAATAACCAGGGAGAACAATATGCTCAATATCACAGGTCTCCCTCTCATGAGTGATAATGTAGCACGGTATGAAAGGCCTACTTAAACAAAAAGCAAGGAAGCCATGTTTTAAACAGCAAACCTAAAAAGATGCATGGAAAAGTTCAAACCTGCTTCTTCCCTTGCTTCGAAAGACCAAGTTGAGTCAGAACATCTTTGAGCTCCTTTATCCGAAAATATGCCAATTTATCCTATAAGAGACAATTAATCGTCACCAACAAAACCAACCAATTCACACATCCAGCAGCACACAGTAGTCACTAAATTGAAACCACTTCCAGACCCTACACAAACAGCAATCACTAGACCAACCAGTAACTGCTTAATTTTTAGTTTAGATCTGAACATTATGAAACATGCAATTCGACACATAACATATTTAGCCGCATAACCATATAACTACTGCAAATATGGAGGCACATTTGGAGCGTGTTTACAATGTTATCTTACCTAATCCCTTATGGAGTTATTACTATCTATTTTCACATTCTCCAGCATCTTCCTTTTCTAATTTTTGTTTGTTCATCCGACATTTTGACACTAATCAGTCACTAAGCCTAATCACAAGCACCAAACATAGTATATTACACTAAAACTATACAAGCAGCTCACTGCTTTAAGTCAAGCCGCCATAACATATGAAAATTAGACACCTCTAAGCAATTATCACCATCAGCACCAAGAAATTAAAAATGAACTGTTCAACAACAAGAAAAAATTTGCAAAACAAGAAATTAAATTATTTTTTTTGTTTTTCATACAACATTTTAACACTTATTATCGGTCACTAATGCTAATCACAAGCACCAAGCATAGTATATTACACTAAAACTATCCAAGCAGCTCACTGCTTTAAGTCAAGCCGCCATAACATATGAAAATTAAACACCTCTAAGCAATATACACAATCAACACCAAGAAACTAAAAATGAACAGTTCAACAACAACAAAAATGCAAAACAAGAAATTAAAATCTATTTTTTGTTTGTTCATATGACATTTTAACACTTATCGGTCATTAATCCTAATCACAAGCACCAAGCATAGTATCATCATATCATATCATACCCAGTGAAATCCCACAACGTGGGTCTGGGAGAGTAGAGTGTACTCAAAGCGATTGTTTCCGAAAGACCCTCGGCTCAGGACAAAGTATAAGCACAAGCAAAGTAAAAGAAACTGTAAGACCCGGACAAGAAATTTAAAATTGTATGAAAATGATGGTAACAAAAGTGAATAAGTCATGCTAGCGCATTCTGAAAAAAGAAACATCAACTAACGCATGTAAATAAAATAAATAAAGTACACTACGAACACATAGCAGTAGAAATCAAACGACAAGGGACTATAACGCAATAATGCGCCTACTAGTATGATAGGTTAAACAGACCTACAATAATAACACTACAGCTACCAGTTTGTAAGCGTAAGTAGGACTACGTTCAACTACCTACTACTCTTCTACCCTAATCTGTGTCCTCCACGACCCCCTATATAAGATCATGTCTTCAATAAGTTACACCTGCGTCATATCCCGTCTAATCACCTCTCCACAATACTTCTTCAGCCTACATCTACCCCTTATGAAACCGTCCATAGCCAACATCTCACTCCTCCGCACTGGGGCATTTGTGTCTCCCCCCGCACATGCCCGAACCATCTCAACCTCACTTCCCGCATCTTATCCTCCACCGAGGTCACTCCCACTCTGTCACGGATATCATCATTTTTAATCATATCCCTACTTGTATGCCTACACATCCATCTCAGCATTCTCATCTCCGCAACTTTCATCTTTTGAATGTGCGAAGTCTTTACTGACCAACACTATGTCACATACAACATAGTCGGTCTAATCACCGCCCTATAGAACTTGTCTTGCACATTTTTATCGCACAAGACTCCAGATGCAAGCCTCTTTTTCATCCACCCCACACCAATACGATGTGTGACATCATCATCAATCTCTTTATTTCCTTGGATAATAGCCCGAGGTACTTAAAGCTTCCATTCTTTGGAATGACCTGAGTACCAAGCCTTACCTCCACGCCTATCTCATGGTCGCTCCAAGTATTATGTCTTGATCTTACTCATCTTGAACCCTTTAGACTCCGGAGTCCGTCTCCAAAACTCCAGCTTAGCGTTCACTCCGTTGCGAGTCTCATCAATCAGGATTATATCATCTGCGAATAACATACACCATCACATCTCCCCTTGAATTTGTCGCGTCAGTCTATCCATCACCAAGGCAAATAAGAATGGGCTAAGAGTTGATCCCTAATGCAGCCCCATTATCACTGAAAAGTGCCCCGAGACTCCTATTGTCGTTACCTGGTCTTGTCTCCATCATACATATCCTTGATCGTCCTACTGTACGTCACAAGTACACGTCTAACCTCTAAACATCTTCATAGAACCTCACTAGGGACTTTGTCCTCCATGTTGATGAAAACCATATGTAAGTCTCTTTTCCTATCCTATACTATACTGCTCCACCAACCTCCTAATCAGATGAATGGCTTCTGTAGTCGAACGCCCTGGCATGAATCCAAATTGGTTCTCGAAAATAAACACACATCTTCTCACCCTCATCTTCACGACCCTTTCTCAAGCTTTCATAGTGTGGCTTAGCAACTTGATACCCCTATATTTGTTTCAACTCTAGATGTCACATTTGTTCTTGTATAAAGAAATCATTATACTCCACCTCCATTCTTCAGGCGTTTTCGTTGTCTTAAAAATGACATTAAACAACTCAGTCAGTCACTCCAAACGTGCATGTGTGCGCTCTTCCAAAATTCAACTAGGATCTCATCAGGCCCGGTTGCTCATCCCCGCGCATTCAGTAAACAACACCCTTAACCTCCTCAACTTTAATGTTACTACAATATCCAAAATTTCGGTACCTTTCGGATTGCTCCAGATTTCCCAGCACAATGTCTTTATCTCCTTTTTCGTTCTAAGAGTTTATGAAAGTAAGACTTCCACCTCCGTCTAATATGTGCGTCCTCCATCAGTACTTTATCGTACTCGTCTTTGATGCACCTCACGTGATCAAGGTCACGAGCCTTCCTCTCACTCGCTTTGGTAAGTCTGTACTTCTTATCCCCGCCTTTTTCCTCTAATTCCACATACATGCGTTCAAAAACCGCCGTTTTTGCCACCGTAACGGCTAGTTTTGCCTCATTCCTCGCCATCTAATACAATTCTCTATTCGTCCAGTTCTCCACATTATCCTTACTTTCTACCAATTTCGCATAAGCCGTTATCTTTGCTTTCACATTTTATTGAACTTTATCATTCCACCACCAGTCCCCTCAACGCCCACCATGACTACATCGCGGGACCCCTAACACTTCTCTAGCTACCTCCCGAATGCAACTGGTCGTCCTGTCCAACATACCGGTCGCATCCCCACTACTCCCCCAAGTCCCTTTGGCCATCAACCTCTCTTCCATCTCCTTTGCACTAGCCATGGTCAAACTCCCTCATTTGATTCTTAGCCTGTCATCCACAACCCTCCTCTTCTTCTCCATCTTAGATCTTCAAATTCATCACCAAAAGCTTATGCCGGATTGTAAGATACTCACTCGGAATAACATTGAAGTCTTTACAAAGATCGTTGTCAACTTTCCCAAGGAGCAAAAAGTCTATCTGAGTCATAGCCACCGAGCTACGGAAAGTCACCAAGTGCTCTTCCTTCTTCATGAACCTCGAATGGGCTATCACCCTCCCAAAAGCTTTAGCGAACTCAAAGAGTGAGATGCCTCCCCCGTTCCTGCCCCGAGGCCAAAGCCTCCATGCACGTCGTCATAACCCCCGAAAGTGACACGATATGTCAATTGAAATCTCTCCTACAAATAACTTCTCAGTGGGTGGTATACCTCTCACCACCTCATCCAAATCCTCCCAAAAACGCCTCTTCTCCTCTCATCCAAGCCAGCCAGCAGCGCGTAAGCATTAATAATGTTCATAGTGGACACTCCAACTACCAACTTAATCGCCATCATCCTGTCATTGACCCTCCTAACCGCTACCACCTGATCCCTTAGATCATTGTCTACCAAAATGCCTACCTCATTCCTATACCTCGACCTACCCGAGAACCATAACTTATATCCGTCCACATCCTTAGCCTTAGATCATACCCATTTGGTATCTTGGACACATGCTATATTAATCATCCTCTTCTTAAGAATCTTAACTAGCTCTATGGACTTTTCCGTTAAAGTCCATATATTTCAAGACCCTATTCTCAATCTAGCATGTCACTTACCCCACTTCCCCCCTAACCCTCGCCCACATCCCCGACCGAGAATATATGAAAATATCCAAGCATCTCATTGCTTTAAGTCTCGCTGTCGTAAACATATGAAAATTAAACTCTAAGCAATATTCACAATTAGCACCAAAAATTTAAAAACAAACGTTTCAACAACAACGAAATTGCGGAATAAGAACTTAAAATCTAATTACATTGCAGCTAATTACACAACTCTAAGCAATATTCACAATTGACACTAAAGAATTAAAAATGAACAGTTCAACAACAAAATTGCAAAATAAGAACTTAAAATCGTTAATTAAACAAGCAATATTCACAATCAGCACTAATTAAATTAAAAATGAACATATCAACAACAACAACAACAACAAATTTGCAAAATACGAACTTAAAATCGCTAATTAAACAACTCTAAACAATATTCACAATTAGCACTAAAAATTTAAAAACAAACATTTCAACAACAACAAAATTACAAAAATAGAAGTGATTAAACTCTAACTTTGGTTTGTTCATCCAACATTTTAACACTTACCGGTCACTAATCCTAATCACAAGCACCAACGCATAGTATATTACACAAACTCATTTCGATATGAAAATTAAACAACTCTAAGCAATTTTCACAATTAGCACTAAAAAAAATTAAGAAAAACACAGTTCAACAACAAAAAAAATGCAAAATAAGAATAAATTAAAAACTAATTTAATTACCTTGCAGCTAGCAACCAAATCCATCTTAACAACTCCAAACGTTACACCGTAGTTGAAATATCCAATTAATCAGCCAAACAATCCAATGTCCAAATAAATATTGATCTAAATCATATTTCAAGTAAACAAAAAACAAAATCAGTAAACCTAAAAATGCTTCGATCAAAAAGTCAATTTACATGAAAATAAATTCGTTTTTTGTTGCAAATAAGCTTAATTAGAGATGATTAGTACATGGATTAGATGAATCAATTAGGGTTTTAGAGAGAGAAACCAAGGCGGCGGTTAAACTTTTTCTCTCTACCTTGTTCTTCGTCTTCGCCTTCTTCGTCTTGGCAATTGCTATGGCGGCGCTTTTTCTTGACCGAAATCGGCATGAAGAGAGCTATCCTCGAATTACTACCAAAAGTTCCGGACGTATCATTGGGTTTATTAAATCCGGTTTATTTTGTGAAGAAAAATCCGGGTTTAGTTTCTATGTGCTCACGTGTACGTGGCTGTATCCTGCACTTACTTGTCCTTGTTTTTTCCTTTTTATTACTAACGTCACTGCGTACGGTGGAAGATCCTTTTGACAAAAGAAAAAACAAAAAGGAAAAGGGAACAATGGTAACTTTTCTACTCGATAGCCGGTTAGAGTTATCAGTTATGCAAATATACATAGATTAATTTATATAAGTAATATTTATTGCAATGTTTAGTTATTTATGTATTAATTATTTTAGTTTTTATTTTGTAAAAATTATATTTAGATTCTTTCATAATTTATACATGTATTAGTTATGCGAATTTCAAAATTATAATCTAAATACCATACTAATTTTATATATGATTAATTCACATTATAATTAGCTACCAAACACAATATTATTTATGCATTATTTTAATACATGAATAATTTACTCCTAATCAGCTACCAAATGATCCCTAAATAATTGATCAATTTAGCTTATGATTATTGTGATATATAACAAAATATTTAATTTTTAATTAATTAAAATATATATTTTAAATCTCTTTATTTTAAGAAATGGTATATTTGACTACAACAACAATAACATATTTAATGTAATCCCACAAAACACGTTATAAGGAGTGTAAGATGTATGCAAACTTTAATTCTATATTTATGGGGCGGAAATGTTGTTTATGATAGTCCTTCAAATTAAATTATTTAAGAATTTAATATGTGTCTGATAATTTGAAGAAGGTGATTTATGACTGGTGGGCCCACATAACGAAGAGACCGATCAAATTAGGTTTCACATTTGGTAGTAGTTGGAGGTTTCGGAAAAATAGAACTCTTTGTAGCCGTACGATTAGATGACTACTAAATAGTCATCTTACATCTTTGACCAATGTGCATCTAGCAATTTTGAAGACATTAAGTTCTGACAACAGTTCCTTAACAATTGTAGTTGCATAAATCCATGTTGTGGATTCTTTTTTTAATAATCTAATTTATATATCAATGACCCTATTTGTTGTTGGATTTGCGATTGGCGTTTAATATCATGATGATGTTTTTCTTGATTGTAGTATAATTTTATATTATTACTTGTGTGTTTTGAAAATTCAAAATTACGATAAATGAAAAAAGTTATTGACCATTCAAATGGATCTTAATTAATTAATGAAAATGTGGTGGGAAAGCATCCAAACATAGTAGACAAGAAGTCATAATATAGATATTGTGAATTTGAATTACATGAGATTTATTGATGCATTTTTTAATCTTTGATTCGAGGCAATTTATTGCTTTCACACTATATGACCTATAAAAGTTGGTACAAAGACTTTTATGCTTAAGAAGTCTACAAAAAATTCTATTCATTTTTAGATGGATAGTCTCCATGATCCACCTATCTAATTACTTAGGATTTAGATATAGTTAGTAACAATAATTATGTCAACTCTTCGTGGTTGATAGTAACATTTCTTGTAATCTTTTAGGTGTTCCTCCTCGCTTACGATAACTTCCAATTTCAACCAATTTCTATTTAATGCACCCAAGTTAATTTTATTTTGTTGTTCTTTTTAATTTGTTTTAAACTAATATTGTTCATATATTTACCTTTAGTGAAATTTTACTAATAGAAGACTTTAGATTTAAAAGTACAAGTTAGAAGACCTTTTACCTTTTAATTTTTGAGTTATTTTCTTTAAATTAATACATGATTGGTAAAATCGAGTTGTAATAGAAAACTCATCGTCCAAAAAGGATAAGGAGAAAAAGGTAAACATTATTAGCATTAACTATTTCCTACATTTATTTTGTCCCACATTGGAAAAAAACACATTTGTATCTCATGTAATAGACCCTATATAAAGGGCTTTACTTGCTTTTATTTTACTTTCACTTTTAGATCTCAAGAATAGTATTATTTTATTATCTTGTTATTGTTTTGTAAGAATTCATTTTATAAATAAAAGACTTTCATTAATTCTATCATGGTATCAGAGCCAAGAGCGCAAGTTAATATTTTTAGCTCGATCGCGGATCCAACTCCGCGTGGTGAGTTAGTTGGGGGTTCGCATGCAGCATGCCCCTGGTATCAGTTAATTTTTTTTTGGCTTGTTTTGGAAGCTCGTGCTCGTTTTGGCATGTTTTGGATGCTCGTGCTCGTTCTGATCTTGGGTTTAGTCTTCTTGGCTTCCGCGTCTGATTGGTGAGATCTGCCCTTTATTATTTTGTTGCTTGTTGTTTGGGATTGCTGCTTGTTATTTGGGATTGTTGCTTGTTATTTGGGATTTTTCTATTTAAAATTCATAATGGCTGGAGGTGATGATTCTTTGCAAACTATTGGTATTCGGTTAGATGGAAAAAATTATTCCTATTGGAGCTATGTCATGGTAAATTTTCTGAAGGGAAATGGGCTTTGGGATTATATGTCTGGAAAAACCAAATGCCCTAAAATTGGAGATGAAAATTTTGATGAATTATTTAGAACTTGGGAGACCAGTAATTCAAAGATTATTACTTGGATTAATAACTCTGTTGAACAAAGAATTGGTGTTCAATTGGCTAAGTTCAAAATTGCTAAAGAGATTTGGGATTATCTGTCAAGATTGTTTGTGTATAATAATTTTGTTGTTAAATATCAATTACAATATGAAATTCGTGCACTAGTACAAAATGACTTGGGCATTCAAGATTATTTCTGTGCAATGACCACTTTGTGGGATCGGTTAGTTATGACGAATCTACTGAAATGCAAGCATGCGATGCTTATATTAAATGCAGAGATGAAGATCGTCTTGTTTAGCTATTGATGGGTCTTCGGTCAGAATTTGAGAATTGCCGTTCAGGCTTGTTGCACCGCAAACCCTTACCATCTGTTAAAGATGTAGTAAATGAACTTATGGCTGAAGAAACATGTTTGAAGACTCTAAAAGGGGTACATAAGGCTTCTACTTTCGTACTGGCAGCTCCTTCGTCAGCACCGGTCCTTGCATCCCCTACACACCAGTATAGAACATCTATCATGGGTAATTGTAATTATTGTAAGAAACCAGGACACTGGAAGAATCAATGTCCTGAGCTACGGAAGACGTCGGTTCTAAGTATCCACATTCGGGACAAGGACAGAAGCCATATTATGGGGGTCAATTCTAGAACTCGTATCCACCGACTCAGGCTGCCTTTGTGCGCTCTCTTGATCACCCAACTTCAGGAGCCTCTGTGAGTCACAGGACTGATTCTGTAGTTGACCAATTTCAAAAGTTCCTCGCCTTCCAACTTTTAACAGAATTCTCAGTCTTATACTCTTTTTGTTCCTTGCGGCTCATCACCATCTATTGGTTCAGGTATCATTTCGTCTTCTTAGATCTTGGACTCTGGAGCTAGAAATCATATATCTCCTGATTCTTCTTTCTTTGTATCTATGTCTTCTGACCCCACTTCCACTTATGTTGTGACTGTTGATGACACACCTATGCCATTGATAGGTATTGGCACCATTCATACATCCACTATATCATTACATGATGTTTATTGCATTCCAAAATTACATATGAATCTTGTTTCTGCTGGTCAAATATGTGACTCTGGATGTTTTATTGGACTCTTCCTAATTCTTGTTATGTGCAAGATCTAAAATCCAAGAGAGTGATTGGGACATGGCGTAGAAAGGGGAGAGGTCTCTATGTTTTGGAAGAACTGCATCTTCCTACTCATGCAACAGTTATGCCTGTTAATCTGTCTTCTTTTCATTTAACACATTCCTCTTCGAAGTTTTATTTGTGGCACTCTAGACTTGGTCATGTGTCATGTTCTCACATGCGTTTTATGTGTAATACTGGTATTCTTGGTGATTTACAATCCGATGATATTTCTGATTGTAGTGGATGTAAACTTGGAAATTTTTCTGCTTTGCCTTTTAATCTTAGTACTCCTACTTCTTTTACACCATTTGATCTAGTTCATTCAGATGTTTGGGGCCAGCACCTATCCCTACTAAGGGAGGCTCCATATATTATGTTTCTTTTATTGATGATTATACTCGTCAATGTTGGGTTTATTTGTTGAAAAGACGCTCGATTTTGTTCATATTTATGCCGAGTTTCAAGCCTATGTGAAAACTCAACATTCTGCCATTATTAAATGTTTTCGGGTGATTTATGAGGTGAACATACTAGTGGGGATCTTTCGGTATTTTCAAAGTGATAGATATAATACATCGTCTTCTTGTATCGATACACCACAACAAAATGGGGTAGCGAGAGAAAACATAGGCATATTGTTGAGACAGCTAGATCCATGCTTTTGTCCGCTAGTGTACCTAGTGAATTTTGGGGAGAAGATGTCCTTACATTTGTTTATCTTATTAATAGGATCCATACCTCTCATAATTCTAGGATTTCTCCGTATGCTAGACTATTTGGTCACACCCCACTATATTCCTATTTGAGAGTTTTTTGTTCTACTACGTCCACATGCAGAGCGTACTAAGTTATCTTCTCGTGTCGCCATTTGTGTTTTTCTTGGATATGGGGTTGGGCAGAAAGGTTATCGTTGTCATGATCCAGTTTCTGGAAAATTATATGTGTCTCGTAATGTTTCCTTTATTGAGCATGTTCCTTTCTTTTCCATCCCACCTACCTCACATGGCATGACAAAATCTGACCTTATTGATATTGATCCATTTGATGCTGATTGCCCATCTGATTCTACATCTATATCATTTGTTCCTTCTCAGTCTTCTGGCAGGTCCCATGATATTGATACTCAGCCCCCTCCTACGCCTATTTCAGAACCTCTTGTGGTTGCAGATCCAGATCCACCTAGCTATCATAAACGCACTCTATGATCTACTCAGGTATCCAATTTTGATTATTCTTGTTACGTTCCATCATTCGCTTCCTTTCTAGTTTCTATTAATTCTCTCTGTGAGCCTACATCCTACTCTGAGGCAGCTCGTGACCCTCTTTGGCAAGAGGATATGAATGAGGAAATGGCTGTTTTGAACAAAACTGGTACTTGGGATTTGGTTTCTCTACCGACTGGTAAGAAAACTATTGGTTCTCGATGGGTGTACAAGATTAAGACAAAGTCTGATGGTTCTATTGAGCGATATAAAGCTCGTTTGGTTGCAAAGGGTTTTGTTCAAGAATATGGTATGGATTATGAAGAGACTTTTGCACCTGTTGCAAAGAT
Organism: Anisodus tanguticus; assembly: GCA_034509755.1. Classification (NCBI taxonomy): domain Eukaryota; kingdom Viridiplantae; phylum Streptophyta; class Magnoliopsida; order Solanales; family Solanaceae; genus Anisodus; species Anisodus tanguticus. Next base: position 4,347,798 of record CM067549.1, on the reverse strand, counting down.
GACATATATCCGGGTTCTTATTGCAGTGGCCTCTGTTCGTCATTGGCATATTTCACAAATAGATGTTAAAAATGCTTTTTTAAATGGGGATCTTCAAGAAGAAGTCTACATGGTCCATCCATCTGGTGTTTCACATAGTCCAAGACAAGTGTGCAGGCTTAAGAAAGCTCTATATGGTCTCAAACAAGCTCCAAGAGCTTGGTGTTCTCCAATGTAGTATCATCTCTTGGGTTTATTTTCAGCTTTCATGATTCGGCGTTATTTGTTTAATCATCCCCTGCAGGTTGTATTTTGCTTTTGTTGTATGTTGATGACATGATCATTACATGTGATGATATTGATGGTATTGCAAACCTAAAATCTACTTTATCTCGCCGTTTTGAGATGAAAGATTTAGGTCATCTACGTTACTTTTTAGGCATTGAGGTAGCTTATTATGAGAAGGGATATCTTCTCTCCCAGTCTAAGTACACTGCAGATATTCTTGAGCGGGCTCATCTCACAGATACTCGTATAGTTGACTCTCCTCTTGAGGTTAATGTTCGATATACACCTACTGACGGGGATCCTCTTCCTAATCCCACTTTATATCGTTCAGTTGTAGGGAGTCTGGTGTACCTCACCATTACTCACCCTGACATTGCATATGTTGTTCACATTGTCAGTCAGTTTGTTTGCTCTCCTACATTTGTACGTTAGGCTGCAGTTATGCGTATTCTTCGCTATCTTCGAGGAACGATTTATCAGAGTCTCTTGTTTCCATCGACCTCATTCTTTGAGCTTCGTGCATTTTCTGATGCAGTTTGGGCTGGTGACCTAACTGATCGGAAATCAACTAGTGGTTATTGTGTATTTTTAGGAGATTCACTCATCTCATGGAAAAGTAAGAAACAAGATGTGGTTTCTCGCTCTTCAATTGAGGCAGAGTATCGTGCTATGGCTTATACTATGTGTGAGATTGTATGGTTACGTCGGTTATTGGTTGATATGGGTGTCTCTCTTAATTCATCAACACCGATGTACTGTGATAATAAGAGTTCTATTCAGATTGCGCACAACACAGTCTTTCATGAACGTACCAAGCATATTGAGATTGATTGTCATATTATTCGATATCATCTTCAGCAGCGCACTCTATCATTGCCATTTGTCTCATCTTCGATGCAACTTGCAGATTTCTTCACAAAGGCGCATACCTTAAAGCGTCACCGGTTCTTTCTTGGAAAACTCTCGATGCTTCCGTCTACACCATCGCGAGTTTGAGATGAGATATTAGCATTAACTCTTTCCCACATTGTTTTTGTCCCACATTGGAAAAACACATTTGTATCTCATGTAATAGATCCTATATAAAGGGTTTTACTTGCTTTTCTTTTACTTGCACTTTTAGCTCTCAAGAATAATATTATTTTATTATCTTGTTATTGCTTTGTAAGAATTCATGTTATGAATAAAAGACTTTCATGAATTCTATCAAAAATAAATACATGAAATGAAAATGAACGTTATTGTAAGAACATGACGTTAAAATAAATTATTATAAAAATATGAGTTTGACCCTAAAGAGCCAATACTATAAAAAGTTACTTATTGAATATCCAATTGCATGGTAATATATTTGGAGACTTTGAGAATAGACAAATATGATGTTACATTGCAAATAAAAAGATATGTAATTTCGAAGAAATTAACAAAGAATAAATATGAGACTAATTGTAAAAACATAAGATTGATCTGCAAAGCCTACACATTCAATAATGTAAACAATTAGAAAGTATTTAATATTTAACGTATCAAAATTAGATTTTGCAAAATAAAGTCAAACAATTGCGGGTTTGAACTTTCAACTTCGATCATTCGAATATGAAGTTGGAGATTTCACAAGCCTAATTCAGGGTAATACCTGATGTAGAATTTTAAAGTTTAAAATTTGACTTTGAATCCGATGTAAGTTGAACTTAACCAACTTCCAAATTCAGATTTGGAAGACTGAAGTTTGAAATTTTCTAGTTACAATCCAACCAAGCTCATCTTCATACTCAAATGACTGGAGTTTAGATTTTATCATTGTCCTCCTCCTTTGTTAATTCTTAGTTGTGAATGCATAAGAAGCTATACTATCTTGTGAGAGCATTACATACAACAAAGACACTTCTTATAGCTAAAATTACGATTGGAGCAGTAAGTAATGCACACTATGAACCTAAATCTAAAAAAAAAGTTGAGATGAGTGAGTGGTGAGCTCTGGACGTATATATTTTTCTGTTTGTTCTCAATTAAGTTATAGTAAAATTTAAGATATCGTTCCATGGAGACTGAAACCACATAGGCTACAAATTTATATTGTCTTTGTTACTATTTGAGAGAAACAAATTGACGAAGGAGGATTGTTCAAAAATTTTGCAAAATAAAATAACAAAACAAGAAATATTTTTGAATTTTTCTAGTAAAAGATAGTGGTTGGGATATTTTGAATTGGCAAGATAAAATTATTATAATAAAATCAAATTTATATTATTTATTTAATAAAATGATAGCTTATTCTAATATAACCAAATCACATAAAAGTAACCAATTAATAACACCTCTTTCGGTTGGTGTAGTTAATCGATTGTCAGTGAAACAAAGACATTGTTTAAAGAATGATTGCTTGTTTCTAATACAACCACTCCACATTTCAACAATATATTAATAGCACCACTCTCATTTATACTATTAATTTATTGACAGTTAGTGACATTAAACATCCATTGATTAATAACACCTCTTTCGATTAGTGTAGTTGATCAATTAAAGTAATGGCTTCGAACAAGAATTATCTTAGTTGAGTGCACCAAGTGAACAAAAGCCTCTTTCGATTAGCCCTTGCTAAATCAATAAACTTGTTTAAATCATTCTCTTCTCCCGAATAAGAAATAAAATAACAAGATAAAGATTTTCATAAATAGATATAATTATAATACATATAATTAATATTAAATACCTTGGTGTATAAAGACGATAAAGGAAAAATTCCAACATAAGAAGATAATAAAATTAAGACATTTATTATAATGACTTTATCAAGCTTCATATAGTATCCAACCAAAGAAACTTACCCCATCATGGAGAAAATATTAAAACTAAAAAAGGAAAATATTATTCATATAAAGAAGAAATAAATACAAAGAAAAATAACAAAATTGAATATTGAGTTGAATTTGATCTATCTTGATGCTCCTTTGCAGTAGAACTTCACTTCTTATTTATAGGAAAATGTGTGTCAACTTTCCAAGGATGTCATACCTTGATTGGGAATGCAATCACTTTATTAGGGATTTTATCCTTGATTCAATTTTACTTCTACATCTCTATTTTCTTTTTTGTTTATTCTTTTTTCTTTTCCTGCAATATTAATTAAAAAATTATATAAATAATAAGAAATATATATATATATATATATATATGAATAAAATACGTATTACTTAATATTATATATACCTAAAAGTATAGTTAATTTATACTCATAAGTGACTCGTATAAAATTTACGTACATAAAAAATGTAATAGTAATAGTAACAATTTTCCGTCTTCTTCAAGTCTGAGCCAAACTCCATGCACATATATGTTTTCCCCTTGGGTTAAAATTTAAATAGATTTTAAATAAATCCTTAAAATCGGCTACTTAATACAAATTAAACAGTAGACATTTTTTACCACGGATTTTCCTTCGAATGCACTAGTTTTTAATTTTTGCCCCTCATATTTGTGGTCTTTAATTTTTGTTTATGGTACTTATTTAATGAAAATATCAAGATCTGCTTTGCAACACGTAATTTTTGTAATATTTTTATCTTCGAAAATTAAATTTTTGCCTTGCTCGGCATAAAATTCATAGTAACTACATTATGCGGCATAATTTTTGTAGTATTTTTTTAGATTATGTTAAGTGTTGAAATTTCTACCTTGTACGACATAATTTATGTGAATGTTATGACACATATGATGAAGTTAAACGTAAATTATGCCGAACAAAATCTAAAATTATGTTATTTTTCAAATTATGTTGAGTGTTAAAATTTTTTGTCTTATCTGACATAATTTATGTGAATGTTATAATACATATGGTAAACTTAAACGTAAACTATATCTTTCAAAATCTAAATTATATCACACCAAAATATGCTAAGAAAAAAAATTAAAGATTAAGGGCAAAAATTAAATAACATCTCGAAATAACGACATTGATGCGAATGGTAAAAAATTGCACAATTTGATCTTCAAATGAGCTGTTCCTTAGTTTTTGTCCTTCAAATGGGTTGGTCTGACTTTTGACCTTCCTTTCCTTTAATGAATCTTTTCATATCAAAATGCCCTCTAACCTAAAATCAATTCTTTCATTTTTTCTTCATCTTCTTCCACGTACATTTGTTCCTTTAGGTTAATCAGCACATGAATTTTGAAAATATTGAATGTTGGCCAAAGATGATTCTTCAAATTGATATTGTTTTTTTACTTCAAATTCTTTATATTCCTCTTTTTGTATTGATTTAATTCTATGTATATTGAACACGCAGGGATTATTGAAAGTGGGCTAAGAGCTGTTTCTCCCACTCCGATGGGCAACAATGGCAAAGCATTCCGGCGACTCCGTCGTCGACATGAACTTTGCTAATAGTACAATAAAGAACAGAGTGCTCTTACAGTGACAATCCACTGATATTCGGAACTTCTTTATTGAAGTAATTCCCGTAAAAAAAAAACAGGTTCTCTTTACATTTATTATGTTTTTGTCTTCTTGTTCATCTGGGTATGAATTTCTTGTTGGGATTTCCATAGAAGTGAAAATGTTAGTATAAACCCAACCGGAATTAACGGCTCTTCTTTTAAAACTACTGAAAACCCCACCACTCAAAGCTCTAACACTCTTCAAATCCTCAACCAAACAAGGCCTTCAACAAACTCACCAATCGTTCTCTATAATCATACACCAACTTCTATCATTCAACTCAATCTCTAATTCTACCTTATAAAGCAGAGATTGCCTTATGCATGAAGGCAAATTCTGTTTTAAGCTAAAGTTGGCTACCTTAAGACATAGTTTGCAATTATCTTGTTTTTTGACATTTAATGTTATTTTTTGTCGGAATGAACTGTAAAGAAATATTCAAATAGCATAATCTGATTTGTTTGGTTGTGTTCTCATTATCTCATGTTAATTACTTCTCTGTAATTTTATCCTATGGTGCTTATGTGTTTGTCAATTTTTATTTGTTGATTTACTTGGGTGTTTGACAATTTTACTACCAGATGGGGCGGTCCAGACACTGAATCTGAATTTGCAGCCTCAAGTTCAACCCAGATGTAATAATGGTAAAAATTTAGTTCCATCCTCTTATCCTAAATTAACTATACTAGTTACTACTAGCAGGTTTATTTTTTCTTGAATATTTTCTGATTTAAATCTTTTGTATAGGTGGTTGTTACACCCCGTAGCTTCGCATTTCGCCGTGCCATCAATGGGTACCGAAGTCCGGGAAAGAGATATGACTGTACGAAAGGATAATGAAGATTTACCTTTTGTTTATGGAAGTACCGGAGTGTTTGGATGTTAAACGGATAGAAGGAAGTACGTTTCGACGAAAGCAAGAAACTGGAAAACTTGATGGGACAGATGACGGCCGTCAAACTATTTGACGGACCGTCAAATATCCAGCATGAGCCGTCAATCTTCTAGGAAGTTTGACGGACCGTCGGAAGTTTGATGGTCCGTCTAGTGTGTCGTCAAATTACGGCGGTGCATAATTTTTACGGGTTTATATTAGATTTTTCTGATTTGGGGTTCATTCCTCTTCAATACCAAACCCTAAGACCTCTCCTAAACCCTATCAATCATACCCCAACACCCTAAGTCGAAATTGAAGTCATAATCCGCAAGAATTTCATAATAAACCCCGTGATTATCAAAGAAACCTCCATCTCCTTGAGGAGTTAGTTCTTGAAAACCCTTGGAGCGAGATACTCTACCATTTAGAGGAGATTTTGATACGTAAAGGTAAGTTTTACCCATCTCTACTTATGATTATCATTGATTGTCGATTTGGAGGAAGTTATGAAAAAATTATCATGATCAAACCTTCACAAAATTATAAAATTTTCATAATATGAGGTGTTGGGCTGTTTTACTCTAATTATGAGTTGAATTAGATGATGGTATTAATGGTATATGTTATGGATTAAGGAACATAAGGTTTGAAAGGTTATGAGACTAATTCACATGAAGTTTTCCGTATAAGAGAAGTTTAAAGAATTACTTATGCCTAAGAGTTGTCGAAGAACACCTAACTGAGTTTTTATGGAAATTGTATTTTTGTATTGGAGCCGTAAGATTGAATTATATGAGAATTCTTTGTAAAAAAAATTAAGAATCTGAGGTATTCGAAGTTGTCGATAAGATACTTACATGAATCTTTCTATGGAATTTGGATTCAATATTGATATCGATTTTTATGTGATATAGATAATCACCCGTACGAAGTGTGAAGACTCGTAGGACGATTATTGCGTCAAAGACAAGGTATGTTAAGACTTACTCTTCTTTCTTTTGGCATGATCAAAATGAGACGAACGTAAACGAACGATATCCATAATGACTCCGCTCTTAGATATGTTAGAAGCTGACGTTCTTGACTTCTATATAATGATATTGATCTTATCTTCTGGGTTGTTGATCCTTTAAAGTAAGTTATGTTGATGATGTTAGTTCCATAATGTTAATCGGAGGTGCAATGACCTTACGTCACTCCGACAAGTTCAAAAAAGTATTTAGTAATCCTTAAAAGGTCATCATATGCATGCATTTATATATATATTGTCCACAGAGGCTATGTCATTATATACGTAGTTATACAGATACAATATTGATTATATTGCACACACAGAGGCCTATGACGTTATATATGCAGCTCATACATAAATGACATAAATAATATTGCTCCCAGAGGCCTACGGGGTTATATACATGATTATACTTCATTATGCATATTTTGGCCCATGGAGACACTCAGAGTACATGTTGTATTCCCACTGCTTTACCTTATAGTTATTCATTCAGTTACAGTTACAGTTTTGTTTCAGTTGCAACATTGTACTTATTTACAGTTTCAGCCTTACATATTCAGTACATCTTTCGTACTGATGTCCCTTTCTTGGGACACCACGTTCATGCCTGCCGGTACAGATAGAATGCAGTTGTGTTCCTCACTGTAAGACTCGACTCAGCTAGAGATTGTCACACTCCTTTCTTCCGGAGTTGTGTAGTAAGCTGATAAGTATGACAAATATGCATATGTATATAGTTGGGTATGGCGGGCCCTGTCCCGACCAATTATTGCCAATACACTCTTTAGCGGCTTGTAGACAGTGGGTTATGCGTGGCAGTCATGTGTGGCCTTGTCGGCCCTTCCAGTAGATTTATTATACTTATGTCGTCCTTGTTATATATATATATATATATATTAGACATTTTCTGAGTGTAGGTGGCTATTTCCTTATTCAGTTGAGTATGTGTCAGAGGCCTCGTTGGCCCATGAATTATTGTATATCTCTCATGTATCAAGATCGATAAGCTCGGTGGCCACACCCCCAAGGTTGGGGTGTGAGTGGTGTTTTGAAGTACCGAAATAATAATGTGGCGGCGGAGCAACAATGGCGGAATTTTAGAAGTCTGCCTTATAAGGCATATTTTGGAGGCAATATAAAAAGATTTATTTGGAATGAACAGTGAGACTTATATTGAAGCATTTTCTTTCCTTTTTTCCTTTACCCTCCTGAGAGACCTCTACTCTTCCTTTGTTAAATAATCTAAAATGGTGCTAGATCAATATATATTAGTTGCCTTAGTTTATTTATTTTTCGGCATCTTACTGCTGTATCCATTGATTCTAGATGCCAATCACAATTTGGTTCTATTTATGAGTCATATTACTAGTTCTCTATAGGTTCATTTGTATTTTTTAAAATTGGTGTTTAACCATTGCTGATTGGTAAGATAGTCAAAGCTTTTGAGGCCATTGAAATGATAGTCTGGCTAGCGTAAAGCATAACATGTTTATATTTTATCTTGATGAATGGATTCATAAATTTGATAGATTCGACCAATGCTTTTGCAGTTTTTGAAGATGTAAAAAGAGATGGTTTAAAGCCAGATGCGGTGCTTTATAATAATATTATTAGAGCATTATGTGGCATGAGTAACATGGATTGTGCCCTCCGCATTGTTAAGGAAATGAAAAAAAGAGAGGCACAAGCCAAGCTGACGGACATTTATGTCGATCATTCATGTTTTTGCAAGAGCTGGAACTAATGTTGTTGAGCTTTAAGGCACTGAAAAGAAGGAGAAGAAGCACACAGATAATGAAGTGAAAAGCGTAGAAGCGGAACAAAGTAAGAAAAGTGGGAGGAAACATGCTGATAATGATGAACAGAATCCACAGGTAAAAAGAGAGAAAAATAGGAAGAAGAAAACTGAAGAATAAGTGTTTCACCATATACAATTTTGACATTGGTCATTGGATGTTAAAAGTCCTACGTCAGATATGGAATGAGAATATAACTTCTTATATGGACTTGAACAATCATCACCCTACAAGTTAGCTTTTGGGGTTGAGTTAGAACCAAGATTCACTTTTTATAGGATGACATGTTTAAGTTGTACAATGATGTCATTAGTCAGTTAATAGTGCTATGTAATGCAATTTAGGATTCTGTTAGTTAACAGATGCTTGTTTGATCCTTTAATCTACCGTGGATTCTCTGTTCTCCTGTGAATCTTTTGCTAATTAGATTTCACATGTTTAAGCCATAAGTGATTCCAAGTCACAGTGCACCACATGTGCTGGATTGTTGCCCGCTTTAGTAAAGAGTATTAGGTGGGTTGTTTAAAAAAAAAAAAATCATTTTTGTGCGGAATTTCCCTTCAAAAGCACTGTTCTTTAATTTTGTCTCTTAAATTGAAAATCTTTAATTTTTGTCCTTTGCTTAAAAATATCTCGAGGTTTAGTGTATGAACCCCGCACCATGAAAAATTTAAAAAATTCGCAAGGTAGAGTTTGGATTACAGCAAGATATAATTATCGTGCAAACTCTATCTTATAAGATAGAGCTTGCCTTATGTTCGAATGCAAACTCTGTCTTAAGGTTGAGTTTGTTATCTTAAGACAAACTCTACCTTAAGGCATAAGTTAGATTTTACTATGTTAAGACAAACTATGCCTTATAGTGGGCAAAACTTATAAGGGCATACAATATAAATTTTTGCCATGAGGCAAAATTGGTTTCTCTTCCACCTTGCTTCCAGCCCATCTCTTAACACTACTTTTATTTCACTAAATATAGTCCATCTCTCTTGATATTTCAGTAATATTGTAATTTAAAATTTACTCTTCTAAAATAAAGAATTAGGGATGTGAAATTGATTTTCAGAATGTTTGGTTGCAACCTCAGTTTATTATACAAAAAAACTCTGTACTGTTCTCCAAATAGTTTTGCTTGCCAATTCTCTGTCCTACTGTAGGTTTAAAGAGCTCGGTTTATTAAAGAGTTGATGAGACTTCCTGCTTGAAGGAAACATTTGTGATCAATGTTGCTGACATATAATCACTGTAGTGAAGAAACAAATTTTCTCAACCCATTTAATTTATTGCCTTTTGCCTTTCCAATTTAGTTGTAGCTGCTATTGCTACTTGCCTACTTCTTCTCCATAGTTTACTCTTTTATTTTAAATATTATTTTTATATAGAGAAATGAGTATTTAAAATAGCTCAGACTTATATTGATTTCATCTCAACTGCATTTATGTAGCTGATTTTGAAATCCATCATTGTTGATAGTTATAGCTCAAATAGGAGAGAAATATAAGATTGGTGAAGAAAATGAACAACCTTAAGCTACATGAGATGATGTGAGGGATAATTTCGTCATAATATTATTGATTTAAAGTATTGAAGGGAAAAAACTAGGGGTGGCCAGTGGGCCGAGGTCGGGACCGGCGGGCGGGGTTTGACGGGGTCGGGTCGAGTCAGACAGGATGGGTTTGGCGGGATTTGCCGAAGTCTCGTCCCGGTCCCGATCCCGTCGGAATCGGGTCGGGATCGGGATCGGGTGATTTTTTTTTAATAACATATATATAAAAAAACTCAATAATTAAACAAGATAGTGTAATAAAAACATCTTAAGGTTGATTTTGTGTCTCTTATATTATTTAATAAACATATGATTTTTTTGGTAATACAAATACAATTGTCAAAATTGCAACTTTGTGGTGTTGTTCAAAAATTGCAAATTACATAGTAAAATTGCAATTAAAAAAATTACATTTTGAAAAACACATGTTCTAGTTTCTTGATAATTTCTCGTGGTCCTTCGGTTGAAATTGGTATTTGTTGGTCAAATTGCTCCACGTCGCTTCCACCACCTTCGTATAAGATTTAATTGTAGTTTTTGTCTTCTTCTTTGTTGATCTTCGGTTGATCGCACCTTCTCTGCTCCGCTCGTATCCAGTCTCTGAATAATACTACAATCTCCAAGCTGTCTCCGGCTAATAAGTGTTTGTGCTCTCATATTTGATATCTGCCGGCAGAAAAAGCACTTTCAGACGCCGTTGATGACGCTTGAATGTTCAAAACATCTCGGGCCATCATTGAAAGTGTCAAAAATGTCTTATCATTCCCCCTCTAGTATTTCAGCAAGTCTTCACGTCATTCTTCATTGAGAACTGCTTGGTACGGTACAGACCCCTGCAAAACAAAAATATCAAACTCGCTAATTTGGTTAGTAGTGGTACGGCCGCACAATTTATTTATGAGGCTTTCAATACTAGCCGCAGAAACAACATATCTTTTGTGAGGTTGTGTTAAAGAATAATAAGATAGTATGGAAGCCGGTAAGTTGCTAACACTTTCTTGTTGGTAAAACCTATATTTTTTTTTGCATTCGCCTTCTACGCTAGACAACACTTCTTCTTTAGTTTGTTCAATAGGTGGTGGGTGATTTGGATTTTTTGGACTTGGAGATGGTAGTACGTCTATACAATCGTAAATAGTTTCAATAAGTGATTTAATACCGTTTATTTTAATAGTCGAATTTAATACAACACCAATAATATAAATAGTGGGATTATGAATAATTTTTTTTTTATTTTGATAAATATTTTTTTAATAGTTGCCTTATAAACTGGTTTTTCCATATATTTACTAAGATTAAAAATATTAGAGCTATATAAAACAACATAGTTGAAATAGTAAGATAATATATACCGATAAATTCTTTTGTTGCTTGAAAAAATTCTCTAAAAATACAATAAGTTCATAAAAATTTCCCCAATCGCTATCTACAACCATATCAGCTGGATTTTGATTATGAGAGTTAAAAAATAAAGTTATAGGTTTTCTATAGTCATAAGCAGCAAGTAGTTGCTCGTATAAAAAATTCCACCTAGTGGTACTTCTTCTGAAATTTTCTATAAGGTAGTTGACAATCGTGACAAGTTTTTTTTATATTATTTTCTTCGTTGTATTCAATTATTTTAAAAAATAAAGTTTATAGCAAATTATATTTTACTAAGAATGTCTTAAAAAAGTGATAGACCATCCTTTACAATTAAGTTATATATATGACACACACATTTTATAATGAAAATGATATGGAAAAGATGGAGTTAAACTATTTTTTTAAATTGTAATAGCATAATTGTTAGAAGAAGCGTTATCTAATGTAATAGTCATAATTTTATCAGTTATTTCGTAATAATAACACACTTGATAAATATTTTCTGCAATAAAAGTACAAGTGTGCCTATCATCTATATATCTATACGCTAAGATACGTTTTTGCATAAACCATTTTAAATCTATCCAATGACAGGTTACTGTTAAATAATCATGACCGTTAGTACTACGGTCTATATCAGAAGTGATAGTCGCTTTTCCATTAAAATGATATAATGAATAACGTAAATACTGTTGATATTCATGTGTGAATTTAAATACATCTCTCTTAATAGTTGATCTAGGAAAATCGTTAAAAGCAGGATTATACATATCTCTAATGTAATGAATAAAATCGGGAGATGAAGGAAATGAAAAATGCAAACCCTCCACATCAACTAATTTTGTTATTGCTTCCCTATCTCTATGTTTATTGTATTTAGGGCCTACAATCCCCCCGTTATAGGGTTAATTTGACCATGTATTTGGTTCGGGACAATATCAGTATGTGAACCTTGTCCCGATGGAGCGGACGTTTGCGCACCCGATTTTGAAGACTCGTATTAGGCATACCTAACTGGATGTGCCCTTGATACGTGTCTTATTAAACCCCGTCTCACCGTGACCTTTTCAGTTTTAAATTTTAAAACATCTTTACAAAATTTACATCTAGCTACTTGATTCTCTACGTCCCTATCAAAAAATGTCCATGCATATGATTTTAATGTTCGTTTTGCTGGACCTCATCTCATACTAGGAGCAATAGGAGGCATTTCAGTTGAAGGTGCACTAGTGGGTGTGTTGTCATCTACATTAGTGGGTGTATCATCTATATCATCGTCTAAATTAAAGTCTTCTTGAGTTCCAGAAAATAGCTCATCGTCTAAATCTAATGGTATTGTAGGAAAATGTTCAGTATCAACAAAATCATCCTATGGAGGAATATGATTCTGTCTAGAAATAGGACCCTTGCCCTTGTTGCCCATACTAGAAGAAACATGTACGTTTAAATTCTTCTATTATAAATTTATAATTATACTAATAAATAATTAAAGTAAATGAAATTAAGTGCGCTAAATAAAATAAACAGACAATAATAATTTAATGAAGGAATGAATGTACCAAACGCCGACGTAACGTCGACGTGTAATCGAGAGGTTGAAAATTGAAACTTTGCTCGATGGAAGATCCTCAAGCTAGTTGCCAACTTCACTCCCAATTCCCAAATGAATAAATAAAATTGAATATTTAGTAGACAATGTAGACTTGTAGAGATAGATTGAGAGATTAGAGAGATTGTAGGAAGATTTGTAAGAAAGATAAAGAGAAAATGAGGTATTTATAGTTGAGAAAAATGGCCGTTGCACAACGATCAAAATGTAAAATGGTCGTTGGTGCAACTGTTATTTTTGCAAAAGGGGGTTCGAGTGGGACCGGGATCAGGTCGGGACAGGCGTGCCTGGGGTGGGTCGGGACGAGACCATGTCCCGTCCCGGTTCGAGTCACGATACCGTTTTTTTTAAAAGGTCGGGTTCGGGCCGACCCGGCCCAATGATCAGCCATAGAAAAAACTAAAATATTGAGAGATGTGAGAGCCAAAAATTAAACACAGCCCAAAATAAGCACATTTGTGCCAATGTCCCGCGAATGAATCCCTACAAATCGTACACGAGAAAGTCCCGAAATGGAGGCCCATTTCACCTTGACCCATATAGCAGCCCGTTTACTTTCAGCCCAAAACCCAATGACCTATTGCCTTCAACTTTTCTTGTGCAAAGGGAAAAACACACGAACAAAACTCTGATCAGTCCAATAGATTGCTGTTTTTCTCAAATCGAAGATCAACTATTCCGACATTGAACGTAAGTTTTTATCTTCTCAAACATTTTATCAAAGAAACTTGTTAAAATTAATATGTACTTCTTTGTCTAAATGATGATTTTTTGCAGGTGATGGAATCAGCACCGGCTAAAAGTAGCTTAATGAGTCCCGAATCTGATATTCAGAGAACACAGTATGCATTCTGTTTTACTCTTCGTGTGTCGTGAAATTTTACAGATCCGAATAGCCTTGTATTTGCTGTTTTACAAAATTAGGGTTTTGTTTTTACTTTATTCTCCCTAGGTCCAATTTAAGTGTCTTAGTTTGACTGGGCACGGAGTGAGAGACTTTTGAATCTCAAACAACAGCAACAACATACCTAGTGTAGTCCCACAAGTGAGTTTTGGGGAGGGTAGAATAGGATGTACGCAGACCTTAACTCTATCTCTGTGGGTAGAGAGTCATACTTTTGAATCGGCCTTAACTTAAAGATGTGCGCAGTCCTTTAAATCTGTGGTCTTAAACTTGTAATGTAGAAAGTTGGAATTGAAAAACTTACTAAATATAGAAATATACAATTTTTTTGGTACAAACCAAAAAGGAAAGTAAAGATACTTAAATTGGGACATTATACTCCCTCGGTCCCAATTTATGTGTTATAGTTCAAGTTTCGATAGTCAAACTTTTTAATTTTAACGGTGAGTTCGGACATAGATCTTTATGGTTTTTTGATAGAAGAACATCTAGACACCTCAACTTGGTTTCAGTTGGCCTTGTAAACGCCCCAACTTTGAAAATGCACATATAAACACAACTAAATTTAAGTTGTCTAGATGTGCATTTTTAAAGCTGAGGTGTTTACGGGGCCAAGTTAAACCAAGTTGAGGTGTCTAGATGTGCATTATCAAAGTTTCAAAGTTGGGTGTTTACTTGCTGGTTGAGGCCAAGTTAAAGTTATGCCTAAAATTTACATATTTGAAAACTAAGTAAAAAGTACTAAAAGTCACAATAATTAATATTGAAAAGGCATATGAAAAAGTTACAGTCAAAGAAAATCTCACTTGACTCTCGAAATCCGAATAATGCTACATAAATTGGGACAAAGGGAGTAAGAGTTGAAGTAGGTTTTATATTTTTATTTTTTTGGTGTTATTCTTAGTGTTATTAGCCAGGCTTAATTTAACTGTTCTTTGATATGTGATGTTTAAGAATTTTTGAATACAAGAGTTACGGGTAAAATTAATGCTTTTCAAGCAAAGTTTGTTGATCTTTTCTTTGCGTGGTGGGGATGCCTTTGGCGGATTTAATGTAGTTGTTTCATAAACATATATAAAGGTGCTGGTTTGACAAGCATTGGATATCCAGGAAAATATTTTTAGTGCAAAAATACGTTTTTGATTGTTTTCCGTAGTTTGGTTAGGTGTAAAAGTAGGTGACATATGGTAGTCATACAAGATGGAAGAATATATGGTATGCAGATATTTTCTTGCGATACCTTTTGAGTATTAAAAGTAGACAACAATGTTTAAGCCTTGGTTACCAAATGATAAGAGTAAGAATTTGGATACTCATAAAGTAAAATGACTTGTGCTCATAAGTAACAACATTCATTTCCCCTTTTAATGCATTTGAAGATAGTTTTATCTTGATGTCTTCACCGGATTTCTTATTTGTGGCCTATGGTATTTTGAACCTCTTATGTTTGCTGAGTAGAAGGAATGAGGTGTCGGATTAAGTTTTGATGACATCTGTGGCCCTTAATGGATTTTGCTGCTTAGGTTGCATCTGGTCCATGAAGGACTTGACAAACTGTATTTATCTGTTTCAGTTGTTTATGATTTTAACCTTGTGTGGTTGTTGGACTTCATCATATACACCAAAAATTGAAAACCAAAGCATAACAGAGGGTGAGAGAGGTATTAAGATTATTTAATGAGTAGGAGAGTGGTATAGGTACTAAAATTATTGACTGAGAGAGTATCTGTCTTAAGGAAGGGAGGTGCAGCTCTTTGTATATTGCCATCTTCTTCTCTGCATGCATGGCAGACATAGTTATATGTTTCAAGAATACCACTAATGTGTTCATCAAAAGAATTCCAATAATGCCATGCAGCAATTTTTCTGATCGGCGAAGAAGTTCTCTCCCTTTCTTCAACAGTGAAACAGAATAGATTCTTTAAACTTTATATTTATATGCTCACTCGTGCAATTGTAATTTTCCCCCTTATAACACCTCGCTTACTTTGCTCAAGATGTTTGCAATTTTAACTTGTATTGTTCTCAATAGGTTTCCATATGTGACTGGGACATCAGTAGTCGGCATCAAGTACAAGGATGGTATTCTCTTGGCTGCTGACATGGGAGGTTAGCTTCTAAATCATAGATTCTGTCCCAAACTCCCAATCAGTTTTATTTTTCATTGATGTTGGAAATTAGAACTCCTTTTTCCCCAAAAAAGTATATTTTACATGGTTTCATCACCAGGGTAAAGGGATAGAGTATTGAAACTTGGGAGATTCTCCTGACCCTCCTAACAAATTTTCTTTTGACGTTTTAATATTATCTGATTCTAAGTAATGACTAATTTATTCATGGGAATAAGTTACAGTACTGTCACTTCTGAAGGAAAAGGGAGCTTTTTCTAAATACTGAACTTTGTATTGAGTAATGGCTGCAATTGTTGCCTCCATAAGCATGCTATTTAGAATTTGGAGATTGGACTAGTGATTTACTACCACGTGACATTTATCTTTTCCAAGTTGACCATGTACTTAGCGGTGAATACCATAATTCTGTACCAGGAGTGGAGGGCATGTGGCGGAATATGTTTACACATTCATTATAGCTCCAAGAGAAACATTATCTTTCTTGTAGTTTCATGTTCCAGGATTGAGATCTGATATTTGCCATCTTCTATTCTCATAAGATGGAAGCAATAGTTTATCTATTGCCCCTTTCAATCCAAAAAGTAAAAACCCCAAAAGGAAACAAAATAAGCGCTAAAAGGAAGAAGGATGTGGTAGATGGTAGGTTCACCAAGTTAGATCGCGAGTGTAGAGAAACAAGACTATTACCAAGCTTTCCTTTTTTGGTGTTCCAAAAGGAGTCTTACATATGATTTTCATCGACCTCGAGAAGGCTACAATAAAGTCCGTAGGGAGGTTTATTGGAGATGTTTGGTGGCTAAAGGTGTACCTGTGGCGTACACTAGGACGATTAAGGATATGTATGATGGAGCCAAAACCAGGGTACAGATAGTGGGAGGAGACTCGGAGCACTTTCCTGTGATGATAGGGCTGCACCAGGGATCAACTCTTAGCTCATTCTTATTTGCCTGGTTAATGGATTGACTGACGCGACAAATTCAAGGGGATGTGCCATAGTGTATGTTATTTGCAGACGACATAATCCTGATTGATGAGACTCGAAGCGGGGTGAACGCTAAGCTGGAGGTTTGGAGACATACTCTGAATTCTAAAGGGTTCAGGCTGAGTAGGACCAAGACAGAATATTTGGAGTGCAAGTTCAGCGATGGGAGCGACCGTGAGACAGGCGTAGAGGTGATACTTGATGCTCGGGTCATTCCAAAGAAAATCATCCAATGGAATGGAAAGATTGATGCCGATGTCACACATCGTATCAGGGCATGGTGGATGAAATGGAGGCTTGCATCGGGAGTCTGTGCGACAAAAAGGTGCGACAAAAACTAAAAGACAAGTTTTATAGGGTGGTGGTTAGACCGACTATGTTGTATGGGGCGGAGTGTTGGTCAGTCAAGACGTCGCACACCCAAATGATGAAAGTGGTAGAGATGAGGATGCTCAGATGGATGTGTGGGCATACGAGGAGGGACATGATTAGAAATGATGATATCCGAGGCAGAGTCGGAGTGACCTCGGTGGAAGACAAGATGCGTGAAGCGAGATTGAGATGGTTTGGACATGAGTCGAGACACAAATGCTTCAGTGCGGAGGTATGAGAGGTTGGCTATGTACGAGTTCAGAAGGGGTAGAGATAGACCGAAGAAATATTGGGGTGAGGTGATTAGACGGGATATGGAGCAGACACAACTTACTGAGGACATGACCTTAGATAAGGGGTTGTGGAGGACACATATTAGGGTAGAAGGATAGTAGGTAGTCGATCGTAGTCCTACTTACACTTACAAACTGGTTGTTGTGGTGGTATTACTGTAGGCATGCTTAGCATATCATACGAATAGACGTAGTATTGCTTCATAGTCTTCTCTAGTTTTATTTCTGCTATGCGTTATTTAATGTACTTGGTTTATCTCATTTATCTGCATTAGTTACCGCTTCTCTTTCAGGATGCGATATCATGGCGTATTCGCGTTTGCTATCATCATTTTCTTATTGTTTTAAATTTTTGATCGGGTCTGACTGTTTTTTGCTTTGCTTGTCCTGAGCCGAGGGTCTCTAAAAAACAGCCGCTCTACCTACCACGGTAGAGGTAAGGTAGATGTAAGGTTTGTGTACATTCTACCTTCCACAGACCCCACGTTGTGGGATTGCACTGGGTATGTTGTTGTATTGTCCTGCGACTGGTGTATCTTGCTACTTTGCTGTCTCATTTTCCTTATAATCCTGCGTCGGATACATTTCTTTTGACCCACGGGTCTATTGGAAACGTCTCTACCCCACAAAGGTAGGGGGATGAGGTCTTCATAAATCCTACCCTCCCCAGACCCCACTTGTGGGATTACACTGGGTATGTTGTTATTGTTGTATTCTCCTGCCGACCGGCAAGAGAGAGGTTATAGTTTTATCCTTAACCTTAAGTGGTGTTTGGTTGACGTGGAGAAAATAATCTCCACATTAAATTAACACTGTTAATAATTTCTTTCCACATAAAAGTTGGAGTAGCATTATTTAATACAATGTTGGTTCCACCTTTTCTTTTCAGCATAACTTTGCGGAATCTATGTATTACTTTAGGAATTAGCATTTCAGACAACGTAAATTCAGGCTCTTATAGTTGTGGGAGAGTGCCTCAGATAATTGAAAATATACTAGGGTCTAGCTCTTCAGAACTGCTAGCTTTTTTCCAGAAATTAGGCATTGGAGATTTACATAGATAGCAGCTGTCTTTAGTCAAGGTAATTAGATAGCTAAATGTGAGAATGGTATTAGTGTTGCAATTTCATCTAGCTCAGCTGATACATGCTAGAGATAATGTAGTACAGTAGTAAGTGTTGTCATATTCGGGGTTTTCCATTTACAGGTTCCTATGGTTCAACAATACGTTACAAGAGTGTGGAGCGATTGAAACCAGTGGGAAAACACTCCCTTCTTGGTGCAAGTGGTGAAATTAGTGATTTTCAGGAGATAATGAAGTACCTTGATGAGCTTATGTAAGTCTGTTCTACTGAGGACTACTCCCTGTTATTCTAGTTTATTGTTATTGTTATTGTTTATATGAGTTTTGATGGGCAACAATTCAGCCTATCTGTGTCTGTTTGAAAGTTCTTTGTGACTTCTGGTATTCTATGGTTCATGGATGCAGCTTGTATGACAACATGTGGGATGACGGAAACTCCTTGGGTCCCAAAGAAGTGCATAACTATTTAACACGTGTGATGTATAATCGTCGCAACAAGTTCAACCCACTTTGGAATTCACTTGTACTTGGTGGAGTGAAAAATGGACAAAAGTATCTTGGAACAGTAAGCACAATACATTTAACTTGCACTGTTTTTAGATGCTTTGTCATGATTGATTCCTTAGTGACAGTGCTTTTGTGGTTTTTTTTAATTTAAATTTCTTCAGGTTAGTATGATTGGTGTGCATTACGAGGACAATCATGTGGCTACTGGATTTGGGAATCACCTTGCGAGGCCCATTCTCCGTGATGAATGGCATGAAAACTTGAGTTACGAAGAAGGCGTTAAGTTATTGGAGAAATGTATGCGTGTGCTTTTGTATCGAGACAGATCTGCAGTCAACAAGCTTCAGGTACAGTCCTTCTGGGGTTGGGTAGAAAGCGTGTGCTTAAGAACAAAATCAGAGTGACACTTCTAAACCTGCCAAGATGTGTTCCCTGAACTACTTTCGTCGAACCTGTAGTTTATGGGTTTCCAAGTACTTATAGTTTTATTTCCTGATTATAGTTTTGATTGTGGGTCTAAAGCTCTGAATTTAGTGTTTGTTGTCATCTCCACAAGCACCAAAACTTAGATCATTTAACTCTGTATTTTCATAATCTATCACTGTATTCCTTTTCTAAAATACAAAATAAAAATCTACCACTTTTTAATTCTAAAATTTCTATCACAGATCTTCCTATTTGATTTTTTAAGCAACGTAACTATTAATCTACTAGATATGAACAAGAAGACAGTTCTCTAGTGGAAGCAGAACTCATATTTTGATCTTCAAAATCCATAGTATTTGCTTCCTAGATTTGCTCCATGTTGGTATTTTAACAGGAAAGAGGGAAACAATAATGGTAAGGTTTTTGGCTCGGGAAGCTTGAACAGAAACTTGTAGAACTTGCTGCAAACTTTCATTTGTAGTTGAATATGGTGATCGGATGCCTAGATTGCCTTATTGTACATAATTCATCTTCTCTAAACCATTCGATTAAGCTCCTTAGATAATAAGACTCTGAGATTTGTCTGCTCTGTGTTTGTGATTTCATTCTGACTTCTCGCGGATTTGCAGATTGCAAAAATCACAGAAGAGGAGGTGACAATTTCGCAGCCTTACTCATTGAAGACATTCTGGAATTTCTCTGCTTTCCAGAATCCAACTGTTGGTGCTGAGGGTTCATGGTAATGACTGGCTGCGAAATTGTCTAGGTTTGATGAAGGAAATACACAGGCATCATGTGTTGCAGATTTTAGAACTCGCTATATCTTCATGGAAGCGATGTTTGACAGAACCTGTACAACTTGAATTTTCTATGGTGTTTCTAGGCTTTTTCCTTGTGTAAACTATTTAGACATGCCACCTGATGTTTCACTTTTCCTTCACTATGTGGAATCTTATCTTCCTAAGATGTACTGTGTTTATGATAAATTGCAAATTCATTTGGCATGCCATGGCTTTATCAGTTATAGAACACATTGAAGTGTCATCTGGTTGATGTATTTACCAAGTTCATGGCAGAAGTATGCTCCTTTTACCTACTCTTCAGCTATGTTGACTTTCAAAATGCTGTTCAATTCCTCAAGAAATGCACTATTTCTGGAGGATCCGATACATACCCAAAGGTATTTTTGATGAGTTCGAGCTATGTATCTGATGCGCACCCGGAGGCATAATTTTATAGAGTCGGAGCAACATAGCTTTTAAGAGATGCTTCATTTTACGGTTGTCGTTATTGAGCATTGTTTGCGATCTCAATTGTTGTGATTTTAAGCTTTTGACAAGCTACATATATGGGCATCTAGGACCATGCTTGTGCAAATTCTCTTCACAAGAATGTTTATGTCAAAAACATCCTTGGAATTTTTTTGGTTCATCACATAAATCTTTCTTATGTTATTAGAACCTTTAAATGTTGCTAAAGAACTTCAAGGTTAAAACTTTCAGCAAATGAGCACTGACAAAAACACTTACCTCTAAAAATCCAAGGGTGAAACGGAAAGGGGTGGGGGTGGGTGGGTTTCTATATGAAGTTAGTTAAATTTGATAGAAGATTTCTTCACTTTTAGTCAATAGTCTCGAGTTGAAGCCTTGACAATAGTTTCTGATAGGGAGTGCTTTGACTTTTTATTAGCCTTAGGTAGTGCGAAACCGAATTAGTTGAGACTTAAAAATTGACACCATAACTGCACCATAAAAATGTGAACTTACAACCTTTAACAAACAAGACATTTCAAAGTATCATCCCCTTGCAACCAATTATGAAGTACAAATTCATAAAACAGGTTGAGATTCGAGAGGAAAACGAAAAAGAAAAAGAAGTGGAAATTAAAGAACATTCTTCGAGATGTTGAACATTGTTCTAAACATGCAATGGCTTGTGTCGTGATCGACTTGCATTGAGAACTCTCCAGACAGAGTCGTGAAAATTCCATCTAATCATCTTAGATAACAGAATAAAAAAAGATATATATATCGAGCAAGGATGATGAAAGCAGCCTTCATAATCCTTGACTTAATTAATAATGTTGACACGTCACTCGACTCACTTCGATTGCAAATAATATCTTACCAGGATCAATTTAGAGTTTTAGACTCGGCGAATTACCCATTTCTTCGAGAAAACAAAGATGGTTGTGGATTGGTAAGTGCTTTCCTTCTTAATAAAAAATCTCGAGTTCGAGTTCTAAAAATGAAGTCGCCTTTGATTGAAAAAACTTTACTCCGAACTGTGATTTTTTAGGAGCCGTTTGGGCATAATTTGAAATCATGAGATGAAATTAGAATGATTTGAATTTGAAGTTTTGTTTGGACATGCAATTTGAATTTCTTTTAAGTTGTATTTTTTCTTATAGACATAAAAACTCACAATTGTGAAACCATTAAAACTCTCAATTCTTATACAATCTAACCAAATAAGCAAGTCATAGTTCATAACAAAATTAACACGCTACTAGAAGACATTTCTAAAAGATACAACATCAATTGATCAAATTTTAGTTCAATAAAAAAGAAAATTTAACATGAATAGAAGTTAATGAGGTTGGCAAATGTTGGTGGGAGTAATTGTTAAAAATATCCTACAAAATTGCAAATTAATATTTGATATAAATGGTTGGTAAACACGGTTAGTAAGTATATCTACCAACTCATGAGTGTTTTTTTTTATATAAAATATAAATTTATATGTCAAATTTTACATTATAAAAATTTAAAATCTTAAATCACGCCTTTTTGAACAATTTTGAATTTAAAATCATAATATAAAGTTGAAGTTGAAATTAGCTACAAAATGCATAACACAAGTGCCTATTTAAAATCATGATTTCATATTGCATGTCCAAACGACTACTCAGACTAATCAGATCCTACAACAAATATCGAATACCGCATAGCGTGTAAATCCTCTATTGAGGTTTGCTACGTGGGATAATGATACTTGACAAAGAAGCCAAAGCCCTTTGTCCAGCATCATCTCTCCTGCCTAGCAAACCTATTGATGCTTCTTCCTTTCACAAAATTTTCCAAGTAAAAATAGTGTTTTCTCTTCCTTTCTTTTCCCTGTGCAATTTTAAGAGGTGACCAAGTTTTCAAATTAATTAATCACAGTTCTACTTTTACCTGTCTTTTCGTTTGGGTAAATAATTAAAATCGTCCACATTATTGGTATATCAATTCCAAAGTAACAAAAGAAACTAAATTGGAAAAAACAAAAGAAAGGAAGGGAAACCATATGTAAAGTGGAAGCTCTTTGAGGTCCTATGAATATGACTTGGATTTCATTTTCACTGTAAGAATCTTTATTTGTTTTATTATAGCCATTATGATGTCACCACTCATGCGTCACTCTTTTAGTTGATTGGTTGGTTAATTTAAAAAAATGACATAATTTAAGGCAACTACCTATAATAAGTGAAATTAACATGTAACAAGGCCGAGTTGTAATAACTGTGTCAAAATTCATTTACACTGTCAGTAGATAAGATTAAGAGAAAATTATCCAGTTTGGCAACCCACAATAAAATAACTATTACTAATATTAGCCCAAATTATAAAATGCTACAAAATCTGGCCCTAAATTCTATGTTTTTTTCCAATCGGCTATTGCCTAGGGAGATATCAATGATTCGAGACATCGTCTATGTATCTTTTCAAGTGTACAAAGTGTTAAAAAAGATTGAATGTTAGTCACTGCTCACGCACCGCTGAAGAGTTAAAATGTACTTTTATTTATCAAATATAGTTTGACTGAGATAAAACATAATTAGTAATAAAAAAGAGTCAAAATGAGTTCTACCTTACTTGTAGCAGTGAATAAGGAAGCACAATCACGTGATAAACATGACCTTTCTATTCATTTGTCCTCACTATTTAACTCCATCTTCATTCATTTGTTCCAAGTTCCAACTTCTACTTACAAAAAAATATGACTTCAATTAATAATTGCTCGGAACACGCCAAAAAAAATATGTTTGAGTCGAGGCTTATCAAAAATAACATTTCTATCCTCACAAGATAGGGGCAACACTTCGTACACTTTATCCTTCTCATACCCCACTTATAGGATTACACTAGGTATATTGTGTTGTTATTATTCTTTTCTTTTATGGAAAGACCAATCTTGAGAAAATAAATATAGCAGAATTCCTTTTTTCATGTCTCGTAAAGGCATCAAAATGTGTTTAGAACCACATGATGAAAAACATCAAAAATGATATTTGACTAACATGAAGTTTAAAAACGAAAAGAAGACTTTTGAAATTTATGATTCAAAATAATCCTTAAATATTATTGTGGTTGTAAATCATCTCATAGAGTTAAATTACTTTTAAATATAAAAATATGAAATTTTTTTTAGATCGACTAAAAAGAAAATTTAAAATGAGACACATGGACTAGCTATTTTTTGAACGTTTCCGAAAGTGATAGAAAAAGTGGACGCAAGACAATGAAACAGTAGAAATAGAGACTTCTGACTGATTTGAACACTTTGAGTTTGAAAACATTTGGTGTTGACAATTTTCTTGGAAATTATTTGGTGAAGCTTAATCGTGATTTGAACTCATTTGAAGTTGAATCCATGCAGTTTGGTTCGAAAACGACATGCACCATTGAAGCTCGTTTAAGCTTGAGCTTGAAAATTTGGGATTTTTAAATTTAAAGTTATTTCGAGGGTGTTATAGATTTGACTACATTTTAAGGAGTTTGAATCTCAATTTTGGAATGATTTGGTGGATATTTAAGATGGTTTAAATGGAAAATTGAGCCGAATTAGAACACAAAATGTTGTACATTTCCGTAGTAAGCCCATAATTTAATAGTGCATATAGTAAAATTGGCCCAGTTTAGGAGGTTTAGAGGTATTACGCCTAAATTAAAATGTTAATAGCAAATAATAGAAATCATGAAGCTTAAGGGTGTGTTTGGTACGAAGGAAAAATATTCTCCACGGAAAATGTTTTTCTAGATTTTTTTTTAAAAACAAGTGAATTTCTTACTTATTTTCTAGTATTTGCACTACAAGAAAGTATAAAATTGACAAAAAAATATATTGTTGCTAAAAAACGTAAATGGCAACAAAAAATTAATATTTTGTTGCTAAAAAATATAAATGGCAACAAAAAAATAACATGTTGTTGCGAAAACTTTTTGTATCGGAGGTTATTGCAACGGCATGCAATAATTTTTGTTGTTGCGAAAAGTACTTTTGGCAACATCATCCAACATATGACAACAAAAATGTTATTGTCAAATGTATTTCTTCTTGTAATGTTGATAAGTAAACAACTTTTTAAATTTATCCCAAGGGCATTGATATGTAGTCTAGTAAAACACTATGAGGGTAGAATGTGGTGAGGTAGTGGGGGTTCGATGGTGGCGGGGGTGATATGGTCAAGGAGTGAGGATTAGGGCGTTGGGTAGGAAATATAATAAACTTGTTATTCTCCTAATTAAACTTATTTTTCCAACTTTCATTAGAGAAGTCACTTTCTTATCTTTAACGAACTTGTTTTCCTAGAAAAAAATATTCTTTTGTTGAAAAAATTGAAACATATTTTGTAAAGATTATTTCCCTTCAACCAACCAAACCCTAAATATACAAAAAAATAAAATAAACGCATGTTAGAATAGAAAACTTACTTTCACTAGGGCAAAAAAAAAAAAAAATGAAAATGAAAATAAGGGTTTAAAATTTTGAAAACTGAAGTGGCCGGTTCCACTTTTTCTTTTTCCCATTAGACGTTTGATATTTCGAGTCTGACTAATCCAAAATCATTCATGATGGAAACTTGAACTGAGACCTCTGATTAAGATGAAGTTCAACTTTTTTCAAATATCCCCCTTATAACCAATTGAGCTGCCCAAACGGACTAAGTTCAACTTCATTCTTATATGATAAGTACTATCTTTATCTTAATTTATATAATGTAATTTGATTGAACATTAAATTTAAGAAATAAATGAAGAATTTTGAATCTTGTGAGCGAAAGCAAATAAAAAAAATTTGTCTAGTTATAAATCATCTCGTTAAATATAAAATGTAAAGTTTAAAATTAAAATATTATCAAAGTGGGAGTGATTAAAAAGAAAAATGCATATTATGTACATGTAGTACATATTTGTTGGAATAGTAGCTGCAACTTCAAGTATTAGAATGAAACGCCGTCAATGCAAATTGTTTGTTTGTGAGGAAATTATAATCAACATTCTGAATTGTTTGCCCTTAAAATCGCTAGCTAGATTTAAATGCGTATCAAAGAACTGGCGAAAGTACATTGCTCAAATATACCGTTGTCGTCTCCAGTGGCCTCAACCCTATCTAATCGTTTTTTTTTTACGTAGAGAAACGTTCACAAAGTCGTTTCTTCTTCTCTTCGAAGAAATCGCCACTGTTAATGCGTACTAATTTGGATGATTCAGTCAGTTTTATCGGCGAGAGAGTGTATGTTGTTGCTTCTTCCACTTTTTCAAATTTAAAACTCATTTTCAGATTATTATTTTTCAAAAATATGCCCAGCATAACCAAACACTGTTGAAATTTTTCTTTGAAAAAGATTTCATGTCCAAACGGTCCCTTAGACTAATATCTAACAGAAAGTAGTGAAGAAAAACCAGAGTGCAGTCTTCTCGGCAAAAATATTTAGTGGAAGCCTTCCTTCTCTCTATTTTAGGTTGTGAAACTGGATCTTGCTGGACTCCTTTTATTGGTTTGATCATAAGCTTTGAAAATATTATATTCCTACCAGTAAGAACCAACATGATCAAGTTATTGTAACTGGTATTGAATTGTTTCCTCTAAACTTCAGGTATGGTGTGTCACA
This sequence comes from Anisodus tanguticus, assembly GCA_034509755.1. Taxonomy (NCBI): domain Eukaryota; kingdom Viridiplantae; phylum Streptophyta; class Magnoliopsida; order Solanales; family Solanaceae; genus Anisodus; species Anisodus tanguticus. Next base: position 4,321,305 of record CM067549.1, on the reverse strand, counting down.
GGACATCATTAATTAGTCGGACTGAATACTACAAACACGATAATCGAGTGGGTAATTGTAGAGCTCCTGAATAATCATGAATTGTAAATTGTAGCAGTGGTGGATAACAATGTAGAAGAATACCAACTATCAAAAGCAAATACTTAAAACGAGGGGTTGGGTTGTGAATGAGACGTTTTCTTTACTACGCAATAGCCTCAGACAATCGTCAATAGTGGGTGGAATGTCAATAATCTGTAGGTTTCGAATAAGCCGCACCTAGGTTATTTTTTTGGTCCGAAAGAAAGTAATTATATTGACTATGAAACATCCTTCCAGGGAACATGATTCTATCGCGCTAGTCGCATGGTTGTTTCCCGTAGGATAGGAAGAATAGAATTGGAAGATAAGAGGACATTTGGAGGAGTGAAACTGAACTAGAAAAAGGCCATTCTCTCCGGCATCAACATCCTATAGTATGAGAAATCATAATCAGCGTGAACAGAATAAAAACTTTGGCCCGCTACTTGGGCATTACAAAAAGGGCACGAACAATAAGACGTTTCCTATTTAGTTTGCTTCGAACAGATACTGCAAAAACAAGGGCGAACTGTCAAAAATCATCCTTTTACTTCCATCAAGTGCTGCTGCGTCGATCTCTACTTGGCCAAATGATTTGCCAACATGTTTTGTTCCCTGTAAGCATGCCTGATGGTGGGGTCAACCAACTAGTTGATCAAGTACCTGCAATCACGAACATATTAGCATAATGTAAGTTATCAACGAATAACATGTTAAATAACGTCCTGTGCATGTAGAGATATGTCAACTGGAGTGAAGCCATGGCGGTATGGGAGCCTTGATCCTTGCAACAAGGCCTCTAGTTCAGCGTTGATGTTGTTAACTAGAATCCGAGTAATACAATCAACTTCGGAGTTACGGAAAACACACCACCAATGCCTCCATGTTCCGTATTATACTAACATAGTCCTGATTGATGAGACTCGCAGCGGAGTGAACGACAAGCTGGAGGTTTGGAGACAGACTCTGGAGTCTAAAAGGTTCAGGTTGAGTAGGACCAAGACAAAATATTTGGAGTGCAAGTTCAGCAACGGGAGAGACCTTGAGACAGGTGTGGAGGTGAGGCTTGGTACTCAGGTCATTCCAAAGAAAAGAAGCTTCAAGTACCTAGGGTCTATTATCCAAGAGAATGGAGAGATTGATGACGATCTCACACATCATATTGAGGCAGGGTGGATGAAATAGTGGCTCGCATGTGGAGTCTTGTGCGACAAAAATGTGCCACCAAAACTTAAGGGCAAGTTCTATAGGGTGGTGGTTAGACCGACTATGTTGTATGAGGTAGAGTGTTGGCCAGTCAAGACTTTGCACATACAAAAAATGTGAGTTGCGGAGATGAGGATGCTGAGATGGATGTGTGGGCATACAAGGAGAGATAAGATTAGAAATGATGATATCCGGGATAAAGTGGGAGTGGCCTCAGTGGAGGATAAGATGCGGAAAGCGAGGTTGAGATGGTTCGGGCATATGCAGAGGAGAGACACGGATGCCCCAGTGTGGAGGTGTGAGAGGTTGGCTATGGATGGGTTCATGAGGGGTAGAGATAGGCCGAAGAAGTATTGGGGAGAGGTGATTAGACGGGATATGGCACATGTGCAACTTACTGAAGACATGACCTTAGATAGGGGGTTTTGGAGGACACAGATTACGGTAGAAGGGTAGTAGGTAGTCGAGTGTAGTCATACTTACGCTAACAAAATGATAGTGTAGTGTTATTACTATAGGCTCGATTAGCCTGTCACACTTATAGGCGCATTAGTGCTTTATAGTCCCCTGTAGTTTGATTCATGCTACAATGTGTTCTTTAGTGTAATTTGTTTATCTTATTTAGTTGTGTTAACTACTGCTTCCTGTTGTTAGAATGCACTACCATGGCGTATTCGATTTTATTATATGTATGTTCATAATGCTTTAATTTTCTTGTCTAAGTCTGACCATTTCTCTTGCTTTGCTTTGTGAAGCCTGTTTTGCCTGTGATTATGCTTTATCTTGAGCCGAGGGTCTTCCGGAAACTGCCGTTCTACCTATCAAGGTGGAGGTAAGGTCTGTGTACACTCTACCTTCCCCAGACCCCACGTTGTGGGATTTCACTGGGTATTTTGTGGTTGTGGTAAGTTTGTAACAACCTTTCAGATTATGTACATGTCTTAAGGGGATATTAATTGTATTAGTTAGCCTGTGATTAAGCTCAACTTGTTATGGAGAACAAAATCATTATAAATATGTGAATACGTGCTAGCCTCTCCAAGATCCTAGCTATACATTCTTTTCCTGCTTCCAAACTATTTTCTTTATCTTGCTATTAGATTATTAGTGTCTTGATCAACCAGCGCCTCCCATACTGGTATTTCCTCCACCATCCAACCTTATCTTTCTCAACATTTTCTCTGTGTTCCTTCTTTTTTTATTTTTTATTTTATAATCATGGCATTCGAGTCAACTTGTGCGCACTTTAATTAATTCCACACGATACCTACTACCCTCCCACCAGCAAAGATGTCAAGTAACTCTGTCCACCGATGGATAAATGGGAAGAAATTAACTAGTAGTTTTTAAATCTTCTGAAATTTGAACTTAGACCTTATGGTTCTAAACTCACTTCATTAATTAGAGGACGCACCGGTGCCTTGGTTTTCCAGTTTCTCCTCTAACGGTTTAAAAATAAAAGGATTTTATTACTATTTGCATTAACTTTTTATTTTATTAGCTTGGTATATTTGTCTATTGGCAAGGATGTCATTAAAGAAGATCATATCACTCGAGTCTTTCGAAGTCTTCCCACTTTTATTGCATTTTAACTCATTTACCTACAGAAGATGCACACATGAAGGCTGCCTCCTCCCACAAGGCATTAGCTTGCACACTAAAGGCAATATCAAACTTGTAGTTCTCATCACAATTGAAATTACTCTTTAGGGAACAAAACAATTGAAGGGAATGTGGTAAACATGTAAAGACATTTCAATGTATGAGGAAAAGGCGTGCCAATTGACCCGATATTAATGAAACTTTTTTAAATATCTTCTTGAAATTCTTGATTCGCCGCTACGCACCATACGACTCACGAGACCCCTATTTCTTTTCATTTTCTTCTTATTTAATTCTATCATGCGTTTTTTTTTTTTCAGTTAAGCATCATGATTTCAATTCTTTCGTATGAACTTTCTTTTAAAAAAAATTCTATCTAGGCATAACACGTCAAAAGGTTGTAAAGTTGGTCAATTTATTAGGTGCACTACTAAACTATTGATGATCTTAATTACCTTAATGGACCTGAAAATTTGATAATTTAGACCTTCCGGATAATGTAAGTTGATGAATGTGATCAGTGAACACTAATTCTAACAAGATTAACGTCCTTAGGACGAGGTCCCATTTCTATATGTAAATATTAGAGACGGCCCTTACAAACTAAGTACTACTTCATATGATGATTTTTCTCACAATTCTAATCCAATGAGGTCCTTTTTGTGCTTCATGTACCTTATTTTCTTTCCCGTACAAAAACCGTACACAAAGTATTTACCTAATACGATTCCTCGTTCAATTCTTTTAAATTCATTGAATTCTTTTATGTGCTCGAAAATCCCTTTCTTCCCCTCCCGCTCCAAAGAGAAACTAGGACCATTTACTGGAAGAGCAAGATATTCAAACTAACAGTTATTTCAGCCAGACATTTGTTCATTTGTTGGCTTATTATTGAATAATTGAAGTGCAAATGTGCAATATGATAAAAGTTGTACTGGGATTCTTATGGTATAGCCATAAGGGAAAAAGATTTGCATGAAATTGTTTTTGTGACAACAAGGCATGGCGTGGAAATGGAATCTTTGTGCAATAAGTTCAATGATGTTGGGAAATAAAAGGGTACATCCATCACGGTTTGGACCCCATGGAATGTAATCCAATAGATCATGTTCTTTAGGTCCCATCACCCCAAATGTTCCAACTTCTTCTATTGTACTTAATATGAACAGTATTATGTTTTATTCATGATTCTTTATTTATTTATTTAATTTAATAAAGTTTTATTTTAAATAGACCATTTGTTCATATGTGTGTCCTTTACTTATATAGTAGACGATTTAGTGTGTTTAGCTCATGCGCGGAAGATTAAATTGTCGGTTCTTATAAGTGATAAAGTTATGTTCACAATCAAAGATATAACTGGACAAAATATCTTGATGATTGTAGCACAAGATTAAAAATATTTTTTCTTGATTATGGGAATGAACTTATTCCAACTTCTTGTACTAGTGCATTTTGTATGTATTGAACGGACCAAGTAGAGATAAATGTTTTTGTACTCAACATATAAAATAACTTCTCTAGCTCATTAAATGAACTTATACTCTTAATCTTGATATGATTATTATAATCAATGTGATTTGTTCATTATTTTGTTATCAAAAGGTATGACTCAATTATGAGTCAATGTATTCCTGATAAGTTGGATAGTAGCAGAGAATATTTGTGAAATAATAATTAGTTGATAGAATTCGTGTCTCAACCTTGAGATTGATGATACCCCTTTATGGATGTTTATAAGTTTTCGTGTGAGAACTCTGCAGGTGGATTTTGTATCCGTCACATAAAATAAATTAAGTAAAAGTGTAAAGAATTAAATTAGTCAATGAATTAAATTATTAGTAATTTAATTTAATTGATCGGTATCTATAATCTTAACACGAGGAGTTAAATAAATATTTAATGGAGAATTTTGAAATTAAATAGAGGAGTGCAATTATATTTTTTAGTGGAATAAATTATAATTTATTGTGGTGGATTAATTCATTCATATTTCGAATTAATACCACAATAGGAAGTCTCTTGATTAAATATGTGGTCCCTACTGTTGTGCCTGAATATTCTAGAACAAGAAAAAATAATATTCTTTTGGGGCAAGAAAAAGCCCACACATTTTGGTAGGGTTTTTACCCTAAAACGTGTGGTATATATGTGAGGTTTTTCAGCCCCAATAGACTCACTATTTTTTCCCTAGCCGCAATACTCTCCACTCGAATGTTCATAAGTTCAAAGGATATTCAGGATACATGGTAGAAGACTGTGGAACTGGCGTCCGCTACTGTTGTGGAAGATTTGTGTCAAAGCTTCAAGATGTTAATGCTTCTATCTAGTTTATAAATTATATTTGTAAGTTGATCTTGGTTGTTAGCTTCCAATGTATGTATGTATGTGTTCTATCACACACATCGTGGCGAGTTAGAAGTTCATGGAATTTGTCACTTTTCGCTTCTCAAAATTCATAGTACATGCATTTTAACCATTGTTTCAAGATATATTTTATTATTATATTGATATGAGATTATGACATTTTTCCTATAGTTCTCGAATATTAAATGTTAATTTTAAAATATTAAATTAATGTTATCTAGTTTAGCTTCGGCAATTAATTAAATTAATTCTCGAAAAGCAAAATGTGATAAGTACTTTGGGACGGATAGCGGTATCTTTAAATGTAACCTAGATATGAGTAGTAGAGAAACAAATAAATTCAACAACATATTTAGAATTAGAGGTCTGAATTTAAGCTTTAAAAATAAAAAAAATATTATAATAAAAAATATTTTCCTCTTTAATAAGCCTTACGCCGTATATATACGAATTAGTCAAAATTAATCGGAACTCCAATGATTTTATTGTGCTCTAAAAATAGAATTGATCGTTTGAGCTGTGAGTCTATGATCAAGCAGTGATAAACGAGAGATGAAAAAGAAATGTTTGAAAAATGAGGATTGATGTGTGTCACCTAGATGCAAAGTGTAATTTCAGTAGGATTTTAGTATTTTTCATACGGAACAAAACTTTTATATTAAAAATTATTAAAATTTCAATAAATATTAAAGAATTAAATATTGGTAAATGAGGAGGATTGATAACGAGTTCACATAAATTCAGTAATTTTTGTCTAAAATTTATATATATTAAAAAATTATTAAATATTTAATAATAAATGTAATTATTATTGTAGTACTATCTCGAATTCATATATTTGGTGTTTTGAGCTTTTACATTTAGTTCAAAATAAATAATATTTACATAATTTAAAAAGTATTAATTTTTTTGAAATTTATCCTCTCATTATTTAAGTAAGTGGACTTCTACCTAACCAAAAAACTATATTTAATATGGACTATTTAAATAAAGGTAATTTAGTAAATATAACTCTTATTTTTTAGGAGTGAGTGGATTTCTTAACGGATATGCTCAAGCTAAAAGTATCATATAATATGGACCGAAAAAATATTAACTTGAGGTCACTATAAAAATAAATTAATTTTAAATTGCAAACCCACAACTTCAATAGTATAACAAGTTTGATAATATAATTAAACTTATTAAATTTAAATATGAATCAGCTACGGACAAAGATAAGTAGTAGGTAGTACTAACTGAACTGTGCGTTTTGTGCCCACTTCTTTAAGTAAAGAAAATGAAAGGTGGTGCACCGAATGAACTATTTATCTTTTAATCAGATGTCTCGAATTCGATATCTAAGTATAAAATTTTTTGGTAGGAGCGCTTCCTAAATGAGGCCATATACCGTGCGAATAAGTAAAGGTGCTTTATATAGCTGCTTTTAATGCTTCTTCACCTTCTCCCTGTCTTTTATCTTCTTTTCATTTTCGTTCCTTCTCTATCATACTCCCTGAACACTAAATAATACCAAAAAATCCAAATCAATATTCACAAATTGTCTTCCTCTTCTCTTTCAAGAAAACTTGTTCAAGAAAAAAATGTCATCATCCAGCTTAAACCATCAAGCAAACAATGGGCTCCCAATATGCCTTGCAGGGATCATCCGTCCACTTCCTCTCTCCAAAGAGTAATTTTTCTCTTCCCTCCAACCCCTACCCCCCCCCCCCCACCACAAAATCCCCTCTTTCTTCTCGTATAGATTTACGAGTTCTGAATATAAAACAATGATCTCAAATGTTAGTAATCGTGTTCTAATTTAATTTTTGTATATATTTAGTAGATTTTTTAATACGTAACATGGTTTAGACCAAAGTTACTGGTTATATAGTTGTGTCGAGCCAGTGAATTGAAGCCTGCATCCGCCCATTTCTTCTCGCACACACACGTTAGAATTGTTGGAAATTTGCCTTTGGCGGGAGTTGCGACCGACCAACTTTAACGGCTTAAACACTAGTGTAACGTATGTTGGAGAATCCGGTTCTTCACACATGCATGATCTACTAAGTACGTAGATAACCGTAAGGCCAAGAATCGTCAAATTTCATTGAGAAATGAAAGAGATATTGGTTCACGAAGTAAGGTGTTTGAAGCATGGAAAGTGTGGTATTGTGTGTAATTCTCCCTCATCGGTAGAGGAAGAAAGAATTGTTGTGTATATAAGATTCGAAATTGGTTTGGGGTTTGGGACCCCAAGCGGTATCCCATGTGTTTAAAGGAGGGAGGACCTAGATGTGCTTCTGTTCGAGGAAAGACCACACGCGCGCGCCGCCGCCCGCCCGTCCCGTCCGGTTCCGGTTCGGTTCCGGTTCCGGTCACGGTCACGTGGGCCGTGGGTCTTCCGATATTATCTTTTTGGGCCGTAAAACTTTGCGTGCGTAAGTACGTTTGATCCCGAAGTTTCGATATACGTTTGGACCACAATTCTTTCGTATGTGCGTTTGGTCCCCGAAGTTTCAAGATGTACGCTTTTGGTCCCCGAAGTTTCCGTAAAATCGAATTTCGACGGTCAAAAACAGAAATGCCAAGCACTCAATTCAGCCATTTATTTTGGCTGAATTACTCCTCCTATAATGGCCAAAACAAGTTGGTCTTTCTCCCATTATATGTTGGTGACTTTACTACCTCCATAATGGCCATTATTTGGCTATTATGGAGGCGCTTTTCAGCAAGAAAATGCCCCTCCCTCTCCTATATAAACACCCCATTACACCATTGTTGAGCACTAAGACATATGCACGAAAATACATAAAAGATGCAGTAAAAAAAGGCACGAAAATACACAACCGAAATAGTTTTCTTCCTACAACTTCCAAGCATCATTTCGTTACTCAATATTCTTCACGGTAGCTCTTGAGTTTCCTTTGCTCAAGGGTTCCATTGCTGTTTTATCTTGGGAGACAAATTGTCCAGACGTATAAAGGATACATACGGGGCAATATTGTCTTAAGGACAGAGTGCTACACTCGACTCAAAGAAAAAAACATTTTACATTTTTCCGTTTTCTACAAAACTCGGAATTTCCAGCTTTTACTTATGTAACGATTGTAATTTCGATTCCATGTTGAATTATTGAAATCTTTATTTATCCTTTCGAATACTTGTAATAGTTAAATACTTCCCGTATCGCTTTATAAAGTACCATAGAGCAAATCTCCCAACAACTTAAGACAATATTTGTATTGTATTACTATTAGTGTTCGAAAGATGTCTGGTCAAAAGTTGTGTGACCAAATCTGGATATGGCAATGGTTTTTTGGTAGAAGAGAGTGATGATGATGAACGTGTTCATGGTGTCACCGCTACCAAGATCGGTGGGAACAAGCGCTCTCGAGAGCCTCGAGGATGTCAACTCGGGACAAGAGGAGAAGATGAAGATGTTATTCTATCTTGTAGCGAAGGCCTATATCCGTCCCATACAAAGGATCCGAATAATGGTGAGAAGGAAATGGACACTCGTCCGATGAAGTGACCGAAGTGAGCCGTAATCCGAAATTGGAATAAGTATTTTTCTTACTTGTCAAGAATAAGGATTAAATGATAAGTATTTTTCTTACTTGTCAAGAATAAAGATTAAATTATGTCTCGATTAAAAATGGATTAAAGTAAGGAGGAATATGAAAATAATTTATATTCCTTATGCTTTAACAAATCGAAGTTTAATCTCATCTTCTTTTCCGTTTAAAGATTGGATTTTGTAAACGACTTAAGAAGATCCGTTCTTTTAAGTGTAATTACTAAAGTGTGTAAAGTATGTTCGCACATACGAGGGAGTAAGATCCACCGACCGTGCGAAAACTCGTTACCACTCTTAAGTAAGCGCCAAGAATTATCTCGGGCACCAATCATAACGGAAGAAGTCTAAAAGTTAATGACGTTGAGCCTCGTCATATTATTTGACGAAGATCCTTCATAGGATGATATTGGACACTCAACCATACAAAGCCTCCGGCGACTAGAGTGGGCCAAAATTCCTTTGATAGGATGATATTGGACACTCGCTCATACAAAGCCTCCGGTGACCGGAGTGGGCCAAAATTCCTTTGATATGATGATATTGGACACTTAGTCATATAAAGCCTCCGGGCGACCGGAGTGGGGCCAAAATTCATTTCATAGGAAAAGTAATGGACACCTAGTAAGGTGGGCCGAGTTTCTGTGTCCCGAATGATCCGAAGGCCTAAAGAAAGGCAAGAAAGAAATTGGACACTCGCCCGCCAAAGCAACCGGAGTAGGCCGAGTATCTAGATCACAAATGATCCGGTTACGCCCTAACCACGGCAAAGAGGTTGTTCATGTGAAGCAACGCCACCTCTAAAGTAGAAGGGCTGGAGAGGTTGTCCTCAATAGGACTTCAAGGAATGAGATCACTCTAAAAGAGGTGATACATGTTCCTAACTTGGTTAAAGGACGTTGTTGGTCAAATCGATTTGAGACTAGTCCAACAAGTCCGTAATAACTAAGAGTGGTACAATATGTCTATAGCCAAATGAATGATATATTGTAATCCGTGCATCTATGACATCATAGATTAAGACACGTTAAATAGCAAGTCATTCAAAAGCTAACGATGTTGAGATTGTTGCCTATCGTCGACATAAACCCTCAAAATGAATGTGAGGTAGACGAAGAGGCAAAATCACCTTTCCAAATTCCGTCAAGGGAATAGCGAAAGAAGCACCGCTCCTCTAGAACTTAGTCACACCTACTTGGGTGATTGAAGTTTATACAAAATAGAGGGGGAGACAAGTACGTTGTGATCTTCATTGATGATGGTACAACGTATGGAATCCTTTGTTTATTGAAAAGCAAAGATGAAGTTGTTGAAAGCCTACAAAGCGAAGTTGAAAATCAACTAAGCCTACGGATTGAGAAATTCGTAGTGATAGAGGGGGAGAATGTGAAGCATCGTTCATTAAACGAATGTTCATTTTCACCTCGCCCTAACGGTGTTAGCCAAGCGCGAAGTCGTACGCCCAAATTATGAGGGGTAGCTTGGTAAAAGATGGGCTACCGAAACAGTCAAGTTCGACCTAAGATCGTAGATTGCATATCCACCGGATCCGCAAATAACAAGAGTGTTGATCGCTCTTGGCGTCAAAGAATGTCGAATTCTTTGGAGATAACTTTCCTTGGAAAAGGAAAAGGAGTAATTGCTCAAGGTTAACAAGAACCCGCGAGGGCTCGACCGTCCGAACTAGACGTTCCGTATCTTCATGACTCGAAAGTTGCTTTCGTCTATCCGAACTTAATATTCCGTATCCGCAGTAACTCGTGGATTCTAGATGTTGAACCAAGACGGAGCAAAGAGGGGACAAAGACTTGTTCCATTCTTCTAGCTTGTATGGTTGAGAACGAACCATGGACAATTAACAAATAATTGTTATCTCCAAAAGCGCCGCTTTGGAAAGAAGCTAAAGGGAGAAATAGATTCCATATATAGAACCATACGTGTGTAATAGTTAATCTTCCTCCGGAAAAGAACCTTTGGGTTGTAAAAAGTGCTCCCCCGTGAGTAGCTTCACATCCAGGGCCATTGTAATCTTACATGGCATGGGTGTTGAAAACCTTCCAAACCGGAGAGTTGGAAGAAGAGGATCGAATTGGTTTGCTTAACTGTTTGGCTTCTTCCCGAACTTTCATTTTGGTCCCCGAAATGTTAACATTTTGGTCCCGAAAGTCTAAGATAAAAAGAAACAATGAATCCGATCACGTAAACATTGACTCGAAGTTAGAAAGCCAACAAGTTGGAAAACCAACGGTCTTAGAGTGAAAATCATATTGAAACAAAGTCTCGATATGAAAGATATGAGTATCACAGATGACATCTTAGGAATTGGATTTCTAAGACATCTAACGGATCGGTCGATAGTTGACAGCCTCGTTGAAGCCACCAATGGATATGAATCATAGAACCGATTGGAATCATGGTGCACCCATAGACAAGGAGCGATATGCTCGTGTCACGTGTAGTTCAATGTATTGTACACACTACAACCGACCCGGTATCGTCCAACAAACAGATCGCCTTGAACTAAGGTTCACCGATGATCTTAATACATGATCAATAGAAGGCGTTAAGTCGTATGACGATATCCGAATTATTCGCTTATCTACGGATTATAGTATTCTCGGATGTCCAGCGGTTCGAGAGAACACAAGGTGATGCAACCGGACATCGATCCGAAGAACACCAAAGCCACAAGTAAACGTGTATGGTGGTTCTTGGAAAATCCTCTAAGCAAACTTGCATCGACCGATTCATGATGGTATCGGAGTTTATCGCTTTATACAAAGCATGAAAGAAGTTGAGTAACTTCACGACTCATTAGAGGACGTCCCTTATTGGGAGAAACCCGTGCCTTCAAAGCAATTCTACATCGTGGCTAGCCGGTCGGCTTTAGGAAGGACACGGATGACGGCGTCGGACATATCCGTCGATCCGTCGGAGACATAAGACCGTATGGCGCTTGATCATCACGGGTGTCACTTCCTTGTTTACAAACTAAGGGACTACCCGAGATCAAGTGTTCTCGCCTGTCTAGGGGAATGGGCTTAAAACCCAAAATATACGGACCAATACGGTGGAAACCCAACCTTACGAACCGGAGATCCCAATAATTTGGTTCAATGGGAAAACTAAGTTGTAAAGGTTCGTTGATCGCGGTCGAAGCATGAGCACTTCGGATAGTGATTTCGAAAAGAAACACCAAATCCAAAGCCGTTCCGCGATAGACGTTAAGTGCTATCTCGCAGATGGGTAAAGGTTAAGTTTTCAAAACCCGTAATGATCCTCAACAGTTGAGGTTAGGTCTTTGGGAAACTTTTAATGGTTCCTAACACTTGTGAAGTGGGGTATAGCAGATACCTTGTAGGAGACCACCTATTTAAGTGCGAGGACGGCCGCCTCAAATTGAACGCACTTAAGAATCCAAGACGTTGTCCATGGCCAAAACGGACAAAACATTACGAAGAAGAGAGTAAGGGAATTTGTTGTGTTGGTACCGTTGTCTTGGCTTACACTAAACACCGACGGTTCAAGACATCACGTTCACCGCGCAAAGAAGTAAGTCCGATGGTATTCAACTATGGAAGGTTCAAAGCCGAGGCTACCTCTCCTTATGCAACATCGGTCCGCCGAAATATTGCCGGAAATGAAAAGACACCATGTGAGTGCGCCAAAATCTCTTTCAAGAGGGGATTGTTGGAAATTTGCCTTTGGCGGGAGTTGCGACCGACCAACTTTAACGGCTTAAACACTAGTGTAACGTATGTTGGAGAATCCGGTTCTTCACACACGCATGATCTACTAAGTACGTAGATAACCGTAGGCCAAGAATCGTCAAATTTCATTGAGAAATGAAAGAGATATTGGTTCACGAAGTAAGGTGTTTGAAGCATGGAAAGTGTGGTATTGTGTGTAATTCTCCTCATCGGCAGAGGAAGAAAGAATTGTTGTGTATATAAGATTCGAAATTGGTTTGGGGTTTGGGACCCCAAGGGGTATCCCATGTGTTTAAAGGAGGGAGGACCTAGATGTGCTTCGGTTCGAGGAAAGACCACACGCGCGCCGCCGCCGCCGCCGCCCGCCCGTCCGTCCGGTTCCGGTTCCGGTTCCGGTTCCGGTTCCGGTTCTCGGTTCACGGTCACGGGTCGCGGGTCGTGGGTCGCGGGTCTTCTCGATATTATCTTTTTGGGCCGTAAAACTTTGCCGAAGTACGTTTGATCCCAAAAGTTTCAGATATACGCTTTGGACCACAATTCTTTCGATGTGCGCTTTGGTCCCCGAAGTTTCAAGATGTACAGCTTTGGTCCCCGAAGTTTCCGTAAAATCGAATTTCGACGGTCAAAAACAAATGCCAAGCACTCAATTCACCCATTTATTTTGGCTGAATTACTCCTCCTATAATGGCCAAAACAGTTGGTCTTTCTCCCATTTATGTTGGTGACTTTACTACCTCCATAATGGCCATTATTTGGCTATTATGGAGGCGCTTTTCAGAAGAAAAATTGACCCCTCCCTCTCCTATATAAACACCCCATTACACCATTGTTGAGCACTAAGACATATGCACGAAAATACATAAACAGATGCGTAAAAACAAAGGCACGAAAATACACAACCGAAATAGTTTTCTTCCTACAACTTCCAAGCATCATTTCGTTACTCAATATTCTTCATGGTAGCTCTTGAGTTTCCTTTGCTCAAGGGTTCCATTGTCTGTTTTATCTTGGGAGACAAATTGTCCAGACGTATAAAGGATACATACGGGGCAATATTGTCTTAAGGAGAGTGCTACACTCGACTCAAAGAAAAACATTTTACATTTTTCCGTTTTCTACAAAACTCGAATTTCCAGCTTTTTACTTGTATAACGATTGTAATTTCGATTCCATGTTGAATTATTGAAATCTTTATTTATCCTTTCGAATACTTGTAATAGTTAAATACTTCCCGTATTGCTTTATAAAGTACCATAGAGCAAATCTCCCAACAAGAATATCTGATAAATTATTAGGAGAAGCGTATCTAGGATATCTGAAACATGGATTCACCGCTAAAGAATGGAGAAAAAAGAAATTGCTAAGTCAGAATTGATCCTTATTCCTTTGAGTAAATAACTAAACATTCAACCTTTTTGGAGCATTGGGCCAGCGGACAATATTAGATCAATTCTAAAGAATATATACATAAAATACTTAGTTTAGCGAAGAGGTCATGGGTTCATGTACACCTTAATTTACTTAATAAATCCACACCTGTTAATAAATAGAAGGAAATCTAGAATCAGAGTCAGTTGGATCAAAATGAGTATATATATATATTCACAGTATATGCATATATAGTTCATTCCAACTAAAAATAACAGGTTCAGTTACATATGAATATTCAGGATTTGAATTTAATGAGTTTTATATTACGGATTTTTAGCAATGAACTTATTATATTTGTTGAAACTTTGATAGTTTTTCACTATATAACTTTGTTTCCTGTGAATTCACTTGAATATCCGTAGAACTCACCCTAGATTCACATATGTTTGATAAAATTATTTTCTTCTATTCAATTTGCAGGATGACAGATCACGATGGAAGAAGGGAGGCCATGAAACAGCTAAGAGTTCAAATGAGAGAAAAATGGAATACAGATCAAGTGAGAAGCCATGGAAGAGACTTTAGAGAGAAAATAAGTGAAGCTGATGCAGAACTTATTGCTGCTCTTCTTTCTGATCTCTGTTTGGCTTGTACAGCAAAGGCTGCTTAAACCTAAATTAGAACAAAGTATTTATTGGGTTTTATTTTAGTTCCTTTTTGGGGAGTTTGTGAAATATTTGGCTTAGATTTGTGTAAGAACCTCCTAATGAGATTTGCAATTACTCGTTCATATTATTTGTCTTTCTAAGAGTCTGCACATTAGAAAGTAGCTTATGCCTAGGTTTATTATATTTAATAGATTTGTGTGGCAATAAAAGCTAATATTATTAAAGTTTTTCCATGTGTGAGAATACACTTGATATGTTGTTGTTAGTTATATGTTTAAACGTCTCACTTAATTAATGGATACTCCACTAATTGAATAAGTAGTGGATCGAGAAAAATATTCCTATGTATTTGTCATGACAATAGTTGCTCCAGAATAGTTGTCATTGTAGAAATTAATGGGTTTTATTGAATTTTACCCTAATTAGAGTGAGCATATATAACAGAGTAAGATCAATTTGGTGAAAAATCAAAGAATAAATAAAAATAACTAATCAAATGACTCTTGTTATTAATGTTTTCTAAAAGAGCGTGCAAAGGCTAATATGACAAGCAATGACTTTTTTCTTTTTAAATGTTTAATATTTAAAAAAATAGTTTATCAAGTTCGACTAATATTTAAAAGTGGAGGCAGATTTAAGCAATCTTTTGAAAATTATAATTTGTACAAACCCAGGTGGAACATGCTTTGGTTAAAGAACACATGGTTTTCTTTTTAAAAATGATAGTCTATTACAAATACTTTTAGTACAATTGAGAAAAGAAACGATAGAATGGCAGAATGCTTGATATATCTTGTTATTTTCCATACTACATGAATTCGACCGAAGAAACAATTTTCTCAAATTCTCAGCTTATTTGTCGAGTATGGTGGCTAAGAAATTGAAATGTCGAAGTATAATGAACAAGAGGAAACGTTTTAAACAACATGAGCGAATTCTTCAATGATAAGGACATATTTGACATCACATCCAAACAGAGGGCTAATTGTTGATTTATTCTATTTTTCATAGTTGAGGACCAAATCTGGTCATTCCATTATTGATTCGAGCATATGACCACATTAAGGGCAAAGTTATCTTATTTCCAATAGTTAAAGAGGCAATTTATGCTATTTTCTCATTATTCAATGTCCAAGAGAAGTTAGGGGTCGTCCTCCTTGGGGTCGTCCTCCTTGGAATCGACAAGTTATGCATATAAAATACTTTAGTAAAGAAGACTAACGACCATGTGACTAGGGTAACAAAAATTACTGAATTGTTTTTTGCTCGCATAATACGAGCAAAAAAATTAAGTTCTCAAACATACAATTCTCTAAATTCTCCAGCAATATGTAAATTCCTAACGTAGTTTATTCAAGTTCTTGAATCACTTTCACCCACCGTCCTAACTCAAATGCCCAACACTCAAAAATGAAGAAATTTCCAACTTATCACTCTTTCAACAAAGATTTCTACCATTTTTCCTGTGTGGATCTAACAAGTAGAAACTGTAATGTGTGAGTGTGGATCCACAGCAATGCGTGTAAATGGCAAATTTAAAACACTATGTGCAGAACTCAAAACATGAAACAAGAACCAAAAAATAACAGACCAACAAATCCAATCAAAGTGACACCTCCCAGCCTCAAATGCTTTCAATAGAACAATAAATAAAGAGGACTGAAGAGAATTAAAGAAGCAAAGACTAAGTACCAAGGTTAGAAACACCTAGAAAGGGTCCAAATGACACAGGAAAGAACTCCTGATTCAATTTGAATCAGACTGGTTAGTTCTACACTACAGGAAAAGGAAAATAGCGAGAGAGGAGCAATTATCAATAACAGAATAAAAAAGGAATTACAAAAGGGAATAGTAGGAAACAAGATGTCCAAAAAGCACATTAAATTAAAACCCTCAGCAACTCATCTTGAAATTTGATATAAACCAGACAGGAGAAAGGCATCCAGAGTGCTATTGTCACTGCCCATCAAGCAATCTGGACAAACCCAAATTGCTCAATAACTCCACTATCCTCAAAAGAGGCTAGAGAACCGTGACACGAGCTTCTGGAGCCATATCTAGAACTGGTAAAATGTTCAAAACAAAATTGAAAATAGCTAATGCAGTTAAACAAAACTAGTTCATCCATGCAGAATCCCATCAAAAACACTCACTTCTTCTTTTGAGCAGCCTTGGTGACTTTGGCACCAGTTGGGTCCTTCTTGTCAACACTCTTGATGACACCAACAGCAACAGTTTGACGCATGTCCCTCACAGCAAAACGACCCAATGGTGGATACTCAGAGAAGGTCTCAACAACCATAGGCTTGGTGGGAATCATCTTAACCATACCAGCATCACCATTCTTCAAGAACTTAGGCTCCTTCTCGAGTTCCTTACCCGAACGCCTGTCAATCTTGGTCAAGATCTCAGCGAACTTGACGGCAATGTGGCAAGTGTGGCAGTCGAGCACTGGTGCATATCCATTTCCAATCTGGCCAGGATGGTTCATGATGATGACCTGGGAGGTGAAGCTGGCTGCTCCCTTGGCTGGGTCATCCTTGGAGTTTGAGGCAACAAAACCACGCTTGAGATCCTTAACAGCAACATTCTTAACGTTGAACCCAACATTGTCACCGGGGAGTGCCTCCTGGAGAGCTTCGTGGTGCATCTCAACAGACTTGACTTCAGTTGTCAGGCCAGTAGGGCCAAAGGTCACAACCATACCAGGCTTGATTACACCAGTCTCCACACGACCAACAGGGACGGTACCAATACCACCAATCTTGTACACATCCTGAAGTGGAAGACGGAGGGGTTTGTCTGTTGGCCTCTTGGGCTCATTAATCTGGTCAAGAGCATCAAGGAGGGTTGGGCCCTTGTACCAGTCGAGGTTTGTAGACCTCTCAATCATATTATCTCCTTCAAAACCAGAGATGGGGACGAAGGGGACCTTGTCAGGGTTGTAACCAACCTTCTTGAGGTAGGAAGAAACTTCCTTCACGATTTCATCATACCTAGCCTTCGAGTACTTGGGGGTGGTAGCATCCATCTGCAGAAGACATACAACAAAATTAGTAAACCTCATAACATCAGTTTTCAATTGTCACAAGACACAATAAAAACAGACCTTGTTACAGCAGCAAATCATTTGCTTAACACCAAGGGTGAAAGCAAGCAATGCGTGCTCACGGGTCTGTCCATCCTTAGAGATACCAGCTTCAAAACCACCAGTTGTGGAGTCAATAATGAGGACAGCACAGTCAGCCTGGGAGGTACCAGTAATCATGTTCTTGATAAAGTCCCTGTGTCCAGGGGCATCAATGACAGTGCAGTAGTACCTGGTGGTCTCAAACTTCCACAATGCAATATCAATGGTAATACCACGTTCACGCTCAGCCTTAAGCTTGTCAAGCACCCAAGCATACTTGAAGGACCTCTTGTTCATCTCAGCTGCTTCTTTCTCAAACCTCTCAATGACACGCTTGTCAATACCACCAAGCTTGTAGATCAAGTGACCAGTAGTGGTCGACTTTCCAGAGTCAACATGGCCAATGACCACAATGTTAATGTGAACCTTCTCTTTACCCATAATGCCTAAGAAACTGCATAAAGCACATGATACAAAAAATGGGGGTTATCAAATGCAAGATTCACTCAAAAAAATGCCTGCAAGTACCCAATAAAGTGATGGAAATACTCTTCGATGCAAACTAAGGAAATCAACAATTTTGTGACGCAAATCATGTACATTATGAAAGATGGTGAAAACTGGTAATTATTAATTAACAGATCCATGTTCAGGTTTTTTGTTCAAGAAAAATCAACAAATCTAAACTACAAGCAATAATAAATCAAAATCCAAGTATAAAGCATTGGCCTCGTACAAAAGGGTGTAAAACAAAGTACCCAGTTCTTCAAAAACATAGCGTGAACAAAAACAAATGGTTTTGTAAAATAACCTAAAGCTATAGATTGAATCCAAGCCCAATTATACAAATATACAAGACATAAACATGCAGATTTGATCTCAGATTTAAAGCACTGTAACTTGTGACGCCAAAAAAGAATAAACTTGAGCTGAAAAATTCATAAATATTCAAATCATAAATCAAGTTTTTCAAAACATAGCATAAAAAGTTTGTAAAACAATCTAAGCTTTAGATTGTATATAAAAGACATAAACCATGCAGATTAGATATGAGAACGAAAGCACCATAACATACAATGCTGATAACAAGTAAAACTATATAGATTGAATTTCAAGCACATTTATACGAATACATAAGACACAAAGCATGCAGATTTGATCTCAGATTTAAAGCACATAACCTACAACACCGATAACGAGTAAAATCAAGCTGAAAATTCATAAATATTTGTATATAACATATCTTCAACGTAGGATCGACAAATCATAGAGAAACACAGACTAATTAGTTAAAAATTAAACTAAAAATTCATAAATATTCAAATCATATATCTTAAACATAAGATAAACACAAATCACAGAGTAACAGACTAATTTATAACAAATAAAACTAAAAATACATAAATATTCAAATCATATATCTTAAACATAAAGGATATACAAAAAATCACAGAGAAACAGACTAATTTTTAGTAACAAATAAAACTGAAAATTCATAAATATTCAAATCATATATCTTAAAAAAAGGATAGACAAATCACAAAGATACACAGACTAATTTTATCTTTAAACATAAGATAAACAAATCACAGAGAAACATATGAGTAATTTTCACATATCAGTAACAAAACACAAATCTATTACCAGATATTTGCATCGATATTGTAAAATCTGAAAGAATACAATAAAACAAAGAGAAAATGCAACAGATCTAACCTTTTAGAAGACGGCAAATGAGAGCGCTTTGCTAAAACCCTGGCCGCGTAGACAGAATGAACAACGCAAACCAGAAGTAGGGTTTCAAGTGAGCTCTGAGGGGACTTTATATAGGGGTGACAGCGTAACAGCTAGGGCTTGTTGTGCGCACTGTGTGTGTGTTTACATAAATATCCCTATTTTTTATATTATTTCCATAGCTAAATATGATATTATGTTACAAGTAGCTCCTTGATTTTGATAATTCTATATGCACTTAATTGTAATTATCTCGATAAATTTTGATAGATTGGATATTTTGCTACAAGCAGCTCACTTTGTTTTAACTTTTGATGGTGGGACTGTTAAAAATTAGAGAAAACATAAAGACAGAATAATGATTACTTTTTGCGTCGATTCAAAATAAAAGAGTATATCACTATTTGTAAATCATTAAAAAGAATAAATAACGGAAATACATTATTTTTCTTGTACATTCTAAACTAAAAGGGAAAGTAAATATTTGGTAGCTATTATAAATTTAGATTTGGAAGCAAAGTAAATATTCTAAAATATTTTTGAATTAAAAAATATATTTATTATTAATGTAGACCATAAAATAAAAGTAATTATTTTAAAAAGCTTAAAACATATTTACTTATAATATAAGATTAAGCAACTGATGAACTCCATCAATATAAAAGTGAAGCTGAACACAACTTAACAAGATTAAAATGATGGGGTAGCGAATATGAATATGCTTTTGAGAAATACATTTCTAATATGATATTATTTATCAAACAGCAAAAGGTTAAATATATCCTTTTACTATCGAAAAAGGATCAAATATATATTTAGTTATACTTTGGGCTTAAATATATCCCTATCATTATATTTTGAATCTAAATATACCCCTCATTCATTAAAATTGTTCAAAATAGACACCAGATCTGATATGACGCGAACAACTCGGTGAGGTCACCACGTGGCATGACACCTCACCACCCGGCCCATTTAGCCCTATGATATGTTAATTTTCGTACTACACTTTAGAGAAGTACTACACTTTGATTTCATTTGGGATTTTAATCCTCCTCTATACTATTAAATAATCTCATTCTTCACTTCTACTCCGATGGATAAACTACCGGATTCCGCCAGTGCTACGCCACTGTCTTATTATGCTAAATAAGTAAATGAGCATTTAATATTTCAACACAAAATTTAGTTGCTTTAACACATTTGTGTATGTGGATACTTATCAAAGATTTCAATTTTTGATCTTATTATGCTAAATAAGCAAATGGGTATTCACTGTTCGTATCTGAATAATGGTTGTTTTAACACAATTGTGTATGTGGGTACTTATCAGGATTCCATTTTTTGATCGTATTATGCTAAAGCAAATGGGTCACAACCACTATTGGCCACCCAACATAAACAATAAACCGAAAACTCTTTGCAACACAGTCGGAATTGAAACAATTACCAATACATTTAAGGGAATCGATCATTGACAATCTCCTCAAACTCTCCGCATTCCAACGGTACTGCACTGAACTACAACTACATATTGATCGACTCCTCCTTTATGCTACTGGTCCCACCCCCAAGCACAACTAATAACGATTTGGTAAGCGCTTCATCACCGCCGGCAGCGACTCCCAGTCCCAGAACCATCTCAGAAATCTGATCCCTCTGAAGAGGCAGAGGAAGAGAAAGGTGAAGAAGTGGAAATGGAAGAGGAAGAAAAAGGTGAAGAAGTGGAAATGGCGGAAATTAACAATGGGGTGGTGAGGTGTCATGCCACGTGGTGTCCATGTCACCAAGTTGTCAACTCCACGTCAGATATCCACCTTGGACAATTTTTACGGAGTAAAGATATATTTAAACTCAAAATATAACTTTGGATATATTTAAACTCAAAGTATAACTAAGGATATATTTAACTCCTTTTTAATAGTATAAGGGTATATTTGACCCTTTCCGTTTATCAAATATTGCTCATACACATCACAATTTAGTGAAATTGTGAAAAGAAGAAATCAAACGTTAAAGAAAATGATGAATGTCTTGTTAATAAGCTATAATTTATCCCAAAATTTACTGGAGAAATTATCTTTATGGCTAGTCAAATACTCAATCATACCATTTGCAAAATATAGTACATTTCACATGAAAAAGGAAAGGATGAAAGTTCAACTTGAATTACTCCAAATTGTTGGATTGTTTAAGTGCAAGTTTCTAAACCCAAAAGGGTAAAGATAAGATTGAAAATCATATATATATTGTTTTATAATATGCCACCAATAATAAAACATGTCAATTTCTGGTTCACAAATCATATAATCATGATATTCATACATATAATATTAAGTTCTTTGAAAATATATATATTCGTATAAATGGAATGTGGGTTGGTTGACGAATGATATAAAAAACCTCGAAGAAACACAAAAAAAATTACTCCTAATGAAGAGAATCCAAAATATAGCGGTCAAAGGACATTTACTTCCTTTAGACCAGATTTTCTAACATTATTATCAAATATAAGCCTCAAACTTTTAAATAAGTTATATCTTCCACAGAATCGCGATTTCAAAAAGAGATAGTCAATAGTAAAACATAATTCATATTGTAACATTCATAGAGTGTTAGCTGATCTTCCTTCGAAAAACAATCATTTAAGTTCTAAATAGATTTTCAAGAGAAAGATGATAGCACTATAAGGCAAGACTAGTTGTCAAGGGCTTTAGACAATGAGAAGATCTTAATTATTTTTGACACGCTTATAATAAAGATTACATAAATTATGTTGTAAATAGCCTTGGCTTTCGCATACGGTTTTAAAATCTATCAAATATGTTAAGGCAGCCTTCTTAATGGATGTTTGGAGGAAGAAATCTAAATGAATCAATTCAAAGGGATTCAAAAAATAAAATAAGATGTGTCGACTTGTTAAGTCTCTTTTACGGACTAACATAAGCACTCAACAACAACATGTGAATTTAACCATAATATATTGTCAAATGATTTCAAATTATGTAACAAATGTATTACAATAAGAAGTAATGACATCACAAATATAAATGATACTTAGTGAACGCGTACTTATAAGTTGGATATGAAGTATTTATGAGTTGCCTACTTAATTTTGGGAATTAAAGATTTAACATTAACTCAATTTCATTACGTTAAAATATTGCTTGACAAGTTCAAGTATTTAAATTTCAAAATTGCAAAGACTTCGACAAATGTAAACCTTGCTATTGCAACCATATGTCAAAGTAATTCCCAATTGAATTATGTTCGAATATTGAAAAGTTTGATGTATATCATGAGTTGTACACGATCAAATATAGTATATGCTATAAGTAATTTAATCAATGCACGTGTAATCCATAAAACTCATTGGATGGTTATGAAACCAGTCTTGAAATGTTTGCAACATACTCAAAAAATCTTTTTATTATAATGAATATTTCACGATTATTGAGGGGTATAGTGATGCAAATTGGATCACTGGATCAACAAAATTTAAATCCACAACTAGATATACTTTCACAATTGGTAAAGGAGCATTGTCTTGAAAATTATCCAAGCAAACATACATCGTTTCCTCTATAATGGAGATTGAGTTCATTGCTTTTGACAAGCGTGGTGAAAAGGCTGAATGATTCCAAAATTTATTGAAATACATTTTAATTTGGCCCAAATCATTGACACCTACACTTATACATTGCGATAATCAAATACAATAAAAAGAGTTGGGAGCGTTATGTATAACAGAAATCTCATCATCTACGACAAAGACATAACACGGCTAAACAAATATTTTCTAATAAAATTATCACAATTGACTATGTAAAAGTCAATTATCATGTCCTATTCACTTATCAAAGACTTAGTTAGAGAGACAATTGAAAGATCATTAAAGGAACATGTTATTTGGCCAAGAACATGTAAATCGTGTCTGTAATTTTACCTAGGAGACTAGAGATCCCAAGATCTAGATTCAATGAGAGCAAATAAAATTATAGATGACTGTTCAATATTAACAAATAACTCACCCCATATAGCAATAAGATAATGCTCAATACAAGGATAAAGTGTTAAGGCTTTTTAATGATTTCTAAGTTTGATATAACATGGTCAAACAATGTATCTATGATTTACACTTTTAGGATTCACCTACGTGAGTGTGAAGTGTTAGCCGTTTTAATGAGATAAAAATTTTCTAAATGCTCATGATACTAGACAGTGTTCATGGTTAAAATAAATACAACAATGAGGATCAATGCTAGTCAAGAGTTAATTGTGTGACTTATGTTTTCTAGGTCTACACTAAATTTTGACGGTTCAAAGATATCACATATGTTAACTGACCAAGTATATTCATATATATATATATATATACATTACATAAAGTTCAAAGAAAAACCTAATTATTCAGCTATAATTAATTCCTATATCGAATCACACAATTTTTTCTACATGATTTTAACATACGGTCATACCTCATTCATGTGGGAATTATTGACTTTTTTATTTGTGAATTGAGGTTGTCCACATAATCCTTCAGTTAAATTGTGAATGATAAATTAAGGGACTTTTGTCCCACACAAGAAGAAGGAAAGAAATTTGGTTGGTATGGATAGAAAGACAATTCAGTGAACGGGTTGCCTTTAGTCATCTTCACACTTTTTCACATCTCACTTTATTGGCTATAAATATTAAGATATTCTCAATTTTTTTATACGATATTTTGAAACTTTTTCCCTTCTAATCTGCATTTTTCAAACAAAATAGTTGCCAAGTGTGTGCGTTGCTCTATTTTTTTATTTCGTCAAAGTTTTGTTGAAGTATCGCTATTACAGTGTACTTTATTCCTTTCCAGCATAGGATGATAATTCAGAACCTTGAGCAATAGTAAGGAATTAAATTCCTTAAGGACATATAGTGCAATCTGCTCATAAGTTTAATTTCACTTAACTAACATTCCGTTCTTACTTATATTTTTACTTGTTCTGAATTCAAAAACATGACAACGCAAATATGTCGTCATTTTTATGTGTTGGCAAAGTATTTTAAATGTAGCTTTTGTACAATTAAAGAATCAGAAAAAGCATGAGGGCAACATGAAATACATGAATCATAAAATATAACAGTACAAATCTAGGAAGTTTGTACATGCGAGCAAACAATCACATGACCTTAGTTCAAAAAGTAGTGTATAAGGAGATACCTAAAATCAACCTGCACTTGCTAAGAGATCACTCCGCTCCACGAATAACTAAAAGGTAAATTCATCCTCAAGTCTATGTTTTTTGCTTATTTTCCTGGAATGAAGCATTACACATATCTATCAACAATCCACATCAAACAATATACCACCTATCGAAGGAAGTATGACTCGACTCTATTTATCTGCTTCCCATGAAATTTTAAACGAACAATCTTTGTCCAAGAACATGTCCAAGTTATTTTTTATATTATATGGGGTAGGAGAAGGGGAAATGGGAAGGGAATTAAAACGTGGGAATTTGAACCCTCACCAACAAGGTGAAAGTTCAGATAGTCAACCAACTGAACTACTAGATCCCTACATGTCCAAGTTATCAAGTAATTTATACACATTAATTTTCTCTATCTATAACAAAGATAACATATATTATATTATTTAAGTCGTTAATAGATAACATAAATTATACTAAATAAAATGTTCCTCCAACTTAAAATGTTTATTTACGGACAATGTCGATAGACATAATAGTCAAAGTCGATGATTGCATGTAATCCTTAGATGACATTAACATGTTTGGCTAAGATTATGAAAAGTTAAACGTTTTAGAGAGTTGAAGTTGTTGGCTAAGTTTTTATGAGAAAAGAAATACTTTGAATATTAGCAGAAATTATTTTTCAGAAGCTTAAAAAATTAGCTTCTCCTATGAGCACTTTATAAAGGATTGATCAATTACAAATTACTATTTTAATATAAAAATAATTTTTAAATTAATTAGTCAAATATAATTTACTGCTTTTTAATATATATATTTTAATATAAATACATTTTATAAAATGGCCAAACAAAGCCCTCAAAGAAAAGGACAATTTCCCCCAAAAATCAGGCGGTTTAATTTGAAGTAAGAAAAATCAACGATGTGGTACAATGGATGATGCTCCTCCTCCCTTAATCAGAGATATCAGATTGTTCGAGGAACCCTAGATGCTGTAGGAGTAAAAGATCGTCAACAAGAGCGTTCTAGTGCGTTGTAGATTCTTATCCAAGATAATCTCTTTCTTATTTTTGTATTTCTTTCCCATGACGACTAAGAACATGCAAATCCAAAATTTCACTTCGAATTTCGGACCTCAACATCCTGTTGCTCATGGTGTTTCACGATCAATATAATATTTTATAACTCTAAAAGTTGTAAAAGGAAAAATAAAATTATTTCGAAGAATTTCAAAAGAATGAGGGATTAGGTGTCGCCCTCGTCCAAGAGAATATCTATTGCTCACCCAACATCGGCCTCGAGTTTGATCCTTGACTATAATTTTTTTTTTTGGTAGGGAGCGCAATTCCTCCACAAATGGATCCGAATATAGTGGGGTTTCAATGGGTTAACGAACATCGGATGAGAAACAAAAAAAAACTAGTTTCTCAATATAACCTTTGACCAACTAGTTTATCAATATAGCCTCAGGAAAAGAAAGGTGAAACTTACGTAATTATATCCTTTGATCAACTAATTTATTAATATAGCGGAAGTATACACTATCTATACACTTTAGCGAGTATATGTTGTATATAAATATATATTTAGTATAAAAAATTCTAGAAGAGTGCTCGGCCTTGGTTGAAACATTATAAACTAGATGATCAATGACATTTGAAGAAAACCAAAAATCTCTTTTTCTACCTATTTTAACGGCACAAAGAAAATACCTGCTGGGCCTGCCAAATTCCGCACCCACTTTCCCTTAGCATGATACTTGTCTACCGCAATTCTATGGCTTTGTCGCTGTTTCTCAACGGCGAGAGAGCTGTAGTTGCACTCTTCATTGCTCGCATTGTGTTCTCCATTCCTCAATCTCTCATGTTCGAGTCCCTCTCTCTTTCTCTCTTATCTCTCCTCGCACTCTTCGTCGAGATCGCCGTGGATCAATTATTTCCCAATTCCATTTCCAAACGCTTCAAAATTAGGTATATAATACAATTGCACATGTTGTTGGTGTTTATTCCTAAAAAGTAAAAAAAAAAACTGAAAAATTGGGGTTAGCTAGTTTTTTCTTTTGATAACTAGTGTTCCGGCCAACTTGCTGCTGACAATATAATTAAATAAATAAAAATATGTTCTCTAAGATGGTCACATACTTCTGTATGATATGAGAACACACATACTCTAATTTTGTCCATTGAACTTTAGAAAGATGTCTTAGATATCTAGTACTACTGCTTGTTTCTTTCACTTTGTTTATCTTATTATCTTGTTGCTGTTACTGTTGCCTTTACATCTCTCCTTGACCCGATGGTCTATCGGAAACAGACTCTCTATCATTACATGGTAGGGATAAGGTCTGCATACACTCTACCCTCCCTCCCTGGACCTCACATGTGTGCGATTACACTAGATATGTTGTTGAACTTTAGAAAGATGTGAATAAATTGTCTAGTGTTTTTGCTTCCGCTAGGATTTGAATCTGAAACTTCATCATTCTGAACTTACTTCATTGACCAATAGGCCACACCCTTGGATAGCTGGGGTTTATTTCTTAGTAGATAGTATTTGATTTTGAGTTGTTATGATTGGTTGTTGTGTTGTTTCTCAGACCTGGAGCTTCATCAGGATATTTCTCGGAGTAGTGACTCTGCCCGGGCTTATGGTGTCAAAGCTGATTCAGATAGCAAGGGCAGCATCGTGAAATGGAGTTGGAATTGTAGGTAATATGGTTAAGTGTTGAGCAAATTGAGCTTTTTACTGGTTTGAGCAGGATCTGCACATTTATTTGTAATGTCTAAATGCTACATCTGACTGGTAGATTCATAGGGAAAGTGCATGTGGCTATATGTAGTGTCTGAGACTACCAGGGCTTATGGTGTCAAAGTTGATTCAGTTATTAAGAGCAGCATCGTTAAATGAAGTTGGAATTGTAGGTAAGTAATATGGTTAATTGTTGAACAAATTGAGCTTTTTACTGGTTTGAGCAGGATCCGCGCATTTATTTTTAATGTCTAAATGCTACATCTGATTGGTAGATTCATAAGGAAAGTGTAGGCGACTCTATGTAGTGTAGACTGCTCAGTCTTGTGGTGTCGAAGTTGAATTAGATATCAAGAGCAGTATGGTTAAATGAAGTTGGAACTGTAGGTGGAAAGAAGTCGGTAACCAAACTATTGGATAGATAATTAGTTGTCTTTCTAGATTGGCCAACCACACATTCTTCTCCCGGTTTGATGGTTAACTGATTCAGTTCTTCTTTTACCTGTATGTTTCATTGCATTACAAAGTATAAGAAGATGAAATTGTTGTTAGTGCAAGGGTTATATTTGTTTTTGTTTCTTGGAGGTGCTTTATCATTATTGATTGTTCAGTAGTGGTCAAAGGCTCTAAGTGAAGTTCAAAAAATGGCCTCATTTCTTTCTTCCCGTTTTAGTCACAAATATTTCGTTCTCTAAGAGTTATTGATCACATAATCAATCAACCAAGTCTCAACCAAATTATTTGGGGTTGCCTATGTGAATCTTTGTATCCATCCGCTCTATTTAGGCCCATTTCATTGTAATAGCAAATATTTTTTTCCAGGCAAATTAGGGGTTCTCTAAATCTCGCTCTTAATTCTAGACAAACGTGCAAGTATCTAATCAGAATAAAAGATCCATGTCATGAATTTATTACTCCTATTTCAATTTATGTGGCTTGATTAGAGACACAAATGCCCCAGTGCGGAGGTGTGAGAGGTTGGCTATGGACGGGTACATGAGGGGTAGAGGTAGGCCGAGGAAGTATTGGGGAGAGATGATTAGACGGGACATGGCGCAAGTGCAACTCACTGAGAACATGAACTTAGATAAGGGGTTATGAAGGACACGTATTAGGGTAGTAGGTAGTCCAGTGTAGTCATGCCTACACTTACAAACTGGTAGTTGTAATATTATTATTGTAGGCTCGCTTAGCCTATCATACTAGAAGGCACATTATTTCCTTATAGTCTCTTGTCGTTTGATTTATGATGCTATGTTTATTTTGTTTGTCTTATTTACTTGCATTATTTATTGTTTCTTTTTGCTTCACTTTCTCTTTCAGAATTCACTATCATGACTTACTCACTTTGTTTGTCTTACTTTGCTTAGGCTTGTGCTTTGTCTTGAGCCGAGGGTCTCTCGGAAACAACCGCTCTACCTACCAAGGTAGAGGTAAGATCTGCTTACACTCTACCCTCCCCAGACCACACATTGTGGGATTTCACTGGGTATGTTGTTGTTGTTGTTGTGGCTTGATTCGGGGTATGAGTGTCAAACTAACTAATGTCTGGTGTGAATCAGGACATAGAATCTTCAATTTTTTAATTTTTTAGAAATAAAATTTACACTAAAAGGATTTTGAGATTAAGTATCGCCAAACTTATCTTCCATGCATAGAGTAATTCTTATTGTGTCTTCTTTATGTGAAGTACATATCCAAAACTTTTATACGTGAACTCCATTTGTTGCCAGGGTATTGGATTTTGTTCTGTCGGTGTGAGAAATAATGGGAGAAAATATTATTATTGAATTGTATTATCTACATGATTACACTGAGCTCTATTTGTAGATACTCCATTAAAATCATTTTCCTAGTAGGATACTATATATGAAATCCTATTCCTATTATAACACTCCCCCTCAAGCTGATGCATACAAGTCATATGTACCGAGCTTGTTACAGATGTAATTAATACGAGGACCAGTGAGGGACTTGGTGAAAATATCTACAAGCTGATCACTCGACTTCACAAATTTTGTAACAATATCACCGGAGAATATACCTAATCTGGATTGAGCAACCTCAATACCTAGAAAATACTTCAGTCTGTGGAGATATTTAGTACGAGCCATGCCAAACTCCTGAATTACCGTACTGAATTTCCCAAACCACTGTTTCGGACCATAAAGTGACCGACGCAATTGACACACCAGGTTAGACTCCCTCTGAGCAACAAAACCAGATGATTGCTCCATATAAACTTCCTTCTCAAGGTCACCATGGAGAGAATATCATACTTCACGAATGTGTCCAAGCCTATTACAATAACTACACTTAGGTCGAGATCTTCCAAGACGAGCTCCTCCTCGTCACTTCTTCATGAACTGTGATGTGCGATTTTCTGATCTCCTCCTTAAAGGTTTTGAAGTAATCATAGGACTTGAACTTCCAATTCCCGTATTTTTGGAGTTAAACATATCAAAACTGAGAGACGTAGCAAAATCTGACTTGAAAGATGGATGGAATCTGGTGAACACAACCCAAGAAGAAATTACCGAGATTTGGCCAGAAAAAGGTGCATGCGCGGCGCGTGGATTTGACGCGCTAACTGGAGCTGGCACTTCGAGCGACACGTGAGTGGGTATTTGCCTGAGCCGCTAACTGGATTTTGGTCGGAAGGGACTGATCTACTTCGTGGTGGTGTTGGAATTTGCGCAACACTACCTGAAAATAATTTTGATGCGGACATCTATGGTGTCACCGGAAATATTGCACGGTGACTGATTTGCTTTCCCGAAAATTGTTGGAAATTTGCACAACAATTCGTTGAAAACTAGCTTGAACTTGATCTATGTTGTGGTGGTGTCGGATTCCGCACAACACCATTGGATAGAGATGTGACGCTAGCAGCTACCGGAAAAATTATGCGTGGTGTTGATTTTTTTTTTAATCTTCGCTGGAATATTGCACAACATATACTTTCTTATTAATGCTCTGGATGAGAAGGACGCAAAACAGTCGCCGGAATTGAGGCACGACACTGTGATGGTATTTTGTGGGTAGGGTCGAAATGATGGCACGATCATACGAGATGCAAAACAGTCGCCGGAATTGAAGCACGACACTGTGATGGTATTTTGTGGGTAGGATCAGAATGATGAAACGACCCTACGAGACGCAAAACAATCGCCGGAACTGAGGCACGGGACTGTGATGGTATTTTGTGGGTATGATCGGAATGATGACACGACCCTACGGGAAAATAAATTATGCCGGAAAAGTGGTCGAGCCTCAAATAAAGTGGTATAAGTTAGCTCGGAATCTCTGCGTGATGCTAACAGTAAAAACAATTCTTAAAAGAATGGTCGGAAACAACATGGAATCACCGGAACCCTAGTTCCGATGATCGAAATCTGGTAACTGTTCACGCCTAAATTACTATTCACAGCAGGAAAACACTGTTCGCGTGACACTATTCACACTTTTTTTCCTAGTGATAATATTCTATTATGGCTCTGATAACATGTGAGAATTAATGGGAGAAAAATATTATTATTGAATTGTATTATCTACATGATTACACTGAGCTCTATTTATAGACACTCCATTGCAATCATTTTCCTAGTAGGATACTATATATGAAGTCTTATTCCTATTCTACATTACAATCATTTTCCTATTAGGATAATATATATGAAATCCTATTCCTATTCTAATAGTCAGAACCCAATTCTACATTACAATCCTTTTCCTAGTAGGATACTGTATACAACAACATACCCGGTGAAATCCCACAACGTGGGTCGTAGGATACTGTATATGAAATCTTATTCCTGTTCTAACAGTCAGAACCCCTTAAAAGGCTGTCGCTTTGTATCTACTGGTTGGTTGTTATATATGCCTCAGTTATCCGGTTTTACAGCATTTCAAAGAGCAGTAAGATTAAAGAATTCTTCTTCGAAAATATTACCATTTGATGACTGTTTCGATGTTTCTTCCAGCTCTCATATTTCAGGTGATTTGAGATGTAAACTAAATTTCTTTGATGACAAATGTTCTCTCTTCCTTCGTTGTCTAGGGCTATGACTTGCACAAAGTTGAATGAGAATAACTCTCTTCTGTATTGAACTTATGTTTGGCCTACTATTTTCTTCCAGCCTAAGTTTCTTGATCTGGCTTTTGGTGCCGCTTTGGCAGTTTTCTTGGTGTTAGAAGCTATTCGGGTAAGTTCTTACTGCACCTGTGTCTTATTTTGATTCTGCCTTCTTTTATGATCTAATGATCCTACCTAATAAGTTAAGTGGGTTAATTTTGTTGCATGGTTCTCTTGCGATTCTAATTCTTCAATATCATGTATGTTGTTTTGGGATATTGTACAAGAGGCTTTCTATTATGGAAGTCCATGCAATTAAAAGAAAAGAGGAAAAGAGTTTTATCATTTCTCAAAATACTATAACACAAAGAAGCAAACGCTGCCCTATGCCTTGTAGATGAGAGGATACTAGAAAATAAGCTCTTTTTTGGTTAAATATTTTACTTCTATTAATCCTCTGCCTGTAAAGGGGGGGGGGGGGGGGCTTTTTTCATTCCATACCAGCTTGTCTCTTCATTAAATAGCTGATTCTGCACAGAGTGGAAGGGCTAATGTTTCTGTTTCTGGTTGAAATGTAGAGAACTCTGTAACATAATTTTGTTGAAAGGTACATGGTTGGGTTTTGGGGACTAGTTCACCTGTTAAAATATTTAAATTGCATTAACATTCAGCGGCATTTTCTGAAGGCATTTACTCCTAGGAACATGGTGGTTAGCCTGACTCAGTTGCAATAGGCTGAAGTTCATTTCTTGTCATTGCATTTTTTACTCGAGAGGTTGTGCTCAAGACTTCAAAGGGTTACAATACATTTCAAACTCATCCCCAATATTCAATAGTTGGCATTGTTGTTTTTCCGCAACGGGCTTAGATCAAGAGGAGAATTGGTGAACTTGACCTAAAAATTCGTCACTTGAATAGGGAAGTCCCACTAATTTGAGTGGTAATCAATGTGATTAAGATATAATAGTAAGTTTCTGACCTTATCAAAGAAATAATAAAGTTTTGGAATAAATAATCTATCCTTTTCTTGAAGTTTCAGTTATAAATATGGATATTCTTGCATATCACAATGATACGAGCTTCTTGGTTGAATTATTCAAGATAATCAATCATCAAATATATCACTGTACATGCCTTTGACTCTGATTAAATTGGCCGAGACGTATTCCAACTTCCAATCCCTTTCTTTCTCTATTTTCCTTTATTTTGGTACTTTAGTAATCATAAAATAGAATTGGAAGCATTCTACTTCATCAAAAATATAAATCAAAGAAACCATTCTAATTGCACATTTCCTTTGCTAGAGGCTAGTTATGCTTGTATATGATGCCGATCTATATACATAAAAGTTCCAATAATGACTTGTTGCGAATTTTGTCAGTCCAATGTTATACTTAAAAAACAGATTTCTTATGAGTTTTCCAGTTCCAAAACTAATGTTCTAATTAAAATAGAGTTCTATTACAGCAAATCAAGAGTCCAATTCTAAAGGTAAAGGAAAGGATATTATAATCTCTAAATAGGAAAGGAACTAAATTGGTGTGGTTTTTTCCTTTAAAAAGTTTCACTTCTAATAGAACAAAATCACATTAAAGGACCCAAGGAGCAGTGTAATTGTCCCAGAGTTCTCCTAAGATGCTGGGTGGATGGATACTGCACACAAAATCCAAAGATTTGTAGAGAAAGCTACACTTCCGAAAGGTGGAAGACATGGGAGTTATGCAGAAGCTGGGAAACCTATGGAATGGTAAAAAATGAGCATGGAAACTGAGAAACTGAAACCCAAAGGGAAACAAGATCTTCGCAGATAACCACACGACATCCCAAAGAACTGAATCTTTTCAAAGGTGCCTGGTTGGAAGTTTCTTAGGAGTGCCGCAGGAGATGGGTTCTCTTTGAATTTCCGTCAATTGACGAATCCCAAAGAATCAAAATAGGTAGGTGGCAGATGGAAAAACTTGGAACTACAACTAGATGGGTGGTCACTGGCGGCAGGATGCACAGCAGCCAACGTAACACCGGAATGGGTTTGAGTTAGACTTATGGGTGTGCCTGCACACTTATGGTCAGATAAAGTCTTTAAAGATATTGGGGATGAGTGTGGGGGCTGGCTCGAAACGGAGGAAGAAACTTCATTGAAAAAAACACCCACAGGTATGCACAGTTGTGTAAAATGACGCCAAGTGCGATAAGCTGTTATACTCTCACTCCATAAACTTGTCTTTTCTCTTGATATTCCTGACTCATCGAGCATTAATAACCTCATGATGTCCCAAAGGCTGGAAGAACTTGTTCTACTTTCACCAGTTAGATTGTAGAAGTTAGTTTCAAATACTAAACAAACAACATACCCAGTGTGATCCCACAAGTGGGGTTTGGGGAGGGTAAGATGTACGCATGCCTTATCCCTACTTTTATATGTTAGATTGTAGAAGTTAATTTCGAATACCGTGGAAGGGAAATGATTTAGTTTCTGCTCCTTTTAAGCAGAAGTTCTTGATGACTTCCATATAAGTTTGGTCATTTGAACAATTGAAATAGATATTTACAATTTTTAGTGTTGCTTCAGAAATTTCGGTATACCTGTGGCAGATATGGAAAATTTGGCCCTTGGGACAGCTTGTGCACCGGTTCCTGAATGCTTTTACAGATCATCGTGACTCTGATCTTCTTATTGTCAGGTGTGACATGACTCCATTGCATGAAATTATTCTTCAGACATGACTTTGTTAAGTGGTACCAGTTGCTTGCTTTTCATCTTCCAGTCATTTTTCTCTGTTACTGGGATGTGCACTTCCTATCTGGTTGTCTTCTGGTTTCAACGGCCGACCACTAGCTCCTTTTGCTGGGATCTTGAATCTTGGAATTGGAGATACAATGGTAAGGTTGAACCATGAAACTTGAGTGCACAATCAGTGATTAACTATCTCTCGTTGTCTATTTAAGTCAGCAAATTAAGTGTTGTACCAAGGTGCCATGAAACTATGAAGTTTTATTACGAAGTCATGAAACTAATTTAGATATTTAAGTGCCTTCTTTCAACATATAAGATGCATTTAGGTATCGTTTTATCATAAGTGGTTATGTTATTAAGTTACTCCATGTATGAAGAAATCTTTTGGATGCTCCAAGAGGTCAATGTTCTTTCATCGATATGGACGTACCATACTTCCTTTAATTGTAGATAAAATTCTGCTGCTTCATAAGACTTCTGTAATGCTCAATACCTTGTGTACTATTCTTGGGTTATACGATAAAGGATGCCTCCTAGGTGTTCTACTATTGTGCTTACTGTAGGTGACATCTAGGGTGATGCAACAGCCTAAAGTTAGCCCTGTTTGTACATTTCAATTTAGAGGTATCAATTAGTAGTTATACATGCATATGCAGGTCATCAAAAGCTGAACAAATAGATTTTTGAAAGTCTCATACATAAAGTTTGATAAGTTTTAGAGGTACAAAATCTGGAAAGGCAGTTTTTTCACTTGATGATGACTTACTGAAGAATTTCTCTTGATAGTGCTGGACAGGTGTCACAAACTTCCGTTTTCTTCAACTTACCATAAACTTTCCTTTGTTTCATGGTAGAGGGATTTCCTGCTGTTCTTCCTATAGTCCTGCAACCTAAGTTGCTTACTTCTTTGACTAGCCTTCTAGAAGACTAGATGAAGTTTAACTTTCTTTAATGACTAGACTTGTGTAGAAGTTACGGATTTTACTTTGGTCTTGGTAAACATGTTCCTTGCTTGGGGAGAGGGGAAATGAACTGTTATATACCAGACTGGAATGCTGGTGGTTTCCTTGGCAGTGAATGAACTTACTGCTTCTGGTTTGTTGCGGTTCCAATTTGTGGAAGTTCTAATTTTAATGTTTTGTACAGGCATCATTGGTTGGCCATAAATATGGAGTTCTTCGCTGGAGCAAAACTGGCAGTATGTTTCTAAGCTCTTCTTTTGTCGAAATCTTTGGTGTTTGGTTCTTTTCTTTCCCTCATTGTCTTAATGTGTCAAGTTCTATTTGGTAGAGAAAACAATTGAAGGCACTGCTGCTGGCATAACTTCTGTCCTGGCCACATGCTCAGTTCTACTTCCACTTCTAGCAACAACTGGATACATCTTGGATCCGCTCTCTCTCTCTCCATGACACACATTTCCGCTTCCTGCTTCCCAGACCCCCCCCCCCCCCCCCCCCCCCACACACACACATGCACAAAAGTCTATCCTCCTGGATCCACAGTAATAATAAGTGGACCCATTTGCCAGTACTACACATGTAACCATGTGGAAAATGAAATTATATGCTTGTATTTCTGTACATTTGCATGCTTTGACTAAAGGCTCAATTATTTTACCTGATGTGGTATCTCTTGAAAAACCTCCTAATGATTTATTTTCGCTACCAAGTGATCCGAATCAGTTTGGAACCCAAATCCTCAAATCACCAAACATTGAAACAATGTGAAATTTGGGGTAAAAAGTAAATTAAGTTAGACATCTCTTAACATCTTGTTTCCGATTGATTTTGGTGTTGTTGATGCAACTTTGCAGAACTGGCTATCAGTTCTTGTGGCTGTGACAATTAGTGAGTTTGTTGGAAGCCTATACTGCCCAGCTTGATAATGCCTTCATACCTCTAGTGTTCTACAGCCTCCTGTGTCTATGAACGGCTATCAGCATTTCCGATGAATGCTGATCTTTCGACAGTATCCTTTTTGAGCACACATTCTTTTGTAAATATCACTTTGATTGAGTTGATTCACTTGTAGAATATAGGTAAAAGGAAGGGGACACCTTAATGTAATGTTTGCCTTACATTTTCCCAGCTCCCAGCTCCCAGCTCCTGCCATAGTTCAATATAGACAAAATAGACTTGTCACTTAAAATATATAGGCATTAGGAGAAAAAGATTTTGACAAGGTTATCTGGTTGTTTATTACTACTGTATTTGAATTGTAAATAGCACTTTCTTCAAATGTATGACAGTGGACGTGAAATGAGTTGGACTCCAGTACCCAAATACGAACCAAGAAGATTCCTCTTATCTATTCTTCTTCCACAAAATCCATTTGCATCAACAAAATACTGTTTAGTTTTAAATTGACTTCAATGTCTAGGTAACCAAGTACAGAAAATAAAAAAATCTTGAGTGAAAAATTGGACACATTGGGAGGGGTTGATTTATGCAAATGTACCCTTTTTAGGCCTCCATTTAGGTTGTTTCTATTTTTAAAAGTTGTGCAAATATAACTCTTAGAAAATTATTATTCCGGCTAGCGTAAGATATAGGTATAAGGTTTGCTCATATAATTTTCAATGTATGTCACTCACAAATATACTAACCAATGAGAAATTTGTTCAACTAACTTCTCATTTGCGCATTCATTTCTGCTCAATCTTATTTTTCTAGCTTGAATTTTTCAATATAATATAAAGAAATATTTGTTCCGACGAAAATCTAGCTAGAAATAAGAAATTAGTGCTGACTTAAATCAAACACACAAATTAACGAACAATGTAAACTTTATATTTAGTTGTGTTCTTGTTATTGGATGATTGAATTGTTTGGGCCAAGAATGAACTGGCAACAACGACACAAAATTAATTACATATTTGAAAAGTCAGTTTCTCTGATACTGTTTCCAGTAAAACGATATCTCTTGTGACCTACCAGGTGGTAGCAAGAGTTTATTGCTGATGTTTTTTATCGAGTACAATGCTTAGTACACATAACACATTTGGTTTATTTTGTTTGATCAGACAATCAGGGTCCATCAAATAGTTCGAATGAACAGCTTCCTGATGCTTCTATTTTTAAGTGGTTCACTCATAATTTAGACGCAATGTATTCAGTGACAGTGAGAAATTTCATTAAAGGGATTCAACTTCTATAAAAATAGACTATTAAGCTTGTGTTTCAAGTCAAGAAGATTCAACCCTTATATTTATCATGCATTTTATTATGTTTGGATTGTAATATATATATGTATAATAAGTAATTTTTAAGCAAGCTAAGGGTTATCATATGAATCCCCTTGTTTCTACGTGGCTCCGCCACTGTGTGTATTTCATTCTATCTATACTTAATTTTCACATACGTAGAGCCGATCTCTAACCACTAAGTTTTGTTGAATCTGTGAACTTATGATTGAATTTGCCCTTGGATGGATAAAGAGGGAAGGTATAACTTTTGGTTTTTTCATATTGTCAAAGAATTGAAAAATATTTTTTTGTGTTGTCAAAGATCTGAACAATGAAAATAGATGGAGAGTGTCAGATCAAATTGATTAGGTCACGTAGGAATAAGGTCCATGTTTACTCGTCTGTTAGGATGTCTCAACCACGTACATCACGACACTTTCACTTGACACCTATTATAATAATAAATGGCTTGTGCCACCGTGACCTTCTCTTGAATTCTTAAAAAAAATTGTCGCTCCATCCCCTGCACGAGAGGCAAGATCGAGCTATAACTCATCTATGTTATTTTGGCTCGATTTATATATAATGAACAATTTAAATAAATACACGCATACAGTTATATATGTGTTGCGATATGTACGACGATACCACATATGTATGTACGTATGTATATTAAGTTTGTATCAGTTATCAATAATTAGTGAGTGCAATGATATTCCATGCTCATCTATTTAAAATTTTAGATCCGTCTGTTAATTTTTACGGGTAATCAAGTGCTGGAGAAAGAACAAGAAGTACAAGAGAGGAACTAAGCTAAAAACCTTCCTAAACCTAAATCTTACATATAAATTACTAATCGCGATATCAATCAATTATCAAGGTTATTTATTTTCCTGTGATACCCTGGGTTTATATATCTTCAACAAATAGAATAGTCAAATTATAGGTACTACTAGAAGTGAAAATAAAAATCTCATCAACTCCTAAAATTCTGAAGAAAATTTCAGACATATGACATAATACAGATGACGACCTTAATTAATTTTAAAGATGCTGTCAACATTCTCCTCATTAACTTGTCCGCCCACATAATTTGAACTTAGATAGTTTTATTTTATTTATTTATTTATTTTGTTTATTGTTTACTCATTTATTAATGGATAGAACAGATTTATTAGAAAACATGTCTTTGAGTCCGTATTTGGACGGCGTTGTTTAAAAAATATATGTTTTTTTTTTCTTCTGGAAAAATCTTTTTGGATGTTGCAAAATTGAAAGAAAAAAAAAGAATCGGAAATATTTTTCAGCCAAACACTTTGAAATGTAACAAAATTGTTAAGATTTAATATGAAGATGAAATTGAAGAACAAACATTGAGAATAGTGAGTCGGTTGTGGAGAGAGAAAGTGAGAGAGAAATAGAATTGTCGATTTTTTATATCTAGAAGAATGAAAGAATATAATGTATTTTTATAATTGGGTCGGGTTTCTCTTATATAAGGTCCAATTCACTCACTAAAATAAAATAAGCCCAATACAAATACAAATAATCAACTACATAATTGCAATGAATTACAAAGAACCAACTAACCAATACCACTATTATTAATTCCAACACCCCCTTAAAGCTGGAGGGTGATAAAAAAACCCAACTTGCCAAGATGAAAATGATGAGCAGCCCCTGGCAAAATCTTGGTGAAGATGTCAGCTAACTGAGTGACATTGGAGGTGTGATGAAGGCTGATCAGTCCATCCTGAAGCTTGATTCGCACAAAATGACAATCAAGCTCAATGCGTTTAGTGCGTTCATGGAAGATGGAATTTTTGCAATATGAATTGCTGCTTGGTTATCACAAAATACAAGAACATAAGACAAATGAGGAAGCCCAAAATTAGTCAACAACCTGGTCAACCAAGTAATCTCACTTACAGACTTGCTTAAAGACTTGTACTATGATTCAACAGAAGATAATGAGACCACAGTGCTTTTTAGCTTTTCAACTAATCAAACTATCACCAAATAAGGCACAAAAACTATTAGCGAATATTCTCGAATATTCTCCGTATATTTTGTAATTATGATAGATGTATATTTAAGGTAACCTAGGATTCTAATTGTATTAGGAATCAACATTTGTAAGGTAAGTTAGGATTTGTACCATATTAGGAATCAACTTTTGTACATCTATATATATTGTGAATAATGAAAGGAATCTCCAAGGAAAATTATTCTATCTTTCATGGTATCAAGAGCCTAAAACCTAAACCCTACTCTTCTCCATTCTCCTTCTTTTTCTCGGCCAAAACATATATTTTCTCTTGTTTTTTTCCCTCGGCCGGAAACAACTTTCTCGGCCAAAAATAGATTCCTTGCTTTTGTTTTTTTTTTTCACTCGACCGAAAACAACAACCACCATGTCGTCCCCCACGAATTCCGGTTCCTCCACTAGCACTTTTGACAACCCCTCTCAACGTTCTTCGTCTTCTTTTCACTCGGCGTTTGCCGTTACAAATATCAAGAATTCTATCCCTATAATTCTTGACCAAGAAGACTGTCAATATTCCATGTGGACATAACTATTCTATATTCATGCATGTGCATACAACGTGCTCGACCATATTGATGACTCCGTTCCTCGTCCCACCGATATTGCCGAATCAATATGGCGTCGCCTTGACGCCATCGTCAAACAGTGGATATACGACACCATCTCAAAAGACTTATTGTGTACTATCATGAAAATATGTGCCACGGCACGTGACCTTTGGGTACGGTTGGAAGAAATATTTCAGGACAACAAAAATACTCGGGCTGTGTATTTGGAGGAGCAATTCAACAATACGCGCCTCGAGAATTTCAACAACATGTCAGAATATTGCAAACAACTAAAACTCATCGCCGACCAACTTTCCAACGTCGGGACATCTGTTTCTGAAACCAAGATGGTACTCCAATTAGTTGCGGGTTTACCGAAAGGTGAATACGATACTCTTGCAACAATGATTTAACATGCCGACCCACTACCAAGTTTCACCAAGGCACGATCACAATTATTGTTGGAAGAACCCGATGTGCCAAACAGGAGGAACATAATCAAAAGGCGTTAGCCGTTGACAGGATGGCACCACCGGCAACCAATACCACCCCGCCACCGCCGCATGTTCACCAACAACAGCAGCAACAACAGGCCAGTGGCGGAGGTTGTGGCGGCAGAGGTCACAACAACAAAGGCAAGGGCCGCGGAAAGGGCCAACGCAACCAGTAGGCTGGACAACAGCCAAACACTGGACATCAGCAACTCGGAACCAACAAGAGAAGTGGTCCAACCAGCGACAGCGAGCGGTGGCCCAACCAACCAGCAGGGCGGGCCTCGCCGCATGCCGTACCCTACCCAGGGAGTTCCAGCAGCAGGCCCCCGATTGGGCCCAAGAAGAATCGGCAGCAGCAGCAGCCGGCGGCCACGGCCCCGACCGATTTGGGCCAGGCCTACACCACCGTGAACCTTCAACAGCCCGACGATAATTGGTACATGGACAACGGAGCCACATCTCACCTCACCCGGTCGTCAGGTAACCTATCTCAACTACGTCGGTTAAAGTGTCCTCAATTTATTCGTCGGCAATGGTCATCGCATTCCAATTGAAGGTTACGGTAACACACACACCAAACATCCACACCCACCTTTCTCCCTAAACGACGTCCTATACACACCTAACATCATTAAAAACTTAATCTCTGTTAGAAAATTCACTAGCAATAATTCTGTGTCTATCGAATTTGACCCCGTTGGTTTTTCTGTGAAGGAACTCAATAAGGGGAAAATTCTTACATGTTGCAATAGTGTGGGAGATCTCTACCCATTCACTCAATCTTCCACTGTCAGACCGCAAACACCTCTATCCCTTGCGGCGATCTCTCCCTCAGCTTGGCACAACAGACTCGGACACCCGGGAGACCAAGTTTTTACTTTTCTTAGGACTTCTAAGCGTATTCAATGTAATAATGGAAAAATTGCCCAATACTGTTTTTCTTGTCCACTAGGCAAACATACTCGTCTTCCATTTATGTCATTGTTCATGCTGATTTGTGGACATCTCCGATTGTTAGCTCTTTGGGTCATAAATTCTATCTAGTATTCTTGGATGATTTTCACACTTGGTCTGGATTTACCCACTGAAATTCAAATATGAAGTTTTTGCAAAATTCCTTGAATTTCAAAAATTCATTAAAACATAATTTGAAAAATCTATCAATTCATTCCAATGCGATAATGGACGAGAATTTAATAACTCAGCATTTCATAACTTCTGTTCTAAACAAGGCATGGTTTTCCATTTTTCTTGTCCCTATACTTCTTCCCAAAATGGAAAGGCTGAACGAATTATACGTACCATCAATAACATGGTTCGCACACTTCGTTTCATGCATGTCTACCACCGCCTTTCTGGGTCTATACTGTCAAAATGGTAGAATCCCTTCTTAATATTTTACCAACTAGCACACTCCAAAATAAGACCCCTACCGAAATCTTATACCGTAGGCTACCATCATATGATCACCTACGTATTTTTAGATGCTTATGCTACCCGAACATAGCCTCCACTGCACCTCACAAACTTGCCCCTCGCACTCTGCCATGTGTCTTCCTTGGTCTATCTCCTAATCATCGGGGCTACTTGTGCTATGACATTGCTACTCGCAAAATC
Source organism: Anisodus tanguticus (assembly GCA_034509755.1). Taxonomy (NCBI): domain Eukaryota; kingdom Viridiplantae; phylum Streptophyta; class Magnoliopsida; order Solanales; family Solanaceae; genus Anisodus; species Anisodus tanguticus. The sequence goes on along the minus strand of CM067549.1, from coordinate 4,279,256 downwards.
ATCGTCTCCTGTCACGTCACCTTTGACGAGACAACCTTTTCTTTTTCCAATCTCCGGAAATTTCAAACCACCGATTACTTCTTTCTCGATGAACCAAGTCTATCCCCGGTCATCCAAAATCTATACCAACAGCAGTCCACTGTCCCGACAGCATCATCCTCACCATTGTCGCTCCAACCAAGCGCTCTCGGTCGACAACACCTCGTCGCCTTCAAGCAATGTTGTCCGGCCCTTTCCGCAGCAATCGCCACCCAATCCACTCCATGCTCTCGGTCTAATACCCATACACCACCCATACGCTCTTAAGTCGAGTCTCCTGCACCTCAAAGCACCACCGCGCCCTCGGCCCAAGAACCGGTCCCGCAACCATGCTGCCTCCTAGTCCAACAACCTGTCCCGCAGCTATGCATCTTCCTAGTCCCGACCTCCCACTGCTGCCCTCTCACCGCATGGAGACTCGTGCACAACAAAAATCTTCAAACCCAAGGTTCACTTCAATCTCTCCACACAAACCTTATCACCCATTCCAAAGAATCCAAAAACTAGCTAAACTAGACCCTAATTGGAATGCTGCCATGTGCGAGGAGTTTAACGCTTTAACCAAGCACACCACTTAGGATTTGGTACCTAGACTAGCTGGTGTGAATGTTATCCGGTGTATGTGGCTATTTCGTCACAAGTTCAGAGACAATGGTGACTTAGAGAGGTATAAGGAAAGACTAGTTGCCAATGGCACTAATCAGCAGGAGGGTATTGATTGTGGTGAGACATTCAGTCCGGTTGTTAAACCGACCACTATTCGGACTGTTCTCAGTATTGCTATGGGCCTGCATTGGACGATTCATAAGCTAGATGTCAAGAATGCATTTCTTCATGGGAATTTGAAAGAAACTGTATACATGCATCAGCCCTCTGGCTTTGTTCATCCGGCAGTTCCGCAGTTTGTATGTCGTCTCCGAAAATCACTGTATGGATTGAAACAGGCGCCCCGCGCTTGGTATGATCGTTTTTCCAGGTATCTTCTGCATATTGGATTTATATATAGTAGGTGTGATAACTCTCTCTTCACTTTTCATCGAGGTAGCAACACTACTTACTTGCTATTATATGTTGACGACATTATTCTTACTGCCTCATCTGACGATTTGAAGAATGAAATCATTGCTCTACTTAAAATTGAATTTTCTATGATCGACTTGGGCAAGCTGAGTTATTTCTTGGGTATAACAGTGACAAGATCTGCAGCTAATATGTTCTTGTGTCAGCGTAAGTATGCAGAAGAGATAGTGTACAGGGCAAAAATGGCAAATTGTAAAATTATGCCAACTCCGGTGGACTCAAAATCAAAGCTTAGTGTCAATGACGTTGTGCCTGTCTCTGATCCCACTCTATATCGGAGTCTAGCAGGTGCTCTTCAGTATCTTACATTCACTAGGACTGATATTGCATATGCCGTTCATCAGGTGTGTCTATTCATGCACGACCCCCGAGAGTCCCATTTTTCCACCCTCAAACGTATTATCAGATACGTTAAGGGCACACTAGACTTTGGATTACACCTATACCCCCACCAAGCTACTTGCCTACACGAATGCAGATTAGGCAGGATGCCCCGACACACGTCGCTCCACCTCAGGGTACTGTGTATTTCTTGGGGATAATCTTATCTCATGGTTAGCCAAGAGGCAGGACACACTATTCCGTTCGAGCGCTGAAGCAGAATATCGCGGTGTTGCTAATGTAGTTGCTGAGATCTGTTGGCTCCGAAATCTTCTTTTGAAGCTCCAGTATCCACTCCGCAAGGCGTCTATAGTCTATTGTGACAACATATCTGCCATCTATATGTCTCATAATCCGGTCCAACATCAGCGGACTAAGCATATTGAGATTGATATCCACTTTGTGCGAGAGAAGGTTGCCCGTGGTCAGGTCAAAATATTACACGTGCCTTCCTCTTATCAGTATGCAGACATCTTCTCAAAGGAACTACCGCGACAGCTCTTCACCGACTTCCGATCCAGCCTTAGCGTTCGGCCTCCTCCCACTCCGTCTGAGGGGGAGTATTAGCGAATATTTTCCGTATATTTTATAATTATGATAGATGTATATTTAAGGTAACTTAGGATTCTAATTGTATTAGGAATCAACCTTTGTAAAGTAAGTTAGTATTCGTACCATATTAGGAATCAACCTTTGTACAACTATATATATTGTGAATAATGAAAGGAATCTCCAAGGAAAATTATTCTATCTTTCAAAAACGAGTAACATACCTCCTGCTGTCAGAACATGAACCCCAACACTGTCACAATATACTTTGAGAGACATCATCGGGAGTTGTTGAGAAAAATCCTAACACTAGAAGTACCCTTCAAGTATCTAAGCAAATGAAATGCAACCTTCATACGAGGGACACACGAACTTTGCATGAACTGACTTAAATGTTGGACTGCAAAACATAAATTTGGTCTAGTGTTTGTCAAGAAATTCAGTTTGCCAACCAAACTTCTATACATATCAGGCTTGGGAAATGGCTCCCCCACACCAGCCTTCAACTTTTCATTGAGTTCAAGAGGAGAAATGACTGGGGAACAAACCTCAGAATTGAACTCCTTGAGCAAATCATGAACAAATTTGGATTTGGTGCAACAGAACACCTGAGACAGAGTACTAAACCTCTATACCAAGAAAAAAGTTGAGAAGGCCCAAGTCTTTGATTTTGAATTGATCATGAAGAAAAACTTGATCATCGATTTCTTTCAAATTAGTCATTGTTAACACTACATCATCTACATAGACAACCAAGATGACAAGATAGTCCCCAGAACCTCTGGTAAACAATGAATAGTCATTTGAAGAATGTTGATAACCCCTAAAGTTTAGAGCTTGAGATAATTTGGTATACCACTGCCTAGAGGCCTGTCTCAAACCATATAAGGATTTCTGTAGCTTGCACACTAGAGAAATAGAAGAGGCAAGAATAGATAAACCAGGTGGTAATTCCATAAAAACCTCTTCATCTAAATCACCATGAAGGAAGGTATTATTTACATCAAGTTGGAATAAAGACCAATGCTGCTTAACAACAACTGCTATCAAGGACTTAATAGTAGACATCTTGACAACATGAGAAAAAGTCTCATGAAAATCAACTCCTTCAATTTGAGTGTCCCCCTAACCACCAGTCTAGCCTTATATCTCTCAAGACTACCATCAACCATATACTTGACTTTATAGACCCATTTGCATCCAATAGGCTTCTTTCTAGGAGGTAATTCAACTATGTACCAAGTGTGATTAGCTTCTAAGGTATCAAACTCTTTTCTCATGGCATTTTGCCATTCAGGAATAGGTGCTGCTGGAGAATATGTGTAGGGTTCAAAAATAGGCTGCTTAGCCAAAACAAAGGAACATGATGTGGAAGCTAAAGTAGAATTAGGAATAGAAGGACAAATGTAGTCTTGAAGATAAACATGTCTTTTGGGAACTCCGGAGGACTGCCTAATGGGAGGAGGAATAAAAGCAGGACAAGGTACAACAATAGGAGATGATATAGGAACATCTGAAGAATGCATGGAAGGATTGGAAACAGATGGATGATAAATAGAAGTAGAGCAACGATTGAAGGTAGAAGGAGAAGGTGCAGGAGAGGTAGAGCCATGTAGAGGAACTGCAGGAGTAGGAGATGTAGCAGGGGGTAGTAAAATTATGTCAAAGCTGGAAGGAGGAGGATAGTAAGGATCATCATAGAAACTAAAAAAAGGAAAAAGAGATATAGAGGAAGGTGACTTGGAGAAATGCAGGAAAGGAAAGATAGTTTCATGGAACACTATATCTCTGGACACAAAACAAGATTTGGAAGTGAGATTGTACAATTTGTACCCTTTCTTAGCAAAAGGATATCCAATAAGGACACATGGTAAAGCTCTAGGAAGAAATTTATTCCTATGAGGAGAAGGGACCGTTGAGTAGCAAAGGCATCCAAAAGCTCTTAAATGCCTATATGTAGGAGGCTTACCATAAAGGACTTCATATGGACTTTTGTTATGTAAAATAGGAGTGGGAAATCTATTAACTAAATAAATAGCAGTCAAGAGACAATCACCCCAAAATCTAGAGGGAAGATGAGATTGAAACATTAAGGATCTAGCAGTCTCAAGTAAATGCCTATGTTTTCTTTTTATCACCCCATTTTGTTGTGGGGTGTAAGGACATGAAGTTTGGTGGATAATTCCTTTATCAAGAAAGAACTTAGAACCAAAGTTACTGGATCCAAGTTCAAGTGCATTGTCACTTCTGATAGTTTGCACTTCGGATTAAAAATATGTTTCCACAAGAGCAATGAAAGCTTTTACGATATCAAATGCATTACTCTTGGCACCCAATAAGTGAGTCCAAGTGGCCTTGGTATAATCATCAACTATGGTTAAGAAGTATCTTGAACCATTATAAGTAGGATCATGATATGGTCCCCATGTATCAATGTGGATAAGTTGAAAAGGCATAGTTGTTTGTATAGTGCTGTCATTAAAAGGGAGTCTAGTTTATTTTGCCAATGGGCAAATTGGGCAAATAAAAGACTGCTTAGATGATAAATTTGTGTTAATAAGAGAGATAATTTTCATTTTAGAGGTGCATGTCCCAGTCTATAATGCCACAAAACATCAAGTTTATTGATATGACTGATATAAGGGTCAACACTTACATTGGGCACATCAGTAACATTTCTAGAAGAAACAGTTGGGAGTAATACTAAGGGAACAACTAGGAGATACAGATGAAACAAAAGAATTACATGACAAAGAACTAGGAGAAACAGAAGACAAACTGGATATATCAGATGAATGGAAAAACTTGTAAAGGCCACTGTCAGAGCTACCAAGAGCCACTGGCTTCTTCAGTGAAGGGTCCTGTAAGGTACAACCAGTGTTGGTAAATTGAACTATATTACCAGAAGGCTTAACCAATTGGTAAGCAGATATAAGATTGAATTGAAAACTAGGAACATAAAGCACATTATGAAGAAGAGTCAAGTCATGTAACAAAGTTAAAGAACCAACATGAGATACCTTAACTTTGTATCTATAGGGAGAGAAACAAGACAAGGAATGGAAAGAACTTGCACATTGAAAATACGGGAGATATCACTAGTCATGTGGTCAGAAGCTCTAGAATCTATGATCCACACTGTCCTTTCTATTTTAGTAAGCAGACAAATTTTGAATTGACTATTCTCAATTAGCAACTTAGCAGCAAAATTGGCTGAAGCCATGAGATGTGAGCTAGATGAAATAGAGGTAGAGTCAGCTTACTGGCTTTTCAGTAGCAAATGCATGAGTTGGGAGGTCTCTTCTAGACTTAGGCCAGGAATTCCAGACTGTGACGAGAGACCTAAAGCATGGTCAAAACTGAGATTTGCATGAGTAATACTGGAGTGACTGGATTGACCATGAGTGACATCATGTCCATGATTGACACCAGCATTATAATTCATACCAGGATCAATAGGAAAATTTCCATGATAACTAGAACCTTCAAATTCAACATGAGCAGCAGTCTTCTTAGATGTAAAACCCTTGGTAAACTTGAAGTTTGGTGGAAAACCATACAATCCGTTATATTTTTCCATAATGTGTCCTGACATCTTGCAATATGTGCAGAAGAGGAAGGACTGTCCATTTTGAAAATGACCTTTGGATGACTGTTGTTGTTGAAAATTCACCTTGGGAGGAAAATTTTGAGAAAAATTTCTGTTGTTTGGATGTCCCCACATTGAATGATGCAGAATTGGAGGAAAAATGAGATGTTGAGGATACATGTCTTTATTTCTCATCAGCCAGAAGAATGCCATAAATAGTACTGATGGAAGCAAGGGGTTTGACCATAAGAATATTACTCCAGACTTGAATATAGGTCTCATTAAGTCCCATTAGAAATTGGTATACCTTCTGCTCATCCTCAGTCTTCTTACTCCCACCATAGGTTCAAGTAGTGAAGTGGATAACAGAGATTGAGGCAATTTCATCCCAAAGTTGTTTTATCTTGTTGAAATAGGAAGCTACATCCAATGACCCTTGAGATATGTGAGCAAGTTCTTTCTTCAGTTCAAAAATCCTAGCACTATCATCTTTACCATATCTCTCTTCTAATTCAATCCAAATTTCCCTAGCATAGGCTGAATATTCAACACTCCTAGAGATGTCTTTGCTAAGAGAGTTGATTAACCAAGATACAACTAGATCATTACATCTTTGCCATTGTCGGGCAAGGGGAGAAGTTTCAGGAGGTTTAGTAGAAGTACCATCGATGAATTCTAACTTATTACGGATGGACAAAGCAACCAGAATGGTTCTCCGCCAACTGCTATAACAAGTTCCATCGAAAGGTGCAAATACTAGAGATGAACCTAACACATCTGAGGGGTGAACATAAAATGGATGTCATGAATGCATATAATCGTTAGGATTGAACGAAGTTCGATTAGCACTAGTCGAGTGATTATTCTCACTTGTGTCAGTTTTAATTGACATGATAGCAGGTCAATAGTAGCAAGTTATCTACAGGTTGTAATGACCTGTTCCATCGTTACATGTATTTCAACCATTTTACCCTCTTAGACTCCATTCACAAAACTTTTAGACTATTCTAGTAGAAGTTATGAAATTAGAACCTTAAAATATGAAAGCATTGACCTAAAGTTGACTTTTGTGTGAACGGATGTTTTTTAGAATTCTATCGATTCTGTGAGGTCTGGAGGGTCATTCATGACTTGGGGGATAGTTGGTTCTATTCTCGAGGCCCTCAGGAGCATTTTTGAGTATTAGTTTAGCCCGTGGAGGGTTGACTCATAGAATTAGAACTCCGATGGAATTTCTGAGGCAATGAGTGAGTATGTAATGTGTTTTTACATATGTGTACATATTTGGTTTGTGTCAGAGAGATTTCAGATGATTATCAGATTTCGAGTTGAAATTGTATAAATTTGATTTTTCTGGTTGCTGGTGTACTCACTGGGTGAGCTTCAGTGCGCCCCATCAGATGGAGTTCACCATAGTCCACTGCGGTGAGTTTTTTGACTTTTTGTAAAGGACCGCAGGCGCGAAGAGGGTTTGTGGACGTGCGTTCGCTGCAGCGAGATTATGTCTGTTGCACCGGACAACGGGATTCTAGATTGCTTTTTAAGTGTCATTAAAATCCTATCTTCCCTCATTTCGAAAATACACTTCCAAAGCACCATTAGGGAGATTCCAAACATCCATAAGTGATTTCTTCTTGTGGTAACATTTCTTAACCTTGTGTTACCTTTATTTAGCTTCGTTATGTTGATTTAATAGTGGTCATGACCTAGAATCTAATTGGAGAAGAAGAATTCAACCAAATTAGGGCTTGTTGATTGTTAAGCTTAAAAGTGAGAATTAATTAGTGGGTTTTGTTAATATAAGCATGATGAATCTTTATTTAGTACTTGTTAAGCTTAAATCTTCCATTTATGTTGATAAATTTGAATGTTGGAAACTAGGGTTCATACCCAAATTTGGGGGTTTTGCTTATAAGATGAAATTTGCGTAATGGTGAGTTGATTTAGTAATTAGTTGGTAGTATTGGACTCCTAGTATGTTGAATTTTATAGTTCACCTTTAAAATGACCATTTTACCCCTATAATGCATGTTTCCCCTTCTTCCCTACTCAATTTGGTTTCAAAGGACTAGTGTAATGATACGGGTGTTGTGAATTCCTTATTCTAACTTAGACTTCGATAATACTATACTTCGAGTACGATCGTGATTCGCGGAACGGCAAGGCGCAAGTGTGATTGTGCGACTCCCACTCGACACTCTAGGTAGGTTATGTCTTACCTTCTGATTAGACTTCGGTTAGCGAAGTGTATGTGTAGTTAGATTCTATTGGAGAAAGCATGTAAACCTTTGTTTATGGAGTTGAGACGGAATACTTAGGTCGGTTACTGTGACTAAGTATGACTTGATGCTTCTTTGTGGTTATTGGAATTATATGAAATCTCCATACAAGAAAACCCTAAATTTTGATCAATAACTTTGTCGCCGGAGCTCCGATAACCATCAGAAAACTGTGAGGGTAACACCAGACGAAACTAGAACGCCAGATCTATCAGGAGCTGTGCTCTGATACCATATTAAGATTTAATATGAAGATAAAATTGAAGAACAAACATTGAGAATAGTGAGTCGGTTATGGAGAGAGAAACTAAGAGAGAAAAATAGAATCGTCAATTTTCTATATCTCAGAAGAATGAAAGAATACAATATATTTTTACAATTGGGCTGGATCTCTCTTATATAAGGTTCATCTCACTCACTAAAATAAAATAAGCCCAATACAAATATAAAGAATCAGCTACATAATTACAATGAATTACAAAGAACCAACTAACCAATACCACTAATGAAATTATTAATTCCAACAAAAAATCACATTTCTAGCCTAAAAACTTAGAAACATGTCATGAGATTTTTAGTCAAGAAGTGATTCGATTGATTATAAATAATTCTCCTTTCCTATATATTGTTTATCTTGCTGCAAGTTAGTGAGGTAACTTATAACTCGAGAAAAAAAATTACTACTTTCTACAAACTATTGTACCTCACTGTTACAAGACCATACATTGCCTACAGTGTCCAAACACTAAGTCAATTTCTACAACAACCAAGAAGTCATAATTTGATGCAACACTCAGGATTGTTAAATATATCAAAGTTCAGCCAGGACAAGGAATACTTCTCTCAAGCAATTCTCAAGAAACAGTATCACCTTTTTGTGATGCTGATTGGGATGCTTTCCCTCAAACTAGAAAATCAGTCACAGGTCATCTAGTTAAATTTGGAGAGTCTTTGATCTTAGGAAAATCTAAGAAACAATCTACTATATCTAGAAGTTCTGCTGAATATGAGTATAGAAGCTGTTAGGTAGATTTTAGTACTGTTTTAGAGTGTGTTTTAGGGAGTCTTTTGTTTGTCTTTTAGTTGTTTTGCACAGTATTATGCGTGCTGTGTTTTCAGGTTCTCAGCGATTCAGAAAAGGATAAGGCGAATTCAAAGGAATAGGCGGTCATTGAGGACAAAAATGCATAGTTGGTCACAAGAAATAAGTCAAAGAAGCCCTGGGAAGCTCAGAAAGCAATTTAAATGAATTTCGGACGAAGAAGGCTGAAGAGCAGAGGCGCAACAAGTTGAAGAGCCGTGACGCTACAGTGCCGCGGCGCCCAACACAAGGGCCGCGACTCCCCTCTCGCAGAGAGCAAACGATTTTTAGAAAGGAATTAGCGCCGCGGCGCTCTAATAGCGGAGCCGCGGCGCCGACGACGTCAGGAACGCGAAAAACCTAAAATTAACAAGGGCAAAAAGGTCCATTTTGGGGGGTTTTTCATGATATATATTGAGGGAAATGTTTTTCTGAAAGATAGAACACTTTGGAGGCAAGAAACAAAAGAACAAGAAGCCATTAGAGACATTTATTGTTCAAGTTCTTTTCCTTTTTTCTTTACTTTAATTCAGTTCATGTTGGATATTAAGTTAATTAGTTTTCTTAGCATGTCTAGGATCTAATCACTTTATTAGGATTTTCCGTCGAATCACTTGAAACTCTATTATGATTTAATGAATTGTTAATGTTCTTCTTCATCTATTAAAATCTATTCAACTTGCGGTTATTGAATGAGAATTAATTGGCCTTTAGTTTTCATTATCTATATGAGTTCAAATCGAGATCTGAGAAGGGAGATTTGAATATGCTATAGTTGATTAGACGTAGGTTTAATCTTGAACGAAAGTATCACGACTGCCTGTGTAGTGTTTTAGGTTATTGATCTTAATCCTCCTATGTGGTCGAACTTATTATAGAAATATAGAAAGTTCTCACTTAGGTTGAGTTTTTATATATCCTAACTTGAATATAGAACATCTCAGTTAACCTGCTATCTTAATAAAAAGAAGAATTGTTAGTCTTGCATTAATGAATGATATAGTGGAAAGTTGAGGAGATTGGAAACCCTAATTCCTTCATTACTGAATTAAACCTCGTGTGTTTTCATTGCTATTTTATTCAAGAAATTCATGTTAGTTTGTTAATTCTTTAGTTAGAAATCATCACTTATATTCGTTAGCCAAATAGAAACTAAAAATTAGTATATTGGTACTTGATAAATCAGTCTCTGTGGACGATACTCGGTCTTACTGAAATTTATTACAAATTGTGATACGTACACTTGCGTAGCATCTAGAAATAACGCAAACATAAGCTTGGCAGGCACAGTGGTAGACTTGACTTGGATAATTGACTTATTGAAAGAAATTGGAATCAAAATTGATCTACCAGTACAATACATACATACAACAAATCTACTATACAAATAGTAGCCAATCCTGTCTTCCATGAGAGGACAAAACATATTGAGATTGATCTTCATTTCATAAGGGAAAAAATTAACAAGGTCATGTGAAAACAGAATATACACATCCAGCAAACCAGCCAACTGACTTACTAACAAAAAGGCTAAACAGATTACAACATCAATATCTATGTTTCAAGCTAGGACTACTCAACATGTTCATAGCTCCTAGCTTGAGGGGTGTATTGAACAAAAGAAGAAGTGTGCAGAAAATGTAGAAGAGGAAAGAAGAAAACAGTCCCTTCAAGAAGTTAGTTAAGTTAGTTATAGGTTAGGTAAGTTAGTTATCGAGTAGTTAACTATAGTTAGAAGAGCTAACCTTGATTAAAGAGTTAGTTATCTTGTATGGTTAAGATTAGAAAGATTATAGATTGTGTATAAATACATCTCCATGTATTATAAAGATTAACACAATCAAATCATTCAATAAAATGATAAGAAAATCTTCTCTCTACTCTTAGTTCATTTCATGTGTTCTTCGTCTTTTTCCCTACTGTTTTCTTTCTGATTTCATAGCAGTACTTCATCAGAAAGATCAGACGAATGAACTAATAAATTTTAACAAGGATGAGTCGATGACCAACGATTTATAGGAGGTCATAAGTGACACTTGGCTCTCTTTAATTACTTTGTTGTATCATGTTAATAATTTCAAGGATGTGATCTAGTCGCAAAAAAGTGAATAAACATTATAAGATATTAGAATTTAAATTTCAATAGAAATTAAAAAAAAAGATAAAAAATAATTTCTTCTCATTCGTCTACGTTTAATTCGTGGACAAACTTGATGTGTACCTATATTAATAGGAAGTAACAACTATCAAAGGAATAATCGAAATGTGCATATTATTTGTTGACCCTCTCTTTATATTAAAACTATAGTCTCTGATCGAACAGTCTTGTCTCATGAAAAAAGTATTTGATTTACCTTTGTTGATATTTATATATGTAGGGTCTTTACCCATACCCTTTTCAAAATGATGATCCAAAGAGTTCACAAGCTACCCCACCTTTCCAACGAGTAGGATATTATTAGAGAATGATACATCGTGACCATTTAAATTTCCTTTGAAAATCATTATACGGTGGATCCGATGTGTTTCATGAAAAAAAACTATTCAATTTTCCTTTGGGCTTAAGACTGAATTGTTCTATGTTGTTATTGGTAGGGCCTTTTACAAAAAATAATGACCAAAAAGTTCACAAATAGCTGACCCACCTCTCCGGTGAGTAGGATATTACAATTAGAGAAAGATACTTCGTGACCACTTAAATTCCTTTGAATTTTTTTATACAATCGATAGATATTGTGTCTCATGAAAAAAGCTATTTGATTTACCTTCACTTTAAGACTCAATTGTCCTTTGGTGATATATGTAATATGTAGGGTCTTTACCCATGCCCTTTTAAAAAATAATGACAAAAAAAGTTCACAAATAGTTGTTCCACCTCTCCGGCGAGTAGAATATTACTTGAGGATGATAACTTGTCCCTCATCGATTATATTTTCGAATGAATTTAAGACACTACATAGTACATATTCATTGCTTTAAAGTTTGGTGTTGAATGCTCAAATTCTTTCACAAATATGTGATGACCATAAGCCGCCACTAAAACAAATTAGCGACCAACGATTTACGTTGACAAAAAATCATTGCTAATTCTATTCAATGATAAATTATCAAGAAATATTGTTAATTATAAACTATTTAGTGACATATTATCAATAATTTTCGTAACTAATTCCTTTTTTCTTTTTTTAGTAGGCCTCCCAAGTTGCACCAAAAACAAAGACAACATTATCACAAACAAAAAGGAAAAAGAAGAAACAAGATAATATTAATATTGCAAATTGGCCTAATGCTTTACTTTGAAAAGACATATATATATATATATATATATAACAGTCTCAACAATTAGGAAAAGTTCCCAAAAGATGTTAACAACTCAATTCCTCTCAGGTTAGAAAATTATTGCTTTTACATTCAAATAGCTGTAAGAGACCCCAATACCAAATTGGAGAAAATGAAACATCTAAGAAGTTGCCCTTAATTATGTGTCAACCATGTTATTTTGTTACCCTCAAAACAGACTACAGAGTGCTACTTCTCATGTACTGTGGACCAATTTTCAATTATTTATTTGTTTTGCTCATTTAATTTATTAAAAATATTATTATATTTCCATAAAAATATATCTTGGAAACATGAAGTGATAGGAGAGATAGAACACCTTCAGCATCAATCATTTGACTCATTGATCTTTTTGCACTTTTTGACCCCATAAGTTATTGTTTAGTCGTCTTTCTTTTTTGGTTAAATGTTTAGTCATCTTGTTCTAAAAGTTCTCATCTTCTACGTAATATCTTGCGTGACTAAATTGAATTGAATAAGAATACAACTAGCTCATGTGCTCCAAGTATGAGTTATTATGGGTCCCTTTAGACTAGTCATCGAGAAAAGTAGAATTCAATTAAAAACAAAAAAGAGAATAAATGTAAGTTTTGTTTGGATGTTTTTGCACAGATTGCCTTGCTCCTCATATATGTGGTGTTTAATTTTTGCTTCTCCGGCTCATTTAATAAAAATATTCACATATACTTCACTTGATATAAGTTCTGTAATATTTTTATTTTGAAAAACTGAACTTTTGTCTCGCTCGACACAAGTTATGTAGAAATTAACTTATTCGTCATAAGTTATGTAGTATTTTTCAGATTAAAAACAAAAAAAGAGAAAATAAATGTAAGTTTTGTTTGGATGTTTTTGCACAGATTGCCTTGCTCCTCATATATGCGGTCTTTAATTTTTGCCCTTCCTGCTCATTTAATAAAAATATTAAGACATGCTTCGCTCGATATAAGTTCTGTAATATTTTTATCTTGGAAAACTAAACTTTTGCCTCGCTCAACGCAAGTTATGTAGAAATTAAGTTATTCGGCATAAGTTATGTAGTGTTTTTCAGATTATGTTGAGTTGACAATTTTGCCGTGCCTGACATAACTTGTGTGGATGTTATGATACATATGCCCAACGAAATGTAAAACTTTGCCGAGCGAAATCTAAACTTATGCTGTTTTTCAGATTATGTTGAGTGTTGAAAATTTTTTGCCGTGTCCAGCATAACTTGTGTGGATGTTATGATACATATGTCGAACTAAATGTAAATTTTTATGAGCGAAATCTAAAGTTATGCCGCGTCAAAAGTGCTAAGGGCAAAAATTAAAGATCACACCAAAATAGGATATTTGTGAGAATGACCCTTTTGTTTGCCCAAAAATAAAGAAAAAGAAATCAGATACTCCTTGTATGTCAATTAATGTATTTTATTTTTCTTTTTAATTTATTTAAATAAAATTATGTTCCATATTTAGTAACTCTTAATTTCTCACATATCACATAGAATATTTATGACTATAAATTTAAAAATATTTCAGTACATTATACGTATAGTTATTTCAGATCACCAAATTTAAAAAGTTCTAATATTTTTTAAAGTTTGGTATGTGATCAAACTAAATCACATGCATAAAATAAAACGGAATGAATAGTTCCTTTTATCCTAATTAATACACGTGTATAGTTAGGACATTGAAAAGGTCAAAAGTATCCTTTTCTTGTTCGGAGATATTTGCTTTTTTTTTCCTCCTCTTTTTGACATCTTGAAGGGATAAGTCATCAAGATTATTCAAGAAGGGTGGCCAAGAGGAACTACGAGTGTAGTAGATGATAATCGTTTTATTCGATTTTATTTTATACTATTTAATCAAAATATCAATTATAAAATGTTAATTTGATTAGTGTATAAAAAAGAGATTATTCAGTGCACAAAACATCCCAATTAACAGGGTCTGGGAAAGGGTCATTCTACGACTCAAACTCGTGATTTACAGATTACATAGAAACAACTTTATCATAGCTCTAAGACTCTCCTTTCAATTTGTGTGTATATATATATATATATATTATACTAGTAATGAAGGAAATATTAAGATAATTCAAAACTTATACAACAAAGAATATATCACACCAAGAGTATGGATATATAATTTCATTGTATTTTATAATTTTGTGTAATTAAGTCAACTTCAACTATAATAGTTTGTTGAGTTTGTTCTTGCTTAAGTATGATTTTGGTTTTTCATTCGGGATACGGTACTTACATTAGGGTCCGACTAAATTTGAATTTATGCCGAAGAGTTCCATATTGGGAGGCAAAACACTCCCTACCAAAGATGACTTCGTACCCAAAGAGACTCGAACTTGAAATCTTTTAATTAAGAAAATAGTAATATAAACTATTACACCGCGACCTTTGTTGGTTGTAAAGTTATATCTATCTGGCTCAACTCATCAAGGGCCAACCGCAGAAAAATATCTTCAAAAATATATGCAGTACTTACAAGGATAAGGTTTATATATAGTCAAGATGCTACACATAAAAGTCACTAAAAACTAACATTATCGATGTCGGCGAAATTTTTTTTCCAGAAAATCTGACTTCTGTTGTACTAAATAATAATAATAATAATAATAATAATAATAATAATAATAATAATAATAAGATATTTTCAGTCCTTTCAAAAAAGGAAAATCTTAATGTTCAGGTTCCATAAAAGACCAATCAAACGGATTTTCTCGAAGTACAGTAGAACCTAAAAACTTAGTTAATGACATACTTACAAGCAAATTGCAATTTCATTATTTTTTGTTTTCCGCTCAGTGTGTGATATCTACATTAAAGTCTGACTATATCGGGATTCATACCGCGTAGAGCTTTATTTGGGGAGGGGGGCTCCCTATCAAGAATTTTTTCTATACATAGGGCTCGAATCCGAGACATCTAGTTAAGGGAGGAGCAATCCCATCCGCTGCCCCATATCTTTTAGTGGTGATTGCAATTCCATTAATGTTGCAAAACTTACTCCATTTATTCCACTTGATATGATAATATTATGTGGCGTACTATTTAGGGAATAAAATGACCTTTCTCTATTTTTCATATAAATTCTAATATTTTTAATTATAAAAATTATAATTTATAGCTCTCTTTATCTAGTTATTAATTATGTAAATTTATTTTTTAAAAGATTAAGAAATCTCTGTCCGAGTTAAAATCGAAAATTATAATGTTTGACTCTTCTACTTCGACCAAAAAAAAAGTTGACTCATTATTCATTTTGCAACGGTAGGAGTAATAATTAATAAACTTAGAATACGATAAACTATAATCGTTTGGACGAAAAAAAAAACATCATAAAATGTCTAGCATGCACGACTCGTTGTCTAATTTCTAAGTACGTATTTTTTTCCTACAATTGTAACTTTTATTTTAAAAGATTAAGAAATTAATATCTGAAAGAAATAATCCCTTGATTATTTTCATTAATTGAAAGAGTATATATACAATTTACATATTTTCATAATAGGAGAATCCTATTCCTATTCTACTCCTAAAATTTTATTCTATTTGGACACTAACTATACAATTATGGTAAGTATACAATACTAATTACACCCAAATATTACCTAAACTAAATATACACTATGTACCGCAAACCCGAGACTATGTACCGTATGATATACATTATGATATATGGTATATCATATGTATATCTAACACACACCCGCAGTCAAAACAGGTGGTCTTCGAACGCTGAGACTGTTCCTAAAATCTTCAAAAAGGACCGAGGGAAGACCCTTTGTAAAGAAGTCGACTATTAGATATCGGAACGGGACATGACAGATGCGTACCTGACCACGAGCAACCTTTTCACGAACAAAGTGAATGTCCATCTCGATATGTTTAGTGCGCTGGTGCTGAACCGGATTACTCGACAGATAGATGACACTAATATTATCACAATAAACCAAGGTCGCTTTCTGGATAGGACAATGAAGATCTAACAACAAATTACGTAACCAACATGATTCAGAGACCACATTAGCTACCCCACGATACTCAGCCTCGGCACTGGAGTGGGACAAAGTCGATTGACGTTTCGCAGACCAGGAGACCAAGTTATTACCAAGAAACATGCAATAGCCAGACGTAGACCGTCTGGTGTCCGGACAGCCACCCCAATCAGCATCTGTATACGAGACAAGTGTGGACGTCGAGGAAAGATATAAATGCAAGCCATAGTCAATTGTACCCTGAATATACCTAATGATGCATTTGAGCGCATTCATGTGCTCAACCCTGGGATCATGCATAAACAAACACACATGCCGTACGGCATACGTAATATCTGGTCTCGTGAATGTAAGATTGAAGGGCCTCTGCAAGATTGCGATAGCGGATGGATCCTCGTATGGTGCGCCGGCCGCAACACCCAATTTAGGTTTAGTATCAACTGGAGTGGACGTGGACTTACAGGATGACATCCCAGCCCTCTCAATGATCTCGGGTGCATACTTCCTCTGTGATAAGAATAACCCACCAGCATGACGAGTGACAACAATCCCTAAAAAAATAACTCAAGGGCCCCAAGTCTTTCATAGCAAACTCAGAACTGAGCAATGTCATGATCGACCGGCGTAATGCATCGGAAGAGGCAGTTAAGATAATATCATCCACATATAATAGGATATAAGCCAAGGACGAACCACAACGATATATGAACAAGGAATTATCCGACCTGCTGTGAGTGAACCCAATAGTCGAGACATAGTCTGCAAACCTCTTATACTAGGCCCGTGGAGACTGTTTAAGCCCATATAAGGACTTTTTCAACAAACAGACATGATTAGAATATTTGGGATCCCTAAACCCCAAGGGCTGATGCATATAGACTATTTCCTTTAGATCACCATGTAAGAAAGAATTCTTGACATCTAACTGATGGATGGACCATGCTTTCGAAAGAGCCAAGCTGAGTACAATGCGAATGGTAGCCGGCTTGACCACCGGACTAAATGTCACCCCGCAATCTACACCAACCTACTGAGTCTTACCATCACCCACAAGCCGATCCTTATGCCTTGCAAACGAACCGTCTGAATTGTCCTTATGAGCAAAAATCCACATAGACCGAATAATATTAACACCGGATGGACGGGGAACCAATTCCCACGTCTTATTATCAATAAGAGCAGTATATTCGTCGATCATAGCAATTTTTCAATTCGGATCATTTAAAGCAGACACGGGATTACGAGGTAAGGGTGATTTAAATTAAAATGTCTTTTGGTATAAAAATACCCCGTTGACTACGAGTGACTGGCCTATGACTTGAGGAAGAATTGTGCGGATTTTGGAAAATATCCAGACACGTGACGGACTGGCGAGCAGGTAGTGGGCCTACCGGCCCAACACGGAGACTGGAACAGGGACTGGGCCAGAATTGGAAGCACGACTTGGGCCAGTATTGGACCAGTCAACTGGGCACGAAACTGGGCCAGAACTGGGAAAAATAGTTGGCCCAGTTGATGGACCCAGAACTGGAGGTGACATTGTGGCTGGAGGACCAGTGAGCAGTGGGCCCGCTGGCGTATTTTGGGTGCGGGATACGTCTGAAAAATGGTGAATAATGTACGGGGATATATCATCATTCAAAAAATTATACGAACTAGGCACGAGAGTACTAACCCTAGCAAACGAAATTGGGATTCATAAAAAATTACATGGCGACTAATGATGATTTTATTAGACGACAAATCAAAACATTTGTAACCACGATGGTTTAACAGATAACCCAAGAACACACAGGGTAGAACGGGCCTGAAGTTTGTTAATCGTGGTGGACGGAAAGAGTGGATAACACAAGCACCCAAAGACCCTAAGATGGGAATACGATGGTGTTTTATTATATAAAATTTGTAAGGGGGAAAATACGTCAAACCTTTGGAAGGAAGAATGTTAAGAAGTTATGTAGCCATTTGTAGAGAATGATGTCAAAAAGATGGGGGTACGGAAGCATGAATCAATAAAGTGCGGACAATGTTATGATGGTACGAATTTTTCGTTTGGCTTTCTCATTTTGTGAAGATGTGTGAGGGCAAGAAAAATGAAAATTGATCCCATTATTTGCACAAAATTCCCGAAACCCCCATTGTCATATTCTTTGCCATTGTCACATTTGATATTTTTTTATTTCTCATTCGAATTGGGTTCTAATGAAAGCTCGAAATTTTAAGAAGATGGAAAAAACTTGAGATTTTTTCGCTATCGGAAAAGTCCATAAAATTTAGAATAATCATCCAAAAAGAGAACACAATACCGATGACCCAAAGAACTAAGAACAGGAGATGTCCATAAGTCGCTATGAATAATATCAAATGACATTAAAAGTATGAGAATTAGAGTCTACAAACGACAACCTAACAATTTTCCATAAAGAACAAGAATGACAATTCGGAGTACTACGCGTACCCTTACATGAAATAAAATTATTTTTATCTAAGAAAGACAAAATAGACGACTCCGGATGACCAAGACGAGCATGCCACAAGGAAGGAGCAAGGGCTGCAAACGCTGACGGCAAGGCTTGACTCGATGGACCGTAACTGGGTGTGATAGGATAAAGATCTCCCCTACTATCACACCTCATGAGAGGACTCCCAGCCTTGAAATCCTTCACAGAGAAACCAAATTGATCAAATTCAATAGACACGGAATTGTCAGTGGTGAATTTACAGACATACACTAGATTTTTAATCAATTTGGGGGCATGAAGGGTATTTTTCAAGATAAGGGGTGGATGGGGGGGGGGGGGGGGAGACAAGGTTTTATGACCATAACCACGAATTGGAACAGAATTACCATTACCAACGATTATGCCACGAGGGTTGCTCAAATTGGAATAAGATGAGAGGGTACCTGAATCGGATGTTATGTGGGTAGTGGCACCGGTGTCCATACACCAATTTGGGTCATGAGGATTTAATCCAAGCGTGTACATTTCGGCTTTGATGTCTGTAGAAGTGGGGGCCACTACGTGATGGGCCTGCGGGGTTGAGGCTCAAGTACCCCTGCTTGTTGCCTCGGCCCAGATAGATTATCGAAAATGGGCCATTGCATGTTGGGCCGCTGCTGCTGTTGGCCAACCCACTGCCAGTGAGGCTGCATCGCTGGGCTGCCACTGTTTGGCCTAAACTGTGGGGCCCATTGCCACTACGGGGCCCATAACTGCTGCTAACTGCCCCCAAGGGCACCACCGCCACCACCACTATTCCGGCTACCGCCGTGATTCTTGCCATTATTTTTCTTATTTCCCCCTTTTTGCCGCCACCGTTGTTGCGGTTTTGGCCCGAGTTGTTGGAAGAGGTAGAATGAATAGTGGACTTAATCATTATGACCACGGTACTAGCACCGGTAGCCGCCTTTTTAGCCATGCCCGCTTTTTCGAGTGTAAGCATAGAACGAACTTGATAAAATTGCGGAAGAGGATTACTTTGACGAAGAAGAGTGCCAACACCACTATAGACCTCGGAGAGGCCGAAAACCATTTGGAGGACCAAATGATCATTCAAAACCGGCGCGCCAACGTTGCTGAGTTGGTCCGCCAATTCCTTCAATCTTTTGCAATAAGCCCAAACGTTAGGGAAATCTTCCATATTGACGTGGGAGAAATCCTGCTCAAGAGTAACAGCTCTAGAATTTTGATTATCTTGGAATATATCACGCAGTCTATCCCAAGTCGCATGTGCCGTAGCGTCAGGCTCAATAATCGTTTGCAAAAGGTCGATAGAAATTGTGGAATATATCCACTAAAGGACAGTGGTATCAAGAGTCGTCCACAACTTAGGATCATCCTCGCATTTTGGCACCTCCGTATCCTCAGGAGCTGCGGGGATTATGTGATGGATGAATTGATGCGAGCGTGCGTGAATTTTGAACAGTTCGGCCTACGTCGCATATTGGACGTTTTCTATTTCAAGAACAAGATGGATGTTATTCTTGATGTTAGAAACTACAAGGGCAGGATGAAACATGTTCTTTGATGTAGACATACTGATAGAACAATATGTGATTGAGGGATTTGGAAGAAAAAATTGGGAGAAAAATGAATCGTCGGCACAAAAACTAAGATGGAGGGATCGGTTTCCGAGGCTTAGGACGAGAAGGAGGAAGAATTTTTGGAGAGGATTTTAAGACCTAGACTTCTGATAACATGAAATAAATAATCCCTTGATTATTTTCATTAATTGAAAGAGTATATATACAATTTACATATTTCCATAATAAGAGAATCTTATTCCTATTCTACTCCTAAAACCTTATTCTACTTGAACACTAACTATACAATTATGGTAAGTATACAATACTAATTACACCCAAATATTACCTAAACTAAATATACACTATGTACCGCAAACCCGAGACTATGTACCGTATGATATACATATGATATATGGTATATCATATGTATATCTAACAATATACATCAAGTTGAGAACGAAAATAAGATTTGACTATTGGAAAATATATATCCTAGAATACAAAAAATTTATGAAGAAGAACACAAAGATGAAGGTTCGACAATAGGAACAACAAATATAGAATTAAAGGTTTGAAACACGTGTGTAACGCTTTTCTAAAAATGATATTTGCTCTCTCTCCTCTGTGAAATTTCTATGGGATTATATGGAAATATTTTAGTGGATATGACAAGTCTTTTGGAAATTTGCACTGAGCAAAAAGTGAAAAAATTCATGCGTAAGACTTAAAAATCAAATAATATTTATGCGTAGAGTAATGTATCTTTCGATTTGAACATTACCTTGGTATAGCATCACAAGATGAAATCGAAATTACATGTAGCATAATAGCTTTGAACATGTTATTCCTTGTGATAACATCGGTGACTCTATACACATAAACATTTCATCCCTGCTTTCCACTCAAACATGCTTAGCACTTTTATGGCCATGCGCTATCCAAAATTCATGAACATTAATGAGAGTAACTCCATCTCTCAATCGAAGCGGTACCACTTCTATGTTCATATAGGTGAAGTTTATTCAGTGTCTTTGTCACATTTGAGACTGTTGTTCCTTGAACTGAGCCTCATTAAGAGTATAAAAACTCAACCTATAAGACGTGACAACCAATACTAGTATATCTCTTACTTAAGTAATGAAGCATTCACGTATCAATAACTTGTTGTTACCTTTTGAACTCCAAACTATTCATTTCATAGTGTTGGGTAGGGTTGCCGTTATTGGAGGACCTGATTTAGGAGTTTTAACACTCGAAACTGCTTCACCAACTTTCTTGTAAGAGACTTTATAAATATATTAGCCAAACTATTATTTGACTTCACAAATGTGAATGAGATAAATCCATCTTGATATAATTTTCTCATATAATTAATCTTGTCAAAGACTCACATATCTTGACTTCTCATTATATAATTTTTTTTATACGCTTGAGTTAGAATGACTTGAATATCACAAAATGGAGCTCACACTTTACAAGTCAATGAAATTTTAAAGAAATCCCCTCAACCACTTAACTCTTTAACTTCTTCTACTAATGCAAGTTTATTTATGGGTTTCAAGAAATTTCACCTCTTCCCAAGGTAATCACCCATGTAGTAAATTTATTTTCTTACATACTCGATAGCCAACTTGCACCGGTATATCCTTATAAAATAGTATGAATATTAGATTTCTCAAATCTTTAATTTTCTAAAATCAAGAATTGACTACTGGCCCTTCCAATAGCGCTTGCGTACACAAGTTAATCTACAATTCTTTTATCATTATTAGTTAACTCTATCTAGGATTAAATAGGCCGATATTGACCTTTTTTAAGTGAATACATTTATTTAGCACTTTCTCAACGTAATGAGATTAACTCAATACATTACCCCACTATTTTATTTAATCTTGACACCAACATAGTATCAGTTTGTCCAAGATCCTTTATATTAAATGTGGAAGAAAGAAAATCTCGTCGTTTCTACTCTTCCATATAAACCTCTTTATTTCGATTATATCATAGAAATCTCTCTTCATTTCTATAATGTTCTTCATATCATCTCTTGCAATAACATATAAATAAATTAACTAGCATAAATAATTATCACATACTTTGGTGAATATTACTACTTTTCATGAAAAGTCACACCTTCAAGTATTTATGAAAGAATATAATCTTGATTTTTATTTTTAATGACACCTCTTCATGAAAGAACACAATTTTCTCTTTTAAAGACATAAATTCATTTTTTTTCAAAACGCATGAAAACTCAAAATTATTATACTTCTTTCAAAAAAAAAAAAAATCAAACTCATAAAAGGTCTTTAACCTTTAAATGAAATCAAACAATAAATATTGTTCATTCTCATGATCACAAAATGATTAAAATAATTTTCTAGTATTGATATGATTCTTATAAATAAAATACTTCATATCATCTCACATTGAAAATAAATTTCACATGTGATCTTTAGACAAGAATAACAAATCACACACATTAAAAATATTATTCTTAATTATCATGCATAACAAGATCATCACAAAGTAAATTATTTACTCGAACATTTATAAAATTGAATTTCACAAAATCACAAAAGATAGATATAAATCATTATAATTAAGTGAAATTTAAAAAAAAAAATGGAGTTTGTTGCCACTTTCTCGTGGATCCTCTTTGGCAATCCAAAATTATGACACTATGATCCATGCGCGTTGATGTCAATCTGCAAAAAAATTGTAACTTCCTTTCTTTCTCGAGAATTTTCATCCATAGTTGCTCCTATACAATTTTCTTGTTTTAAATTTTCCATGGAACTTTGAAAGTCATTGTTAAACAATCAACTAACTGTAATATCAATTTTTTTTTGCAACCATTGGTTGTAATTTTCAAAAAAACAATTAAAGACTCAACCATCTCTTTTCAAATGGAATTAACAGCACACGACACTTGGACTTTTGTCTTTTCCGCTATTTTCTTATTTCTCTCTCGCCTTTTGAATAACTTCGTGATACTTTCATTTAATAATTTCTTCTCTGTCTTCATTGCACATAGGTTCATCTGGTGAAATAAAATTTTCACTAGCAAAGAAACCAAAGATTATCATTGTATATCCACCAAAATGAAACAACTCTTCTACTTCAGCTTGCAAAGAACATCACCATTCAACCCAACAAAACTGTCGATTGCCCCCAAACCAAAAAATAAATATCGTAGAACACAAAAATTTATGAAGAAAAACACAAAGATGAAGGTTCGACAATAGGAACAACGAATACAGAATTGAAGGCTTGAAACACGTGCGAAACGCTTTCCTAAAAATGATATTTGCTTCCTCTCCTCTGCGAGATTTCTATGGCATTATACGGAAATAGATTTAGTGGATATGACAAGCCTTTTGAAAATCTGCACTGAGCAAACATTGAAAAAATTCGACTTAGGAAAGCAGAAACTTTTATGATTTTCAAGAGGAAGATTTTTGTAGAAGAGAAAATTTTTGGAGGAAGAAAGTTACTTTTCTGGAGAAGAAAAAATTACATTTCAAAGTAATGTTGAATTGATTTTTATAAGCAAGACATTTAATAACCAACAAAACCTTTTAATAAAAGACACATCCTTTTATTAAAAGACACCTTTTTCTATAAACTCTTTGTAAATAATTTATATTTAAATAAAAAATTCAACATTGACTATAACTTTTTAGCCCTATTTATTCCCAGATGAATTTTAATAATGGCTCGTTAATTGTGCATGCACCAAAAAGGAAAGAAGACCACTCATCAACTATAAGCAGATCATATACAATGAAGAAGACTATGACTTTGCTTGAGCAACAACTTTTATTACTCTTTCATCTTACAAAAAGTATTGTTCTGATTATACTAGTGTTAGAAAAAGAAAAAGAGTGAATAGACAGCTATACGGGTTGAGGTTGTCAATGGAAGTTTTAGACATTGTCAACACGACGGACTTGGTTCAAGAATTGAGCTATCATTGTAATCAAATCAAATTCAAGGCTTTAAGGAAACCCTTGTAACCCAAGAAGATTGGAATAGGCACCACATCGGTGATCCAAACCAGTAGGAGAGTCGACTGACTGAGAGAATAGTCGACTCACTAACAGAAAAGGATTTAAAATTCAGTTCACCCCCTCTTGTGTTTCAATTGGTATTAGAGCAGGTCTCATATCAAGTCGCCTAACAACACGTGAGAAAAGATCAAATGGTTGGATATCAAATTTCCAGAGCAATCTTGCCAGACGGACACTCAACAACTCGACCTCCCTACTTTAACGGACAACACTACAATCATTGGAAGAAAAGATTTAGAATCTTTGTTTAGTCGACTGACTTACAAGCATGTTTGGTTATTAAGAAGGGGCCAAACCCCATTCCAAATGTTGAAACCAAAGATCCCAAAAGCAAGATTGACCTTAAATCATTTGAGGTTACCAAAAAGCAACAAGAGGTAATTCAAACTAACGCTAGAGCTATAAGAGAATACGGGAAAATATCAACATGTGAAACTGCTAAGGAAATGTGGGATAAGTAGAAAGTCACATATGAAAGAACGTCCAAAGTTAGGAAAATAAAGATTGATGCTCTCACACATGAATATGAACTGTTCATGATGGGTGAAGATGAAAACATTGAATCCATATTCGCCGGTTCAGCAAGATAGTAAGCGAACTTAAGTCGCTTGGCATGATCTACACAAATGGTCAGCAAGTACGAAAACTCATCAGGAGTCTGGCAAAGGCATGGAAAACAAAGGCATTATTCTGGAAAGTAGAGATCTAGACAATAATTAAATATGATAAACTCCGAGGAAGTCTGATGGCATTCGAAAAGACTCAAGGAAGAAAAGAAAAGAAAAGTATGTCGCTTTCAAATCAACTCATGAAAGTGAAGATGATGATGAAGAAAGCAACGAAGCACTAGCCATGATAAATTGGGGAGTAAAAAGTATCCTAAGAAAAAGGAGACAAAAGCCACGCAATGGGTACATAATAATGATGATCAAAAGAATGACGACAAATGCTATCAATGTGAAAAAATTGGACACATCGAAGCTGACTATCCCGAAATAAAGAAATAAAATTACCGAAAGACAAATAGTGCAAGATCATACAGAGCATGGAGTGATGAAGATGAATCATATTCTGAACAAGCTGACATGACCAATATGTGTTTCATGGCCATAAGAGAAACTAGTGAGGTACGTTATTCAAACTACAGTAAATGTAATGATCTTCAAGCATCTCCTGATCTGGTCACTGATGACTTTCAAAAGATGATTGATGAATATAACAAACTAGCAAGAAAAAAAGAAAGACTAACAAATTCTTCTTGAAGCAGGTCAGATTGAAGTTGACTTACTCCAGGAGGAATTAAATGAAGTCAAAAATGCAATTAAATGGCTTCAGAAAACCTTCCAGTCACAATTCAGTTTCTTTTCTCTGCAAATAATAACTTCTCTTCAAATATATTTAACTGTTATTCATGCGGTAATCCTGGTCATAAGGCTTATAATTGTAAGCATAAGAAAAATAAATCTAGTAAATGCATTTGGAGACCTAAAAACCATTTTAAATGAAACTAACCATCCAAGATCGAGAACACTTGGGTACCTAAAAGAATCTGATTTATCTATTTTGCAGGAACAACTAATAAAATTTTCAAAAAATATATGTGGGTACTTGATAGTGGGTGTTCCATACATATGACTGAGAAAAGGAACAATTTCAAAAATGTTAAACATATAGACGAAGGACAAATCCGATTTGGTGATAATGAAAAAAGAGATATTGTAGGAGTTGGAACCATCACTCTAAGTCCAACATGTGATCTAGTAGAGGTATATATAGTGAATGGCCTCAAGTACAATCTGCTGAGTATCAGCCAACAGTGCGATGTGAGATTCGAAATGTCTTTCGATGATATAAAGTGCAAGCTCAAACACAAAGCAAGGAACCTGATCATCTTTGGAGAAAGAGTAGATAATAACTACATACTTAGTAACGTTGATCTATCTACCCTTACTTGTCTTGCATCTATATATAGTGATCCCTGGTTATGGCATAAAAATTTAGGTCACGCCAGGATGCATATTATTGAAAAACTTTCTAAACTGGATCTTGCACTAGGATTGCCTAAACTAAACTTTTCAAAAGATCATATCTGTGATGCATGTCAAATAGGAAAATAAACTCGTTCTTCTTTCAAACCTAAGGATATCGTATGTACATCAAAGTCTCTTCAATTATTGCACATGGATTTATTTGGTCCTACTAGAACAACTAGTATAGGTAGTAAAAAATATGCTTATGTTATTGTTGATGACTTTTCACGGTTTACCTGGATCATATTTTTAACTCACAAAAGTGAAGCTTTCACTCAGTTTGAGACCTTTTCTAGAAAAGTTCAAAGAGAAAAGAGATGCTATATCTCAACTATTCACATGTGATCATGGAAAGGAGTTTGAGAATAAATCATTTGAGAAATTTTGGCTCAACAAGGTTACACTCAAACCTTTCCTCACCTCGATCTCAACAATAAAATGGTGTTGCAGAAAGAAAGAACAGATTCTTTCAAGACACTACTCGTACAATGCTTTTAGAACAGGGCATGCCAGACAAATTTTGGCTGATGCTGTAAGTACTTCCTGTCATATATTAAATCGGTGTTTAATTAGATCAATCCTGAAAAAAACTCCATATGAATTTTGTAAAGGTTAACGTCAAAAATTAAAGACCAACAGAAAATAGGGACAAAAGAGCAAATGACCCATTTGTAATTGAGTGGACAAGCCCACGTCGGGTGGAATGTGGATATTTGGTCTCATTATATAGTATTGGATAATCATAACTTCATGAACTACTTTAAGTGTTGAGTTAGATTCAA
Organism: Anisodus tanguticus; assembly: GCA_034509755.1. Taxonomy (NCBI): domain Eukaryota; kingdom Viridiplantae; phylum Streptophyta; class Magnoliopsida; order Solanales; family Solanaceae; genus Anisodus; species Anisodus tanguticus. The sequence continues at coordinate 4,252,005 of CM067549.1, read as the reverse complement.
AGTTCATGCTTTACCATCGTACATGAAAGGGAATAATCTCTTACCGATTTCATTAATGTAAATAATTTATATACATGATATACAATAGTCATCCTAGACTATAATTACGAAAATCAAATATATACACTTACCTAATATAAAAGATTACTACCATAATTACAGATGTACAAGATCACTAATGATATCAAAAGAATATACGGTGTATATTCTATCACACCCCCGCAATCATAGCGGGCGGTTGTCGTACGCTGAGACTGTCCCTAAAATCTTCAAACAAAACTAAGGGAAGACCCTTAGTAAAGATGTCAGCAACTTGATAACGTGAAGGGACATGCAATACATGTACTTGTCTACGAGCTACCTTTTCACGAACAAAGTGAATATCCATCTCGATATGTTTAGTGCGCTGATGTTGTATAGGATTCCTCGAGAGAGATATCGCACTAACATTATCGCAGTAGACCAAGATAGCTTTCCGAATAGGAAAATGAAGCTCTAAGAGGAGGTTACGCAACCAATAGGACTCAGACACCACATTGGCGACCCCTCGATATTGGGCCTCTGTGCTAGAGCGCGACAATATAGCCTGGCGTTTGGCCGACCAAGAGACCAAGTTATCACCAAGAAACATACAATAACCAGATGTTGAACGCCTAGTGTCTGGATATCCACCCCAATCAGCATCTGTATACGACATAAGAGTAGATACCGATGATGGATATAAGTGTAAACCATAATCAAGAGTGCCCTAAATGTAGCGCACAATGCGTTTAAGAGCGTGCATGTATTCTTCCCTCGGATCATGCATGAATAAACACACATGTTGCACTGCATAAGTAATATCGGGCCTTGTAAATGTGAGATATTGAAGAGCCCCCGCAAGACTATGGTAGTGGGAGGGATCCTCATATGGTGTGCTAGAAGTAGCACTCAGCTTCGGTTGTTATCTTAGAATATATCACACAACCTATTCCAAGCTTCCATTGCCGTGGCGTCGAGTTCGATAATTGTCTGTAAGAGGTCCGTATTGATGGTGGAATAAATCCATTGGAGGACCGTAGCATCAAGAGTTGCCCACAACTCTATTTCATCATCTGTGGAAGGCACCTTTCCTTGACTTTTTCATGTTTGAAGATGTGATGGAGGACTCTATGAGACCTTGTGTGGATTTTAATAAGTTCCGCCCACGTCGTGTATTGGACGTTCTCCATTTCAAGGATGATAGAGATGTTGTTCTTGATGTTGGAGACTACAAGGGCAGGATGAAATGTATTCTTTGTGTTAGACATGATTGAGGAACAAGAGCAGAATTAGGGTTTTGGAAAGAAAATCGAAGGGATGGCCGATGGGAAGAGGGTGGCGGAAGTTTGTGGAGAAGGAAAATTTTTGCCCTACACTGTTGATACCATGAAAGAGAATAATCCCTTACCGATTTGATTAATGTAAATGGTTTATATACATGATATACAATAGTCATCCTAGGATATAATTACGGAAATCAAATATACACTTACCTAATACAACAGATTACTACCATAATTATACATGTACAAGATCACTAATGATATCAAAAAAATATACGGTGTATATTCTATCAGTAAAGAACTAGGCACATCCTAATTCTTGATTTATCCAATGATGGGTCCTCATTTTATGTCGTGCACACTCCAGTTGACAAGTATGTACATGTGAGAGAGTGGTGTTGAATTGTTCCACACCGAGTGGGTATGGATATTTGGTCTCATTATATATAGTCTTTGGCAATATAATCATCACACCATGAGCTGACTTTTTGCCATGAGTAGTTCATGATTCATTTCTTTATAGTGTGAGTAGTTAAATTAAGACTTTAATGATATTTATTTCATTTTCTCAAAAGAAAATGGTTATTACACATATATACATGAAAAATATCTGAAACATTTTCGGATGATATCCTTGTTAAAGGTTCTTTGGCACATGTTGATAGTGATTAATTAAGAGAAAGAACCAATTAAGTAAGACAAAAGATTTCGTAGTGAAGTGGAAAAAGGCTTAATAGGGGAAGTCGAAAAATTAGTTTGTATATAATTGGAAGTATATTTATAGGACCTACATATAGTTCCAATGGACTGGTTTAAAAGGGACGTTTCATGGGTGAAATGAAAATTCATTCACATGCTTTGGTCTCCCCATTATTTACGCCAAAGTCGGTCCAACTATGTCTTTGTTTCGACCTTATCTCTCTATTATACCTTTTTTTTTAATTTTATAACGATGTTGTTTAAGCCACCTTATGCGTATTTTGGTTTATTCCATGTATATCGAAAACTCTATACGCTAAGACTCTACTGCCTAGTATTTTCTTACCTCTATCATGTTTGAATCCGAGACCTTATGATTCTCAACTAGAAGCGGATATAGCCTTAAATTACCATATATTTATATTAAGAACTATCACTAAATATCTATAAATATTAAACTGTGAATTCAATTTTTATTGTAGATTAATTTCACAGTTTATATTTTTATTAATTTGAAATTTTTGTAAGAACTCATAAATTTCAAATTCAGAATCTGTATTTATTCTCAATCTACTTCATTAATTATTAGCTCAGGACCGTAGGTGCTACCCTGGACTATGCCTTCTTGATCGTGCACTATATAAGCTAGGTATAACATACTTAGAAAAAGCACACCAAGTTAGAAAACCCTACAAAACAGACCAAGAATACAAAACCCCTTAGAGTAAAAAAAAAAAAACAAAAGAAAAAAAAAGACAATTTCATTGTTTTATCACAATGGCAAGAACCAATGGGAAGAAAAAGATCAACAAGATAGTGAATCTGAAAATTGTGGTGGAGAAGTTACAAAGGAGTCTTTCAATGGTGAAGAGATTGACATCAGAATTCGACAATCAGCATCAGCATAACCAACAAGATCAAAATGACACCTCGAATAACGTGCCCGAGGACGTTAAAGAAGGGCATTTTTCTGTGATTGCTGTGGATGAAGATGAATTGAAGAGATTTGTGGTGCCATTGAAATGTTTGACACATCCTTCATTCTTGAAGCTATTGGAACAAGCTGCTGAGGAGTATGGTTTTGATCATGACGGTGCACTTACGGTGCCATGCAGGCCAAGTGAATTTGAGAGAATTTTGGCTCATGAACAATGGCTTGAAGGGAATAATAATATGGATCAATCAAGATTTGATAATAATGGTGTTAATTGGAGTTCAAGTATGGTGAAAATTTGTCAAAAATAATGGAGGAAAAAAAAAAAAGCTAATCAAATTTAGCTTAATTTGCTTCCCTTTTCTTGAAACTCTGGTTAACTTATCTTATTGAATCTTTACGTAAGCTAAGGGTGGATGTTGGTTTTGTCATCTTATCCTAAATTATATATTCTAAAACGTGAGTGTTGTAGCTGGTAGAAATTCCTGATCAGACCATATTACGATTTTTCATCGAGAATGGTTTGAATTAATTGCTTTGCAGCATTGAATTGATCTGAAATGAAACACAACGTCAATAAGCATTGTTGAAAGAATAAAATATGAGCCTAATCATTCTTCTCGAATCTCTCTATTTCTTATTCTTGATTGTAAATAGACGAGGAGCTGGATAGAGGGATAATAGATCCTCCCTTAGAATGGTGAGCTTCTATTTCTTTATTGTCCCGCAAGTTACAACTTCAGTTAATTAAGTACAATATATAGTTATTTTCTTCTTCTTCTTCTTCTTCTTTTTTCACATTTGCTTTTATATTTCAGTCAATTCACTCTTGTTTCCTGCGGAAGTTTGTAGTGGAAAATTGACGTTGGACAAGAAAATGAGAAAGAGAGTAAAAGAACTCTCTCATCTATCTATATGCATTTGGTTAGTGTTTCAGGTGGAACCAAGCAACGTTTTCCATTGCCGTATTACTCTTTCCTTTTTTCTTTTTGTTTTGAGAACAATTACAATTGAACTAAGTATTATTTTATGTCCTAATTAGCGAAATGAGTCACACTACTAGATATGATGAGATGGAATGTGATCCTTCCACCCTCAATCGAAGATCTTCAGTTTGAGTTTTCGTTAGTTAAAGGATTTTAAAAGAAAGGAAACAAGAAAAGGATTCTTTAAAATAATATTTTTATTTGAAAAAGAATGTGTTTAAAAAGAAAAGAAACGATATGTTTATTTGGCATTTTTTATCCAATTAAGAAATAATAAAGGCATTTTTGGATCAAACTATTAGCGGCAAGGCATTTTTGTTCAATTTTACATAGTTTAAGGGTTTTTTTTTTAATCTTTTTCCGTTCTTTAAATATATAGGAGTCCTAAAAACGACTATTTGTGTACGTCCCCTGTGGAGAATTTCTAATAAATACCACTTTCCCTTTAAATCATGAACCTTACCTACACTGCGAAAATTTGAATTAATCAAATCAATATATTTCGGGATAACAGATGATTAAACCGGAAAGTTTTTTTGATTGGGTCAACAAATTTCCAAAACATAATTAAACGAAAAAAGACGAGTAACATGGGATAATGCATCTGATATTGTAGGCACTGCATTGAAAAGTTGCCCATCGAAATAATCAGGGCGTTATGCGGAAGCTTATAATGGTAAATCTTGAACGACGATAAATCAGACGATAAAGAAAATACGCTAAAAATACATAATATTATAATATGATTTGGTCAAGTGACCTACATATTGTAAAATTAATATAAAAAAAATATATTGAGAAAATAATCTCCCCCATAAACATGACTTTTCAATGAATACATTGTGGATGCTATTGTGTTGTTTATGAAAAGAATGATCTTCTATTTATAGAAGTCTAAAACTTCTCATCAAAAAAGGAATAATTATGGTAGAATTCTTTTCTACAAAGAAAATATTTTTCACCAAGAAATTATTTTTGAAGTAAAACAGAATTATGGTAAAATTCAAATAAGGTTGGAAATTCAGGGCAGACCCTAACAAATGACCCATTGGCCTGAATTTTCTGGTAAAATAATCTTGATTCTTCTTCTTGATATAACCTTCATCACTGTTGCTTGTCATGGTTAAAAATAAAGTTAAAAATATTATGGGTTAAAAATTAGTTTAAAAATATTTTACTTTATTTTTAAAGATACAACAGCAAGGATGTTGAAAATATGGTTGAAAGTTCATCTCCACATGTATTACTCCTGGATAAAATCTCCATTATCGTGAAATTGACTGCAACTTGATTTCAACCCGCATTGAACTTGTCTTGAATCTCGACGAACCATTGACTCTGATACCACTTGTTGGGATCGAAATAATCAGGGCGTCATGCGAAAGCTTATAATTGCAAACATGGAATGACGATAAATCAGACGACAAAGAAAATACACTAAAAAGGCATAATATTATAATATGATTTTGACAAATGACCTACATATTGAAAAACTAATATAAAAAGCATAAACCTATTGAGAGAATAATCTCCCCCTAAACAAAACCTTTTAATGATTACATTGTGGATGTTATTGTGTTGTTTATGAGAAGAAGAATTTCCTACTTATAGAAGTTCAAAACTTCTCCAAAAAAACATAATTATAGTAGAATCTTTTTTCTTCAAAGAAAACTTTTTCCACCAAGAAATATTTTTTGAAGTAAAACACAATTATGATAAAATTCAAATAATGTAGGAAATTCAGGGCAAACTCTAACCGTATTTACGAATATATTTAAGTTCATCTTATAGGCAATTCTTTAGTAAATTTAAGTTCTGTAAAAGGCTGAATGAAAACATAACCTACATATATTCAACTTATCTGTTTAATCAATTAATCTTTATGCAACGTAGCTTCTCTTTTCTCGTATTTTTGGTAGTACAATTTGGCACATAAATGTTGTAACACTATTATGAGTACGAATAAATTGTTCTAGACCTGTTAGAGTGCGTTTCCTCAGATGTTGATAAGAATTTTTTTATCAAACTAGTTAGTCATAATCAGGCGTGATTTTGAACATGATTACAAAAACGTTACAGAAAATATATCTGATAATATATATGTTACCACACCCATTAATGATTGAACACGTGAGAATATGCAGTAATGATGGAGGAAGACCAATTTATAAAGGTTGCAATTTAGTCGGGAACGTTCATGAAGTAATAGACATACGGATGTGAATTGTTATTTATCAAATATTAGTTTAGGACTTTATATTAATTAATTGGGTCAGACATAAAATGATAAAATCTAACATTTAATTCACTTGGCGTGATGACACATAACAACAATATTTAATGACTACAATACATTAGTTGGGATATCCCATTAGTTGCGCAGGAAACAAATTTCTATTCCATAATATATCCTATAATGAATTAAAATAGTGACTTGGACACCCTTATGAGAAACATAAATTATAAATGTATATCATAAATACATAATTGAGCTCAGAGTGTTAAAATCTTCATAAATACATTAGTTATACGTATAAATAAGATTATTTTATAAATATATTTATATATTTGATTGTAAATCTTTGATTAATAGATCTGCAATCATGAACTCAATTTTAATATTCTCAACTGACCGTCTTTATTTTTTAATCTCCTCTCTTACGGTAAATTTCTTTAATTTTATATTTTGGTACTTTTAGAGTACTCTTCTTGAAGAAGAATTGTCACAATAAATTTTTAACAACTTGATAACGATACTCTAAATCCTAATAAATGAAACACTAGATTCAATTGAAAAGAAAAGGATACAAAATAACACGTCACAATAACTCATATATGGTACTCTAGAATAAATGCATATATATATATATATATCCGATCCGTGCACCCATATTTATACAAAATGATTAATTAGTTCCACTTTTTTTTTTTATACTTCATTCACTTAGAGTAACATTTATTGTGCCAAAGACTTTCAGGGATATGAGATAATTAAATTGTAAATTGACAGTATTTTCCTCTTCGATTCACTTTTCTATTTTCATTTTTTCCAAAACGTGTTCTCCTTTACACCTAAGTTTCTCCTCATTCGTCGCCATATAAAATCATTGTCCTAACTCCTAGCAGACAAAAAATTATAATAAAGAAATACTGTTGAGTAGCTTTCATTTAGTACTCGATTGAAAATTGAAATCCAACCTATTAAAAATGTTGGAGGTACAAACACCGTATTGGTTTGGGATCCACCTATATTTCTACTTCTCCATAGTTTTTGGTCCCCCTTTTACTTGTGATTAGATAGGTCATTTGTCTATCAATTGGGAAGTGACTTGATTTCATCACATGTTTGTCTTGTTCTAACTTCCAACTACTTTCCTGTCATATAGTAGTTAAGTATCATTCTAGTAATAGGAAGTTTAACTTGTGTATAAACCATAAATTGGAGGGGGAAGAGAATTTTCAAAGTTCTAAATTGTCAATATCTAGATTATTTTACTAAATACTTGATATTTTTCACCATCTTTTAATTCTATCCATCAAGACTTATAATTTGTTTGTCCAAACTTCTAAAAGGCCAAAACTTATTTTTAATTAGAAATAAACCTTATTTTAGAGTCAAAGTGTGTGACCAAACTTTTATTAAAAATTAATTATTTTTTAATAGTAGAAGAAATTGTTTTGCTACTGTAGAGAGAATATAGAAACAAAAATTCTCTGGTAACAAACTAGACATCATAGAGAAGAAGTTAAAAGCTTTGAAATCACATTTGAAGACCCTCAACAACCAGGAGTTGAACGGGATCACTAAAAGGATTGCTATTGATAGAACTTCTTTATTTGACCTACATGCGATAAGAACACACATATCAATTCATAATGTAAATATTAACATAAGTTAGGTGTATTTAGTGCAATTAGTCCTTTAAACAAGGTAGGAATATGGGTAAAATACGCCGGTTAGGCGTATAAATATGCCTAACATCATCACCCCATACTTAAACCTTTGTTCGTCCTCGAACAAACACTAAACACACCCAACTTCACTTATGATTTGTTGGACATTACCAAATTAAACAGGTATGCATTAGAATAAGGTCATCAAGACAATTTAAATATTTATGAGCAAAGATCTCAAACACAACAAACATTTGCATACATGCTAACAACTTCATCAAAACCTCCTAACTTCTAAAACTGACTCTCTTATATGAATTCTAGCAAAAACGGTCCTGCCGCCTAACAAAGGAATCAAACATGTCACCTATCTCTTACCAATTATGTGCCTTCACCTCAAAGAGAGTTGCCCAAAAAAAAAAAAAACAAATCACACAACAGGGCAATTAACCGAAAAATTCTGCTCTAATCACAAGAAAAATTCACATGTGCATACGACGTACCATAAGCTTGCCCTTAATGTCATACTCTATTAACAAAAGCATATTAAGCACATTATCAATTAAGACTTTTATGGTTGTAATGTTGTCTAGGGGACGGGTATGAATTACTTGGGTAAATAATGACTAACCTCCTAAGCACTTTAAGACACACTTTATCATCCTTATGCACTTTCTCTTATTTCATCAATTTTTTCAACCATTCTTTTTCACTGCCCCTTATGTATTCCCTTTTTATTTCATTAAGCACTCCTTTTCATACGTCTCTAGTAAGGAGCAATTTTCTATTGTTCTTCTTTTCTTTTCTTTTTATGTTCTCTACTATCAACATACTGTTGGAAGTTTTTGCTCTATGGTACTTTATAAAGCAGTACGGGAAGTATATAACTATTACAAGTATTCAAAAGGATAAACAGAGATTCAATAATTCAACATGAAATCTGAAAATTACAATTGTTACACAAGAAAAACTGAAAATTCCAGTTTTGTAGAAGACGGGAAAATAGGAACTGTTTTTGCTGAGTCGAGTGTGACACTCTGTCCTTAAGACAATATTGCCCCGTATGTATCCTTTATACGTCCTGGACAATTTGTCTCCCAAGATAAAACAAACAATGGAACCCTTGAGCAAAGGAAACTCAAGAGCTACCGTGAAGAATATTGAATAACGAAATGATGCTTGGAAGTTGTAGGAAGAAGATTTTTTCTGGTTGTGTATTTTCGTGCATCTCAAGTGTCCTCAACAATGGTGTAAGGGGGTGTTTATATAGGTGATGAATGGACTGATTTACTGCCTCCATAACAGCCAAATAATGGCCATTATGGAGGTAGTAAAGCCACCAACATAAATGGGAGAAAGACCAACAGATTTTACCATTATAGGAGGAGTAATTCACCAAAATAAATGGTGAATTGAGTGCTTGGCAACTCGCTTTGATTGTCCGGATCTCGGAAACTTGAGGGACCAAAGCGTACATCTTGAAACTTCGGGGACCGGACCGTACATCCGAAAGAATTTCGGTCCGAATTGTACATCCGGAAACTTCGGGATCAATCGTACTTCGGCAAAGTTCTCGGCCCAAAAAGATAATATCGAAGGCCCACAGCCCACGACCCACAACCCGTGACCCGAGAACCCGGAACCCGGAACCCGGAACTCGGAACCAGAACCGGAACGGACGGGCGGGCGGCGGCGGCGCGCGTGTGGTCTTTCCTCGAACCGAAGCACATCTAGGTCCTCCCCCTTAAACACATGGGATACCCCTTGGGGTCCCAAACCCCAAACCAATTTCGAATCTTATATACACAACAATTCTTTCTTCCTCTACCGAGTGAGGGAGAATTACACACAATACCACACTTTCCATGCTTCAAACACCTTACTTCGTGAACTAATATCTCTTTCATTTCTCAATGAAATTTGACGATTCTTGGCCCTACGGTTATCTACGTACTTAGTAGATCATGCGTGTGTGAAGAACCGGATTCTCCAACATACGTTACACTAGTGTTTAAGCCGTTAAATTTGGTCGGTCGCAACTCCCGCCAAAGGCAAATTTCCAACAATCCCCTCTTGAAAGAGATTTTGGCGCACTCACATGGTGTCTTTTCATTTCCAAGCAATATTTCGGCGGACCGATGTTGCATAAGGAGAGGTAGCCTCGGCTTTGAACCTTCCATAGTTGAATACCATCGGACTTACTTACTTGCGCGGTGAACGTGATGTCTTGAACCGTCGTGTTTAATGTAAGCCAAGACAACGGTACCAACACAACAAATTCCCTTACTCTCTTCTTCGTAATGTTTTGTCCGTTTTGGCCATGGACAACGTCTTGGATTCTTAAGTGCGTTCAATTTGAGGCGGCCGTCCTCGCACTTAAATAGGTGGTCTCCTATAAGGTATCCCTGCTATACCCCACTTCACAAGTGTTAGGAACCATTAAAAGTTTCCCAAAGACCTAACCTCAACCGTTGAGGATCATTACGAGTTTTGAAAACTTAACCTTTACCCACATCTTGCAGAGATAGCACTTAACGTCTATCGCGGGAACGGCTTTGGATTTGGTGTTTCTTTTCGAAATCACTATCCGAAGTGCTCATGCTTCCACCGAAGCGATCAACCGAACCTTTACAACTTAGTTTTCCCATTGAACCAAATTTGCGGGATCTCCGGTTCGTAAGGTTGGGTTTCATTTGTATTGGTCCGTATATTTTGGGTTTTAAGCCCATTCCCTAGACGAGAGAACACTTGATCTCCGGGTAGTCCCTTAGTTTGTAAACAAGGAAGTGACACCCGTGATGATCAAGCGCCATACGGTCTTATGTCTCCGACGGATCCCGACGAGATATGTCCGACGCCGTCATCCGTGTCCTTCCTAAAGCCGACCGGCTAGCCACAATGTAGAAGCTGGTGAAGGCATGGGTTTCTCCCAATAAGGGACGTCCTCTAATGAGTCGTGAAGTTACTCAACTTCTTTCATGCTTTGTATAAAGCGATAAACTCCGATACCATCATGAATCGGTCGATGCAAGTTTGCTTAGAGGATTTTATAAGAACCACCATATACATTTACTTGTGGCTTTGGTGTTCTTCGGATCCGATGTCCGATTTGCATCACGGTGTTCTCTCGAACCGCCTGGACATCCGAATACTATAATCCGTAGATAAGCGAATAATTCGAGATATCGTCATATCCGACTTAACGCCTTCTATTGATCATGTATTAAGATCATCGATGAACCTTAGTTCAACTAATATGTTTGTAGGACGATACCTGGTCGGTTGTAGTGTGTACAATACATTGAACTACACGTGACATGTGCATATCACTCCTTGTCTATGGGTGCACCATGATTCCAATCGATTCTATGATTCATATCCATTGGTGGCTTCAACGAGACCGTCAACTATCGACCGATCCGTTAGATGTCTTAGAAATCCAATTCCTAAGATCTCATCTCGTGATACTCATATCTTTCATATCGAGACTTTGTTTCAATATGATTTTCACTCTAAGACCGTTGGTTTTCCAACCGTTGGCTTTCTAACTTCGAGTCAATATTTCGTGATCGTGATCGAGATTCATTGTTTCGTTTTATACGAGACTTTCGGGACCAAAATGTTAACATTTCGGGGACCAAAATGAAAGTTCGAAGGAAGCCCAACAGTTCGGCAAACCAATTCGATCCTCTTCTTCCAACTCTCCGGTAGGGAAGGTCATTTCAACACCCATGCCCCGTAAGACTACAATGGCCCCGGATGTGAAACCACTCACGAGGGAGCACTTTTTTTTTTTTACAACCCAAAGGTTCTTTTCCGGAGGAAGATTAACCATTACACACGTATGGTTCTATATATGGAATCTATTTCTCCCTTTAGCTTCTTTCCAACGCAGCGCTTTTGGAGATAACAATTATTTGTTAATTGTCCATGGTTCGTTCTCAACCATACAAGCTAGAAGGATCGGAACAAGTCTTTGTCCCCTCTTTGCTCCGTCTTGGTTCAACATCTAGAATCCCCGAGTTCGCAGATCCGAAATATTAAGTTCGGATAGACAACAACTTTCGAGTCCGTAGATACGGAACGTCTAGTTCGGACAGTCGAGCCCTCGCGGGTTCTTGTTAACCTTGAGCGATTACTCCTTTTCCTTTTCCAAGGAAAGTTATCTTCTAAGAATTCAAAGATTCTTTGACGCGAAGAGGCGATGAACACTACCGTTATTTGCAGATCCAGTGAATATGCAATCTACAGTCTTAGGTATGAAACCACCACACATCACAACATTTGTATGTGAGATCCTTTCCATGTATCACACGGAGGGTTACCCTTATCCTTATGCGGAGTTCTATTGAGAATCGCATTAGCGGTAAGGATCGACGTGCCCCACATAATTTGGACGTACGGCTTAGCGCTTGGCTAACACCGTTAGACTGAGGTGAGTAATGAGCAGTCGTTTACTAAACGATGCTTCACTTTCTCCCCCTCTATCAACTACGAATTTCTCAATCCGAAGGCTTAGTTGATTTTCAACTTCTGTTTTGTAGCGCTTATCCGCTTCAACAACTTCATCTTTGTTTTTCAATAAACAAAGGATACAATACGTTGTACCATTATCAATAAAGGTCATAACGTACTTGTCTCCCCCCTCTATTTTGTATAAACTTCAAATCACCCAAGTAGGTGTGACTAAGTTCTAGAGGAGCAGTGCGTCTTTCGCTATTCCCTTGACGGAATTTGGAAAGGTGATTTTGCCTCTTCGTCTACCTCACATTCATTTTGAGGGTTTATGTCGACAGTAGGCAACAATCTCAACTTCGTTAGCTTTTGAATGACTTGCTATTTAACGTGTCTTAATCTATGATGTCATAGATGCACGGATTACAATATATCATTCATTTGGCTATAGACATATTGTACCACTCTTAGTTATTACGGACCTGTTGGACTAGTCTCAAATCAGATTTGACCAACAACGTCCTTTAACCAAGTTAGGAACATGTATCACCTCTTTTAGAGTGATCTCATTCCTTGAAGTCCTATTGAGGACAACCTCTCCAGCCCCTTTGATTTTAGAGGTGGCGTTGCTTCACATGAACAACCTTTTGCCCGTGGTTAGGGCGTAACCGGATCATATGTGATCTCGATACTCGGGTCCACTCTAGTTGCTTTGGCAGACTGAGTGTCCAATTTCTTTACTGCCTTTCTTTAGGCGTTCAGATCATTAAGACCTGGAAACTCTGGCCCACCTTACTAGGTGTCCATTACTTTTCCTATGAAATGAATTTTGGCTCCACTCCAGTCGCCCGGAGGCTTTATATGACTGAGTGTCCAATATCATCATATCAAAGAAATTTTGGCCCACTCCAGTCGCCTAGAGGCTTTGTATAACTGAGTGTCCAATATCATCCTATCAAAGGAATTTTGGCCCACTCTAGTCGCCGGAGGCTTTGTATGACCGAGTGTCCAATATCATCCTATGAAGGATCTTCTCGCCAAATAGTATGGCTCAACGTCTTTAGCTTTTAGACTCCTTCCGTTAAGATTGGTGCCCAGATAATTCTTGGCGCTTACTTAAGAGTGGTAAGAGTTTTCGCACAGTTAGTGGATCTTTCTCCATTGTATGTGCGACATACTTTACACACTTTAATAATTACACTTAAAAGAACAGATCTTCTTAAGTCGTTTACAAAATCCAATCTTTAAACGGAAAAGAAGATGAGATTAAACTTCTGATTTGTTAAAGCATAAGGAATATAAATTATTTTCATATTCCTCCTTACTTTAATTCACTTTTAATCAGACATAATTTAATCTTTATTCTTGACAAGTAAGAAAAACTACTTATCCCAATTTCGGATTCTGGCTTACTTCAGTCACTTCATCAAACTGAGTGTCCAGTTCCTTCTTTACCATTATTCGGATCTTTTGTCTGGGACAGATATAGGCCTTCTGCTACAAGATAGAATAACATCTTCAGTCTTCTCCTCTTGTCCCAGTTGACATCCTCAGGCTCTCGTGAGCGCTTGTTCCCACCAGTCTTGGTAGCGGTGACACCATGAACACGTTCATCATCATCACTCTCTTCTACCAGAAAACCATTTCCATATCCAGATTTGGTCACACAACTTTTGACCGACATCTTTCGAACACTAATAGTAATACTATACAAATATTGTCTTAAGTTGTTGGACGTTTTTGCTCTATGGTACTTTATAAAGAGTACGGGAAGTATATAACTATTACAAGTATTCAAAAGGATAAACAGAGATTCAATAATTCAACATGAAATCTGAAAATTACAATTGTTACACAAGAAAAACTGAAAATTCCAGTTTTGTAGAAGACGGGAAAATAGGAACTGTTTTTGCTGAGTCGAGTGTGGCACTCTGTCCTTAAGACAATATTGCCCTGTATGTATCTTTTATACGTCCTGGACAATTTGTCTCCCAAGATAAAACAGCAATGGAACCCTTGAGCAAAGGAAACTCAAGAGCTACCGTGAAGAATATTGAATAACGAAATGATGATTGGAAGTTGTAGGAAGAAGATTTTTCGGTTGTGTATTTTCGTGCATCTCAAGTGTCCTCAACAATGGTGTAAGGGGTGTTTATATAGGTGAGGAATGGACTGATTTCTCGCCTCCATAACAGCCAAATAATGGCCATTATGGAGGTAGTAAAGCCACCAACATAAATGGGAGAAAGACCAACGGATTTGGCCATTATAGGAGGAGTAATTCAGCCAAAATAAATGGCTGAATTGAGTGCTTGGCAACTGCTTTGACTGTCCAGATTCTGGAAACTTGAGGGACCAAACTGTACATCTGAAAGAATTCTCGGTCCGAACCGTACATCTGGAAACTTCTGGGATCAATCTGTACTTCTGGCAAAGTTCTCTGGCCCAAAAAGATAATATCAGAAGGCCCGCAGCCCGCAGCCCGCGACCCGTGAACCCGGAACCGGAACGGACGGGCGGCGCGCGTGTGGTCTTTCCTCGAACCGAAGCACATCTAGGTCCTCCCTCCTTTAAACACATGGGATACCCCTTGGGGTCCCAAACCCCAAACCAATTTCGAATCTTATATACACAACAATTCTTTCTTCCTCTACCGATGAGGGAGAATTACACACAATACCACACTTTCCATGCTTCAAACACCTTACTTCGTGAACCAATATCTCTTTCATTTCTCAATGAAATTTGACGATTCTTGGCCCTACGGTTATCTACGTACTTAGTAGATCATGCATGTGTGAAGAACCGGATTCTCCAACATACGTTACACTAGTGTTTAAGCCGTTAAAGTTGGTCGGTCGCAACTCCCGCCAAAGGCAAATTTCCAACACATACACTAAACATATTCAACAATTGCACCCTCAATCTTATTTTTCTCTAATTTCCACCTTAACTTCCCTTTACATCTACTTCCCATTTACTTTCAAGCGCTAAATTTCTAAAGTGCTATTCACTGTTCGTTGTTCACTATTCATGTAACTGTTCACTGTTCATGACACTTTTCATCCGCGAAAATAAATATGGTCCGTATTTTCGATGACTCATTTAACCTCTAATCCTTTCAACACTTACTAATCACTTGTTAAACATGGTTTAAACACTTATAACCTAAAAAAGATAAACGTATTCCCCGAGTTTACGTCAACTAGCTTACGATGCAACTTAACGTGTGAATATACAGGATGTAACACAATTACTTCAAGATCTTGAGAAATGGTCCTTGATAGAAGAGAATGCACTTGAACAGAAATCTAGAGCTTCTTGAATTAGACTTGGGGACTCAAACTCAAAATATTTTATAGTTTTAGTGAAAGAAATGAGTCACAAGAAAATGATAATTGGAATCACAACACTGAAAGGGGGTTAAGCGCACTGTACCTGAAGACATTAAGAATGAGTTTATCAAGTTCTATCAGAGTCTTATTGGATAAATTGCTAGTAGCATACCTGTTGTAAACAAGCTTATCATGGCTAATGGTCCTACACTATCTCATCAACAGCAAGTTGGCCTATGCACTCTAGTGACAGACCAGAAGATATGTGAGGGGCTCAAAGCTATTGGTGATGATAATCACCTGGCATTGATGGGTTGAATGCTTTAAGGAGACATGGCCTATCATCAATGCATAGGTAACTGAGGTTATTATAGAGTTCTGCACTATATGCAAGTTATCACAGACCATCAATTCCGCAACATTAACATTGGTTCCAAAAGTCTCCTCACCTGTTACAGTGAAAGATTTTAGATCAATTGCTTATTTTATTGTGATCTATAAGTTGATAACTAAGGTACTGACTACTAGGTTGCAAAGAGTTATGCCCACCATCATTTGTGAAAGCCAAGCAAGTTTTATTTCTGGTAGAAAGATTACTGACAACATCATCTTTGCTCAAGTATTGGTCAAAATATATACAAGGAAGAACATCTTTACCAGATGTATGAGTAAAATTGATCTTTAGAAAGCCTATGACTCAGTGGAGTAGCCCTTCTTGAAGCAAGTCATGCTGGAATTGGGGTTCCCCGGCAAATTCATCTTGTGGATAATGCAATGTGTCCAGACTGTCAATTACACTATTTTGTTCAATGGAGAATCCATCAAACCTTTCAATGTTGTTAAAGGACTAAGACAAGGTGACCCTGTCTCACCCTTATTAATTGATATTAGTATGGCGTATCTCAGTAGAAGTTTGAATGGTTTGAGAAGAGTGAAAGAGTTCTTGTACCATCCAAGATGTGCAAAGTTTGGGATCACACCTTAAGCTTTGCAAATTACTCTCTATTGTTAGCCAGAGGATGTTTGGAATCTATCACTTTGCATGAATGTTTTCAACTATTCTCTAAAGCTTCTGATCTGTTGGCTAATATGGGAAAAAGCTTAGTGTATTTTGATGGTGCTTCTATTGCTGTCAGAACTCAGATCTTGCAACACTTAGGATATGTTGCAGGAGAACTCCCTGTGAAATACCTTGGCGTTCTTTTATCAACTAAGGAACTCTCACTATTACAATGGCAACAATTAATTGAAAAAATCATTTACAAGAATTTCTTCCTGGACAGCAAAGAAACTCTTACATGTTGGTATAATTCAGCTGGTACAATCATTGTTATTTGGTATGCAAGTCTATTGGGATCAACTCTTCAGCTTCCCTGCTAAAGTGTTAAAAGTTATTGACTTCTACTGTAGAAGTTATATGTGATCTGGTACTAATGTTATCACCAAGAAGTCTCTCTTATCATGGAAAAGAGTAAGTTTGCCTATTTCAATGGGTGGACTGAATTTGATTAACCTGAAGCTCTGGAACCAAACTGTTATAGCCAAACTGTGTTGGGATGTAGCCAATAAGCAAGATAAGTTGTTGATCAAATGAATCCACACTTACTATATTAAGGAGAGTGAAAGTATATGTATGTCCTAGAGACAATCAGTATTAGGACAAATGTACTTTATACACATTCGTATTATTATTAATGGAGATTAATATTTTGGCATTTGCAATTATTGAATTATTAGTTGATTGTTTATAATATGCATCCCTAGAGGTTACGTTGTTATTAATAATGTGAGATATTAATATTATAACGTAACTCTTAAAATAGCCT
This sequence comes from Anisodus tanguticus, assembly GCA_034509755.1. Classification (NCBI taxonomy): domain Eukaryota; kingdom Viridiplantae; phylum Streptophyta; class Magnoliopsida; order Solanales; family Solanaceae; genus Anisodus; species Anisodus tanguticus. The sequence continues at coordinate 4,234,572 of CM067549.1, read as the reverse complement.
CGACTAATGATCATCGAGAATGGGATATCGATGATCTGTGATAAGTCGACATGTGGTCTGCATAACATCCTTAGAGGATGTAGTATGTCTCACCTGCTACGAGTAATGACTACTCGTAATGGACACATGGATACTTTGAAAGTATTGGTATACCCTGCTCATATACTGTTTGTTATACTTGTCTAAACACTTGATTTTCATATCATTATTCTAAGTCTTAGAGACTTAGAATCAAAACACTCTCTCGAACCTCTGCCTTTTTTCCTAGCTTTCCAAAGGAGGAATACATTGAAGCTTGGAGCTTGCAATCGAAAGGGCATTCGCGTGCGCACCCACAGTTGATAAAGATTTCAGATATTGTAAACATGTAAGTACCATTCAAGTCTTATGTTTACAGTTTAAAATTATCTTATAGTCAAACAGTTCTACGTTTGTTGGGTTTGAAACAAGTTTTCAATATCCGCTGCGTACAACAACCCAACAAAATCCCTACAGTGGTATCAGAACCGGTCTGTTTTGTATGATTATAAGGTAATTAGTTAATAATAATATGGGTTAGAATTTGTTTCAATATGAAATTTATGTCATTTAAAGCTTGTAAACCTAATATCTTAAAATCACGTCATCCTTGTCTCCCAAACTATTAAACAATGATGTAATCGAGGAAGTCATTTCGATCTAACTCTTCTACGTCAATGTGTGTAATCGATTCATTGCGGACATGGTGCACTGAAGCGAAGAACGAGAAAGGATTGGATGATGGTCGATGAACGTGTTGTTTGATAGTGAAGGGTAACGAAGATGAATTTGCAAATCTGACCCTGAACCAGTTTTAGAGTTTCGGAAATGCCAATTTTGTGCTTCTGAGACGGAGGCGCCGCAACTCCACGATGGAGCGTCGCGGCGCCACCTAGGGTTTGCCGCGGCACCAAGGTTCCAATTTTATATATATATATATATATATATATATATATATATATATATATATATTCGGAAGCAGTGAACAGAAACCGAACACTGTTCCGGCGTGAACAGTGGCGTCAGTCACTGTTCCGACAGGCTCCAATTTTTTTTTAAAAAAATCGGAACAATGAATAGTAACCGAACACTATTCCGGCGTGAACAGTGGCGGCAGTCACTGTTCCGGCGAGGCAGTGGCGGTTTCCGAAATTGCAATTCAGCCCTGGGACAAATATGAAAATTTTAGAAGTTTTTGGAATTGCAATTTGGTCCCTAAAAAGGTTTTTAAAATTATCAAATTTGGTCCTTGGGGAAAATTTGTAAATTTTATAAAAGCAGACTTGGTCCCTTGGGCCAAATATGTAATTAATTTAAAATTCTGAAAATTACAGACAGGTCCCTGAAATCTGAAAATATTTTCTGAAAATTAAAATTGGATTTTCTGAATTTAAAGGGGTTCAAAATTGAAATTTTAAATTCTTGAGGGACTAAAGCGTAAATTCTGAAAATCTGGAACTTACAGAAATACCCTGAAAATCAGTTTTTAAAATCAGAAAATATTTAAGGGACTGTTTGGATTAGACTTAAATTTTAGAGTTTAGACAAGTTAACTCATGATTATTATTAATTGTATATTATTGAATAATATACGAACTATATGCTAAGTGTTTAAATGCTTTCATTTAATAATTAGCATAGTGTCTGTTATAACTGTCTAGGCAGGCGGCGCCCAGTATTTGATTAAACCATCTTATATCATGCTTATTGGGTTGACGGTTCCCAACTATATGTGTCATTAGTTTTGCATGATATTAAGATGTCATATTGGATATGGCGTAAAAGAGTTGATCTTGGTTAAAACTCTGAATTAAAATGTTCCCCAAAATTTTTAATACAAATCTAAATTAAAACGAGTCGTCCATTATAATTGTTAGAGTGCAAAATCCTTTTCGGCGATACGAGTATTTATGTCAAAGCATTTGCTCTAAGTCTACGATGACTCAGACTCTTTCATAGATGTGTTTTAAATGTAAAGGCAAACGATAAACTTTTGTAGGTATTTACACCAAAGTGTTTGCTCACAAAGGCCAAATTTACTTAGATACATAAACGCAGTCGTGTAATGGGGTTGACTTGCTTAGACAAATCCTGACGCCAAAGTGTCGGACTAATCTAAGGACACAAGATTAAATATAATATTTGATCAACCAAAAGTTGCAAATAAGTTTTGCAATTGGTTTAGAACCTACCAAGATGTGTTATTAAAGTTATTAGCCAAAGCAAACGCGGAGATAGCATAGGCTTGGATTTTGGTCCATTATGACCTTAATTAATATAGGTCCGTATTCTACCATGGGGTCGTAGAAGTATGTTAAAATAGTGGGAGCAAATTAAACAAAAGATCATGTTGATTAGCCTAAACGAAGGTGTATAATTAAAAATAAATTTTGATAGCTTAAAACATGAATCCTTGAATTGATTTTGTCTAATGTTCAGTTGAAAAATAGAATTTTTTGAATTGAACGGTTCAACTGAAAATTTTAGTGATTGAATTGATTTTCCATATTTCGAAATGGGTTCAGCCTAAATATTGAAGTGAAACTTACACAAATAATTACATTTTGGATTTTTTTTTAGGCATGGCCTTTCCATAAATTGAAGGGACCCAAGATGAGTAGAGATGGCAATGGATCCTGGACCCGGTCCGGATCCGGTGTATCCAGATCCGTTTTATAGGATATGGATCTTTAAAATTTGGACCCGACGGATCCGGATCGGACCCGGATCCGTTTCTGACGGATCGGGTCTGGATCTGGATCTGGATCTTGTATTTGAGATCCGTATCCGATCCAGATCCGACCCGTGGATCCATTTTTTATTAAATATATTCATAACCTAGAATGTAATTTTATAAGTATATTCTTAAAATTGCTAAGCACATCCTTGCAAGTTTAATTCTCAAAACAAGTTTAATTTATTCCGCGTTAACTCAAAAATAAAAAAATAAAGAGGTAACTTCGATAATAAAATCAATGTTATATTAGTGAATGACTAACATCTCCATAGACAAGTAGTTAAAATTATATTCACTTCATTTATGAAGATTCCAAGCACATGCAAGTTCTGCATTGTGAAAATACTAGTCAGCATTTTCCACAACTATTGTCATTTTTCAACATTTTTAATTAATAGCTCACAATCAAAATGAAACAACGAACAAAATATCTCATATGAACATTTCAAAATTGAAAAACAGTAAACTGTTACTTAAGTAAAAATCGTTTGTCAGTACAAAAAAAAATTCTTAGCAAGGTAAATTTTTTTACATGTGGATCCAGATCCGATCCGTGGATCCGGCCGATCCGATGGATCCGGATTTGGATATGATTTTTATGAATCCGCTGGATCTGGATCCGGATCTGGATTCATGTATGAAAAACGGATCTGGATCTGGATCTAGTAGGATCCGGTCCAGATCCTATCCGTTGCCATCCCTAAAGATGAGTTGGGTTCCTAAATCAAATAAGTAACCGAGTCCGCAAACTGGAGTGAGAGGAAACAGTCAAGATAAAAGGTTAGTGGTTGCTTACACTTTTGATAATTACATTTCGTAGTTACAGTAAAGTGTATTCAAAATTCGGTTGTATTCCAATTTACGTTGTATTCAAGTCAGATTCAATGTATTCAAGTCAGATTTCATTATATTCAAGTCGGATGTATTCAAGTCGGATGTATTCAACTCAATTGTATTCAAATCTGATGTATTCAACTCAGTTGTATTCATTTGTAGCTACTTTTATAATGTATTCAATTTATTATATTTGAAATCGGTTGTATTCAAAAACCATAAATACAAAAAAAAAAAAAAAAAATAGGAAATATTCAATTGAATTCAAATTCACTTTATTTATTCGTATACAAAAAATCTCCTTCAAAATACAAGCATAATACATAAAGAAATGTTGAATTTAACACTAAAAAAATAACGAATACACTCAAATACTGATTACAAGAAATAAAATACACCCCAAACACAAAAAAAATTAACAAACATGCTCAAAAACTAAATACAAGAAATAAAAATCCCCAAACACTAAATACAAAAAATAAAAAATACCCCGAAACACTGAATTTTACACTAAAAATTAACGAATACACTCAAATATTGAATACAATAAATAAAATACACCCCCAACTGAAATAAAAGAAAATAAAATACACTCGATTTGAATTACAAAAAAAAAAAAAAATAAGCTCGGATCTAAGCAGAAAACGACCAATTGTTTGCAGCAGAGTCATCTACAAGTTGTCAGGAGGTATTGAAGAGGGAAAAGAAGACACCCGTGAAGTTGCAATCATGGGAGAAGCAAAAGGCTATATTTCAGGATGAACTTGTAGCTGAAAAATGATCGGATTTGACCGAAAACTCCAGCGAGCAGTGGTGTCCGACGGAAAACAATCGAAAAACCTCTGTCAACGGCGGCACAATTCGCAGCACCGTCGTAGATATCTCAAACGATAATTCCCCTTCTTCTATGTTATCATCAATTATGATTGTTATTATCGTTGTTGCCTCCGCTGTTATTCTCTATGTTTCCATTTACCTCATCTTTCGTCTACTCTCCCACCGATTTCGTCGCTCCTCCCGAACCTACTCTGTCGTAGAACCAGATCTGGAGTGACGGTAGTAGATCTGGAGGGATCAAATCGGGAGGAGGAGCCAACAGCAATGGTGACAGTAGCAGATCGATTTGGGATCGTATTCTCCGGCAAGCAGTGGTTCGGCGGATTTGGGATCGTATTTGCCTCAGTCAAGAATACAATAACAACAACATACCTAGTGAAATCCCACAACGTGGGGTCTGGGGAGGATAGAGTGTACGCAGACCTTACCTTACCTTGGTAGGTAGAGCGGTTGTTTCCAAAAGACCATCGGCTCAAGACACAGCATAAACACAAGCAAAGCAAGAGAAAAGGTCAGATCCGGACAAGAAATTTAAAGCAGTATGACAATGATGGTAACAAAAGCGGGATAAGCCATGATAAAGCATTCTGAAAAAAAGAAGCAATAACTAACGCATGTAAATAAGATAAACAAAGTACACGAAAGAACACAGCAGCAGGAATCAAACGATAGGGGACTATAAAGTAATATTGCGCCTACTAGTACGATAGGCTAAGCATGTCTACAATAATATCACTACAACTACCAGTATGTAAGCGTAAGTAGGACTACGGTCAACTACCTACTACCATTTCATCCTAATAGGTGTCCTCCACAATCCTCTATCTAAGGTCATGTCCTCAGTAAGTTGCACTTGCGTCATATCTCGTTTAATCACATCTCCTCAATACTTCTCCGTCCTACCTCTACCCTCATGAACCCGTCCATAGACAATATCTCACACCTCCTCACTGGGGCATTTGTGTCTCTCCTCTGCACATGCCTAAACCATCTCAACCTCGCTTCTCGCATCTTATCCTCCACCGAGGCCACTCCCACTATGTCCCGGATATCATCATTTCTAATTTTATCCCTCATTGTATGCTCACACATCCATCTCAACATCCTCATCTCCGCAACTTTCATCTTTTGGATGTGCGAAGTCTTGGCTGGCCAACACTCCGCCCTATACAACATAGTCGGTCTAACCATCACCCTATAGAACTTGCCTCAGTCAAGAATAAAAATAATAAAAAATAGAGTATTCTACTTTAAATATATAATATAGCTATGATAGGTAATTTAAATACACATTTTAGTTATGATATGTAATTTATTTAAACAATAGTTACTAATAGTTAAAATATTCTAGAGTTAGCTATGGGATGTAATTATTCCAATATAGAATCTTTGAAGTGACTTTCTATATATTGAAATGAGTTGAGCTTAAATTTTTTGAGTCCCAAGAAAATACATTGTTATCTGAAGCATATACATTATTTATTCATTATATATAGTGTGTAAGAATGTAATATGTAATATATAATAGTGAATAATGATGTATATATAAAGTTATAAAAAGAAGTTGAGCAGTTTTATATATATATACAAGGCAGATACATTATCTATACACATCGATGATACACTCGGCTATATCAATTGCAAATTAGATGTGTGGACCATATATATATATATATATATATATGTTGTCTATACACTAATGATATAGTGGGATACATCGGCAACTAGAAGTATGGGTTGTATATATGGATTATTTTCCCAAATAGGAAAGCAAAGCTCCAATCTGAAGATACAGCGCTGAAGGCCCAAATGTTGTATTAAGTGGGCCCCGTATACTACATTTTTCAACATTGTAGTTTACAGATTTGTTTCACATTATTTTTCCTTGTAAATATAATAGTTCTTCTATGTCTTCTCTCTCACCCGTACTAGGTTTCTTCTTCGAAATTTTTCGTTCACCTGCAACCTAACAGTATTAAAGTTTTCTCTTCTAAATATATACAGATTTTCATATGAAGCTGGTAAAATAGCATGTTGGAGAATGAGCTTGGAGTTTATACAACAAAAAGAAAATATTTAAGCAGCTCCATTTGTAATTATCCTTTTCAAGTCTACACATTTACTTAATAGACATTGATCAATAAATACTTACTCGCATAAATGTTTATACTAAGTGAAGTAACTAAACATTAGCAGTTAAAAATTAAAGTAAGAATACACAATGTAATCATGGTTAGATAACGAACACGTGTAAGAAAAAACACGTATTGGTTGATGAAAAAACCCGATGCTCGTCAGTTTTAAAGTGTTAAGCTAGTTAATGGCGCAACAAACTACTACACAATCGCCTATTTTACTTAGAGCTGATTGACATGAAATTCATAGTACCTGAATCCTTCCAAAGTAAATCACATCAGAGAACGTTAATATACTATTACCCGCCTTGAGAAGTACTGATCCCAAAACGCAAGACATTGGATAATTCATAGATACACAGCTAAAGTCGAGCATAGCAAGCCACTCTTTTACCATACGTAAGAAACTCTTATAGAATAACAATCTCAAGATTATTTAGAAGCTGGTTGGTGACATGTATAACTGGGAATTGTCCAGCTATTAAATTCAAGTATCAACTGTTTGCTAACACACTAGCATAACAATGATATAAACCATCACTGCTGAATTGAAAAAAATCCATAATAGCTTTCAGAAGCCCAAAATTTGAAGTACCGAGTAGCAAAAATATAGCAATAGAAACAAACATATTGTAAACATAAGGAATACGCTGTGCCATGTATGCTCTCCGAAACCTAAGAGAATATATAATGAGAGTAAAGTGGATAACAAAAATAGTGGACTAAGCCGAACAATAACCAGAGTTCAAACGGCGGGTGACCATGTTCCGATCACTTCCTCTCTCTAGCACCAGGCTCTAGGCATGGTCTTAGCTAAACATTACTAAGTTTTACTGGCTATAAAGAAACCTTCACTTTCTCCCATCAGCTTCCGTGATGGGACCCTGCTGATGTTTCACCATTGCCCTTGGCACTAAACAACCAAGAGGAAACAGTGATACCATCACATTCTAACATGGCACGTTATCTTTACTTCATTCACCCAATCCGGCCCTCTTCTTCAAGTGTTTCTTGAAGTCCATGATGTCACCCTTCCACTGTGTCACAGCCTGATTTTCACATACCCATATCTCATGGGCCACCTGGTTTATGAGCCTAAAATCATGACTCACTAGAACCATCCCACCGTCCCATGCGTTCAACGCCTCTGCAAGCGAGTCAATTGTCTCTATATCAAGATGGTTAGTGGGCTCATCCAACAGCAGCATATGAGGGCACCTATAAGCCAACCATGCAAAAATCACCCGACTACGTTGACCATCCGACAAGTTCTTCATAGCCATTACTTGAGCTTTACCTGTGAGGCCAAACCTCCCAATTGCTGCCCTCATTTTCTCCTCCTCATTTCCAGGGTACTCTCTCATCATGTATGCCAGAGCTGACATTTCCATGTCTAGCTTCTCAGCCAAGTGCTGGTGGTACTGCGCGATTTTTAGGTGATTATGCCGCTTAACCATGCCATCAGTGGCAAATAAATCCCCTATCATCAGCTTAAGCAGTGTGCTCTTTCCAGCTCCATTGGGGCCCACAAGTGCTACCCTGGAGTCAAGATCTACACCAAAATCAAGGTTCTTGTAGATGAGGTTATCAGGTGTGTAGCCAAAAGAGACTTCCGAAAACTGTAGAACTGGAGGAGGAAGTTTGCCAACATCAGTAAACCGGAAAACCAGGACGCTGTCCCTACCGACCTTCTCAGTAAGCCCACCACGCTCCATCTTAGCCAATGTCTTCTCTTTACTCTGTGCTTGACGGGCTAGTTTAGCTGAACCGTGACCAAAGCGAGCAATGTATTCCTTCATTCCAGCAATCTGCTCCTGCTCCCACTTGTACTGTTTCATCTGGTTCTCTTCCAACTCTGAACGGGTTTGCACATATTGGTCGTAGTTACCTGTATAGAGCTTCAGCTTCTTGTTTTGCATGTGGATGATATTGGTACACACACCGTTGAGAAAATCCTGCGAGTGTGAAATGACAACCAGTATGCGCTCAAAGTTCTTCAGGGATTCTTCTAACCACACACAGGCCTCTAGGTCTGCATTCAGGAAGAATATCACATGTCAACTCTAAAAGTAAGAAGACTTTTCCTTTTCAATTAAGACGAATTATTTTATAACAAATTAAGGAAACATAAAAACAGCCAGGAGAGCTGCTGAAATCGGCCTGCAATGATGCATAGACGTGTCAAACAGTGTCTTTATGTGTTTACTGTGAGAGAAACTGAGTATCCAACCCAAAATCTCAAGGAAATCTGAAGTGCCTCAAGATCTTTATAGACCCTTTTGATGCCCTTCTATAATACCCAATAAAGGATATTATATATTCATCACCCTCCCACACATGTAACCCAACTATGTGGTTCACACTTGGACATTATGTGTGTGAGGATGGACTAGCGAAAGATTAGTTCTGATTGGTTGTGATACTATGTGAAAATACTAAGCATCCACAACTAAAAACAGACAATGGGTGTAGTGACTCAAGACCTTTATGAACCTCTTTGGATGTCATTCAATTTAGGACATGACGTAACTGATAGCTCAAAGTGTAAGACTAGACATAATCCATATAAATCTAGCACGAGCAAACCTTAATAATTTCTGAAAGACCTGTTCTACTAGAACTAGAAAATGGTGAGAAGATTTACCGAGATGGTTTGTTGGTTCATCGAGTAACAAAATTGTTGGATTCATAAATAGGGCTCGAGCAAGAGCAATCCTCATTCTCCAGCCACCAGAAAAATCACGTGTTTTCTTTGCTTGCATTTGCTTATCAAATCCAAGACCAAACAAGATCTCAGCGGCACGTTTCTCAGCAGTGGCTGCATCCATAGCTTCTAAACGCTCATAGATCCGTTCAAGTTGCTCTCCACCACCATCGTCCTACAATAAAGATGAAATTAGTCATATTATTCGAAGGAAAACCAAGACCATGGAACATTAATTTAGGGTGTGTTTGGTACGAAGGAAAATGTTTTCTTGGAAAATAAGTGGGTTTGCTACTTATTTTCTAGTGTTCAGTAAGTAAGAGAATTTATTTTATCCCAACAACATTTATATGTGATCTAGCAAAGCACTATGAGGGTGGGATGTGGGTGGGAGTGGAGGTTTGGGGGGCGGATGGTAAAGGGGTGGGGCTTGGGTAGGTGGGGAGGAGACAATGAAGTTGAATCACTTATGGAACCTATTTTCCCTACTTCCATTAGGGAAGTCATTTTCCTCATTTTTCAGGAACTTTTTTTACTAGAGAAAAAGTTCTCCAAAACAATTTGACCCACCAAACATGGGAAAATTTAAAAGCATTTTTTTGGAAAATGTTTTCCTCCAAACCAAACACACCCTTAATGTTAACAGTATCAAACCTGTCCAGCCAAAGCTTCAGCTTCTTTCTCCAATTGCAACCTCTCTTCATCACAATTAATGACGGCCTCAAGAGAGGACATGTCAGAGGCTTCAATCTCCCGTGAAAGATGAAAAATATCCATGTGCTCTGGGATGGGAAGTTCCCGACACCCTATAGCGGTAAGAAGAGTAGATTTCCCACAGCCATTCAGTCCCAGCAAACCATAACGTCTGTGAAAATAAGAGATCAGAACTTGAAAATCAATTGAGCTAAGGTACACATAAATGCGAGAAAATAACAAGTCTTACCTGCCATAGTTGAGCTCCAGTTCAGAATCAACTATGAGATCATGTCCGTGGAAAGTGACTGATAAAGATTCTATCTGTAACACAAAGCATACCAAAACAAAACAATGAGACTCCCAACTGAAAATGTAGAATCCAGAAGTTCTGCATCTTAATCTTCAGCTTCTTCTCAGTGATATGACTTATTACTCTTTATAATAGGTAAGTACATGTTCATAACTTATTAGCTCTTCAACAGTGGGCATGGTGAATCAAACAATGCTGGAATATCACTTAGAGCAATAAGACCATGGAAGTCACCATGAGGATGCACACAAAAAATGAAAGAAGACGAAGCATAAGAAATATCATGAAATTTTGTAACCAGTTTGAAACAATGAAAAGATAAAAAGCCACAATACACATGATTTCCCCTATGCATACACACAAGCTGACACGATTCAACATAAAATAAAATATAGCTCCATAAGTTCAAAAATAGAATGAAATGGATCCAAACAGAGCAGAATGGATATTGTAGAATCATACAGCCAACCCCAACTACTTTGGATTTAAAGCATAGTTGTTATTGTCATATACATTCCAGAAGTATGAATGTCTCTTTCTTGAGATACAGAAATGTTAATCACTTTGATCTTACCAGTCATACCAAGGGGAGGGAATATTTTTTTTTTGACAAGGTCCAATGGGAAGGAATAAATCTAAGCTTCCTTTTATTTTGAAGATAAAAAGCCTTTAAGCAAAACCAATATACCTAGCAGGAGGGCCATTAAATACTTAGAATAGCCTAAAACTTTTATCCAAAATAAGCCTTATTCCAAATTTTACCAACTCCTTCAATATAGACTCTTGTCAAACTCTGACTAGCACAACAATATGCAACCAGATACTGAAACAAAAAAAAACAAAGGTGCCATCACATATCATAAGGGTGTGTTCGGTATGGAGGAAAACATTTTCAGGAAAATGTTTCCTAATTTTCGTGTATGTTTGGTTGGTTTCTCTAGGAAAACAAGTTCATTGTAACAATGAGGAAAATGACTTCAGGATGGAAGTAGGGAAAACAAGTACAATAATTGACCTTTCACATTAAGGGTGTTTGGTATGAAGGAAAACGTTTTCCTAGAATATATTTTTTTTTTTTGGAAAACAAGTGGGTTTCTTACTTATTTTCTAGTGTTTGGTATGTAAGAAAAAAATATTATCCTAAGAGCATTTATATGTAATCTACCAAAATACTATGGAGGTGGGATGGGTTGGTGGGAGGAGACAATAAACTTGAAATGTCACTTATGGACTTGATTTCCCTATTTTTATTAGGGAAGTCATTTTATTCATTTTTAAGGAACTTGTTTTCCTAAACATTTTGGCCAACCAAACATGGGAAAATTGAAAAACATTTTCAGAAAATGTTTTTCAATTTACCAAACACACTCTAATTGTCTCCTCCCTCCCCTCCAACACACCCCACATACACCCCCACCCCCAAAGTGTTTGCCTAAATTAGTATCAAATACTTTTGAGATAATATTTTATCTTTACATGCCAAACACCATAAAATAAGTAAGAAACCTATTTAGTAAACATTTGGGCCATAGAAACCAAAAATTTCACTTTAGTTGAAATTTTAGAAGTTGGTGTTGGAATTGTGGTTGGATTATAGAATTTGCAAAAAATATATTTAATTATTTGAATGCACTGAAAGTGAAAACATGGTTTTAATGACCCATTTGGCCATGAGATTTTTTCACTTTTTTCCGAAATTTTTTTCACTTTATTTGAAAATAAGCTTTTGGCCATGAAAATTTCAAATACAACTCAGAAGTTGTATTCAAAAAACAAATATTATTTGCAAAAACTATAACCAAACACAACTCCAACTTCAAAATTTCAAATAAAGTAAAATATTTGGTTCTCATGGCCAAACGCCTACCAAGTGTTTTTCAAATTCTAAATGAAACTTCAAAATTTCATGACCAACCACTTATTTTCGAATAAAGTGAAAAAATATGGACAAAGTGAATAATTCTCATATAGCCAAACGGGTCCATATTTTTCAGGCAAACATTTTCGTTCATACCAAACACACCCTAAATCTAACCAATCAAGATAGCAATACTACAAAACCTAACAAATCCATAAACCACAGATACGGATGAAAAAATAACACAGTAAATATATCAGATCTAAAACACAATACTGACCCGAATATCTCTTGAAAGCGGATGTGAACACAAAACACCGGTACAATTCCGATCAGATATCTTAAGATCCCCTACTCCGTTACTCAAATTATCAACCCCGTTACTTTCTTTAGACGCCGCCACATCAGCAGCAGCAGACTTTGACGATGCGGCAGCACCCTTCCCTCCTCTCTTAGCAGCTGCGGCCGCCTTCTTCTGTGCCTCTCTCTTCTTCGCCGCATCCGACCCCATCTATCAAATACAAAATACGCTATTGAACCATAAAAATCAGAAGAAAATAAAAGGACATATAAAATTGAATCGGCGAATAATACCTTTGAAATCGATAGATCTAAGGATACAGAGTTTTTTTGATTTTGAGAGAAAGAGGAACGAGGGTTTTTTTTTTCAAAAGAGGGAGTGGAGAAAAAGATGGAGGTAAAGTGGGAACGATGGGCTTTTTTGTGAATTAACACTTGACAAAAGTGAGTCCGTTTGGCCCACATTGCTCAATAAGCCACTCATAAGAACTGGAATTACAAAGAATTTTGTAATATACTAAGTGCTCGTTTGGTAGGGTGCATTACAGGAAAAAATAATACATATATTAGCTTTGTGTATTAATAATATCTTATTTGCTATATTTTTTTATCTTATGTATATGATATACATAATTAATACCTAGCAAGTCATGGTATTAGCAATGCAATGTGTTTTAATGCATGTATTAGTATGGTTAAAGATATAATTGTTCATGAAGTCTCTCAAAAAGTATTGTATGGAGAGTATTTTTGTAAAAAAAACTAATTATTTTTAGAAATTACGTAATGCATGTTGTTTCTAATAAATCAAACCGAACGGTGGATACAAAATAATATATGCATAACTAATGTCAATGTTACTAATACACCATATTCAGCATTATTCTTATACACTCTACCAAACGACCCATTAATATCTTATAAGACCATTAGGGGTCATTTGGTAGCTTGTTAGAGTTATGCAGGTATTAGTGATACAAGAATTAGTTATCATGAAATTTATGTACTTCCTCCGTCTCAAATTTTTTATCATGGTTACTAAAAATAGTTGTCTCAAATTATTTGTCGTTTTAAAAATTTAAGATATAGTTAATTATTTTTCTTTATTTTACCATTTGTCATTAATGAAGATGACTGTAAACATTTAATGGAGATAAACTATAACTTAAACGTAAATAAGGATAAAGTATGTCAAATAGTCCCTCCTAATTAATATTTTTTAAGGGGCGTGTAAACAAAAAAATGATAAATAATTTGAAACGGAAAGAGTATTATTTTATGTAGGGCCGGAATTAGTTATACTGGGTTAGCTATTCATGTAAGTATTAGTTATTCCACCTTTTGTCCCAGTAGTTGCTATGTAAATATCAATTTCATCTGAAGGTGTTAATGAGATACAATTTTGTGACATGTCTATCTTATTTTATTCAAATAATTGTTTATCATCTAACTAACAATAATCAGGATTGCAAGAAATGGGTGCTAAATAATTTACTAAAATCATTACTACAGTACTATTTCTTAGTAAAACACGTTGGGCTATTTCAGTGGAATGGGCTGAGAGAATATTTGCACGAAAAGGCTAAAGAGGCTAGTGGATTTGGGCTTTAAACAAAAAAACAGCCCGGCCCAGAAACTGACAACTGTCATTCTCAAAACTCTTTGGAATCAATTTTTCATGGTAAGGATTCTGAAATCTGAACTGGTAAATCTCTCTTTGTTTTTTTTTTCTTCTTCTTTGACCTAAATACATTTGACTAAACAGAACACTGAACTGATTCTCAATGTTTTAATTTAAATACAGTGGTATTTTGAGAATTACTTTTTGGTGGTATTATAAGGTAATTGTATTTATGCACTGTCAAATTTGTGGAAAATAATTTACCGTATAATTTTTATTTTTGGTGTGTTAAGTGGAAAAGTACATATATATGGAGAGGAAAGTAGCATTAGGAGACTTAATTATTATTGCAAGGAAACCTTAGTTTTTTATTCCTAATTAGCACTGAGAATGTGGGAAACAGAGATTTTAAAGGAGTTTGGTCCAGAATTATAGAAGAAACTCAATAGTCTTATTGGCCGGCGGAACTAGAAGCTTTAGTTAAAACCTATTGTATTAAGAAATTCGAATATTTACAAAAGTTAAATTTAGAACCTTTACTAACACATGATATCGCTATACTAGATTTCGAAACCATAAAGTTCAAATTGTGGTTCCGCCGCATATTTGACGGTGTTAATGCCTTTTGAGTTTTCTACCTGCAGTTGGTTGGGCATGAGGCTTCTAGGTGGAATTGACTTATGAGTCGAGCTCGTCGTACGGGATTGCCTAGCGCGGTTATCCCTAGCGCGGTTATCTGTCTTGTGTGATTTGCGGACTATTACACAGGTGCGGGGTTTACCGTGTGAGCAACCGAAGGTAGCGGCTGTGGTTCGCTTGTCATAAAAAAATGCCTTTTGAGTTTTCTCTAGTTTTTGCAAAATTACTATTGTTATTATGCAGTTTCTTGCCGAATATGCAATCACAATCTTAAGAGGAAAAATCGCACTCACTTTATATTTTGTTAGAAGAAAAAAAAAAGATGGTCTTTTACAATGCTAAATTTATGCTTTCGCTAACAGAACTTCCTTTCTAACAGATTGGAGATTTGAAATATGACGTTGATGAAAAGGTACGTGTTGAGGTTATTCATATCGATAAAGTACATCACTGCAAATGTGGTAGACAGAAACAATGGACGAATAGTAGCAACATCATCAACGGTTGAACATTCAATGAAACAGTCACTGGAGTGCGGTAGAACGTGCAACGCAAAGGCTGCAGCAATCGTAGGAGAAGTGTTGGCAATGCGTCTCAAAGTGGAGGGTCTTGATCAGGGACAAGGGAACGGGATCCATGTCAATGTAAATAAGGAGGTTGAGAAGAAAGGTTTCAAGAATCGCACAAAAGTTTGGGCTATAGTTAACGGCCTTAAGAACAACGGAGTGAAACTTGTTTTGGATGACAATGAAAATGATAGCTCTCGCCCTAGCTTCCACTAGAGTAGTGCATTGATCCTCCTCTCGTACACACACAAGGTACAAAACTTGATTTGTATCTCATCTTTGTAAAAAAAATGTACTCAATATGTAGTTTACTCTAGAAATTTATCACACTTTATTTGTTTTTCAGGTCTATTTACTTCCTAAGTGAGTCCAATGATGAAATCAAGATTTTGTAGTTGCCATAAATTTGTAAAGTAGATAGGTGTCCTTAATTCTGTACTACTTCAATCTCAATCATTTGTTTTAGATCCTTTCCCTAAGCACTCTCTTTACATCATCTTGGTTCAGTTGAAGCATTATAAGTTAGAAGCAAAAGGAGCATAGTCATATTTCACTTTCAACTTTTCACCCTCGAGCTCGAATCCTTTACAGGTTTTCTTTCTCCCTCAAATAGACGCATATAACCTAAGTTATTTTAGTACCAAAGGCGAAGCCAGGATTATTAACTTATGGGTATTGAGTTCTGAGTAGATTAGTTATACATATTAAATGAATTTTTAACATAAATACAAAGTTTGAGCCAAAGCTACTAGGCTCTTCATTAGCTAAAATGGTGGCTCCGCACTACTCACTAAGTTTAAGCAGTTGGATTTTTCTTTAGTATGATTATTTCAATAACTACTAGGTTATTAGAGGGATTTATGTATATGTTGCATAAGTTAAAATTTTTGTATAGGAGATTGATTTGAATCTCACTGGTTTGAGTTGGTTAAAGTAAAAATTTCTCTAAAGTATGAATTTAGCTGGAAGGAAAAGGTTGTTAATACTTGTTTGGAGATTAGTTAGATTTCTGTCACATTGGAAGGCAGTAATGGCTTGTTGTAAGCCTGTAACTACTGAAGGAGTTGGTCATAGAGTGGTATTTTGGGTAAATCTTGGTTGCACTCTTGCATAACTTCCTAAACGAGTCTAATGTATGACATAGTTTGTAGTTGCCATAAATTTTGTATAGTAGATAGATGTTCTTTTCTTGTACAACAACAACAACATATCCAGTGAAATCCCACAATATGGGGTCTGAGGAGGGTAGAATGTACACAGACCTTACCTCCACTTTGGTAGGTAGAGCGGTTGTTTCCGGGAGACCATCGGCTCAAGACAAAGCATAACCAGGCAAAGCAAAACAAAGTATGAGAAACGGTCAGACTCATACGAGAAATTAAAGCATTGTGGACATGCAGATAGTAAAAATCAAATATGCAATGGTAGCGCATTCTAACAACAGGAAAGTGTAGCTAACAGGTAGCAATTAACACAATTAAATAAGATAAATAAATTACACTAAAGAACACATAGCAACAGGAATCAAACTAAGTGTAACAAGCTAATTGAGCCTACAGTAATAACACTTCACTATCATTTTGTAAGCGTAAAGAGGACTACGCTCGACTACCTATTACCCTTCTACCCTAATTGGTGTCCTCCACAACCCCCTATCTAAGGTCATGTCCTCAGTAAGTTGTACATGCGTCATATCCCGTCTAATCACCTCTCCCCAATACTTTTTTGACCTACCTCTACCCTCATGAACCCTTCCATAGCCAACCTCTCACACCTCCGCACTGGGGCATCTGTGTCTCTCCTCTGCACATGCCCTAACCATCTCAACCTCGCTTCCCGCATCTTATCCTCCACCGAGGCCACTCCCACTTTATCCCGGATATCATTATTCCTAATCTTATCTCTCCTTGTATGCCCACACATCCATCTCAACATCCTCATCTCCGCAACTTTCATCTTTTGTATGTGTGAAGTCTTGACTGACCAACACTCTCCCCCATACAACATAGTCGGTCTAACCACCGTCATATAGAACTTGCCTTTAAGTTTAGTTGGCACCTTTTTGTCGCACAAGACTCCAGATGCGAGCCTCCATTTCATCCACCCTGCCCCAATACGATGTGTGACATCGTCATCAATCTCTCCATTCCCTTGGATAATAGACCCTAGGTATTTGAAGCTTCCTTTCTTCGGATGACCTAAGTACCAAGCCTCACCTCCATGCTTGTCTCAAGAACGCTCCCGTTGCTGAACTTGCACTCCAAATATTTTATCTTGGTCCTACTCAACTTGAACCCTTTAGACTCTAGAGTCTGTCTCCAAACCTCCAGCTCGGTGTTCACTCCGCTGCGAGTCTCATCTTTTCAGGACTATGTCGTCTGCGAATAACATATACCATGTACCTCCTCTTGGATTTGTCGCGTCAGTCCGTCCATGACCAAGGCAATTAGGAATGGGCTAAGAGTTGATCCCTGGTGCAACTCCATCGTCACTGGGAAGTGTCCGAGTCTCCTCCTACTGACCGTACCCTAGTTTTGGCTCCATCATACATATCTTGATAGCCCTAGTGTACGCCACAAGTACACCTCTAACCTCCAAACATCTCCATAGAACCTCCCTAGGGACTTTGTCGTATGCCTTCTCGAGGTCGATGAAAACCATATGTAAATCTTTCTTCCTCTCCCTATACTGCTCCACCAACCTCCTAATAATATGAATGACTTCGGTAGTCGAACGCCCCATCATGAATCCAAACTGGTTCTCGAAAATAGACACGTATTTCCTCACCCTCATCTCCACGACCTTTCCCAAACTTTCATAGTGTGGTTCAGCAGCTTGATATCCCTATAGTTGTTGCAACTCTGGATATCACCTTTGTTTTTGTACAAGGGAATCATTTTACTCCACCTCCATTCTTCGGGCATTTTTGTCGTCTTAAAAATGACGTTAAACAACTCAGTCAGCCACTTCAAACCTGCACTGCCTGCGCTCTTCTAAAATTCAACTAGGATCTCATCAGGCCCGGTCGCTCGTCCCCTGCGCATCCTGCGAATAGCACCCTTAACCTCCTCAACCTTAATGTTTCTACAATACCCAAAATCCCGGTACCTACCAGAATGCTCCAGATCTCCCAACACAATGTCTCCATCTCTTTTTCCGTTCAAGAGTTTATGGAAGTAAGACTGCCATCTCCGCCTAATATGCACTTCCTCCATACCAATACTTTGTCGTCCTCGTCCTTGATGCACCTCACGTGATCCAAGTCACGGCCCTTCTTCCCTTGCCTTGGCTAGTCTGTACAACTTCTTATCCCCGTCTTTCTCCTCTAATTCCACATACATGCGTTTAAAAGCCGCCGTTCTCGCCGTGGTAACCGCTTGTTTTGCCTCCTTCCTCGCTATCTTATATAGTTCCCTATTCGTCCACTTCTCCACCTCATCCTTGCTTTCTACCAATCTCACATACGCCAATTTCTTCGCTTCCACCTTCTCTTGGACTTTACCATTCCACCACCATTCCCCTCGATGCCCACCATTGTTACCCCGCGAGACCCCTAGCACTTCTCTAGCTATCTCCCGAATGCAATTGGTCGTCTTGTCCCACATACCGGTCGCATCTACACTACTCTCCCAAGCCCCACTAGCCATTAACCTCTCCCCTATCTCATTTGCACTAGCCATGGTTAAACTCCCCCATTTGATTCTTAACCTATCATCACTACCCTCTTCTTCTTCTCCAACTTGATCTCCAAATCTATCACCAAAATCTTATGTCGGGTAGTAAGATCCTCCTTCGGAATAACCTTGCAGTCTTTACAAAGACTTTTGTCAACCTTCCTAAGGAGCAAAAAGTCTATCCGAGTCTTAGACAACAAACTACGGAAAGTCACCAAGTGTTCCTCCTTCTTCAAGAACCTCGAATTGGCTATCATCACCCCACTAGCTCTAGCGAACTCCAAAAGGGAGACGCCTCTCCCGTTCCTGTCCCCGATTCCAAAGCCTCCATGCACGTCGTCATAACCCCCCGGAAGTGACCCGATATGACCATTGAAATCCCCTCCTACAAATAACTTTTCAGTGGGTGGTATGCCTCCCACCACTTCGTCCAAATCCTCCTAAAAGCGTCTCTTCTCCTCTTCATCTAACCCCGCCTACGGCGCATAAGCACTAATAATATTTATAGTACACCCTCCAACAACCAACTTCATTGTCATCATCCGGTCATTGACCCTCATCACCTCTACCACCTGCTCCCTAAGCTCGTTGTCTACCAAAATGCCTACCTCATTCTTATACTGCGACCTACCCGAGAACCATAACTTATACCCGTCTACATTCTTAGCCTTAGGTCCTACCCACTTGGTCTCCATGACACAGGCTATATTAATCCTCCTCTTCTTAAGAATCTTAATTAGCTCTATGGACTTCCCCGTTAAAGTCTCAATGTTCCAAGACCCTATTCTAAGTCTAGCCTCTCTCTTACCCCACTCACCCCCCCTAGCTTCAAAATCAATCATTTCTTTTAAATCTTTTCCGAAGCACTGTTGGAAGCAAGAGGAACATAGTCATATTCTAGCTCTCATACACGATGCTATTATGGATAGATTTGGGAATTTTTCTTGTAGCGCGACTTCTTTCAAGAGGCAATCTGAGAAATGCTAGTTATCAGAGGAGATATTTGTGACTAATTAGATAGTATAATCTGCATATTTTGCATTCTTTAATCCGGGAGAGGCCAGGGTCTTTCGAGCAATTAAAAAAACAATAGGGTTTTCTATATCGCAAATTTTCCACTCGATTTGTTTTGCACTTTTGCTGACTTCAGATTTCACTACCAGAGTTGAAAAAGATGGAGTGGAAGTTGAGCCTGGTTGCAGGAGATAGTGACTCGGGGCAACAAGATGGGATATAACGAGATCAACCGGTATTCTGTCAGAGGCATATCAGGCTTTGAAGTGTTTGTATTCCCACAACGGCCTCAAGTTAATATAGTGACTGGGTTTACTCTCAAATATTTATAGATATTTAGAATGTGTTATTACATATACAGGGTTTGGACAAAAGCTACTAGGTTCACGTGAACCTATAGATGACACTCTATATCCGCCCTTGTATTCAAAATGGTTAGCTTCAAATGGATTTGAGGCTAACCTTGCATATTCTGCAGGACTTAAGTAGGAAAGTAGATTGCATATTCTGCAGGGCTTCAGTTGGAAAAATTATGGACTAGAAGTCAGGATATCTCATCTTTTTTCTCTTTTCTTTGCATTGTTTTGATAGTTTGTTCAGCCTCTATATGAAGTTCTGGCTTGACAGCTCAAACAAATTGTTGTGTCTAAGTTTTGGACTGGTGTTTTAAATTTCTAATGATAATTGCAATCAATACAATTGATGATTCATGCATAGAAGGTGATTTTGGTGTAATTGATCAAGATCTAATGCATGATTCTGGTGAATGTGATAGGAACTACTTTTGAATATCAAGTACTGGCACGTAGTTATGTAATAGTAATCTGGTAGACAATATCTGCATACTACCACATAGGGGTGGCAAATGAGCGGGTTGGGTTGAATTTGGGCGGGTCAAAATGGGTTGAGTTAATAAATGGGCGGGTTATTGACTTGCCCAAATGTTACTTGGAATGAATGGGCTAACAAGCGGGTCAAAATTCAACCCGTCCAATTCTTACTAAGCTTTAATTGCCTTATTTATTTTTATATTTTTTAGTACCTTATAAATTATTATTTTTCATATATAGCATATCAAATAGAAAACAATCTTTTTGAACATATTTTGATAGATTTTTCATGGATCAATTTGGGCTAGATATCAACTCAAATTTTGATGGATTGAAATTGGTTGGGTTGAAATGGGTTGAATTAACAAATGGACGGATTAATAACTTGCCCAAACTTAAACGGATTGGGCGGTTATTGTTTCATGAGTTAAGTTTGTCACCTCTACTACCACACAACTTGTTTACCTCTTTTGATTTAAAGGAAAATAAAATAGGATCACAAATTTGGATAGATCCCATATAGAAATCCAATAAAGTGCCCCTTCAGTCCTCACAATATAAAACAATGTATCTTTACCCAAATAGTTAACCGGATTTATTGTTTACTTTTCTTAGCAGACATATATTGATTATACATGGTTAGACATATACTACATATATTACATATATTTTATATCTACCAATTACTTTTAATATAAGCGGTTGAATGGGCAAATATTTAGATTAGACGAAATGGGATGCCTGGTTACATGACAAGCAATCAGCTGGGCTGGTGGCGCAAATCTTGTCATATAAGCCCATAGGGCTTAAAAAAACACAATCAATCTACACAAGGTTAAACTTAAATCTGGAAATAATCAAGCCACAATAACTCAGAGAACTGTAGTATAAATTATATTAATGATAATGCAATAAAAAAATTTATTATGCAATTTAACTCGTTACAGTATCTTATGAGTTATCAATTTATTTTCTCAAGCTTTCCGATTTGCCTTGAAGAGCTAACATGTTATTATATGTCAACTCAACATGATAATGTAAAAATTCTTCACGCTGTCGGTAGGCAGAATATCATAAACTCTAGATAAATTAAATGCTGTTGACTTAGTGTGTTTAGACTTCTAATCACTTATGACGCTCAATTCGAATTGTGACCTCTTCATTATTGAACTTCTCTTTTATAAGTAAGACTTTGATACTTTGATTTAAAACTGGAAATTCGAGGAAAATATACACTTAAAACCATTATTATGGCAGTTGAAGCGTGAATAAAATCTGGCCATTCAGAAAAAGAAAAAGATCAATTGTGAAATATTTTTAAAAAAAATTATAATGGTTTTGTTGGATATGTAAACCAGTACGAGAAGTAAATAAATATTACAAGTGTTCGAAAGGATAAACAAACAAGCCAATGTTCAGAACTGCCACAAACTTATTGAGTCTTGATCTTGATAACCTGAAATCAAGAAACACTAAATCTGGATTGTTACAACTGCTGGCTGAGTCGAGAGATGGTTCTCTGTCTTTAAGACAAGATTGCCCCGTATATATGCTTTTACGTTAACGGGCAATAGTCTCCCAAGATAAAACAACAACTAATCAACACTACAAAGCAAATAGGTTGATTCTGACGAAGAAAATAAATACCAAACGACTTGTTGAAGAATAGAAAATGAATGAAGAGTTTCTGGACATAATCTGTTGTGCTCTCTTCTGTTTTGTCTCTGTGTATATAGTGTTGTCTCGTATATTTTCATTCCTCAACTGCCAAGTAATGGCCATTAGTGAGGGGAGTAATCAGCCAAATAATGGTTGTTGTTTATGGCCATTTAGTGAGGGAGTTAATTAGCCATCATGGTAGGCAGAAATTTTCTGTCTTCCGTCGTTCCCAATTTCAACTTTCCAGAAACTCCAGACTCGTGCCCGGACGGGACGGGCGGGCGGCGGCGCGCGTGTGGGCTTAGCCTTGAACCCAAGCACATCTAAGTCATCCCTCCTTCAAACACATGGGTTACCCCTTGGGGTCTCAAACCCTTAGCCAATTTTGAAACTTATAAAGAGAACAATTCTTCTTTTTTCCGCCGATGTGGTAGATTTGTCCCACACCATATTTCCATGCCTCAAACACCTTACTTCGTGGACTAATATCTCTTTCATTTCTCAATGAAATTTGATGATTCTTGCCTCTACGGTCATCTACTCACTTAGTAGATTATGCACGTGTGAAGAGACAAAGCCTCCAACATACGGAACCCTAGTGTTTAAGTCATTAAATACGGGTGGACGCACCTCCCCACCAAAGACAAATTTCCAACAGGTTTTACATCCGGTTGGACTTGAGAATTTCACTGTGAAAAGAACCAGAATCGTATAAATCGCTGTTGGCTCAACTGATTGTAAGTAATCAATAAACATTAGTTGCTAGAAGACACTTTTTAAGTGTTAAATATAATTTTATAAATAAATAATTACGTCTTATACTGGTCATGATAGTTTATTGCCCACAAACGCAGTGGAAACAAAATTCAAGCTGTGGACTTGTACTACCAAAGGATGTGGTGGTATGAAATCTTTTACTTTTAATAAGAGATTTTGGGTTCGAGCCCAGAGATGTGATGGTATAAATCAGATTCTTGATAAAGCGGTGTCACAAAAGATTACTTTATAAATCTTTTTATGTATATCTTTATAGAAACACAATAAAAATATTGAGTAAAAATATAAATAAATGATATCTCTTATTATTATATAATTAGTGATTTATTCATTTATTCAGTTCCTTAAATATTGACGCCACTTACAAAAAAAATCATAAAAACTTCATGAGGTAGATTGTTTTGATACTCCATTTAACATGTACCCGCCTTTCAAATATTTTTGCACATATATTCACATCAAATATGTGATATCAGAAGTTAGGTGTGATAAACCCAAATTTCAGATACAATGTCTGAAGTTATATATGGTGAAGCTCAAGCCAAAATAATTGGAGTTCAGTCATTTTTGTTTGACTTCAACCATTCTGTCCCAAGTTCATGCGCATAATGGTTGAAGTTCAAGCAAAAAAAGTTGGAATCGAGTAAAATAGTTGAACTCCAGTCATATATGAATGAAGTTTAGGCAAACTAAACTTCAACCATTTTTTAGTGAGGCAAAAATGACTCAACTTCAGCTACATATGTCTGAAGTTCATGCAAAAATGATTAAACTTCAATCATATGTATATGGACTTTAGCTATATGAAACTTCAGACACAATGTTTGAAGTTGTCCTAAAAATTAAAATCGATACACGTGCAAAAAAGTTTAAAAGACGGGCACAAGTTAAATGATAAAGTTAAAATCGAGTATTCATGCACATTACCTAAAAAAATTGTGTATGCCACTAGCTTTTAGAGAGCGCTTCTTTCTTTTAATGGGTCTTACGGGTGCGTTTTACGGTGCGATTTAAATTGTTCAGAAGCTTGAACCCCTAAAGCGGGTACCAACACTAGGTTTGAAACCAAAAGAAAGTTGTGGACTTCTTATGTTTTGCTATTGGGAACGCGTTTATTTTGAAGTACATTCATTCTAAGTCCTCTTTGATGGCTAGCTATTGTATTCCACGAGGTCAGTTGAATGATAACTCCACATACCCTACAACAACATATGTATAGTACCCATTTTCAATAATGGAGGTTGTAAATGTGGTGGAAACTACATTTTCAACTTTGATGTATACTATACAAAAATCATGTTGGACTAAAATGCTACTCTAAGTCAATTGATTTCATTTCGTCTTTTTCAGCTTCTATCAATTACTAGTACATCTTTTTGTAAACTTTATCAATCCATTTTTAATGCTCAAGTAGTCAATTATTTGATATCATCATCAAGCATGACACTAAATATAATAAGCGTTTGAACCATGGATATAATAAAATTTCAAATTCCACAAATATGGAATTAAAATTTCATGATAGTTGTATAATTTTAAAAAGATAGGATCGAAATGTATGGAATTTAAAACACCAAGATATTGTCATGAAATTCACGAATATGAAACTCAATGATAATAGTAATTATTTTCACAAAGAAGGCCAAAAAATTGCTAATAGCACTTTTTCTACAAAAATTAAAAGTTGAAGAATGACTCGTTTAACAATTGTATAATTAGATACATCCGGCACTTTTAGATGAATTATACTGAAAATAAATAGTAACAAGACAAAATAAAGTAAAACTTAGCCCCGAGTCTTATGACAGCTTCTGAGCAAAGTGATGTTAACTTGTATAAAAACACAGAAATCAAGAGAATAACAATAAGTATTTTGTAATTTCTAGAATCAAATGGGTTACAATGGAATGAAATGTCATATTTATATATGAGTTACACGGGTACACAGCCCACGAAATATGTCCTCATAAATACAGTAGAATAAATATTGTAATAATTGGATAATCAATCTCTCAATAAATGCCATTAAAAGGCTTTTGGAAGTCGTATGACCGACTTTAGTAACGGTCGTCTATTACGATACAAATGGATCTTAGCCTTCTTTACTACCGATACAAGCCTTGCTTGTGTCGCTCCCGGTACCATGCCTTCCAAACCAATAGCGTTGTAATCTGACGTGGGTCTGACTCAGCATCACGCTCCACGTGTTACACCATAATTCGTACAGTTGTCTTATACTAATTTTGTCCTATACATACGTCCCCGCACTTTTCGGTTGTGACTCTTGTGCAACCGAGAAGTGGATTTGACATAACTAATCGACGCTTCATGTATTGGCAGGAAATTTGAACTATAATGATTACAGAACCTGCCAAACGTCACATTCATTCACTGCATCTGAAATGGCGGCTAACGTACCATCTCTCTGATCGACATGAACTGTCGTAATGACGCTTCACGTCATTTCACCTCCAAAAATGCTATATATTTTTAATCATAAATAGGAGGTCAAATCTCTCACATAAGGCAACTACATATTTTGCCGATTTTCTTAAGAACTTTTCCTTCTTTCAAACTTTCCCAACAATGTCTTCTACTCAATCTTCTCCTTCCCACTCTTCTGAGGGTCACAACAACCCTCCCAACCGTCACCATGGAAAAGAACATGTTTCTCCTACAACCCAGAAAGTAAATTTGCACTCTATTACTGCCAAAATCCTCTCTTCAAGCTTCGATTTTTCAGGAGATCTCCGTGTTCAAACCAACTACGAACATGTTGAAAACTTTGAGTCCAAAATAATAGCCAAGTTTTTTCGTATTGTTATAAAGGATTATGGTTTTTCTTCTGACATAGTTGTAGGACGGTTGATCATGTTGACCATTTGCATCACCATATCGAAATGGTTACTATGTAGTATACCTATCCATTCACCATTAGTTTCAAACTCCCCATCCCAAATATTATTGAGGATTTTATAGGGTTTACGTAGGCCAAATGGCTCCGCAGATTTGGAGACTTGTCTTCTGCATCTAGATGTTAGCCAGCACTGTTGATGCTCTGTTTACTATCAAGTTTTTTCTAATTTTTTTTGCACTTAATTTTAAAAAATAACATATAAACAAGATAGTGTAATAAAAACATCTCATGACTGTTTTTGTGTCTCTTATATTATTTAATAGAAATATAATTTTTTTGTAATACAATTGTCAAAATTACAACTTTGTGATGTTGAAAGTTGCAAATAACATAGTAAAATTGTAATTAAAAAATTACATATTTAAAAACACATTTTCTAGTTTCTTTATAATTTCTTGTGGTTCTTCGGTTGAAATTGGTATTTGTTGGTCAAATTGCTCGACGTCGCTTCCACCACCTCCGTCAGATAAGATTTCGTTGTAGTTTTCGTCTTCTTCTTCGTTGATCTCCGGTTGACCGCACCTGCTTCGCTCCGCTCGTATCCAATCTCTGAATAATACTGTAATATCCAAGATGTCTCTCGCTAATGAGTGTCTGAGCTCTTTTATTTGCAATATGCCTACCGAAAAAGCATTTTCAGACGTTGTTGATGACGCTTGAATGTTCAACACATCTCGGGTCATCTTTGATAGTGTCGGAAATGTCTTCTCATTCTCCCTCCAATATTTCAGCAAGTCTTCACGTCCTTCATCATTGAGAATTGTTTGGTACAGTACATCACCCTGCAAAACAAAAACATCAAACTCGCTAACTTGGTTAGTAGTGTTACCACTATACATTCTATTTCTAAGGCTTTCAATACTAGCCGCATAAACAACATGTCTTTTTTGAGGTTGTGTTGAAGAAGAAAGAAGAAGGAGAAGGAGAAGGTATGAAGAAGGAGAATGTATGAAGTTCGAGAAGATAAGAAGAAGAAGAAGGTATGAAAGCCGGTTGGTTGCTAGCACTTTCTTGTTGGTAATACCTATATATTTTTTTGCATTCATCTTGTATGCTAGACAACATTTCTTCTTTAGTTTGTTCAATAGGTGGTGGGTCATTTGGATTTTGGGAGTTGGAGGTGATAGTACTGCTATACAATCATAAATAATTTTAATAACTGATTTACAACCCTCTATTTTAATAGTCAGATTTAATACAGCACCAATAATATAAATAGTGGGAATAGGAATAAAATATTTTTAAAAAAATTTAATAAATATTTTTTAATAGGTGCCTTATAAGCTGAATTTTTCATATATTCACTAAGTAATAAAAATATTAGAGCTATATAAAACAACATAGTTGAAATAGTAGGATAATATATACCAAAAAATTATTTTGTTGCTTGAAAAAATTTCTCTAGAAATACAATAAGTTCTGAAATTTTTTTCCAATCGTTATCTATAACCATATCAGTTGGATTTCGATTATGGGTGTTAAAAAATAAATTTATAGGTCTTCTATAATCATAAGCAACAAGTAGTTGCTCGTATAAAGAATTTCACGTAGTCGCTACTTCTTCAGAAATTTTTCTATAAGGTAGTCCGCAATCGTGACAAGTTCGTTGTATTCTATTACTTTTAAAAATAAAGTTTATAGCAAATTGTATTTTATTAAGAATGTCTGCAAAAAGTGTTAGACCATCCTTTACAACTAAATTATATATATGGCATGCACATTTATATGAAAATGATTTGAAAAAAATGGAGTTAAAATACCTCTAATTCCTTCCATTTTATTAAATGCTAACAAATAATTAAAGATAATGAAATTAAGTGCGCTAATTAAAATAAAGAAACAATAATAATTTAATGAAGGAACGAATGTACCAAACGCCGACGTAACGTCGACGTGTAATCTAAAGGTTGAAAATTTGAAACTTTGCTCGATGGATGATCCTCAAGCTAGTTGTCAACTTTACTCCCAAATGAATAAATAAAATTGAATATTTAGTAGACAATGTACACTTGTAGAGAGATAGATTGAGAGATTGTAGGAAGATTTGTGAGAAAAATGAAGAGAAAATGAGATATTTATTGTTGGAAAATTGGGTTAAAGTGTAAATATAATAACTTAGGAGTTAAAATAAATAATAAGGGGGTTGGGGAAGGGGGAGGCAAAAAATGGTCGTTGCACAACGGCCAAATAAAATAGTCATTGTGCAACAGCTATTTTGTGCAAAGGGAAGGTTTCAAGCAGGACAGGAGCGGGGCTATGGGGACTGGGGCGGGCCGGGCCTGGGCGGGACGAGCCTGAGTCCCGTCCCGGTTCAAATCTCGTTACCGGTATTTTTTTTTAAGCGGGGTAGGGGTGGGACCAGGGCGGGTCGGGATCGGGCTGACCTACCCCGTTGGCCACCCTTAGTTCCAACTAAGGGTGTCCAACGGGGCGGGTCCTGGTGGGACGAGACCCGGAGGGACGGGGGAAGGTCGGGACTCGGGTTGCGGCGGGCCGGGAGAGGCGGGACGGTGGGAGGTCCCGTCCCGTCCCACATCTAGCCGGAACGGGGTCGGGTCGGGACTCGGTTTTTTTTGCCACTTAATTTTTAAAAATTATATATAGTTATATACAAAACTCCAATAATTGAACAAGATAGTGTAATAAAAACTTCTCAAAGTTGTTTTTGTGCCTCTTATATTATTTAATAGAAATATGACATAGTAATACAATTTCAAAATTACAACTTTGTGGTGTTGTTCAAAAGTTGCAAATGACATAGTAAAATACTAAAATTACAATTAAAAAAATTACTTATTCAACCATACTCTTTCGAATTTCCTCACAATGTATTGAAGATATTCTGTTGGAATTGGAATTTGCTTGTCAAATTCTTCAACGTCGTTTCCTGCTCCCTCGAACAATATTTAGTTGTATTTGTAGTATTCTTCTTCGTTGGTCTCCGGTTGGCCGCACCTCCTACGCTCCGCACGAATCCAGTCTCTGAATAGAATTTCAATTTCCAATGTGTCTCCCGCCAATGAATGTATGTGCTCTCTAATTTGAAATCTTCCCGCGGAAAAAGGCATTTTCAGACGTTGTTGATGACGCTTGAATGTTTAACACATCTTGGGCCATCTTTGTTAGCGTCGGAAATGTCTTCTCATTCTCCCTCCAGTATTTCAGCAAGTCTTTTTTTCATTCAGCATTGACAACTAATTCGTACGGTATATCACCCTGCAAAACATAAACATCAAATTCGCTAACTTGTGAAGAAGTTTAACCACTACACATTTATTTCTAAGGCCTTGAATACTAGCAGCAGAAACCACATATTTTTTATAAGGTTGCAGCGAAGTAGTAGAAGATAGTACAGAAGCCGGTTGATTATTTGCATTTTGTTGTTGGTAATACGTATATATTTTTTTGCTTTCGGTTTGTATGCTAGACGTAACTGCTTATTTAGTTGGTGTGTCAGTTGGTTCTTCAGTTAGGTCTGTTGGAAGTACTTCTACACAATCATAAATCATTTCTACAAGTGTTTTACAATCGTCTACTTTAATAGTTGGATTTAATACAACACCAACAATATAAATAGTGAGGATAGGAAAAAAAAAATATTTTTTAAATATTTTTTCAATAGCTGCCTATAAGTAGGTTTTTGCATATATTCATTAAATAACAAAAATATTAGAGCTATATAAAATAACATATTTGAAATAGTAGGATAATAAATACCGGAAAATTCTTTAGTAGCTTGATAAAATTTCTCTAAAAATTCATTAAGTTCTAAAAAAAATTCTCAATCACTATCTACAAGCATATCCCTTGAATTTTTATTATGGGCGTGTTAAATAATAAAATAATAGGTTTTCTATAATTTAAGCAACAAATAGTTGCTCATACAGAGAATGAATTTTTCTATATGATAATCCACAATCATGACATATTTTTTTATACTCTTTGCGTCTTTATATTTTTTTACATTTAAAAATAAAGTTTATAGCAAATTGTATTTTATCAAGAATGCTTTCAAAAAGTTTTAGGTAATCCTTTACAACTAAGTTATAAATATGACATGCACATCTTATATGAAAATGATCAGGAAAAGATGGAGTTAATCTAAGTTTTAAAAGTCTTATAGCATAATCATTAGAAGAAACATTATCTAATGTAATAGTCATAATTTTATCATTTATTCCATAGTATTCACAAATTTCATTAATATTATCTGCAATAAAACTATCATTGTGCCTATCATCTATATATCTATATGCTACAATACGTTTTTGCATATACCAATTTTGATCTATCCAATGACATGTTACCGTTAAATAATCATTACTGTTATTACTACGGCCTATGTCAGAAGTTATAGCCACTTTACCATTAAAATGATAAAGTGCATAACGTAAATACTATTGATATTCACTTGCAAATTTAAAAACATCATTTCTAACAGTTGATGTAGGAAAACCATTAAAAGCAAGATTATATGTTTCTCGAATGTAATGAATAAAATCAGGAGAGGAAGGAAATGAAAAAGGCAAACCCTCCACCGGAATTAATTTTGCCATATTTTCCCTATCTTTGTTTTTATCCTATTTAGGACAAAAAATTCCCCTATCGTCGGGTTAATTTGACCATGTACTAGGTCGGGGACACTATGTGAACCTTGTCCCGCCTCATATGGAATTGGCACACCCGATTTTTCGTCAGGTATTGATTCCACCTAGTTGTGTGCTCGCCTTGTACATGTCTCAGTAAACCTCCCGTCCCACCTTGACCTTTTTCCTGTTATAAATTTATAAACATTTTTACAAATTTTACATCTAGCTAGTTGATTCTCTTGGTCCCTATAAAAATAATGTCATACATCTGATTTTAAATTTTATTTTGTGGGGCCTTGATTCATATTAGGGGCAATGGGAGACATTCCAATTGCAGTTTCAGGCTGAATCTCAGTCTGAGCATGAGCTTGATGTGCACTAGTGGGTGTGTCATCTATATTATCGTCTAAATAAAATTCTGATTCATCTACTGGTATATCATTAAAAAAAGCATTTTCATCAATATTACTGAAATCAATCAAATCATCTGGACTAGGAATATGATTACTAGAAGTATTACCCCTACTTGAAGAAGCACCCTTACCCTTACCCGTAATCAAACGTTTAAATCCTTCCATTTTAATTATACAAGTAAATAATTAAATAAATAAAATTAAGTGCGATAATTAAAATTAAGTAACAATAATAATTTAAAGAAGGAATGAAGGTATCAAACGCCAACGTAACGTCGACGTATAATCGAGATTGAAAATTGAAACTTTGCTCGATGGATGATCCTCAAGCTAGTTGACAACTTCACTCTCAATTTTTTTAACTTTGATATAATATTTAATAGTAAGGGGTGGGGGTAAAAATGGTCATTATAGCCGTTGCACAACGGCCAAAATTGAAATTTGATCGTTATTGCAACGGTTATTTTTGCAAAGAGGGAGGGGTACGAGTCAGGATCGGAACGGGACGGGACGTGACGGGGTTGGGATGGAGCGGGTCAGACGGGACGAACCTAGGCCCGTCCCGAGTTCGAACCCCGACCCCAACAATTTTTTTTTTTACTTTGGGGGATCGGCCGGGTAGTGGGACGGGTAGTGGGTCGGGACCGACCCGACCCACTGAAGCCCTAGTTCCCCTGAGTAGTTTGGCTGGTGATGCGTTCATCCACTTAAACATTTTTTTATAAGTATGAAGTTCTTAGGTTGCCCGCTATTACACAGGCTGGTGTACTCTCATTGCTTACTTAATTATCGACCGACTCATTATCCTTGGCCGTAAAGATTAAGAAACAACAATGTATTGGAGGTTGAACATACCTTCTGCTTAGAGAACAAAAAATGGAACTATTAAGTTAAGGTGCCGCTTTCAATTTGAGAGCTGATTGCTCACATGGTCACTCAATTTAGGTGATTGATCATTAGAAAAATCACTTTATTTTACCTAGTTTGTTTTAATTGTCGTTTTCACTTAATTTTGTAATTTTCGATGAGATTTAGTGACATGACAGGTTTAATTATAAAAAGGAAATAGTTAAGCACTAATTTAAAATCTGGACCAATTAGAATCCAACCCAACCCAAAATCGACCAAATACTTGATCCGATACAATGTCGTCTTAAACCAGTGAATGAAAATATGAAAGCTTGAACATGTTTTAGAATTAAAAAAGGAGTGGATCAGATCAGGTATTGGGTCAGTTTAGACTTTAGAGTTGGGTTGGTTTCTAAATTGGTCTAAGTTTTTATTGAACATAAAAATTAAAATTAAATTTGTCAAATTACCCCGAATGACCATCCGACCAATCAATATCACATAAGGGGATTCTTTAATTGAGTGATGCAAAGTGCAAACCAATTTGGGTTAAACACACAAAACCCCTTTCTTCTCTTCTAGTTAACATGTCATATCACATAAAATTTTATTTATTTAATAATAAATTTATTTAACTCATCAATTCATTTAGCTCAACCCAGTCCAAACTCATTTAAACAACCAACCTGTATCTTATAGACTTATACCCATTTAACCCGGTTAGAAAACATTAAACAAGCTAAGATAATCTCAGTCGTTCATATTCCACATAGGAGAGAAAAAATGGCTACTGCAAGGCTAAAAGTTTCAATTTAGAGAGTGTTTGGTTAAGCTAATAAGCTGCTAATTTATAAGCACTTTTTGGATTGACACTGATACTAGCAACCAAACAACAAATAGCCTTATGAATTTCTACTACTTCTAGCTAATCTTCACTATGTTCCCTCTTCTCTTATTCTTTTCCCCAACTCAATCATTAATAGCTTAATGGATGCCTCAACTACCACGCCTTACTATAACTGTGCAGGCACAACAATACCAAATCATTTAATTTTGATCACAATGTCCAACTAAATGGTTAACAAGGCTTACAATGTCATCGCCCGTATTCTTGCTTTTCATTAATGACCTGATTGGAATGACAAATTGAAATTGTATTTGGGTGTAGCTAATTAATGAGTCTATATGCAGCAGTTATTAACACACTTCTTTTTACCAAAATCATGGATTAGCTAGGGCAGTCATGTTTTCTCTCCTCTGTGGAATATGAACGATTGAGATTCTGTTAGTTTGTTTGATGTTTTCTAATCGGGTTAAATGGGTATAAGAAACGGGTTGATTAGTTAAATGGGTTTGGGTTGGATTGAGTTAAATAAATTTATTATTAAGAAAATGAAATTTTATGTGACATGACATGTCAACTAGGAGAAAATAGGGTTTTGTGTGTGTAGTGTATTGTGAGAAAAATAGTAACAATATTCTATTCCTAAACCTTTTAGGGAATTTACTCATAATATTTTCCACAAAAAGGAATGAATGATAAATGAAAAATAATTTGTGTAGTCAAGCTTTTAGAAAGACAACAAAAATAATTTGTGTAGTCAAGCTTTTAGAAAGACAACAAATCAATAGGTAATAAAAGTTAGTTAAAAAAAAAATCATTACATTTTTATAACATTAGCCTACTTTTTGTTATAACTTATAAGTAGCCTTTTGGCAAATAAAATCCACCACTTTTAACTTTTGTCATCTCGCTTGTGTGGAATAATTGAATCACATCTTAAGATCTCATTAACCCTACACATTTAGTCATTCCATGACAGATCATACAAGAATATTCTGAGTAAACCATGAGTGCCTTACTTTTTCAATTGCATTATTATTCACAAAGTGGCAAAGTATATGAGTACTAGATTTGACAAGTTTGCCGTTTTACCAAAGAAATGTATACTACTTGCTTATCCTTATTTAGTACCCCACAAAAAAGAGAGCACCTTCAAATGCAAGACAAATGGCTTCAACTAAACCTTAAGAGTCATTCACTAAATTAACATACAAAATTTGAAACGACAAAAGAAGTTCTACAAGTTCAGAACTAAGCCACAACTAGTAGTGGAAAGGCCATGTTAAAACCTCCAGTTTAAGAACACTTAACCCATTTTTAGAACCTAATTACATACATATTATGATTAATACTAATAGTTATCACTAGCCCATCTCTCTTTATCTACAAGTTTCAGCTTTGATTTCTCTAATACTATCATAACCTTCTAGCAAAAAGAGTGAATATTTTCCATTCTCATCATCATCACATAATACTGCAAGCGTTCGGATTCTCATCGCTAAAGAGCTGAGGGGCATGAACTGATACCGGGTACGGGTTTTGAAACTGGTCACCTGGATAAACCGGCCCGACTGACCCAACCGGCCCGTACATGTACGGGTATCCATACCCGAATTGGACTTGTTGCTGGATCATCTGCATCCCATTACCTACATTACCCATTATCATCTCTCCACCACCAAAACCGCCAGCACCACCGCCGCCTACCTCATCCTTGACCTTCCCCTTCCCTTCGCCACCACCTTCCCCGCCCTTTCCCTTCCCTTTCCCTCCACCACCTTTTCCATTTTCACCACCACCGTCACCACCACCTTTCTCTTTCTTCTCTCCGCCTTCCTTCTTTTGCAGAAGAATTTCAACTTCCTTCTTCAAATGCTTCTTCAATGTCTCCGCCAACTCCTTCATGTCCATTGACCCTGACACAGTCACCAAATCCGTTTGCTTATCTATTTTCATCTCCTTGTACCCTGCACAATCACCACCATACATCAATATTCACAAAATATACCAAAATAACAGGTAGCTAAATATAGAGAAAGGATTTGACATAACAGGTAGCTAGCGTTTGGCCATATACTTTGAAATTTTAGCTTCAAATATCTGTTTGGCCATAAGATTTTGAAAATCTATTTTCAAAAAAAATTCAAGTTCCAAAAACTGGTCCAGGATCAGTTTTTGGGTTTTTGGGACTTTCAATTACAAAACTTCAAAAAAAAAAAATCAAAGTAAAATGAATCCAAACACAACTTCAAAAAAAAATCAAAGTAAAATAAATCCAAACACAACTTCAAAAACTCAAATTTTCAAGTCTGACCTTTGAATTTGGTGACAATTTTGTAGATCTTCTGGATACATCCTTGACAATGGAGGTGGACCTTCAGTGCCGCCGTGGTGATAGGAGGCTGTAGAACAAATTGCGGAATTAATCAGAAATTAAAGTGCTTAAATACTAATTAAAGTAAATTAAATGAATAATGAAACCTCAGAATATTAAATAATTATCACTTGTCAGTTTTGACTAATCATGCGCTAGGTGCGCCGTAACTGATAAAAACGTGAGAATCACGTAATTATTTGAAAATTGAAAATTAGAGATTTTGAATTGATGAATATTGATGTGAAATGGCGAAACAGTTAACTAACTGCAATAAATGCGCCTACACAGGAAGAAACTGCTAACATACGCATGTGACAATCGGGGCACATGATTCATACCGCTTATTCCGGAGACAAATGAATCAGAGAAAAATTCTATGATTTGAATATACTGCGAATTGAAAAGAACAATTGTAGATGAATGAGACACTAGAAAACGCTAAACTGCGCCAGATGCTCAGATAGGACAAAAAAAGAATCAGAATAACAATCGAAGTATGAAGCAGAATGAAAACGACGAGCATAAAGACGCAACAATAGTAGTGCAAGAAACAAGAGTTACTTCTCTAAGTAGCACCTTAAAAGTTTTAATATTCAAACTTCTAAATTGTAAGTGTGAATTCGAACATAAAATCCTCAAATAATTTTGAAATAAAATTTGTATATTTGAAAACATCCTTAAAATATCCCTCAATCCCTATTTTATGTAGAGCACCTTCCTGATTTCGTTATTCCAGGAAATCTTTCTTTTGACCATTTTGATCATAATTTTTCATATATCTTGTAAATATATTGTGACCGTAATTTAGTACTTGAAAGCTTCAATTTTTTTGAAGATTTTATGTTCGAATTCACGATAAAATTAAACTAGTTCACTTTCAAAATTCGAATCGGTGCCACATAAATTAGAACATGACTATTATAAATAAAAATAATTAACAACTTTAAGTATTTAATAGACATATAAATAAATTTAATAAATTTTAGTCAAAGAAAAACTTAGTTAGACTCTGGAAATTCCAAATGTACCAGATAAATTAGAAAGGATATTAATTTGACGTACCTCTTTCTCTTTAGTCTTTTTGTCTTCACCTTTGTTCTCCTTTTTTGAATCATTTCCCTTGTTCTGCTTTTTCTTCTCTTCTCCTCCTCCGGCATCGCCGTCTCTGACACCGCCGTCACCTTTTCCCTTGCCGTCCTTTTTTGGTACCGGCGAGACAAGTTCAACATGCTTGTGTGTTTTCTGTTCAACCTTCTCCCTTAACATCAGGGGATCAACTTTACCAATTACCGTCAACTTTTTCGAATCCGCATCGCACATAACTTTCTCCACACCTTGTTTGAATTCCAAAACACAAAATACACAAATAAGTAAAAATTATTATTAAGAGAAATTGAAAAGCACAAATGCAATAAGGCTCTTTTTCCATTAACTTTTGACTCAGAGAGTACATAGTACACTCCAGACTCCGAAGAACAAGCAATTAATACTCACAACTGTCAATTTTCATTTAATTAAAGCAAAATGCAGAAAAACATTGAAATAGAGCACTAACAAAAAGATGAACAACAATAACAAACACAATTTTAATTACTATTTTTTTTATAATCCAACGCAATACGCCAGTATAGTATACCTTCATAACTTCGAAGAACAACGACAATAACAAACACAATTCTTAATTATGATTTTTTGATAATCCAACGGAATATGCCACTATAGCATACCTTCATAACTTCGAAGAGAAACAACAATAACAAACATTAATTATCTTTTTAATAATCCAATGGAATACGCCATTATAGTATACCTTCATAATTAAGAAGAACATCACAATTTTCAATTACTTTTTTGAAAATCCAAAGGAATACGCCATTATAGTATACCTTTAAAACTTCGAGAACAAGCAATTAATATTCACAACTGTCAATTTTCGTTCAATTAAAGCAAAATTTAGAAACATTTAAACAGAGCACTAACAAAAAGAAGAAGAACAATTACAAACACAATTTTTAATTATTTTTTTCATAATCCAACAGAAAACACCATTTTATATAGATATATATACCTTCGAAACTTCGAATTGCTTTAACAACTTTGGTAACACAGCCTTCACAATGAAAATCAGATTTCAAAACAGTTAAGTTGCCATCGTTCTTCGCTCCTCCTTCCTTCTTCTGCACCACTTCTCCGCTGTTCTTCTTCTCTCCTCCTTCATTATTATTCTTCTTGCTCTTCTTCTTCAAATAAAATATAAAACCGCAAATATCAACAAAATCAGTTAAATATAGTATAACAAAAACTCCATAGATTTTGAAATTTATCTTCAAATATCTGTTTTGCCATAAAATTTGATCAGATTTTTAAAACTTATCAACAAATATCTGTTTGGCTTATCTTCAAATATTTTCAAGTTTCATGAGAAATTTTACTTCCATTCACAGAACTTTTAGTTTTTTTGGCTAAAGTCATCCACACACCCTAAAACTTATCCGTGAAATATATCTAGACCCTCCAACTGAGACTCATACCATCTGAACCCTCCAAAATCACTTTTACAGTGTCATTTAAATAAAATGCATGTCCAAACACAAACTTTAAAAACTCAAATTTTCAAATTTCAACTTCAAAATGCATGACCAAAAGTCACAGGAAAACAAAGTACTGTAGAAAATAACTAACAAAAACGCAACAGATTGAATGAAACCGCAAGTTTTTGTTGTTACCTCGCCCATTGTGGATAAGTATGTGAGAGAAGTGTCTAGAAACAATTAGAGATGAAATTTGGGAACGGAGTGGAAGGGGTAAGTGAGAATTTATATAAGTGGGGGGGGGGGGGAGGTGGAAGTAAGGAAGGGTTGTTCTGTGCTCCAAAAGGTGTAATCTCCCAGACCAAGAGCCCCCACACCCCGGTCCGACAGGTCTGTGAAGGAGGTAAATCATGGTGACTCAATTGATTTCAAAGGTTAGACCGCACGCACGCTGCGCACAAGGGCCCTCCTTTATTTCAAGAAAACCCGTTTCTTGCCGACGGGATTCGATCCTTGGTCTTTGCTCCAAATATCCCCTTGAAACCAATTGAGCTGCCCATGCGGACAGGAAGGGTTGTTCTCTGTGTGTGTGTGTATGTGTATGTGGGAGAAGTGGAGAGTGGACCGTGTGGTACAGTGAGCTGTCAAGGGAATGTGTGATATGTGATGATATGTTAAGCATACATCCATGTTATGTTATCATGATACCTTATGCACGTAGAAAAAAGTTAAAGGGGGTAATATAGAAATATTGGAACTAGATTTATTACTCCTTCGATTATAAAGTATTTGTCTTACTTATCTTTTTTATCCATTTAAAAAAGATTTTTTTCCTCAACTACTTTTAACTTCAACTTTTAGACATTTTAGTACACAAAATTTTAATTTAAGATCACAAGATTCAAAAATCATCTTTAGACAAACATTTTAAAACAAATAAAATAATAAATAATAACTAGATATCAGTGTAATTTAATTTGTAAGAGTAGATTAATCTTTATTTTTATTTGATTATTAATTACTCTTTTTCGTTTGACTAGACGTAAAGGAAAACTTTTGAAGAGTGGGGCAACAGATATAATTTCCACCTTAAACTATATCCCAAATATCGACTTCACATTTCGGCTACGCGGGTGATCTATTATCTCCTTGCGCATTTAAAAAATGAATATATTTACCCCAATACACATATAACTGATTACACATGAGATGTGTTATACACTTATCCGTCACGTCAATGCCACATCAGCACCACGTCATAAATTTTCTAAATATTAATTTTTGTATTTTTCCTTTTATTTATTTATTTATTTGATTTAATTTTTTTATTAATTATATTTATATCCTCCGATAATTATATGTTCTTTATCACTAAACCACCTCACCACCTCCGTATCCGCCGCCACAACTGATTGCTTATTTTTCACTATACACCTCCATAATGACCAAATCCACATCTCCACCACAAAATATTTCAAACCCACGTCACCGGAAAAATGGTGGCCGGCGTACAAACCACCATAGATTTCACCACCCACATTCAAATCAACCATCGGAATCACACCATAACCTTTGCAACATGAAAAATTGCAAAACAACCACCATAAGCACAATTAAAACAATCTATCAAAATCTAAAAAATTGTCAACTGAAAAAAACGAAATTTTAAAGGAAAATCCACATGTCTCAAAAAGACAAAAACAGCATAATCGTTAATGATTGGCTATCCATAAAAATGAAAATTTTAGCTCATAAACTTGTTTGCATCTCAAATGCATATTAAACTTCAAATGATACAGAATCTGAGGCAGAAGAAAGAAACAGCAAATACAACTACGTACATACATAAATCAAATCGTTTTAAAAAACGTTAATATATGTTATATAATCAAATTCTTCTATGAGATTACATGAATATTAAAAAGAAATCAAATGATTTATATCTGCATTTCTTGTTATATAATCAAATTCTTCTATGAAATTACTGTAATAAATTCCATACAGAGCAAAGGAATATGGAATTTTTAGTATTCTATAAACATAGGAAGATTAAAATCTTAATTAAATACTCCCCAATTAGTATATTTTTTCCTTCTATTGTCATCCTTAAACCCAACAATTAACTCACATAATTCTGCAGTACTCGGCTTCTCCATGAACAATTAGAACTGGATAAATATACATTTTAAAAGAAATTAGAAAAATAAGTACTCCTTTTAGAAAATAAATACCCAAACCTGCCTGTCATATAGTTATATATCAACCCATCCAAGAGGTTGTTCTTAATAATCTCATCACTTGAATGCTCTTCTACTGCCTTCTCCATCCCAAAAAGAAAAACAATGCCCTATATGCCTCCAACATATACTTATGCTTGAAAAAAATCTCTGACTTGAGAATAGCCAATGCCTCTTTTAGAAGCTGCACATTTCAAGCAAATATAAATGCAATAAACTTCCTCCCATCGTCTACTTAAAAAAAAAATAGAAGGGAGACAACAAAAATAACAAATACTGGGAAAACATAATTTTCAATGAATACTTTCCTTCCATCACTCCTTACACAAATTAGCAATTTCAGATGATAAAATTAAATTAAAATCTATATACACCTCATAAATTGAAGACAAAATGTCGAATTCGACAATTTCACTTGGATGATGTATGAAGTGCA
Source organism: Anisodus tanguticus (assembly GCA_034509755.1). NCBI lineage: Eukaryota > Viridiplantae > Streptophyta > Magnoliopsida > Solanales > Solanaceae > Anisodus > Anisodus tanguticus. The sequence goes on along the minus strand of CM067549.1, from coordinate 4,194,170 downwards.
CTGGAATATGAGAAGAATGGATCCAATTTAGGGAGTATATAGATTAATAACTGAAAAACTGGAAGAGGAAAATATTAGTAACATAAAGCTCACATTTATTGAATTCATTATGATAGACAAAGTATCTTAAATTAAGAGAACTAAGGAAATCATTTTTCATTTTTCAGTAACATAGCACATAATTGGGGGGATAAGAAAAAGGCCAAAAAAAAAAAAAAAAGATAAATTATGTTTCTTGATAATTAATAATTAATGAGACTAATTTAGAAAAGAGTTAAATATAATACCCTTTATCTTTATGGCAAATCTTTTAGGAAAAATGACGAGAAAATATCGAAAAAATGAGGGGAGATAAATCGGATTCCTCGCCTTAAGAGAGGTGCCACCTCACTTGTCTAGTATCCACAATTATGTATATATCTCGGGATATTTTACTTCAATAGACGGTAACCATAGCTAAACCACAACTCAAAGAGTGCATAATTTGCAAGAAACACAAGGATATCAATAGTATTATATAGAGCAAGAATATGTATATATGAAAAATTAGGCCTCACGCAGAAATATAGAATGCAGTAAGCCTTGAGGAGAGCCTTGAGAGTCGGGAAAAAACTGGAAAAACAAACAAACAGAGGAGAGGAGGAAAGCAGAGAGATTTTCACACGTTCAAGCAAATATAAATGAACAATATAAAGTTTAAAAAGATCAGTTCAATTCTAATTTCTAACCCACACAAAAGTGAAAAGAGGTATAGCAAGGCAATTCATATGTTGTTTTTGCAGAGCAACTATTAGGAGTTTGGATAAAATAAATCTTTTGTAACTTAGTAGGAGAAACTACCACCAATAAACAGAAAAAATAATGAGCAGCCATTCAAGACTGTTGAAACTAAAGCTATTGCTATATTGATAGGACCTTTAGTTTGTCATTTACTAGTTAAAGGTCTCCTTTACATCCATTTTTAACAGATTTGGACAATGGAAAAATGCAAATATAACACTACTAAAAAAATTGAAACTTTCCTACTGTGAATCTAAAGTAAGGGTGGCCAGTGGGCCCCGCCCCGAAATTGACGGTGTCGGGACTCGAAACGGGACGGGACCTGGGCTCATCCCGTCCTGCTTCGCCCCCCCCCCCGATCCCCCTTGCCCCCCCCCCCCAAACACCCTCCCTTAATATTTATTTTTAATCCCTAAGTTAATATATTTCACTTTTAACTATATTTCTCAACTACAAATTATTGACTCCAGTATTGCTATCATTTATATAATGTAGATAATTGTTTGTAGAGCTTACGAGGACTCGGGAAAATTTTATGAAGCTTTCCGGAAGCATCGAATGTGGCATGAACTTAATTAACATATCACGGAAGCATCGACATGAGTAGTTGTTAAAAATGTAATTCAATTAAATTAGTGCAACTTTAAATGGTCATAACTCGCGCTCGGATATCCGTTTTATTTTTTTTATTTTGCGTATTTTTCCGAGACGTAGCCGGTCAAACCACCGTAAGGCGGTTTGACGCCGCCAATTTTTAGGAAAACGTCTGTTTTCCTAATCAATTTGAATTTTCCCCAAATTGGTTTCTAATTTTTCATTTTCTTTAGTAAAGATCTGACAATATACAATATATTTCAACGTCGAAATTTCGTGGTAATGTAGGTGTGAATGTCAATTTCAGTGTTGGAAATTCAATTTAAGGTTTTTACAAAAAAATCATATTTCTATTAAATAATATAAGAGGCACAAAAAAGCATTGAAATATTTTTATTACACTATCTTGTTCAATTATTTAAGTATTTATATTCACAACTTTTTTTAAATTAAGTGTCTAAAATATATATATATATATATATATATATATATATAAACCCGGACCCGACCCGCCAAAAACCGCCCCCTTTCCGGCGGGATGAGGGACGGGACCCGACCCTTTCCCAATCCCACCCCGCCCCGTTGGACAACCTTAATCTAAAAGTGCATCCTATAACGCAGCAATAAAAGAGGTGTCAAGAAAACACGGGCGAATTCAAAAAGAGAGAGAAGCAACAAAGTGCATTATTGGTTATATTCCCGTAAGAAAAATAGAAAAGACAGAAAAGAGAGAGTATAACATTTTCACATGATGCAGATCTTACTGTTAATAGAGACGAAATCGGAAAATATCCTAATGAAGCATACAACTATTCATTCTACCAGATCAAAACTTGTATATACCATCCAAATACACACTGAAAAAAGAAACAAAAGGGAGTAAACTTGACAGAAATTGTTAGCATCATTATATTATATATTACCATCGAAGAACGGAAATCATATATAAGAGATCTTTTTACAGCCCAAAGAATGGGAAAATATTTCAGGGCCCTCCAGAACCCAAGCATAGGTAGCTACTATAACTAAACCCATTGAACTCCCACAAAGATACAATCGTGATATTATTGTCAGTTATCAAGAAAATAGAACAGTGGAGTCCTATAAATGAGCAAGACAAAATGCCACGACATTTAAGTGGAATTCACGCAAGCAATAGATTAAATATGGGAGAAATGGTTAAACCTGTACTTTTAATCTTACTGCAAGAAATTCTAAGCTGAGAAAAAATTAAATGTCAGGTGGCATCCGAAGTAGAAATTGCTGTGGAAGAATCTTGACATCTTAGCCTTAACATAGTTACAGGTAGACATAGACAAATATAGAGGTTGCTGAGAAAATTTAGTAGGAAATATATTCCCATAATGGTCATATAGACTGTAACAACAATACAATGAGAAATGGGAATATCAATAATCAAATGTTGGATTCAAAAATCCTAATACCCAACAACCAATTATTTAGTTCATTATCTCAGTTTATCATGTAGGATGTGCCAAAAAACAGTTTAATAATACCATCCTTTATTGTCATAATGTGATCAAGGATGTGTTTTATACATTAACTTTCAGCAAATGCTTTGTAATTCTACTTTATCATACCTCAACTCATAGTCTGGAAATACCTTGGATGGTTTGAAGATCCTTATTTCATTGACATGAAAAGCAATGTGTAATATTTGCTTATATAGAAGATCCCAGACAATTAACTAAATAAGGAACCAGACTCATAGTTAGGAAGTATCTGTTAACCACAAAGCAGAACTTTCAAGACCTAAATGTAGGGAATATGCAAGAAAATTTGTCCTTTAAAGGTTAGGAGAGTGACATACCTCTATCACACAACTACAGCTAAGGGTCAGATACTGTCCAATATCAACAAATTTGCCGTTCACTTCATTGAGCACCTCTCAAGATTCTTCAGACAGAAGGATCCATCCGATTCCATCTTGATGCTTGCCTAAGTAAGAAAACATGGATAAATGACCAAATAAGGCCTTCCAACTAATGCAAAACTGTAAGGATGGCATAACATATAACTGTATTTTCCAAGTAAATTTATAAGCTGACATAAAAGGCATTCTCATCGAAAGGAACTTTGAAATATCTAACTCCACCAAAATAATCTCAATGAAAGAGCACTATATTGTTTAGAACTGACTATTTCATAATATGTTAAAAGACTATGCCACAGAGGGTTAATTTCATCACCGTGTCTTCTCACCGCCAAGAACTGATTACATGAAGAAACATGTGAAAGAATTTTCGAGAAATTGTATATTCGAAGCTATAACTAACTTAAAGTTTAGTCAGGAAATTTTGTGACATGTATGGAAATGATTTTTCCTTAAATTTGTTGATCCAGAACTAATCTACAACTTGACCATTCTACAACATTAATGCCTCCTCAATCTGCCACGAAATCTCCATAACTTCTGACCTTTGAATCATTCTGCCTATATAAACTAATACACTTCTATAGAAATTAGAAAAATTAGCCATTATTTCATAAAAATAGCAGTTATTTGCAAAGAAGCTAGACATTGAAAGTTGGACATAAATATGTCTTGATGTTTGGAGAAATCTAAAACGCAATTAATATTTATATAGTTCAACCATATTTGGCTGCTTGAAGCTCAATTGTCAGAAAATATTTCAAATTAATACTATTGATTTCAACAAATGCATATATAACATTTTATCTAACACTCTACCAGAACACATGATTTCATTAGAGCAGATCAGCGGATCAAAGCTGCAAAATTTAATTAAAGTTAACGAAATTGTATCAAAGAAATTTTAATTGCGAACCCCAAGCAATGGCTCCAATTTGCTTGATACCCTTGAATGCATCTGGCAACAACTTGAACAAATCTCTCCCTCCTCTAACAATATACTACACCATAAACCCAACAAAGTAAGCACACATCAAGGTCATAAACTTCAAGATAAACAGATTCAGCATAAATACACCAAATATAAAAGCTAACAGGTATAAAATATAGAGAAGTAATGCGCCTCGTCATGGCCAATCAGTGTAACTGTCTCCTTCTTAAAGACGGATATCTCAAAATCGATATAGCAGGCGCAGAGCCAACAGTGCTAGCACTAACAGTTCAATTCAACTCATCCATCCAAGCAAGTAATAAAATACATGAAATCCCACAAATGAATCATCAAAGCAATAGTTGAAAGAAGAAGACGAAAAACATCACACACTAAACTGCTGGTGATGAGTTTTCCCAACATCTTTCTTCAAAATGCCTAAATAGAAAACAACACAAACGCTCAACCCATTATTAGCATAAATTTGAAAAATATCACATAAAAATTGAGTCTTGAACAAACTGTAAGAAAAAATTAAATTGCTGAACTCGAAATGGGAGAAACCCAGAAGCTAAATCACCAAAAAAAAAACTTGGAAGCTTCAAAATTCCTAAAATACAACACAAACACTCAACCCATTAGCAAAAATCCTGAAATAAAAGTTGAATCTTGAACATAACTTTAAAAAAGAAAACTAACTTGCTGAACCCAAAATATCTCATACCCATAAGCTAAATTACCAAAATAACTTGTTGTGATCTTCTATGTATGAGAGAAATGATTCATAGGGGTCTCACAACTTGAAGGGATTTCAAGAAGTGCAGTAAAATTTCTGTAACGTGAAAGGAGAGGAATTTGAATTGCTTTTACTCTGCTCAGTAAAAGACAGTAACCGCTGATCGTGGTTCTATTTTATTTTGATTGAAAATTAGAATTTACACTTTTCAAAAATGGGGAGTAGGGGACGTGCCCTTGTTGTCAGGGTGTGCAGATGTGAAAATGGGGAACGTGCTTGGGGGTTGGGGCGTTCATGCTTGGTTTGGGTAGTTTATTTTAGGAAAACTTCTTTTCTTTTCAATTAAAATTCAAAACAATTACTAAAGTAACTAATTATTACCTCACTTACTAACTAATAGGAGTAACTAATTTTTATCCTAAAACTATCTTCTTTTTAATAATAGATAGATGTTGGACTTAGACACACATTTCACTTGAAATAATATTGATATTTGTAAGGGAAAAAACTAATTTTTAAGTTTGAGTGAATTAACATTGACTACAATGTCAATGTTAATTTTTTTTTACTACAATGTATTATTAAATAATCTTTTGATTGATTTTTAAGAAGCAAAAAGATTGTATATCTAAACGGGCCTTATTAAAAAGAGTTTAAGGGGAATTAAAATAAGAAAGACGAGGAAACAAACAAGGACAAGGTCAAAGGAAAATAAATATTTAAATAAAAAGGTGAATTAAACAAGAAAGTGACTTTCGTGTCATTTTCTATTTTTCTTTGGAAAGCACTTGGAATCCTAAGAAAAAATGAAATCGTCTAATATACTGCAGCAAGACCATTTTTATTACGTACATGCACACTACATAAATGCTTATGTATGTTTCCGCATCATATTAGTTGAATTTCAAGAAGACTTTTAGTAAATGAGAAAAAAAATGAGTATATAAAATTAATGTTTTGTCTAACAAAAGCTTATGAACATAAATATTTGCAAGTTCCATATAGCGTGATCCAGCAATGAATCATTTGTCATCGAGTTGAAAAAGTTACCACATTTAAGTACTATAGCAAACAATTTTTTGTGTAATGCCATAAAAACACCAATCGTTCACCTATCGTAAGTTGTAATCATAACTCACAACGATACAAAAATAACATACTTAGTAAAATCACACAATGTGAAATCTGAAGAAGATAGAATGTACACAGACCTTACATCTAACTTAGTAGGTAGAGCGGTTGCTTCCGGAAGACCCTCGGCTTAAGACAAAGCATAATCACAAGTGCAGCAAGCACAACAAATCAACAGAAACGATCAGACTCAGACAAGAAATTAAAGTAATATGAACATGATGATAACAAAATCGAATACGTCATGGTAGCGCATTCTGGCAGGAAGAAGCAATAGTTAACTTAGATAAATAATATCAACAAAGTACACTAGGGAAAACATAACAACAGAAATCAAACTACAAGGGACTATAAAACAATCTTGCGCCTATAAGTGTGAGAGGTTAATCAGACCTACAGTAATAACACTACAACTATCATTTTGTAAGCGTAAGTAGGACTACGCTCGACTACCTATTACCCTAATCTGTGTCCTCCACAACCCCCTATCTAAAGTCATGTCCTCGGTAAGTTGCACTTGCGTCATATCCCGTCTAATCACCTCTCATCAATACTTCTTCGGCCTACATCTACCCCTTCTGAACCTGTACATAGTCAACCTCTCCCACCTTCGCGCTGGGCATCTATGTCTCTCCTCTGCACATGTCCGAACCATCTCAACCTCGCTTCCCGCATCTTATCCTCCACCAAGGCCACTCCCACTTTGTCTCTGATATCTTCTTTTGTAATCTTATCTCTCCTTGTATGCCCACACATCCATCTCAGCATCCTCACCTCCGCAACTTTCATCTTTTGTATGTGCGAAGTCTTGACTGGCCTACACTCCGTCCCATACAACATAGTCGGTCTAACCACCACCCTATAGAACTTGCCTTTAAGTTATGGTGGCACCTTCTTGTCACACAAAACTCCAGATGCGAGCCTCCATTTCATCCACCCTGCCTCAATACGATGTGTGACATCATCATCAATTGAGGAAGTCTTCTCCGTCTTATAAAAATTTAAATTATACACAGATTATATAAATAATTTTTATATTATGCTAAATTTGCATTATTTTTAATATTATAAATTTCACTTTTTCTGCATTTTTCACGATTCCTAAATGAGCATACGAAAGAGACCAGCTCATTATTTGATATTCTCATTCTGTGTCTTTATTCTGAAGCAAACGAATTTCAGAATAATGATGTTCCAATTCTATTGTATTTTTTAAGGAATCCCTAACTCGCACACAAATTTAGAATCATCCATTTCCTTACTTTCCTGCTGGCACAAAACTTAGTGCTTTTGTTTTGTTGAATGAATTGAATTAGTTAGTGGATTGTTCGAACAATACCCTATCACTTTGTGCACAAAAAAAAAAGGAAAAAATTAAATAAGTTTGATTGTACACCTAGGTTTATACCTCCCTCAGTTTTGAAGGAAACTCAAATTCAGTAATATCATTTTCAAGAAGGGCCACTTCACAGAGTCATAAGCTTTTCTAACATCAACCTTGATTGTACACCTAGGTGCTATACCTCCCTCAGTTTTGAAGGAAACCCAAATTTCAGTAATACCATTTTCAAGAAGGCCACTCCACATAGTCATAAGCTTTTCTAACATCAACTTTGATTGTACACCTAGGTGCTATACCTCCCTCAGTTTTGAAGAAAACCCAAATTCCAGTAATATCATGTTCAAGAAGGGCCACTCCACAGAGTCATAAGCTTTTCTAACATCAACCTTGATTGTACACCTAGGTGCTATACCTCCCTCAGTTTTGAAGGAAACCTAAATTCCAGTAATACCATTTTCAAGAAGGGTCACTCCACAGAGTCATAAGCTTTTCTAACATCAACCTTGATTGTACACCTAGGTGCTATATCTGTGAGTGTACCCTTTCACCAACTCATGAGCAATCAAAACATTGTCAAGAATATTCCTACCTTGGGATGGACTTACTACATGGTCAACCACCTCCTTCAATTTAGCAGTTAGAATCTTTGAAATCAGTTTATTTATTTATTATAAATAAATAATTTTAGTCACAAATAGCTCTTTGCAATTTGAGTTTACTTTATTTTAAGTGAAATTTATGTGAAAATTAGTGGTAGATCAAAGAGAACAAATTAGTTTAACAAGCTGAAGGTCATTATATCGGTGCATTATCTATTTGTGCGGGTTGGGTTATAACCCGCAATTTAACCCGTTATGAATCCAATTTGGTTGGGTCATGAGTCATGACATGTTTAATAACCTAACTTGTTTTGATCGGTCTAAATTTGACCCAACCCGCCAATTTGTCACCCCTACTCTTTGTATCTATAATTGTCGCTCTAAGGGTTGAGGAGTTTTGTTGGGTTCAAAACATATAAGTAAGGCACAACGGAAGTTTAAAATTTTATTTCTTACTTAACCCCAACAACATTTCTGGTATGGTTATACAATAATCAAACCTATAACATAAAGCATAAACTTACAGGTTAGAATATCTGGAGTCTTTATCTACTATAAGGTGCACGCGCGGTTGCCCTTCCGATTGCAAGCTCCAAGCTTCAATGTATTTCTCTTTCAGAAAGCTAGAAAATCCGGCAGAGGTTCGAGAGAGTTTAATTCTAAGTCTCTAAGGCGCTTATAATGATAATCTGAAATTAGTGTATGAATAATGAAGAGATTGCCACTATTTATAGGTGAAATTTTTTGACCTTGGGCCTGGCCCAAAAATCGAGGCAAAGGCGCCGCGGCCTAGGGTATGGGCGTCGCGGCGCTCTATGTATTTCTGCACTGTCTCAATTTATTTTCTGCGCATTCTTAATTAAATCCAATTTTGACTTAATTAAATAATCATTATTCATCTAAATATCTCGATTCTAAATCGAACATTTAATTACTCTCTCAATACATCCTTCGATCGAAAGGACAATCGATATAGTGTGACCCTACAGGCCTTCTCATATCGACATTAATCAAATTAAGGTCTACGCGGAACTCTTAGACGGTGCCGCAAGACGAACTCAATATGTGAAGTACGTTTACGCGAATCCAGCAAAGTTAACCTTTATGTGGTAAGATAAAATCCTTTCATTCACGACACACCCGATCAAGCTTAGGATTTGTCAAGTATCTGTCCAAATGCCTTAATCATTGTATCTCATCTATATTAGTTGATGACTAGACCATATTCTAAATATGTTTATTACGTTGGCCAACGACTTAGTCAACCTAATATCACTGAGAATCCGAGTGTTCTCTCGAATATACATTCGAGGAATGAATCATAATCTTGGCTCAACTACCACCTTTAATCCACATCGTAATGTACCCAATACAAGTCGTATCTCAACCTATAAGGCATTTGAGCTTAGAACGGGATCAAAGTACATTACTTTGTAGACAAGGCGCGTATTGACCTCAAGTCTAAGGACTTCTATCTCCCACACGCTGATCATACTTTAGACAAGTATAACAAACAGTATATCAGCAGGGTATACCAATACTTCCAAAGTATCCATGTGTCCATCACGAGTAGCCATTACTCGTAGCAGGTGAGACATACTACATCCTCTAAGGATGTGATGCATACCAAATGTCGACTTATCACATATCATCGATATCCCATTCTCGATGATCATTAGTTGATGCTATTTTAAGAGTCACGCTCTATCATCAATATCTCACTCTATTAATAACAACGTAAGCTCAAGGGATGCACATTAATGAATAATAATAAACAATCAAATAATAATTCAATAATCGCAAATGTCATAAATATTAATCTTATTAATAATACGAATATGTTCAAGTACATTTGTCCCTAATAATGATTGTCTCTAGGACATACATACTTCTAATTAGCACAAAGTTGTGTATTTTTGTCTTTGTGTTGGAGATATGGTCAATTTGTAGGTAGAAAATCTACAACTATATACTTCAACGTGAAGTTAGATGAAATGAAAAACTCCCCACACCACTAAGCCCAAATTAAGATCTAGGAGTATCATTTTCTTTTCTTTCTTTCATAACCAATCCAATAAAACATAGTAGATTGAAATTTCCCCACCATTAAACAAAATAGCTCACCCATCTAATATACAGTAACAAGTATGCCTTATAGTCGAACAGAACAAAATATCAGTAATTAATCATTTGAATATTTGCAATTATCCTACTACAACTACTACTACTACTAGAAGTTTCTATACACTTACCAAAAAATTGCTCACAGAACAGTGCAAGCATTTGGATTCTCATCACTGAACACCTCCGTAGCGTGATAGATATAATCTCCATTCACCGACCTGCAGCTAGTTGATCGCCGATATACGCATTCAAACTCCGGTCGGTAACCACCGCCGTTCAGAGGTAGTGTAAGCTGTTCGGAAATTGAGCAAATGAGAAACTATGAACAAATTGAGTATCAATCGATAAGCTCCAAATAGATAATATTAACAATTTTTATGATTGCACGAACTAAACAAGCTATGGATAATCCAATTCCGAATCGATTCAATTAACAGAAAAAACAGATAATTAACAGAGAACTCTTTGGTGCAACCTTCACAGGAACAATGCATGTCAATCTGTAGAATTGCAATAACATTTTTGCCGCCTTTTTCTTCCATTTCGTATGATTTGTTTTTTTTTTTTTCACAATGTGATTAGGCTCTATTCTCGTTTACTGTTACGTATTAATTTCCCTTTTGGCCTTTCGGTGAAAGGTTATCTGGTTTGGCCTTTTAGTCTGTTGCAAAATTTTCTTTGGGACAGTTATGCGATGTGCTCAGGTTATCATATAAAAAGTACAAAAAATGTTTCTTTTTTTAAATTAATATACTTTATACTCCCTATATATTTACGAAAAATACTTATAAAATACTCATTATGTATGTGCATTATATATCTTCGAGGTATACAGTTCAAAAATTGTATAACCTTAATTGTATTCAACCACGTGATTCAACTATTCAAATTTAGGAGGTTGATTTGCACAAATAGGATCATTATGGCTATTGTTTATGCATCTAAAAAATACAACATATTCAGTGTAATCCCACAACGTAGGGTCTGGTAAGGTAGAGTGTACGCAGACCTTACCTCTACCTTAGGTAGAGCGGTTGTTTCCGGGAGACCATTGACTCAAGACAAATCATAACCACAAGCAAACCAAATAAAACAAAGCAAGAGAAACGGTCAGACAAGAAATTAAAGAAGTATGGACATGCTGATAACAAAATCGAATACGCATGGTAGCGCATTCTAACAAAAGGAAGCAGTAGTTAACGCAACTAAATAAGATAAATAAAATACACTAAAGAACACATATTAGTAGAAATCAAACTACATGGGACTATAAAACAATATTGCGCTTATAAGTGTGATAGGCTAATCGGGTCTACAGTAATAACACTAGAACTATCATTTTGTAAGCGTAAGTAGGACTACGCTCGACTACCTACTACCCTTCTACCCTAATCGTGTCCTCCACAACCCCCTATCTAAGGTCATGTCCTCAGTAAGTTGCACATGTGTCATATTTCATCTAATCATCTCTCTCCAATACTTCTTCGGCCTACCTCTACCCCTCATGAACCCGTCCATAGCCAACCTCTCACACCTCCGCACTGGGGGCATCTGTGTCTCTTCTCTGCACATGCCCGAACCATCTCAACCTCGCTTCCCGCATCTTATCCTCCATCGAGGCCACTTCCACTTTGTCCCGGATATCATCATTTCTAATCATATCTCTCCTTATATGCCAACACATACATCTCACCATCCTTATCTCCGCAATTTGCATTTAACAAATACGTGCGAAAATAAATCGCGGGTCTTAACTCTGCGGAAAAATGAAAAATTGTGTGTTCACAAGTTATGTCGGATGGTTCATAACTTTGTGAAAGTTATGATGAGCGGAAGAATGAAAAATTATGTGTTCACGACCGTAATTTTGATACAAATTGTTCTCGTGTTTGACAATTCTCATGTCTGAATTTGAAAATTTTTCTATGTTTTCATTATCCGCTCATACTAGTATTTCTTTCTTTTTATTGTAATTTTCTAGAAAGAAAAATGAATGTTTTATCTCTTTGGTGTATACCTTAGCATTGAAATTGGGAAAGTAAACTTACAATCTCTAATTACAAAACAGATTTAGTATATGCTTTAATTAAGAAGAATACAAAGAACGGGCAAAATGGTGCAATAAGTTTAACTCTCTTCTTCAGTTTCCCTTTAATTTTTTCTTCAGCTTCAATTTACCAAATATTTTTTACAGAAAACGTTGTTCCGTTTTGTTCTACGGAACTACTAATGACTTAGGCCTTTATTATCCTGCAAATCCTGAATACACATTTTATACTCTTGATTTGCAATCTTTGCCGTGGCGGAGGTAGCAGTTCAAATAAAGTTTGAAAATTCAGTTATAGCATTTGAGGTCGTTGTTCAAAAAATATTTTTATGTCATTTTCTGGTGTTTGATGCGAAGGAAGTCATTTTCTATGAAGACATTTTCATCAAAAAGACGGAAAATGACTTCCTTGACTTATGAGTTATTTCAACCTTAATTAAGGAGTGTCTAGTGCACAAGATATCCCGTGTTAGCAGGGTTCAAGGAAGAGCCGCTAACTTCAAATTATTTGTTTCAACTAAAACCTAGATCTTATTATCAATTTCTAATACTAAAAAAATCATTAAAACACTCTTCAATTTGTTGATAATATTATTAATCTTTAATGTATATTTTTCCAAACAAATATTTTTTAGGAAATTATTTTCCTTGAAAAGTGACTTCCGTCATGCTAAATACACCATTAGGACGTGGGTTTTTTATTCTCTCAGATTGATGAACAATTTGTACTATGCGGATAATTTTTCTTTTGTTTCTAAATCTCTATAATGTTCAAATAAAGAATGTGTTCGAGTTTCAATGGTTGATATTTTTATTCACTTATTCAATTTCCTTTTTAAAAAAAAAAATTGGTTGTGCTAACGCCAATTCGTGGAAGAATGCTTCACTACATGTCCACAAACAAAAATAAACCACATTTTGTTTAGCAAGACAAGACATTAGATATATCCTTAAAGGAAAGAGAAGAAAGAAACAGCAAATACAACTACGTACATACATAAATCAAATCGTTTTAAAAAACGTTAATATATGTTATATAATCAAATTCTTCTATGAGATTACATGAATATTAAAAAGAAATCAAATGATCTCTATCTGCATTTCTTGTTATATAATCAAATTTTTCTATGAAATTACTGTAATAAATTCCATACAGAGCAAAGGAATATGGAATTTTTAGTATTCTATAAACATAGGAAGATTAAAATCTTAATTAAATACTCCCTAATTAGTATATTTTTTCCTTCTATTGTCATCCTTAAACCCAACAATTAACTCACATAATTCTGCAGTACTCAGCTTCTCCATGAACAAATCGATCACATTCTGGCCCACAATAGTAATAACACCTTGGACACCAAATTGGCTTAACATCATCTTCATATTTCTCTTGCTTGACAATTTTGACAGATTTTTTCAGCTCCTTTTTCAAATTTTCCACCAAATATTCATTGTCAATTGCCCCACTCACGATGACCAAGTTCTTTGACCTGTCTATGAATATTCCTTGAAACCCTTTTTAAATCATAAGAAATAAAAAATCAGTCTATTAGGAAAACCCCATTAAAAAAACGAAAAATGAAAATTTAATTAAACATAAGAAGCAAAATTAGGCTATATAAATTGTACAAAAAAAATGTTACCTTTTGTTTTGGCTACAATCTTTTGCATTTTTTCCACACATTTATCACATCCCAAATTCATTTCCAGTGTCGTTTTTTTGGGAGTCTCTTTCTCTTTGTTTTCTTTTGATTTTGGAGAAATGAGTTCCACTTTCTTTTTCAATTTCTTCTCGAACTTTTGTTGAAGTTTCAATGGATTCAATTTGCTAGTCACTGTTACTTTGTATTTCGTTACAGTATCCTCTATTTCCATCGACTTTACACCTTCTCATAATAAACAAACCAAAAAAATGTATTAAGTAAGAATTAGACATAAAAAAATGTATTATTAAAAAAACAAAGTAGTATTACAAAAAAATAAATTAAAAGGGTATTTGGAAGTTGAAGTTATATATGGAGATGGAAAATATATTAAGTAAGCATTCAAACATAAAATAATAATATGTAATAATTTTTTAAAAAAAAAAAGTATTTAGAAGTTGGAGTTATTTTGAACATGGAAAATTCACTTGAAAAACTAACCAAAACCAAAATTTTAAAACATGAATCATTTTCAAAAGAGAAAAAAAATCAGTCTGATGTATAACCAAATGCTATTTTGAATTTTCCAAACGGACCCTAAATATACCAAGCAATTAGTAGAACCATTAGATGACTAAAAAAATTAGATGAGGAAAATCAAAGATTGTATGTGTTAATACCTTCCAAATTTTGAGTGCATTTGGCAATTTTTTTGAAACAATTTTTGCAGACACAATGCATGTCTATCATAAGAACAACTTTAACATTTTCTTCTTCTTTCTTCTTCCCTTGCTGTTTGGAACTCATTTTTTTCACTGCTTTGAAAGTCTCAACTTGTATTCTGTTTGGTTTATCGGAAAAATGGTTTTATAATCCCCATATAATTTTTTCTGACTTTTTTTTGTGTGTTTAGGTTGAAAATTTCCATATAATAACCAAATCTTCACTCAGAGGTAATAACAATTGTTGACAAAAGTGGAAGTGCATGCTTTTGAAGTACTGTTCAGTTATTATTTGATGCTTTAAATAGAAATTTCTTTTTTTCCTTCTATTAGACAAAAACGCGTATATACAAGCCTGATGATAAGACCTTAAAGAGCATATTAGGTGGGATTTGTTTTCCAGTTCATGGAGGTTTTAATAGCCACTTTGTGGTCTTGTATTTAAAAGTTAGACCATTATTCTAAAATTAGATATGTAATGTGGTTTGAAATTCAGAAGTAACCATTTTATACTAAAGTTTATAGTTTAGAGGTATCAGTGAAAACATCTTTTCACACAATAAGTGAGTGTGAGCTCGGTTTTCACTACTTCCTTTCCCCTTTTCCTTCCCCAATCCCCCAAATGTTTTTGTAAAAAAAAGTGGTTACTTGCTCTAAAGTTTAAAACTCAAAACTAATGTTTATATTTTAGACCTTGGCTTCAATTTTGAAAATGTAACCAACTTCTAAATCTTTTGCTACAAAAGTGACTACCTAGTGTAAATAATACAAGTAATAATCCTTCCTAAGTTTAGGCCCACTAGATAGAGGCTCCGTATTATACTTCCTATTCATTATTTTTGCACGGATTTCCTTGAAACGCACTAGTTTTAATTTTTTCCCTCATATGTGGTCTTTAATATTTGTCCATGCTGCTTATTTAATAAAAACATCTAGATATGCTTAGTTCGACATAAGTTCTGTAATATTTTTATCTTCAAAAAATGAACTTTTGTCTCACTAGACACAAGTTCTATAGAAATTAAATTATGCGGTATAAGTTGTGTGAGTAGTATTTTTCAGATTATGTTTAGTGTTAAAAGTTTTGCCTTTTCTATCATAACTTGTGTGAATGTGATGATAAATATGCCGAAGCTAAACACTAACTTTGCCGAACGAAATCTAAACTTATTCGTTTCTCATATTATGTTGAATATTGAAAGTTTTGCCTTTTTCGATATTAACTTGTGGAATGTAATGATATATATGCTGAAAAGCGCTGAAGGATAAAAATTTAAAACTACAAATTTGAGGAACAAAAATTAAGACCACTCCAAAATGGCCATTTGTGCGAATGAACCCTTAATATTTTGATCCATGATTCAGTTGCTGGGCTAGGCCGTGTCTGTTAACACAAGTACAGTCCATCTACCGTGCTAAGTGCACTAGTAACCACTTCTAGAGTTGTTACGTAAACAGATCCAACATTTGTAACGTATTTAAACTTTAGGAAACACCATATTAGGCGCCGATGTTTCAACTTGGCTGTTCTACTCCAATTTCTTATTCTTCTTCTCCCAATTGCAGTAGTCCAGCTGATACGAGCATAGAGCTTGCACAAAACATCATTAGTTTACTAGTAATATTCATCATGGTCTACTAGTTAATTGTATCGTATTCATTATGCAATAGAAAAATGAACAACAGTTATAAAGCACAAGAAAGTTTATTTCTAATTTTTTTTTGGATTTCCATCCAGTGTCTGGTACCCGCATTGGAGCCCGACTATATCCGAATTCCCACCACGTAGGGCCCCATTCGGGGGGGAAGCGCTCTCTACCAAGAATTTTAACATACCTGGGACTCGAACCCGAGACCTCTAGTTAAATTTATTTCTAAATTTGATATCTCTTGAAATTTAAATAAAGATTCAATACAATAACAACATACCCAGTGAAATCCCACAATGTGGGGTCTCGGGACGGTAGAGTGTACACAGACTTTACCTCTACATTGGTAGGTAGAGTGGTTGTTTCCGAAAGTTCATCGGCTCAAGACACAGCATAAACACAAGCAAAGTAAGAGAAACAGTCAGACCCTGACAAGAAATTTAAAGTAGTATGACAATGATGGTAACAAAAGCGAATAAGTCATGATAAAGCATTCTGAAAAAGAAGAAGCAATAACTAACGCATGTAGATAAGATAAACAAAGTACACAAAATAACACACAACAACATGAATCAAACGATATGGGACTATAAAACAATATTGCACCTACTAGTACGATAGACTAATCATGTCTACAATAATACCACTACAACTACAAGTATGTAAGCGTAAGTAGGACTACGCTCAACTACCTACTACCCTTCCACCCTAATACGTGTCCTCCACAATCCCGTATCTAAGGTCATGTCCTCAGTAAGTTGCACCTGCGTCATATACCGTCTAATCACCTCTCCCAATACTTCTTCGGTAGGTCTAATCACCTCTCCCCAATACTTCTTCAGCCTACCTCTACCCCTCCTGAACCCGTCCATAGACAATCTCTCACACCTCCGCACTGGGGCATTTGTGTCTCTCCTCTGCACATACCCGAACCATCTCAACCTCACTTCTCGCATCTTATCCTCCACTGAGGCCACTCGCACTCTGTCCTGGATATCATAATTTCTAATCACATCCCTCCTTGTATGCCCACACATCCATCTCAGCATCTTCATCTCCGTAACTTGCATCTTTTGGATGTGCGAAGTCTTGACTGGCCAACACTCCGCTCTATACAACATAGTCGGTCTAACTACCACCCTATAGAACTTGCCTTTAAGTTTTGGTGGCACCTTTTTATCACACAATACTCCAGAAGCAAGCCTGCATTTCATTCACCCTATACCAATACGATGTATGACATCATCATCAATCTCTCCATTCCCTTGGATAATGGGCTCGAGATACTTGAAACTTTCTTTCTTTGGAATGACCTGAGTACTAAGCCTCACCTCCACGTTTGTCCTCAAGGTCGCTCTCGTTACTGAACTTGCACTCCAAGTATTCTGTATTGGTCCTACTCAGCCTGAACCCTTTAGACTCTAGAGTCTATCTCCAAACCTCCAGCTTAGCGTTCACTCCATTGTGGGTCTCATCAATCAGGACTATGTCATCTGCGAATAACATACACTATGGCACCTCCCCTTGAATTTGTCGCGTTATTCCATCCATCACCAAAGCAAATGGGAATGATCTTAGAGCTAATCCCTGGTGCAACCCCATCATCACTGGAAAGTGCTCCGAGTCTCCTCCTACTGTCCGTACCTTGGTCTTGGCTCCATCATACATATCCTTGATCGCCCTAGTGTATGCCACATGTACACCTCTAACCTCCAAACATATCCATAGAACCTCCTTAGGGACTTTGTCGTATGCCTTCTCGAGGTCGATGAAAACTATATGTAGGTCCCTCTTCCTCTTCCTATACTGCTCCATCAACCTCCTAATAAAGTGAATGACTCTTGTAGTCGAACGTCCTGACATGTAAATAAAGATTCAATATGGATAAAAATGAATATTAATACTAGTTACAAGGATCACAAGTATAATTGAAAATGTAATTATCCAGAATTATTTCCTGCACTATAACATTATGTGTCTTCTTACAGATTCAAATTGCATCACAAAGGAATCAAATGAATATAGTTTCAAAATTATCCTTACAAATACAAAATACAATTGTGGCTACACATTATATCTTTTTCCATGGACAATGGCGGAATCAGGATTTTCACCAAGAAAGTTTAAAATAAGAAATGGCAAATAAGCAAAAATTACAGAATGGAAGACGGGGCTGGACGGAAAAGGGAAAGACTAACCCTTTTTTTTTCATCAGTCTTTCTTACATAGGACTGCCTAAATGGATCTTTAAGGATTGAGTTTTTTTTGGTAAATAAAATTTTTTATTACCAAAGTAAGCTTTGAAGTACAGGTAAAAAAAACATCTGAGCACTGGACAATTGAGCCCCGGTACTTCAGACCACCTCACTCTCTACCAGGCTACCAGCCAACAAACACACAAATAGTAAAGTAGCATCCCTAGCATTACAACATCCTAAGTGAACTATACATGTCTGGCCAACCAATTCGCAGTGTTCAACTTCCTGCAACCTTTGAGATGCACCTCTTCGACTATGCCCTTCACTATGCTACCAATTGTGTGTTTAACCCCTTGGAATACTCTCTTGTTCCTTTTCATTCATAGTTGATAAACAGTTGCTGCAAACACCATCCTGTATATCTCAGCAGTGACACCTTTCTTTTTGCAAAAGTGCTATCCCATTGTACTTCAAAATTCGAACCTCCTGGAGCCCTGCTAATATCTTGCCACTTCAACATCTTTGCCCATAATTATGAAGAATTGTGTATTAGATGCAATTCAAGATTGTGGAAGTTTACTATTATTTTTTAATTCATGAGATGTTAATTAGTAATAATACTTTGGTATGAATTTTAATTATATGTGATATATATGTATAAATAATAACACGTTAATGACGTATTGGATTTTGTTTATGTGCTTCATGTTCATTCGTTATATAGTTTTGAATTATTTGTTACATGTGATGTCGTAAACAACTTAAATTAAATTTATATTCTATGAACGATTTGATCACTGTGTTATTAAAAGTTATTTTAATAACTATTCCCTCTCATTAAAATTTGGATTCTTAACGATAAAATATATGCTATCTTATTGTATAACTATCCATCAAAATAAATACTTTTATTTATTTCTTGTTTATAAGGAATGGCATGACTATCCGGAGAATTGTAGTTAGAGAATAAATTAAAATTATTTGTTGTATTAGTAGTTATAAATTGATAAAACTTTAAATGATTATAACTCTATGCTCGGATTTCCGTTTTACCCATTTTTTTTTTGATTTTGCGTATTTTTTCCGGATGGGGCCGGTCAATTTTTAGAAAAACATCCATTTTCCCAATCAATTTGTGTTTTCATCAAATCGATTTCTAATTTTCTTTTTTCTTTAGTAAACATCTCACGATACACAATAGATTTCAACGTCGAAATTTCATGATAGTGTAGGTGTGAATGTCAATTTCAGTTTTGAAAATTCAATTTAAAAAAAATTTAAAAATTCCCCGACCTGGCCCGGCCCACTAGAAAAAACCGATATAATCCGATACGTTCGGCATATAAACCGAACATATCGATTTTTTTTTTAAAGTTATATTCGATTTTTTTTAAAAAGCCAATTTTTATTTGGTTCATATTTTTCGGATACAAAAACGAACCGAACCTATATACGCCACCCCGTATGTATTTATAAACCATAAAGCCTGCAAAGTGCTAATTATCCAAACACAACCACTGAGTCTAAAAATCCAGCAGGTGAGTGTTTTTCTCTCTCTGTATTTTCTTCAAACCACAATGGCTACTTCACTCCCTAAAGCTTCTTCTCTCCCTAAAGCTTTTTCTTTACTCTTTTTACTTCGTTCATCCATTAATAAACCTTCTTTGTCTCCATTTTCATCTCTAACACCTTCTTTCTTCACCATCAAACCTAAGGTAAATCTTATTAAATTGGTTCTTTTTTTCTCAATTTTTTAATTTTTTCTGATACCCTTTTCTGTCTAAAATGTTCTTTGCAGGTTACTAATTTTTCATCTTCAAAACCTTCTTTCTTCACTATCAAACCTAAGGTCCCACACCCATATATTTTCTTGATTCACCTTATTAAAAAAAAATTGGATCATTTTTTTAATTTTTTCTCAAATTTTTAATTTTTTCTGATACCCATTTCTTTTCTTTGCAGGTTTCTAAGTTTTCTAGGTTTATATCATCATCAATGGCGTCGGATTCAAAGGATTTGCCCTCTAATAATCCAGGCCTTCATGCCACCCCTGATGAAGCAACGAAAGGTTACTTTTTGCAACAAACTGTAAGCCCCACAATGTTTATATATATATTTATATGGAACTATGGATACTTGTTGAATTAATTTTTATGTATTGTGTTAATGCCCCTTTTTTGTTTTTGAATTTAGATGTTTAGAATTAAGGACCCTAAAGTGAGTCTTGAATTCTACTCCAAAGTGCTGGGCATGTCGTAAGTCTTTCTATCTATTTTAAATGTTTGTTTGCCTGTTTAGTTTTCTTCTTTATTGTCTCAATTACTTTAATGATATTGCTGTAACATTTTTTTTTTCACGGTCTCAAACATTAAGTTTACTTAGCTAATATTGTTCTACTTGTTTTTCCTCCCTAATATTGTGTTTTGCCAGTGCTTACAACAACAACAACGACATACCCGGTGTAATCCCACAAGTTGACAGGCCTTAACCTTACCTTTGTGGGATAGGGAGAATGTTTCCGATAGACCTTCGGCTCAAAATAGAAGTTTTTGAGGCATGGAAAATATGACAACAAATTAGCAAGATACAAAGCAAATGAAACAACATATAGTTAATGCTTATATTTGTAAATTGCAATTTAATGGAACTCAGTGACATGGTATTGTAGGATTTTGATCTGTATAGTGTTTAATTAAGATTTGAAAGCTCTTGTTTGGATTCTCACTAGTGTTGTGTTTGATGAATACAAATCTGAACTTTATGATTGTAAGTTTGATCAAATCCTTAAATCCGTGAAATATACATGTGTTTTGTCTTAGTTGTATCAAAGTGTCTGGTTAGTCTAAATGCAGTGATGAAATTTAGTACTCCATCTGTTTCAATTTGTTTGTCTTATTTTCCTTTTTAGTTTGTTTAAAAAAAAATGCCTCTTTTTAATTTGGCAATTCTTCAACTTCAACATCTACACATGGCATGTTTAAAACCACGAGATTAAAGACATTTTGGTACATTATACATATCTTTAGTTTAAGACCACAAGATTCAAAAGTCTTCTTTACCTTTTTAAACTCCATGCCAAGTCAAATTAAGATAAACAAATTGAAACGGAGGGAGTATGATTTTTACCTTGTCCATTACAGCTTGCTCAAGAGATTGGATTTCCCAGAGATGAAGTTCAGCTTATACTTTATGGGATATGAGGTAACTTTTTGAAACCTTTGTGTTTATATTGATGTTTATCTTCTTTCCTTTTGGATATACATCCAATTTCCATATTCCTTTCCATTTACATATGCTTTCGGGCGGTACAGGATACATCATCAGCACCCACTGGGCAAGTTGAACGTACGGCTTGGACCTTTAGTCAGAAAGCTACATTAGAGCTTACACAGTAAGAACTCTATTTTGTACGTGGTGCCTCTACGAATATTTGCTCTTTTCTTGCTATCTGGTGACTCATTGTTTCTTCTTTTTTTGGCAGCAATTGGGGTACTGAGAGTGATCCTAATTTTACAGGTTACCACAATGGGAATTCAGAACCACGTGGCTTTGGTATGTAATTACACATTTATAAATTTTTGTTTGCTCGTCTTCATTTTCTGTCCCTTTATTTTACCCCATTGCTTTTCTTCTGCAATGAAACTTTAACCTTGTTGTGTTTTGATGTGAAGTGTAAGAATTGCATGTTATCCGTCATGTGTTTTATTTCTAATTATCTTTCGAATATTAAAATGCAGCTTGGCAATAGTTTGTTTCTCCCCTATTTGATTGTCACGTCCCGAACCATGGTCTGGGCAAACACGACACTCGGTGCCTGACTGCATGTGATTGAGCGAACTACATGGCTTGCTGAATCAACATGGGCATCAAAACATGCAATAATAATGATTTAAAACATGTAAAACATAATACTGAAATATAGTTTGAAAATATATTGCGGAAATACTTTGAAAAATATATAATAAATCTGAGTGACTGACATGACATGCTAAGCTAGTCTATGAAACCTCTTAACATGAGTTTGACAAGGCCCTGACATACCCTTACTGTAAAGCATAATATGAAAGTAACTAAAACTGACATCCCGAATGAAATGGGACTCACCAATAGCTGCTAATTAGATGTCTTAATGGATTCAATTTGAGTACCTTCTATTTTGTGTAATTTATTGACCATGACAACAACATACCTAGTGTAGTTCCACAAGTGGGGTCCGGTCTGGGGAGGGTAGAATGTACGCAGACCTTACCCCTACCTTTGCAGGTAGAGAGGTTGTTTCCGATAGATCATCGGCTCAAGTAAAGTAGATACACAACAGTTAATGAAAACAGATGCAGTAACAACATGATAGTAAGAAAAATCGGGGAAAATGAAACAACAAATAGTAATAGAGAACTAAGAATAAGAATTATGAGAGTACTACCCGCAAGGGTGGCTCCGTTGGTTGAGCATGAGACTTTCATAATGGAGGTCTCAGGTTCGAAACACCCGGCCTATGACAGTAGAAAATTTGCCTTCTAGGTCGAGGTCGTCACACAGGGCTTGCGTAGTGGCGGTTTATCTTTCCCGTGTGGTTTGCAGGCTATTACATAGGAGCGGAATTTACCCTGTGCGCGACTGCGGGTCCGTTGTCGTCGAAAAGAAATTATAGGAGTTCTAAAATAATTAAAATGACGAAAATAAGACTAATACTACTAATAAGGAAATGCAAAACACATACTACTCACTACTAGCCGTCTACCCTAATCCTCGACCTCCACACTCTCCTATCTAGGGTCATGTCCTCGGTAAGCTGAAGACTTCCCATGTCCAGCCTGATCACCTCGCCCCAATACTTCTTCGGTCTACCTCTACCTCTACTCAAATCCTTCGGTGCCAGCCTCTCACACCTCCTTATCGGTGCATATATGCATCTCTTAATGTATCCGAACCACCACAGAGGCCACTCCCACCTTGTCCCAAATATCAATTTGGCCACAACCAAGGCCACATATAGGGGGAAAATATCAATTTCTGTTAATTTAAATTCTTGGTAGGTAAAAAGCAAGGGCAGGTCAATGTTGTTCTGCCTCTAATAAATCATGATGATTCACTTCATCAAAGAAAAAAGAAAAAAGAAAAAGAAGAGAAAAGGCGAAGATCCCGTTTTAGGCCATTGCACAACAAAAGCAAGTTTTCAATTTGAAATGAAGAAAATATCTTTTATATGTGTTTCTCAAGTATATATCATATGAGATATAAGACTAATTGATTTCTGGAATCTATTTTAGAAAAGGCATTCTCTCTCTGCCCTTTTTTAGTTAGCGTCATCTGGCGAGTCTGGAGATCGGAAAAGATAAGTTGAAGGATATTATACTAGCCACATATATTTGCTTAAATAACAATTCAATTGTGTGAAATTTAGTTCAACTTTTGACCTCTTTGAAATTATACTTTCCACTGTAAAGAAGTTGGTGAAGTCAATTGAGATGGTTTGTGGTAGATGAAGAAAATGTGTCATAAATTGGGATTGAAAAAATACTGCATTTGCTAGAATAGATGAAAGGGATCACTAACTGAAGATGGCATTGGTTCCTCTATTAACTGATTATTCCCCACTAAAATGGTTATGAATAAAAGCCATATTGTACATTACAAGTTTCCAACCCGATTCTTTTGACAAATATATGTTACAAGCTATGTAGCTATATGCAGAGGCAAGAGGATGGGTTCACCATTGCTTTTTAAGATATAAAGTTTTATAGAGATATCAACTTGGGGAGAGAGATAATTAATTACATTTTTTATGAAGTTGTTTTATAATCACAACGGCATCAAAGAGATGCATAGTTACAAAAGAGGAGGAAATATCAGCTCGTACAAAGATAACATGAACTTATCATATGTCTAAAGATCTGACAAATCCAAGGGTCTATCATAAGATTAAAGAGCTAATAAAATCCAAAAAAGAGTATGGATGATATCACAAAAAATATCATCAGTTCACAATTGTACTCGATGAGGCTTCATATTTTGAAAATGATCCATAATAGCATCATTGCTTATAGTTGCAAATATCTTACGCTCTATCTTACAAACTAAACAACCATTCAAAAATTCTTCACCAATGATATTATGTAGATCATTTTTATGAGCTTCATTGAGGAGAATGCTCTTTCCACACTTGCGGTAGCCACATATAAAATCAATGTCAGCTTCACAAGTAAATAAACAAGAGACCAAGATTGATCCAATTTTGTTTTTGCCATCACGCAAGATCCTTAATCCCCTTCAAGTTGAGAAACTTGCCATCAAATCATTGTCTAGCATAGAGAATGAAACTATCAAGCTGATAACTGAGATCTTGAAGTTGGTTATCACTAAACTCATTTTTGTAATACTCGACCAACTTCATTATTCTATTCTCGTCAAAATTAGCAAATGAATCAACCGGATTCAAACTAGCCATACCGAGGAGTTAGTCACTAGTCACTACATCAAAACGATTATGGAGCTCCTGAAGTTGCAAACCAATAATCGCATGAAATACTTCCACATGAAAGTAAGGGTGGCCAACGGGGCAGGTTCTGGCGGGATGGGACTCGACGTGACGGGTAGGGCGGGACTGGCGGGCCTGGATCGACGTGATCCGCCGATGTCCTGTCCCGTTGGAAAGGGGGCCGGTATTATCGGGGCGGGGCGGGACGGGACGGGATCGGGTTTTTCTATTTTTTTTGTACTTAATTTAAAAAAAATAATATATATAGAAACACCTCAATAATTGAACAAGATAGTGTAATAAAATATTCCAAGACTGTTTTTGTGCCTCTTATATTATTTAATAGAAATATAATTTTTTTTGTAATACAATTGTCAAAATTACAACTTTGTGGTGTTGAAAGTTGTAAATAACATAGTAAAATTGCAATTAAAAAATTACATATTTAAAAACATCTTTTCTAGTTTTTTTATAATTTAATGTGGTTCTTCGGTTGGAATTGATATTTGTTGGTCAAATTGCTCGACGTTGCTTCCACCTCCGTCGGATAAGATGTCATTGTAGTTTTCGTCTTCTTCATTGATCTCCGGTTGACCGCACCTTCTCCGCTCCGCTCTTATCCAATCTATGAATAATATTGCAATCTCCAAGCTGTCTCCCGCTAATGAGTGTCTGTGCTCTCTTATTTGAAATCTGCCGGCAGAAAAAGCGTTTTCAGACGCTATTGATGATGCTTGAATGTTCAACGCATCTCGAGCCATCTTTGACAGTGTCGGAAATGTCTTCTCATTCTCTCTCCAATATTTCAGCAAGTCTTCACGTTTCTTCATTGAGAACTGTTTGGTACGGTACAACACCCTGCAAAACAAAAACATCAAACTCGCTAACTTGATTTGTAGTGTTACCACTATACATTCCATGTCTAAGACTTTCAATACTAGCCGCAGAAACGACATGTCTTTTTTGAGATTGTGTTGAAGAAGAAGATGGTATAAAAGCCGGTTAGTTGCTAGCACTTTCTTGTTGGTAATGCGTATATATTTTTTTGCATTCATCTTGTATGCTAGACAACACTTCTTCTTTAGTTTGTTCAATAGGTGGTGGGTTATTTGGATTTTTTGGAGTTGGAGGTGGAAGTACTGCTATACAATCACAAATAATTTCAATTAGTGCTTTACAACCGTCTATTTTAATAGTCGAATTTAATACAACACCAATAATATAAATAGTGGGAATAAGAATAAAATATTTTTTTAATTTGATAAACATTTTTTTAATAGGTGCCTTATAAGCTGATTTTTCCATATATTCACTAAGTAATAAAAATATTAGAGCTATATAAAACAACATAGTAGAAATAGTAGGATAATATATACCGAAAAATTCTTATGTTGCTTGAAAAAATATCTCTAGAAATGCAATAAGTTCTGAAATTTTTCCCATATCGTTATCTACAACCATATCAGTTGGATTTCGATTATAGGCGTTAAAAAATAAAGTTAGAGGTCTTCTATAATCATAAGCAACAAGTAATTGTTCGTATAAAGAATTTCACCTAGTCGCTACTTCTTCGGGAATTTTTCTATAAGGTAGTACGCAATCGTGATAAGTTTTTTTATAATCTTTTTTTCGTTGTATTCTATTACTTCTAAAAATAAAGTTTATAGCAAATTGTATTTTATTAAGAATGTCTGCAAAAAGTGTTAACCATCCTTAAAGATAATGAAATTAAGTGCGCTAATTAAAATAAAGAAACAATAATAATTTAATGAAGGAATGAATGTACCAAATGTCGATGTTAAGGTTGAAAATTGAAACTTTGCTCGATGGATGATCCTCAAACTAGTTGCCAACTTCACTCCCAAATGAATAAATAAAATTGAATATTTAGTAGATAATGTAGACTTGTAGAGAGATAGATTGAGAGATTGTAGGAAGATTTGTGAGAAAGATGAAGAGAAAATGAGGTATTTATAGTTGGAAAATTGGTTAAAGTGTAAATATAATAACTTAGGGGTTAAAAATAAATATTAAGGGGTAGAGGGGGTTGGGGGAGGCCAAAAATGGCCGTTGCACAACGGCCAAAATATAAAATGGCCGTTGTGCAACGATATTTTGTGCAAAGGGGAGGGGATCGGGCGTGACAGGGAGCGGGATCGGGACTGGGGCTGGACAAGCCCGGGAGGGACGAGCCCAGGTCCCGACCCGGTTTGAATCCCGTTACCGGTATTTTTTTAAGTGGGGTAGGGGCGGGACCGGGCCGACCCGCCCCGTTGGCCAACCCTACATAAAAGTGATGTAAATATGAAACTCCCGACCTCTTACGCTTCGACCTTGGATAGTCTTCATCCATTTTGGGAATCAAAATATCATGTTTGCTACAAAATGAATAAACCTCATCCATCAAAGACTCCAAACCACTTTCTCTCATTGTTTGCAATCTTCTCTTTGCAAGGTTAAGCAACCCCATAGCATTGACAATATCTTGATCTTTCTTTTGTAAAGCTTTGTTTAATTTATTTGTAAGAACCAACATCTTGAACATCAAATGCAATATAGCGACAAATTCAAATTTCTGAATTTTATCCAAAAGATTTCCTGTTGCAAGTTTATCAAGCTCAAGTGGAGAATCTTCTTTCATATCTTTAAGCACCTTAGCAATTGAAGAAAATACAATCATGAAACTTTCCAAGGTCTTAAAATAAGATCCCTAACGAGTATCACCCGTTAGTTGAAGGCCACGTTCTTGATTCAATCCTTGCCTAGTAAAAAATTCTCCATCTATAAGCAATTTTTCCAACTTCTCCACTTGGTATTTGTCGGAGTAATTCTCTGCGCTTAAAAGATGTTCCAATAGTGCTCAATACATTAGTGACAACAGAAAATAAATTTTTCACATCCGATAGCTTTTCAAAAAGAGCCACAAGTGCCAAATGCAACTGATGAGCAAAACAATGAATATAATATGCAGATGGAGCATCTTGCAAAATCAATGACTTTAGGCCATTTTTTTCTCCTTGCATATTACTAGCTCAATCGTAACCTTGTTCACATAATTTCGATAGACAACAAGTGATCCTCAAGTAAAGAATAAATTGCTTTCTGTAATGATCTTGTAGATGTATCACTCACACGGACAATGCCCAAAAAGCGCTCTATCAACTATCCACTTTTGTCAACGTATCGCAAGACTAGGGCCATTTGCTCTTTATGTGAGATGTCCTTTGATTCATCAACTAATATTTCAAAATAGTCACTATCCAAGTCTTTGATGATAGCTTTGATTGTTTCTTTAGCACAACAATCCACAATCTCCTTTTGAATTGTCGAACAAATCATCATATCATTTGTTGGAGCATGTTGTAATATTACCTTTCCGACATTCAGATGGTTATTTCCATGAAATTCCAAAAGTTCAAGAAAAAGACCTTTGTATTCAGAATCTTCACTCTCATCATGACCACGGAATGATAATCCATTTCTTAAGAGAAACCTTACCACATTAATCGAGGCATTTAGAAGAATTCGATAATCACTTTTGTCTTTCTCATTTTGATTAACAAAAGAAGATCGAATCGATTGATGTTGATTCTTCAAATTTAGCATCTTATTGAAATATTTATTATGAATACTATTTACTTCACCAACATGTGATTTAAGTCTCTCCGAATCACGGTTCCAAATCCTAAAACCATCGTGTGTAAATGCTCTCCCTGCATTACCACGACTTTCAAATTCATTCTTTCAGCTTTTGTCTTTCTCATTTTGTTTGACAAAAGAAGATCGAATCGATTGACATTGATTCTTCAAATCTAGCATCCTATTGAAACATTTATTATGAATATTATTTATCATGGTCCGGAGAGATTTAAACCACATGTTGGTGAAGTAAATATTATTTATAATAAATGTTTCAATAGGATGCTAGATTTGAAGAATCAATGTCAATCGATTCGATCTTCTTTTGCAATCAAATGAGAAAGACAAAAGTGATTATCGAATTGGTTTAAATGCCTTAGATTAATGTGGTAAGGTTTCTCCTCAGAAATGGATTATCATTTCGTGGTCATGATGAGAGTGAAGATTTCGAATACAAAGGCCTTTTTCTTGAACTTTTGGAATTTCATGGAAATAACCATCCGGATGTGGGAATGTAATATTACAACATGCTCCAAAAAATATATGATGATTTGTCCGACAAATCAAAAAGAGATTGTGAATTGTTGTGCTAAAGAAACAACCAAAGCTATCATTAAAGACTTAGGGTGATAAATGAATCAAAAGACATCTCATATAAAGAACAAATGGCCCTAGTCTTGCGATACGTTGACAAAAGTGGAGAGTTGATAGAGCGCTTTTTGGGCATTATCCATGTGAGTGATACATCTGCAAGATCATACATAAAGCAATTTATTCTTTACTTCAGGATCACCCGCTGTGACTATCGAAATTACGTGGACAGAGTTACGATGGAGTTAGTAATATGCAAGGAGAAAAAAATGGCCTAAAGTTTTTGATTTTGCAAGATGCTCCATCTGCATATTGTATTCATTGTTTTGCTCATCAGTTGCAATTGGCACTTGTGGCTCTTTCTAAAAAGCACTCTGATGTGAAAAATTTCTTTTATGTTGTCACTAAAGTATTGAACACTATTGGAGCATCTTTTAAACGCAGGGAATTGCTTCAACAACACCAAATGGAGAAGTTGGAAGAATTTCTTAAAGATGGAGAAATTGTTACTGGACAAGGATTGAATCAAGAACGTGGCCTCCAACGACCGGGTGATACTCATTGGGGATCTCATTTTAAGACCTTGAAAAATTTCATGATTATATTTTCTTCAATTGCTAATGTGTTTAAAGATATGAAAGAAGATTCTCGACTCGAGCTTGATAAACTTACAGTAGGATATCTTTCGGATAAAATTCAGGAATTTGTCTTTATATGCATTTGATGTTCAAGATGTTGCTTCTTACAAATGAATGAAACAAAGTTTTACAAAAAAAAGATCAAGATATTGTCAATGCTATGGGGTTGCTTAACCTTGCAAAGAGAAGATTGCAAACAATGAGAGAAAGTGGTTTGGAGTCTTTGATGGATGGGGTTTATTCATTTTGTGGCAAACATGATATTTTGATTCCCAAAATGGATGAAGACTATCCAAGGTCGAAGTGTAAGAGGTCTGGAGTTTCATATTTACATCACTTTCATGTGGAAGTATTTTATGCGGTTATTGATTTGCAATCAGTAGTTCAATAATCGTTTTGATGTAGTGACTTACTCCTCGATATGGCTAGGTTGATTCATTTGCTAATTTTGACAAGAACATAATATTGAAGTTGGTCGGGTATTACAAAATGAGTTTGGTGATAACCAACTTCGAGATCTCAGTTACCAGCATGATAGTTTCATTGTCTATGCTAAGCAGTCAGGTCAAGGGGAGGCTTCTTGGGCATGAAAGATGTTATGGAAGGCTAAGGCTTCTATTAAAGTAGCATGCTTTGGGTGGGTTTTACAAGGGGGGCAACACAAAATAATCTGCAAAAAAAGGGTTTTGTATTATGTAATAGATGCTACTTGTGTCAAGAAGATCTAGAAACAGTGGAGTACTTGTTTATCCATTGCAGAGTTGCCAAATAGTGCTGGGAATTATTTCTAAGTGTTTGTTGTATTACATTGGTTATGCCTCAGAATGTGAGAGGTTTATTAGAAAGTTGGCAACAAGTTACTAGTAAAGAGAATAAACAGATATGGAGGACTATTCCATTGTGCATTTTCTAGACAATATGGCTGGAAAGGAACAAGGCCTGTTTTGAAGGACATAGATCTCCTATTTCTAGAGTAAAAGATAGTTGTTTGCAGAATCTGTTCTTGTGGTGTAGAAGTAGTTCAATAGGCAGTCTGAAGTGAACTAACTAATGGATTTCCTAGATCTATTAGGAAGGAAAGTCTAGTAGTCTGATTTTCTTTCTGGTGCTTTTGTTTGTTTATGTAACCTTTACCTTCTTGGTACCCTTTTAATAAAACTTTTACCTTATCAAAAAAAAGTTTCATTGTCTCCTATTTCTAGAGTAAAAGATAGTTGTTTGCAGAATCTGTTCTTGTGGTGTAGAAGTAGTTCAATAGGCAGTCTGAACTAACTAATGGATTTCCTAGATCTATTAGGAAGGAAAGTCTAGTAGTCTGATTTTCTTTCTGGTGCTTTTGTTTGTTTATGTAACCTTTAAGCACCTTCTTGGTACCCTTTTAATAAAACTTTTACCTTATCAAAAAAAAAGTTTCATTGTCTATGCTCGACAATGTGATGGCAAGTTTCTCAACTTGAAGGGATTAAGCATTTTGCTATTGTGATGGCAAAACAAAATTGGATCAAACTTGGTTTCTTGTTTATTTACTTGTGAAGCTAACATTAATTTTACATGTTGCTACTGGAAGTGTGGAAAGAGCATTCTTCTCAATGAAGATCATAAAAAATGATCTACGTAATATCATTGGTGACGAATTTTTGAATGTTTAGTTAAGATAGAGTCATAGAGCATAAGGTATTTGCAACTATAAGCAATAATATTACTATGGATCGTTTTCAAAATATGAAGCATCGCCGAGTACAATTGTGAACTGGTGATATTTTTTGTGATACCATCCATACTTTTTTTTGGATTTTATTAGCTCTTTAGTCTTATGATAGACCCTTGGATTTGTCCGCTCTTTAGACTTATGATAGGTTTTTGTTATCTTTGTACGAGCTGATATTTTCTCCTCTTTTGTAACTATGCATCTTTGTGATGCCGTTGTGATTATAAAACTTCATAAAAAATGTCATTAATTATCTTTCGTTCGCCAAGTTGATATCTCTATAAAATTTTATATCTTATCTTAAAAGCAATGGTGAACCCATCCTCTTGAAATTCTGGATTCGCCTATGTTACTGGGCACCTTGTTGTTTTGGGATTAGAGAATAATACTACTATAGAGAATAGATATGGGGATGGAGAAAAATCTAAGTGTTCCAACTTTCAAGCTATTAAATATGGCCTATAGGAACAAGAGCTTTTGATTTGGAATAAACAAAGGAGAAGAAATTTTCCCTGATGTTCTGTATTTTGAATTTTTGGTTTCATTGGTTTTTCATGCCTTTTTGCTTCGCGCTTCTGCTTCGTCTGGGTATATTGATTTAGCCTTTAGGGTAATTAGAAATTAAAAAAACGCAAAAAGTGCAGATACAAGGTTTCAAACCCTCGACCTTGCAGATTTAAGCTTGGCACCTAAGTGCTCCACCCAGTTTGGAATGACCATGGGTTCCTTCAATTAATATTAGATATATTTTAAGAATTATACACATAATATACCGAGTTTAGTCGGGTGACCATGGGCTCACGTGACCCAATTTTACTACATAAATTCGCCTCTGGCTATATGAAGTCCAATTGTTGCACACCTGAAAAATTTGGCTGCCTATTTTCATTAGTTTATACTGCCCAATACTTCTTTCTATCTACACAGAAATTCTGTGAGAACTAGATGTTAAAATTCTAATTTGATGCTGGTTGACTTGTTTCCTCTTTCTATCTACACGGTAATTCTGTGAGGAACTAGGGGTGTGTTTGGTACGAAGAATTTTTTTTGGGTTTCTTATTTTCTAGTGGTTGGTAAATAGGCAAAATAATATTATTCCAAGAGCATTTTTATGTAATCTAGCAAAATACTATGGGGTCGGATAGGGTGGGGAGTGGAGTTGGCGGGGGAAGGGGTGGGGGTTAGGGGCAATGGGTGGGTTGGGAGGAAACAATGAACTTGGTGTCACTTATGAAGCTTGTTTTCCGTTCTTACATAAGGGAAGTCATTTTTTTTTCATTTTTAAGGTACTTGTTTTCCTAGAGAAAATGTTTTCCAAAACATTTTGACCAATCAAACATGAGAAAATTGGAATTAGATGTTAAATTCTTATTTTCTGCTGGTTGACTTGTTTCTCTTTCAGGACACATTGGTGTAACTGTCGATGACGTCTACAAGGCTTGCGAGAGATTTGAAAGTCTGGGAGTGGAGTTCGTAAAGAAACCTCTTGACGGTAATTTAACCTTAATCTATAGGGGCCTTTTTGAGATGATTTTTGTATGAAAATGCAAGATTAGCAAGTGAATTGAACTTGCCTATGGAACACTAAAGAAGAGCTATGTTGCCTTTGATTATTTGAGCATTTAAGCTTTCTCATTCATAAATACTCTCTTCATCTTATCTTCTCTTTTGTGCATGTGCACGTGCCTGCTATTAGTCACTAAGATTCTTTTATAAGTATTGATGAAGCAGACATTAAGATTTGAAACACATGCCGGTATTGAAGGAAAAAGAGAGCAGAAAACTAGGTCATAACCTCTTTTCAAAGGAATACTTAAAAATGATGTTCTCACGTTGTACAATTGCAAATTTGCAATGCCTTCTTTCATAAGAAAATGGAATAAAAACTGTGAGAAATAAGATTTAAGAGAAGAAATTGAGGAGATGTTTGAAGACAACGTTACTAGGGTGAATATTGTATATCTATCCTTTTTCAATAAGTAGTTTTATTCATAACACTACAGGAAAGAAAGCCTGTATAAGTACAGGAGTTTCACTGGACTTGATTCCTCAAGTATTAAGGATTTAAAGACTTCTAGTTCTCTACCTATAGATAATTTACAACATTCATATTACACCAAGACTTCAAACTTTCAAGACATTTAACAACAAAAACAAAAACTACGCCTCAGTCCCAACAAGTTGGGGTCGGCTACATGAATCCTCATTTCTTCATTTAGGCTCATATCGCATCATCATCATAATAAATAAAATAAAATAAAAGTGAAAAATATGTATAGAAGTGTATGTAAATAATAATAATGGTGATGATAATAATGTTGAAGTGTGATCCCATCTCCTCTAAAAGCTTAAACTGTTAGAGAGAATACACTTTTAATATTTAATTATATTCTCAACACGCCCTCACGTGCTGGCCTGATTTATTTTCATGGTCCAAGCACATGGAAATTCTTTTTGATGATGGGAGGCGGCGAGATTCGATGACCTTTGACTGCTCTGATACCATATAAAGAATGGATAGCTCAACCCCAAAAGCTAGCTTGTAGGGTGAGGATTGTCCAAGTCCATATAAGGAGTCCATGTTTCCATTCCATATCCAATGTGGGATTCTTAACAATAATAATAATATTAACAACAACAACAATAACAATAATAATAAAAGTTTCATAAATGTTATAGTGTACCCTCAGCATCTTAGATTTCTTTTAGCACAAATTGTCCAAAATATGCATAAAGTAATTGTTCTCTAGATAGTTTAGGCTTTAGATTCTCTGGCATCATCCACTCTAAAAACAAAGGGCATGGGTACACTAAGCTTCCGCTATGCGCGGGGTCCGGGAAAGGGCCGGACCACAAGGGTCTATTGTACGCATCCTTACCCTGCATTTATGCAAGAGGCTGTTTTCACGACTTGAACCCGTGACCTCCTGGCATCACCCACTCCATCCCTGTAAATTCAGGAACATACATAGAATCTGTTATATGTGTTTACTTTGCAAAAGAATATGGACTGATTCTGTTGAATTCTTGCAAAAGTAACATATCCTTGATAAGTTGTACCTTCTTTTCTTCAAACTATCTTGTATCAAGCAAGCATCTTATGTGATAATCCAACCAAAGCTGATCACTTGGACTATCTTATTCTGCATTGTGGGACTCTAGTACAAACTAGTGCATTCAAGTTATGTGCACCTAACCTGTTTTATATACTAATACTATAGTGTGGACAAGCAATAGACTTAGGGCTCGTTTGGTTGAGGAACAAGTTATCCCGAGATTAGTTATCCCGGGATTATTATCCCACCCTCAATGTGATAAAAATAACACTACAATCCCGGGACTTTATCCCAACCAAACGGGGGATAAACGCATCCCAAATTTAATCCCGAGATTAATTATCCCTTATCTCTCGTACCAAACGAGCCCTTAGTGAATATGTTTGCAAGATGATCATTTTATTTGACTTCATAAATTTAATAATAATGCCTCCTGAAGTTATTCTTGAAAAATGATGATTTTTATGTGCTTGGTCTTTTTATGGAACACTTGATTGGATGTAATATGAAGTGTATCTGATTATAACAAGTTCCATTTGACTAGTTCATCCAAACGTCAGTTCTTGAAATAGTTGTTTGATCGTCATTATTGGCAGGAATGATCCTTTTCGTACTTTGATCACGTGTTATAACATAGTTATTACTAAAGGCTACCACATTTAAAAAAAAAAGTGATAATTGATATGAGATTAAATGGATAACAGGAACATAAAAGACGGGACTTAATTTATACATACTCCCTCCGTTTCAATTTATGTGAACCTTTTCGGAGTCCGAGGGTCAAACTTATAAACTTTGACCTTAAATTTTGACATAGATTTTTCAAGTTTGTAAACATAAAATTTATATATTTAGAAACTACATTAAAAATACTGTAAGTCATGATAATTTATAATTCAAATAATTTTTAAAAAATGTAAGGATAACGCGGTCCTCGTAGACTCCCCAAATAGTAAATGGTTCACATAAATTGAAACAGTGGAAGTAATAATAAATTTTCTAAGACAAGTACAATGTTTGGACCAAAGTTACCGGGTTCCGCCGAACCCGTCTCTTGATCTCTGACTCCGCCCCTGCTTATGGAGGCAACTGCTTAAGTGCCTTGTACCAAATAAACTCTTTATAATGAGATTATGAAACAATTTGAGCTCAAACAGAGTAGCTGCACAACAATTACCTTTTTTTTTGCAGATAACCGCTTCTATGACATCTTTGGTCATTGTGTAGTAAAAATCACTTTTTAGCAAATAGCATGAGTATTATTTCTGTGAAGCTGATTAATCTGTAATCGATTATCCTATACTCAATTTGATAAAATGTAGGAGAACAATGTCACTAAAGATGCCAATTAACAACAATCCCCATAAACGAAACCTTAAGCACTTGTCAGGAGAAAAAAAGAAACAGACACCTTAAGTAAGAAAACATTAAATCTATGTTTCTGGTAGTGAGATACTTGAGTTCAAAGATTATTGGATTTTCCCTGTCTACACATTCTAAATTCATAAATCCCTCGTATGCTATTGTTCTATGTTGGATTTCATGCTGTCTGTTATATGGCAGATACCCGTCTTGCATGCTTCGATCCTTGTTGTTTATTTATATCATATCATCAGCTGATCTTAGCAAATATTTTAGTTCATCCCTAAATAAGGTAACTTATTTGCAGGAAAAATGAAAGGTATTGCATTTATTAAAGATCCCGACGGCTATTGGATCGAGATCTTTGACACAAAACATATCAAAGAAGTTGCTGGCCCTGCTTCTTGATTCAGGTAACTCTTTTCTCATTATTTTGATAGCTATATTCTATTACTATGAGAAGCCCTAATTTTCCACCAAAATTTTAAAACTCTTCATTTTGGTAACACAACCTAGTTAAAGGCACTCACTTTCTTCTGGGTCATGTGCAACTTTTCTTATGTGAAATTCTAAGACATTGTTATCGCTTCACGTGAATGCACCCAAAAGAAAAAGAAAAATGGAGGAACAAAAACTTTTTTATTATGTAAATTACCGGTGTCCATGTATGCATGTACTGCATAATAATATAAAGAGAAAAGTAGACAATGTTGCAAATGAATTGTAACTGAACATTGTTATCGCTTCATGTGAATGCACCCAAAAGAAAAGAAAAAAGGAGGAACAAAAACTTTTTTATTATGTAAATTACCGGTGTCCATGTATGCATGTACTGCATAATAATATAAAGAGAAAAAGTAGACAATGTTGCAAATGAATTGTAACTTCTACTTCTGTCATGTGATACTACTTTATTTACTGCATTGCTGAGTAATACAGATATATTATGTACGCGTGTGTGTTAATCAAAAAAAAAAAAAAAAAATTGTCTAATGCTAAAATGTTGGTGAAGTTCATATAATTCTAGTGTCTCTTACTCATCTGAGGGTCCTTATGTCTGTAACGAGATTTGATTGACTTGCAACTAAATGGTGTTGCTCCTGTTACTTGCACACATACAACCACCCAAGTTTTCGGTATACTTTTTTCATATTTTAAGTTCTTATTAATTGTTAGACGTGCTTAGGTGCATTTGCAGACCCTGCATTAGATCTAAAATTTCCCTCGACTCCCTTGTCCAATGTTTTTGTTATGTAAATTCCAGTGTCCTCGTATGCATCTTTTAGTTGAGGCTGAGCCTCAAAGGCTAAATATATCCTCATTGTAAGAAGATTGGTAACTTGTTTGTTCTTGCATGTCTATTTCCTTGGGGAATTCTGTCACATGTTTTTGTCCAGCACGTATAAATGTTTTGGATTTTAACGACTATCGTGGACCTAAAGAATGGGGAAGGATGATCCCTAAGTAAGCGATTGTTTTTGGTGCAGGGGCGCTCAAGTTTCCATTACGAGTCTTGAATCTTGATCAACGCGGATATCTGTTGAAGTCTTGAAGAGAGTTTCGATAAATAACATTTTTCTTTCTGGGTTAAATGTGTTAAATGAATCTTGTGATGTATCTATCCCAAATAATAAATTGATGAAACTCCTGTGATTGCAATTACAATAAAAAAGATTTCTTCAATCATTGATGGTCCTTTGATATTGAAGAACCTGCATACAAACTTTGAAGCTCCCTGTGGTTTCTCATAATTATACATTTCATGCTAATACATTGCTACTTCAATCACATGTCTGAAGTTGTGTTAGAAGCCAGGAAAATTTGCAATTTTTTTCAGGAAAATTACAGTCAAATACCATTCAGCCATCTAGATTACAAAATATGTACACAGTATATAGGTAGTGTATCATTTATACTAAATATACATATACTATAATATACTTCATCCATATTGGTAAATTAGTTGGCCGAGTGGTACGTCAACGTAAGTTTCCAAACTTTTTTTTATAGGTTACAACTTTAATAGTGGTCCCAATTCCCAAATCGGATTTGTGCACTCCTCCCAGTGTATACCGAGGCCCATGACCATTTTCGAGGCCCAAGTCCTTCCATTTAGCCCATGATGACCCATTAACCCAACCAGTGTGTTTCTTCATTTATTAATTGGAAACATTTCTTTGCATCTCAATGTTAAAAAAAAAAACATTATGAACCATAATGATAAACGTGCAAATGTAACACGAAAGCTTACACGTGTTTTTATAAGTTTTTTAGTGATATTCCGTGAATTGTTTCCTTCAAATCTTGCAAAAAATAATTTCCAGTTGGTTTTGTTTTCATAAGCTTCTTTTGCAACCTTTTCCCTCATTTTTTTTAGCAAAAGCTCCTTTTAAGTTGGGGTTCAAGGATGTTTATTCAAAGAAAAAAAAAATTCTTCCCCTCGCAAAAAGCTCGAATATTTTTGAAAAAAACTGTAAATATTAGTATATATTATCATTTCCACACTTTTTGTACTAATTTTTTTCCGAAACTTTTTTTTTCCAATCACATACACAGAGGATATGCAATTGACCACCCTCTGTATTGATTATGCGTAGAATGTACTAGTTTAACCGATTTATCAGTATCTTCTCTTAATATTTTTAATGATTACGTGATACGAATTCGGATATAATCGGGCTCCAATATGGATATCAGACACCGGGTGGAAAACCAAAAAAAGAAGAAGTGAGATTTTACACGATTCATAAGGTATAATAAAGTTGTTAACATAAATAACATAACTTTGAATATCATTCAGAAGTAACATTTTTAATAACACTTATAGCATTTGTTTTTTAAAATAATAATTTAAAAATTAATCCCCTCTTTCTCCCCTCATAAATATAAAATTTAAGAATTAATCGTCTCTTTCTCTCCCCTCATAAATATAAAATTTAAGAATTAATCCTCTCTTTCTCTCCCCTCTTAAATATAATTTCTACATCTCTTCTTTTAACTCTATAGCCGTCAATCTCCAACCCTTACTGCTTCATATTTGATATATGTGTATAATACAAAATTTATTTCTAGTTCTAAGAGTAATAATCATTACTTTTTTCTTCTTCTAGTTCAGTTCCACTATATATCTTTTATAATTTTTTTATATATGTCAAATATACGTATAATATTTTTTCATATTCTCTCTCTCTCTCTCTCTATATATATATATATTCTAATGGAAGTTATCCTCTCTCCATTATTT
Source organism: Anisodus tanguticus (assembly GCA_034509755.1). Classification (NCBI taxonomy): domain Eukaryota; kingdom Viridiplantae; phylum Streptophyta; class Magnoliopsida; order Solanales; family Solanaceae; genus Anisodus; species Anisodus tanguticus. The sequence goes on along the minus strand of CM067549.1, from coordinate 4,155,064 downwards.
TTTCCTTCTAGGATCGTTACTCATTATTCCCTATATTAGTGAATGGAGGATTAGCTACATTAATTAGGAATATCTTTTTGGTCATTAATAGAGGTTATGCTAGTATTGTGCACGATTTTAGGTCTTTAATAGGAGTTATGTTTGTTAGGATATCTAGTAATTCTAGATAACGCTGGACATAATTTGAATTTAAATATAGTTGTTGTAGAATGTAGATAGAGTTTAGATTTCTCTTTCAATTCGCTTAGGACTCTTAAGTCCTCTTCCATCTGTGTATTTAAGTATCCGCTGTATCATTGTAAACAATCATCCAAAATAATATCAATTCAATCTAAACTCTTTCATGGTATTGGAGCAGAGTAACTATTTGCTTCTGTGACCATGGCCAAACCATCAGTCAGTAACTTTGTTCTTTCTTCCCAGACCATAGCCACAAACAGTAGCTCATCCTCTACCAACTTTTCACATCCAAATTTGATTAACTTGGATAGAAATAACTATGTATTGTGGAAATCACAGATTTTACCTGCGAAATAGGCCATGACTTGGAAGGGTATGTTGATAGATCGCATAAGTGCCCTACAAAATCCATCCCCAGCAGTCGAACCGACGAACATTCAAGTGAAGAAGTTGTGAATCCTTCCTACTTAGCATGGCGAAAGCAGGATCAATTACTCCCCAGTTGGCTTCTTTCTGATAGAATATGATAGAATATTTAATCATAATTGTGTATATTTTGTATATGATAGGTGTATATTTAGTCATTTATTACCTTAATTTTAGCCTAAGATTATGCTTGTATTATAAGTATATTTACTATCCCTTTGAATGAAATAATCAAGGACGATATTTCTTACATGGTATCAGATTCTAGGGAAATTTCTAAACCCTAAAAGTTATCCCTTCACCGTCAGCCCCCCTTCTTTGTGCGCCGCCGTCCACTTCTTCTTCTTCCGACAACCATGTCTGACTCAAAATCAATTTTTCATCTAGCCCTAGATATTTCCAACATCAAATCTCATGTTTCCATCACTCTTGAGATGGAGAACGTCCATTATACGACATGGGCGAAACTTTTCAAAGTTCATTGTCGGTCACACCGAGTTATCCATCACATAATTCTGTCGAAAAAAGGCAAGGATAAGGTGCCGAAAATCGAGGATGAAAAGGAATTATGGTTGACCCTCGATGCAACGGTCCTCTAGTGGATTTATGCCACAATTTTGAGTGATTTGTTGCATACGATTCTTGAACCCAACTCCACGGCAATTGAGACTTGGGATCGATTACGTGATATATTCCAAGATAAAAAAACTCCCGGGCCGTCAAACTTGAGCAAGAATTCTCCACCACTGACATGGCGAATTTTTCTAATGCATCCGCATATTATCAACGACTCAAGGTTTTGTCGGACCAACTCAAGAACGTCGGGGCGCCGGTAACTAACAACCGACTTGTTTTACAAATGGTTGCTGGCCTCACTGACGCGTATAGTGGAGTGGGTACACTAATCCGCCAAAGCAACCCTCTTCCGCCATTTTACCAAGCATGTTCTATGCTCATACTAGAATAAGGGACTTTGCTAAAAAAATGACCACCATGTCGAATTCTGCCATGGTTGCCGCTCCGTCCGATGATAACTCATCACAATTTGAATATTTACCGCCAAACCGTGGTCAAAGGGGATAAAATGGCAATAATGGAGGTAAAAAATGCGGCGGTGGCCGCGGTGGTGGCGGCAACCGACATGGCGGAGGTGGCGACAATGGCGGTTGAGGCAGCGGCCAGCAGCAGCAGTCCGGTCTCATGTGATAGCCATGGGCACAATGGGGCAGTGGACTGGCACCTTGGGTCTGGCAGTGGCCTTGGTCCATTCCGCCTTGCCCTTTTCCTTTAGGAAATTGGGCCAGGCCCAGTCCGTGTCCCACTGGCCAGACACAACCCAACATACTTGGGTCACTGTCGAACCAGTGGCAGTAGGCCCATGCGACAATGGCATCCCCAACCGACATCGAGGCCGTGATGCACACTTTTGGGCTCAACCCGCTAGATGCAAACTGGTACATAGACACCGGAGCAATATCTCATATGATGTCCTCACAAGGTAATCTCTCGTCCTATTTTAATTTGAGCAATAATCATGATATAACTGTCGAAAATGGTCATTCAATTCCAATTTGTGGTTATGGTAATACAAACTTGTCTCATCCGAACCCACCGTTAGCGTTAAAGAATGTCCTCCATGCTCCTCAATTAATTAAAACTTGATTTCACTTAGAAAATTTACCACTGACAATTCAGTTTCTGTTGAATTTGATCTTTTGGGTTTTCGTGAAGGATTTTCAAACGGAGATGCATCTAATGAGATGTGATAGTCGAGGCGAGCTATATTCACTCACCACAACCACACATCAAGCCATGTTACCATCCACTTTTACAACTTTAGCTCCTTCTTTATGGCATGAACGTTTGGGTAATCCGGGAGCATATGTTTTTGCATCCCTTAAATAAAATAAATTTATTGAGTGTACTAGAACTCGTAATTTTCATGTTTGTCGCTCATGTTCTCTTGGAAAATATGTTAAATTGCATTTTGTTGCTTCTAATTCATGCACTGTTATGCCTTTTGATATTATCCATAGTGATACATGGACATCTCCCATTTTGAGCTCTTCAGGCCATCGATATTATCTTCTTTTGTTGGATGATTACTCTAATTTTTTTGTGGACATTTCCTTTTTCTAAAAAGTCACAAGTTTTTTTCACATTTCTCTCCTTTCAAGCATTCATCCGCACTCAATTTGAACGGGACATTAAAAATATTCAATGTGATAATGGTAGAAAATTTTATAATGGGTTATTTTGGAATTTTTGCAAAACTAATGGTTTATCTTTTCGTCTCTCTTGTCCACATACCTCATCTCAAAATGGAAAAGCGAAAAGAAAAATTCCGAACCGTCAATAACATTGTTAGAACCTTACTTGCCCATGCCTCTCTACCATTCATCATTTTGGCATCATGCATTACAAATGGCAACCTATCTCCTCAACATACTTCCAAGCAAGCAGTTAGCCTACCAATCCCCTCTCAAAATTTATACCTAAGGGATCCATTCTACTTTCATTTACGGGTATTCGGGTGCTTATGCTATCCTCATTTTTCTTCCACTACCATCAATAAACTTCAACCCTGGTCTACTCCGTGCATTTTTTGGGATATCCGTCAAATCATCGTGGTTATAAATGTTACAACTTATCCTCTAATAAAATCATCGTGAGTCATCACGTAGTTTTTGATGAAACAAATTTTCCCTTTGCCAAAATGCATTGTTCCGTGCCTCTTACCTACGAATTTCTTGACGATAGCATACCCTCGAATTTGGTCCATCGGTTGGCTTCGCAAAGAGGCACAACCATTTCGGCCAGCCCAATTAATTCGGACAACTTGGCCCAATTATTTTCTCCTCAAACCCAGCCAACTGGCCGGCCTGCCCGAGCCTAGTGGCTTGGCTGCTAGCCTGGTTGGGCCTCTCACTGGCATCCCACTACCGAGCGGCCCACTAGGTGGCAGCCCAGCCTTCGGCAGTGGCGGCCCAGCCTTCGGCAGTGGCGGCCCAACACGCACAAGCCTACTCCAAGGCAGTCTGTTACCCACTCAGCCCAATATCACGTCATCTATCCAACCAACTCCAATTCTGGCCTAACGACCAGTTGCTCGTAGTCAACATGGGATTTGCAAACTAAAAAAAATACGGTCTTCATATCCATGTTACCAAATAACCATTTCCTCATAATTTTGTGTCCGCCCTTAATGACCTGAATTGAAAAATGGCTATGGATGATGAATATAATGCTGTTATTAATAATATGATGTGGGATTCGGTGCATCATCCTCCTGATGTTAATGTGATTCAGTCTATGTGGATTGTTAGTCATAAAGAAAAATCATTGAGAGGCATAAATCTCATCCTGTAGGTGATAGAAAAACTCAATAGGTTGGTGTGGAATGCGGTGAGACTTTCAGTCCGGTGGTCAAACCAGCAACTATCCGCATGGTACTAAGTCTGGCTCTTTCGAAGGCATGACCGCTTCATCAACGTGATGTAAAAAATACATTCATGCATGGAGAACTCAATGAAACAGTGTACATGTATCATCCCATGGGGTACAGAAACCCCATTTATCCTAATCATGTGTGCCTACTGAAGAAATCCTTGTATAGGCTCAAACAAGCTCCTCGAGACTAGTACAATAGGTTTGGAGATTATATTTCTAATTTTGAGTTTTCTAACAGCATGTCTGATCATTCTCTATTCATATACCGTCAGGGTAATGATATAGCTTACATTCTTCTGTATGTGGATGATATTATATTAACTGCCTCATCTGATGCGATTCGCAAGTCTATCATGTCTCTTCTTGGCTCAGAATTTGCAATGAAAGATCTAGGGCCATTGAGTTACTTCATGGGGATAGCTATAACACGTCATGCATGTGGCTTATTTTTGTCTCAAAAGAAGTATGCATAAGAGATCGTTGAACGAGTTGGCATGTCCTCGTGTAAGCTGTTTTCCACTCCGGTTGATACTAAACTAAAGTTGAGTGCTACTTCCAGCACGCCATATGTGGATCCAAAACATTACCGCGGCCTTACATGAGCCCTGTAATATTTTTGTCTATTTATGTATAACTTGATGGAGGATCACATGCATTCTCTCAAGCACATTGTGCGCTATATTCATGACACTCTTAATAATGGCTTGTATATATATCCATATTCGATAACCACTCTCATTTCTTACATAGATGAAGATTGGGGTGAATATCCGGATACCAGACGCTCCACGTCTGGTTATTGTGTATTTCTCGGTGACAATTTGATCTTAGTCCTCCAAACGGAAAAATACCTTGTCCAGGTCCAGTGCTGAAGTAGAATACCGAAGAGTTGCCAATGTGGTGTCTGAATCTTGTTGGCTACGAAACCTTCTTTTGGAGCTCCACTGCCCGGTTCCGAAGGCGACATTGGTTTATTGTGATAATGTTAGTGCGATTTATCTCTCAGTGAATCTGGTTCAACATCAACTCACTAAACATATTGAGCTGGATATTCACTTTGTTCGCGAAAAGGTTGCTCGTGGACAAGTACGTGTCTTACATGTCCCGTTACGCTATCAGATCGCCGATATCTTTACAAAAGGTCTTCCGCTGGTTTTATTTGAAGATTTTTAGACAATCTCAGCATACACTGACCTCCCTCTTCGATTGCGGGGTGTGATAGAATATTTAGTCATAATTGTGTATATTTTATATATAGTAGGTGTATATTTAGTCATTTATTACCTTAATTCTAGCCTAGGATTATGCTTGTATTATGGTATATTTACTACCCCTTTGGAATGAAATAATCAAGGAAAATATTTCTTACACTTTCGTCTCTCATTGAGATCGTTTTGGCACAAGTTGTGGGATGTGCCTCATCCATGGAAGTTTGGCAAACATTAGAAACAATGTTTGCATCTCAATCGAAGGCGCGACTGATGTAATTCGATGTTAGAAACACAAAAAACAATGTGTCCATGACTAATTACCTTTAAAAAAATGAAGTTTATTGCAGATAACCTCACAGTAGCGGCACAATCAATCAAAGATGACGATTTTATTCTCTACATTCTTGGTGGACTAGGCTCCGATTACAATGCTTTGGTTGTTTCATCTACCTCAAGGGAAGAAATTATTTCCATTACCGATCTTCATGGGCTGCTCTTAAGTCATAAAACTAGGCTTGGGAGTTTGAATCTTATAGAACAAGGACTTGGCCAGGTTAATTTGACAGTAAGGAATCCTAATACTATTAAAAAAGAAGAATGGTTTTCACAAGAACAATGCACCAAATAACAACAATGGCAAGGTTGGACGATGGCGTGGTCGTGGTGGTCGATATAATACTGGTCATGGTCAATTTCATAATTCCACTGGCTTTCTCAGTGTCAAGTGTGTAACAATTATGGACACACTGCTTTAACATGCTATCATCGATTTGATCATGCTTTATCAAGCAAGTTCTAAAACACATATGGCATCCTTTATAACTCAACCAAATACCGTTTCTGACCCAGCTTGGTATCCTGATTCCGGGGCTACAAATCAATGGCTTTCTTGACCCGTCAACGCCCCGATAATGCTTGGTATATGGATACGGGCGTCACGTCTCATCTCACCAACAATTTAGGTAATCTTCCTCAACTGCGCCAGTTACCAACTCCACAATCTATTATGGTCGGTAATGGTCATCGTATTCCAATTCAAGGATTTGGGCACACCCTTACCCCACCACTGCATCCACATTCTCTCTTCAAAACATCCTTTATGGCCCACACATTATCAAAAATCTAATTTCTGTAAGAAAATTTGCCACCGATAATTCTGTCTCAATTAATTTTGACCCGTTTGGATTTTATGTAGCAAACCTCCGTACCGGGAAACTCCTTACGTGATGCAATAGTGAGGGGGACCTATATCCGTTTCTACCCACGTCCGCTGCTAGTGTCACTCCTCCCACCGTTCTAACAACCATATCTCCCACTACGTGGCATAGTAGACTTGGTCATCTGGGATCTCACTTTTTTTATTCTCTTAGAAATCAAAATTTAATCTAATGAAACAAAGGGAATCTTTCTCATAGTTGCTCCTCGTCTCAGTTAGGGAAACACGTTAGACTATCATTTGCGACTTCTATGAGTACTACTTTCTCTCCCTTTGATATTATTCACGTTGATGTATGGACATCTCTCATAACCAGCAACTTAGGCCACAAATACTATCTAGTATTTTTGGATGATTTCTCTCACTTTCTTTGGTTCTATCCACTCAAACTCAAATCTCAAGTATTCTCCAAATTTGTTGAGTTTCGTACCCTGGTTAAAACGCAATTTAAAAAAGACATAAAATTATTTCAATGTGATAATGGTCGTGAGTTTAATAATTCCTTCTTTCATAATTTTTGTGCGGCTAACGACATGATTTTTCATTTCTCATGGCCCCATACCTCCCCTCAAAATGGAAAAGCCGAAAGAATTCTCTGAACCATTAATAATATGATTCGTACCCTCATTTTTCATGAGTCTCTCCCCCCTAATTTTTGGGCATATGCATTAAAAATGGCAGAAAACATTCTCAACATTCTACCTACTCGTGCGATTCAAAATAGGACACCCACTAAAATTCTCTACCGTCGGATCCCACCTAAGAATTTTCGGTTGTCTATGTTACCCAAATATGACATTCACGGCACCTCACAAATTAGCACCCCAGGCTACTCCGTGCGCCTTATTTGGTTTCCCGTCAAACCATAGGAGTACTTGTGCTATGAGCTCTCCACCGATAAAATTGTAATTTCTCACCATGTCATCTTTGTCGACTATGTCTTCCCGTTTGACAACATCAAAAAATTCGAGTCACTGATTACCAATTCTCGAAGATTCGGATTCATCACCGCTTGTTCAACATGTATTCCGTCAGGCGTCCACTGTTCGGCGGCGACAGACCCACCAATTGCCACCACCGGCAATCTAGTCACTAGTGGTGACACCACCCCCACTGTCCTATCATCGTCTGCCCCCACCAGAAATCTCTCTACTGCATCCATGTCCCCTTCCCGCTCTCTGTCACGACTGTCGTCAACTGCCACCACCACCGGCAGTCAGTCCGTCGATAATAACCACACCACCAGTCACCGGAACCCCCATAGCCAACTGATATGTTTCCATCATCGGACCACACTATAGCCGACCCTCCAATTCGACACCCTTCCCCAGACTTATCTCTAGTCACCGAAAATGAAACCCATTAATAACCCAGTTCGGCCCCAACCCACCACCGTCGCCATATCCAACAACACCCGTCGCCATATCCAACAACACCCGTCCAACCCTCGACCTAACTCGGAGCCCCGACAGACACCACCACAACACCACACCCACTGTCATATCCAGAAAATACACACCAGACACCCCACACCACCACCAGTTCCTACTCCCACCCATTCTGCCGGTCAGATCCCTGAACCGACAACTCCCTCAAAATACCGAAAATACCCCTGCCCCACCCACCGTATGGAAACCCGTGCTCAACATGGGATTTTCAAACCCAAAGTTCAGTTTAACTTGTCCACCCAAACAGTTTCACCAATACCAAAAACCCAAAATTAGCCAAATTAGACCCCAATTGGAATGCTGCCATGTGTGAGAAATTTAATGCTTTAATAAAACAGCACACTTGAGATTCAATTCCTAGGTCAAAGGGGTAAACGTGATCCGATGTATGTGGCTTTTTCGTCACAAATACAGAGACAGTGGTGAGCTCGAGAGGTATAAGGCGATATTTGTGGTTAATGTCACTAATCAGCAGGAGGATAGAGGTTGTGATAAGACATTCTGTCCGGTTGTTAAACCGGCCACCATTCGCACAGTTTTGAGCATTGCTATGGGTAAGCACTGGCCTATTCATCAGCTTGATATGAAAAATGCGTTTCTACATGGGAATTTGAAAGAAACGATTTATATGCATCAACCGCCTGGTTTTGTCCATCCAGCCGCCCCTAGTATGTATGTTGTCTCCATAAGTCACGTTATGGCTTGAAACATGCCCCTCGCGCGTGGTATAATCGCTTTGCACATTATATTTTACATATTGGGTTTGTATGCAGCAAGTGTGATAATTCTCTATTTATTTTTCATAGAGGTAGTAGCATTGCATCTTTGTTATTATATGTTGATGATATTGTGCTCACTGCCTCATCTGAGTTGTTAAAAAATGAGATCATTGCACTGCTCAAAACAGAATTTGATATGACTGACTTGGAGAAGTTGAACTATTTTTTGGGGATTTCAGTGACCAGATCTGCAGACACTATGTTTCTTTGTCAACGTAAGTTTGCATAGGAGATTGTGTACAAGGCTAAAATGAAAAATTGCATCATGTCTACTCCATAGTGTTTTGGATGGTGATCCAGTGTCAGATCTCACCCTATACCGGAGTCGTGCATGTGCCCTACAGTACCCGACTCTCGGTCATGTCAGAGTATTACACTTTTTATCAGGACGCGGATATATTCACTAAAGCCTTCCTAGACAGCTCTTCCTTGACTTCAGATCCAGTCTTAGCGTCCGGCCTCCTCCTTCCGCTCAGACTGAGCGGGTGTATTAGCACATGTATGTACAATATAATTACCATATGTTGTGTTGTATAATTATGGTAGAACTGAGATCCTTTTTATAAAATGATTGAATATTGTACACCTATATATATTTGTATTAATGAGAAAAGTCTCCAAAAGGAGATTAATACAATCTTAAAATTGGGATGTGTTGTCTTAAAAGACATTAAGTGAAGTTTTTATCAGGGAGTAGTACGCGTTTGTACTCTTTTTTCCTTGATCAAAGTTTTATCCCATTCAATTTTTCTTGATAAGATTTTTAATGAACACCAAGTAATGCGTATTAGAAATAAGTAGATTTTTTTAAAATTTTTACTAAAATTTATTTTTACATGGACATCCAAAAGGGGAGTGTTATAAATAAATATATATAGATGGATGCCCATGTCATGTCCTCAGTTTTACACGGTAGCAATATGACTTTTTCAAGTCACTTATGCCGGATGCCCATGTGATGTCCTCATCTTTATAATGTAGCAATATGACTTTTCCAAGTCACTTATGCCTATAAAAAGGCTTTCAAATAGCAACGAAATAGATACTGAGAATCCTTTGCTGTCTCCTTTCCTCTTCCTCTTCCTCTCCCTCTCTCTAGCTATTTTATTTGTTACACAGTTTTATTTTACACACTATTCCTATTATTTTATTATTATACACTTAATGGAGCATATTTCTACGATATCGCTGTGATTGATTGTCTTCGGTACATATGTCCAACACCTTACGCTAAAAGATAGAGAAAGGAAAAAAAAGAAAAAAATATTGTCAGTTCCTACTTCCTAACATCTTTTGGAACTTTTGAGTTTTTTTTTGTTGGTTTCTTTGAAAACTAAAGTAAAACTATTCTCGGTTCTTATCCTTCATGTTTTGTGGTGCTTCCATACTTTACAGAATCTTCGTAGCCATAGTTAAGATTTCACTGAATGTCAAACCAACTATGTTGTTCGATAAAAATGTGCCACCAAAATTTAAAGTTAAGTTCTACGGGGTGGTGATTAGACCGACTATGTTGCATGGGGCGGAGTGTTGTTCGGTCAAGACTTCGCACACCCAAATGATGAAAGTTGCGGAGATGAGGATGCTAAGATGAATGTGTAGGCATACAAGGAGAGATATAATTAGAAATGATGATATCCGAGACAGAGATAGAGTGGCCTCGGTGGAGGATAAGATGCGGAAAGCGAGATTGAGATGGTTCAGACATGTGTAGAGGAGAGACACAAATGCCCCAGTGCGGAGGTGCGAGAGGTTGGCTTTGGACGGGTACATGAGGGGTAGAGGTAGGCCGATGATGTATTGGGGAGATGTGATTAGACGGGACATGGCACAAGTACAACTCACTGAGTACATGATCTTAGATAGGGGGATATGGAGGACACGTATCAGGGTAGAAGGATAGTAGGTAGCCCAGCGTAGTCTTGCCTAAGTGAGTCCAACGGGGCGGGGCGGGTTTAGGTGGGACGGGACCGGCGGGATGGGAGAGGGTCGATACTCGGGTACTGACGTGCCTGGCGGGCGGGGATAGGCGGGTCGGTGGGAGGTCCCGTCCCACATCCCGCCGAATTGGGTCGGGTCGGGACTCGAGATTTTTTTTTTTGCCACTTAATTTAAAAAATAATATATAGTTATATATAAACACTTTAATAATTGAATAAGATAGTGTAATAAAAATATCTCAATGCTATTTTTGTGCCTCTTCTATTATTTAATAGAAATATGTAGTAATACAATTTCAAAATTACAACTTTGTGGTGTTGTTCAAAAGTTGCAAATGACATAGTAAAATACTAAAATTGTAATTAAAAAAATTACATATTCAACCATGCTCTTTCGAATTTTCTCACAATGTCTTGAGGATCTTCTGTTGGAATTGGAATTTATTTGTCAAATTCTTCAACGTCGCTTCCTGCTCCCTTGGACAGTATTTCGTTGTAGTTGTAGTCTTCTTCTTCGTTGGTCTCTGGTTGGCCGCACCTCCTACGCTGCGCACGAATCCAGTCTCTGAATAGAACTGCAATCTCCATTGTGTCTCCCGTCAATGAATGTCTATGCTCTCCAATTTGAAATCTTCCAGTGGAAAAGGCGCTTTCAGATGCGGTTGATGACGCTTGAATGTTTAACACATCTCGGGCCATCTTTGTTAACGTCGGAAATGTCTTCTCATTCTCCCTCCAGTATTTCAGCAAGTCTTCTTGACCTTCAGCATTGTCAATTAATTCATACGGTACAACACCCTGCAAAACATAAACATCAAATTCGCTAACTTGTGAAGAAGTTGAACCACTACACATTTTATTTCTAAGGCCTTGAATACTAGCAGCAGAAATCGTTTATTTTTTATAAGGTTGCAGCGAAGTAGTAGAAGATGGTACAGAAAGCCGGTTGATTATTTGCACTTTGTTGTTGGTACTACGTATTTTTTTTTTGCATTCGGTGTGTATACTAGACGTAACTGCTTCTTTAGTTGGTGTGTCAGTTGGTTCTTCAGTTAGGTCTGTTGGAAGTACTTCTACACAATCATAAATCGTTTCTACAAGTGTTTTACAACCGTCTACTTTAATGGTTGGATTTAATACAACACCAACAATATAAATAGTGGGGATAGGATTTTTTTAAAAAAATATTTTTTCAATAGCTGCCTTATAAGTTGATTTTTGCATATATTCATTAAGTAACAAAAATATTAGAGCTATATAAAATAACATATTTGAAATAGTGGAATAATAAATACCGGAAAATTCTTTAGTAGCTTGATAAAATTTCTCTAAAAATCCACAATCATGACATATTTTTTAATACTATTTGCGTCTTTGTATTTTTTTACATTTAAAAATAAAGTTATAGCAAAGTAATTTATCAAGAATGTTTTCAAAAAAAATTAGGCTATCCTTTACAACTAAGTTATAAATATGTTAAGCACATCTTATATAAAAATGATCAGAAATATATGGAGTTAATCTAAGTTTTAAAAGTTTTATAGCATAATCATTAGAAGAAGCATTATCTAATGTAATAGTCAAATTTTGTCATTTATTCCATAGTATTCACAAATTTCATTAATATTATCTGCAATAAAACTATCAGTGTGCCTATCATCTATATATCTATATGCTACAATACGTTTTTGCATATACCAATTTTGATCTATCCAATGACATGTTACCGTTAAATAATCATTACCGTTAGTAGTACGGCCTATGTCAGAAGTGATAGCCACTTTTTCATTAAAATGATACAGTGCATAACGTAAATATTGTTTGATATTCACTTGCAAATTTTAAAATATCTCTTCTAACAGTTGATCTAGGAAAATCATTAAAAGCAGAATTATATGTTTCTCGAATGTAATGAATAAAATCAGGAGATGAAGGAAATGAAAAAGGCAAGTCCTCCACCGCAATAAATTTTGCCATATTTTTTCCTATCTTTATTTTTATCATATTTTAGGATAAAAAATGTCCCCCGTCGTCGGATTAATTTGACCATGTACTAGGTCGGGGACACTATGTGAACCTTGTCCCGACTCAGATGGCATTGGCACACCCGATTTTTTAGCCAGGTATTGATTCCACCTAGCTGTGTGCTCGCCTTATACATGTCTTAGTAAACCTTCCGTTCCACCTTGATCTTTTCCAGTTTTAAATTTATAAACATTTTTACAAAATTTACATTTAGCTAATTGATTCTCTTCGTCCCTATAAAAAAATGCCATGCATTTGATTTTAATTTTTGTTTTGTGGAGCCTCGATTCATACAAGGGGCAATAAGAGCATTCCAGTTGCAGTTTTAGGCTGAGACTCAGTTTGAGCCTGAGGTTGATGTGCACTAGTGGGTGTGTCATCTATATTATCGTCTAAATTAAATTCTGATTCATCTACTTTATCATCTACTGGTATATCATTTAAAAAAAATTCATAAATATTACTGAAATCAATCAAATCACCGGGACTAGGAATAAGATTACTAGAAAAAGTACCCTTACCCTTATTACCCCTACTAGAAGAAGCATCCTTACCCGTAATCAAACGTTTAAATCCTTCCATTTTAATTATGCATGTAAATAATTAAATAAATGAAATTAAGTGCGATAATTAAAATGAAGTAACAATAATAATTTAAAGAAGGAACGAAGGTATCAAACGGCGACGTAACGTCGGCGTGTAATCGAGGTTGTAAATTGAAACTTTGCTCGATGGATGATCCTCAAGCTAGTTGCCAAATTCACTCTATATTAATATTAGGAAGATTTGTAGAATTGTAAAGAGATAAATTGAGAGATTAGAGAGATGGTAGGAAGATTTGTGAGAAAAATGAAGAGGGAAATGAGTTATTTATAGTTGAAAATAGGGTTAAAGTATAAATATATTAACTTAGGGGTTAAAAAAATATTAAGGGGGTAGGGGGGTTTATGGGGTGGGGCAAAAAATGGTCGTTATAGCCTTTGCACAACGGCCAAAATCAAAATTTTGTCATTGTTGCAACGGTTGTTTTTGCAAAGGGGGGACGGGTTCGGATCGGATGGGCCGGGGCCGGGATGGGGCGGGTCGGGACGAACCCCGACCCCGTCCCGAGTTCGAATCCCGACCCCGACAATATTTTTTTTACTTTGGGGGATCGGGACGGGACGGGTCAGGATCGGGCCAACCCAACCCACTGGTGTTAGTTAGATTTTAGTACTGTTTTAGAGTGTGTTTTAGGGTGTCTTTTAATTGTTTTGTGCAGTATTATGCGTGTTGTGTTGTGTTTTCAGGTTCTCAGCGATTCAGAAAAGGATAAGGCGAATTCAAAGGAAGGCGGTCATTGAGGATAAAAATGCATAATTGGTCACAAGAAATAAGTCAAAGAAGCCCTGGGAAGCTCGGAAAGCAATTTAAACGAATTCGGACGAAGAAGGCTGAAGAGCGCGACGCCCCTCTGGCAGAGAGCAAACAATTTTTAGAAAGGAATTAGCGCCGCAGTGCTCTAATATCGGAGTCGCGGTGCCGACGACGTCGGGGCAGCGAAAAACCTAAATTTAACAAGGGCAAAGAGGTCCATTTTGAGGATTTTTCGTGATATATATTGAGGGAAATATTTTTCTGAGAGGAGACACTTTGGAGGCAAGAAACAAGAGAACAAGGAGCCATTAGAGACATATATTGTTCAAGTTTTTTTCCTTTTCTTTATTTGAATTCAGTTAATGTTGGATATTGAATTAATTAGTTCTTAGCATGACTATGAGCTAATTACTTTTATTAGGATTTTTCGTTGAATCACTTGAAACTCTATTATGATTTAATGCATTGTTAATGTTCTTCTTTATCTATTAAAATCTATTCAACTTGCGGTTATTGAATGAGAATTAATTGACCTTTAGTTTTCATTATCTATATGAGTTCAAATCTAGATCTGAAAGGGAGATTTGAATATGCTATAGTTGATTCGACATAGGTTTAATCTTGAACGAAAGTATCACGACTGATTGTGTAGCGTTTTAGGTTATTGATCTTAATCCTCCTATGTGGACGAATTTATCATAGAAATATAGAAAGTTCCCACTTAGGTTGAGTTTTTATACATCTTAACCGGAATACAGAACATATCAGTTAACCTGCTATCTTAATAAGAAAAGAATCGTTAGTCTTGCATTAATGAATGATAGAGTGGAAAGTTGAGGAGATTGGCTGAATTAAACCTCGTGTGTTTTCATTGCTATTTTGTTCTAGAAATTCATGTTAGTTTGTTAATTCTTTAGTTAGAAATCTTCACTTATATTCGTTAACCAAATAGAAACTAAAGATTAGTTAATTGGTACTTGATAAATCAGTCTATGTGGACGATACTCGGTCTTATCGAAATTTATTACAAATTGCGAAACGTACTCTTGCCTAGCATTTAGAACTAGACAGCCCTAGTCTTGCCTACGCTTACAAACTGGTAGTTGTAATATTATTATTGTAGGCTCATTTAGCCTATCATACTAGTAGGCACAGTATTGCCTTATAGTCACTTGTCGTTTGATTTATGATGCTATGTGTATTTTGTTTGTCTTATTTACTTGCATTATTTATTGCTTCTTTTTCTCTTTCAGAATTAACTATCATGACTTACTCACTTTGTTTGTCTTACTTTGCTTAGGCGTGTGCTTTTTCTTGAGTCGAGGGTCTCTCGGAAACAGTCGATCTACCTATCAAGGTAGAAGTAAGATCTGTGTTCATTCTACCATCTCCAGACCCCACATTGTGGGATTTCACTAGGTATGTTGTTGTTGTTGTTGTCAGTTTATTTACTTTATGGGTTTATTTTCCTACTTTATTATGCCGATTTCTCTCTCCGTATATTTTATGTTAGAAGAAAGGGTCATTTAGATTATTTAAGTATTTAGGGCCATCAAAGTAGATTTCTTTTTGTGTGTACGTTTCCAAACTAAGTAGTAAATAGATTTGTAGATGGGCAAAGACACTAAATCAGGCCTCACGACATTATCATCTGGTCATCTTCATACTCGTGTCACCGAATTTTAGATTTTGATATAAGTTGTTAGGCTAAGTAAGCTCTTCAAAAATACTCTTAATATGGTATAATATTATCTACTTTGGCAAACTTCGCACTATTTTTCCTAAGAGGTTTCACATTATTAAGAGTATTTCTACTCCTTATGTATAACCTTCTTTTCTTTTCGCCTAACAATAAGCGAATTTATTTGCATATCCAACAAACACAAAACGAAAGCCGTGAAAATAAAATATTTCTATAACATCTCTATGTGATTGCAAATCACTCCAGTAAAGATAATAATCGGTTCGTAGATCGGTAAAGGCAAGTAAGCCGAGTTCCCATGACATCACTTTTTCATTTCATTACTCGTTTCACCAAATCATTAATTTATTCTGAGATCAATGATCATAATAAGCTAATCCAAAATTATTCTTAATATGTTGTGATATTATCCATTTGAAAAATTACATCTTATATATATTGTTTTTTCATTCATCTACTAATGTTTATTGGCACACATAACCAACACAACAACAGGAGCACTAAAAAAATATGTCTAATATTACATCTCTATGTGATTTCCTTGATTTGAGTACATACGTCCAACATGTCGCGATCGGTTCTTATCCTTCATGCTTTGTGGTGCTTCGATACTTTTTCAGTTTTGTAGAGTTGTAGTCTTTATAACCCGATTTGACATTTTGAATTTTTCTTTTAAAAATTGTTAACACTTTTTCAATTTCAAAAGTAAAACGAATTTTTATTTTACCGCGATGTTTTTATGTCTTTTAAATATTTGAGTTGTTAATGATTATAATTTATTATATTTTTACTAGTTTTCAGATACATAATTATTTTTAAAAAAACTTAAATTTTATGTCTGAATTTACATTCAAAATTAAGAAATGTAACTCTAAAAATCCAAATAATGCCTCATAAATTATGATTGAGGGAATAGTAAAACAAAATAACTTCCTAGGCTCGATTAAGTGAGAATGGTCTATTGGTGATACAATTTTAATTCTATTAAATTGTAAAAAGAGATCTGTAACTCTGAAGAGTATCTGCAAATTTAAAGAGAGAATTTTATGCTTCTATCTTTAGGCAAAAACTTCCATAGTTTATCAGTTTATGTGAGACTCATTTCTGATTGTTGACAATATAAATGATAGATACTGTTCAATCAGAACTTATAAAATTCATGGTATTCACGCATTTTTATACATATATTTCATTGAGTGTCAGTTTTGTCAGTTAAGAGTTTCCACAAACTTTTGACCTTTACACTTCACTTAGAAAAGACATTCTCTTAGCCCACTTCTCTCTTAGATGACAATATATAACAGTGGCAAAAAATGACAGTAATTATCTTCTCTTGTTTTTTCCTAAGAGTATATATGTGTTAAGAAAATTTAAAGTGTATAATAATAAATTCAACAAATTAAATGAATTGTTATAAAATTCTAAATTCAAATACAATTAATAATGTTTAAATTCTAAATTCGTCTCCCTAACCCCGAGATCACATTTACTTCCACTATGTGCTATAAACTAGAGAAATTACATAGGGGATGCACATCTTCTTAGATGCTAGTGATTTTTGGAAAATAATGAGAAATTATGGTTCAAATTTTAATATAGATAAAATCTTGATGGACAGAGTTATATGATATTTTATGCGTGTAATTTGACTCAAAGACCGCTATTATTTAAAAAGGATAAAAACAACAAAAAAACAAGCAAGCTGCAGATTTCTTCTCAGTGTGAAACTGTTAACCCCCTATCTTCACACCATGCAGCTTGAGCATGTCACGGAGTAGGGATATTGATGAAGTTTTGGTAAGAAAAAACAAACAAACAAAATGACCGCTAACTGAAACATCTTTCGTTACTTACTGTACTTTAATAGTTACGTTTGTTACAATAATTGTTGGTGAAATAGCTATTAGGTTGGGTCATTCACACGGGGTGTTAATTAATCCGTTAATTAATTAGTCAGCTTATTCTTCTCTTATAAACACACCATTATAAGTATAGAAAAACAACAAAAAAATCCATCATAATATGACGGCTAACCTCGCTTTCTTCCCTCCATATATTAATGAGGTGGACGGGAAGGATAGAGCCCGTCTAAGGTTTACTAAGAAAATGCTCCGCGTCTTCTAGATGATATTTAAGATGTGGACAAAGAAAATCCATTCACTTCGTGGGGATTCCTGACGATCGATGATTTAAGTTGTGGTTGCTGTAAATTTGTTTCCGCTAAAAGAAACCCCTTAATCTCCTATACTAGTATTTAGGGTTAATTACTACAATAATAATAAGCAGAATCAATAAGGAGATACAAATTAAACGGTACCGACAAGAGATTCTTTTGGATCATGTAATTTTGGACACTACTCTTTAGTGAAGGGTCTACTTTAGTTACCGATGGTGATTCCTTACACTGTCGTTTTTTATTGACACTAAAATTATATTCATCGAGCCACAAAACAAATTGTTGTCATGAATCTTTGCTTTTACCTTTCCTCTTTAACTTTTTTATCCTTTAAAGAATTGAATTTATTGTCATGGTACGTCACATTTTGTACACATATGACTTTAAAATTGCCACTTTTTCGAAAAGAAAAAAATCGCACTAATTCTGAAGACATTATATAATTAAATCAGTGCCTGAAAATCAAGTTTAAGGCTGAAACTAGAACCTTGGATAAATGATTTGATCAGCAAATTATAAATCGTGGGGGTGGCAGGAAGATGGTAGGTTCTGGTTCTAATTATAGACATAGGTCGGAGAAGGACGGGAAAAGCTTTAAGACTACATTACATAAATAGATAAAATAATAAATAAATAATTAAAGAGATGTGTGTGTGTTATGTCTACTTCTGTATTCAAGAGATGCCTTTAATACAGGTTTTTCTATGGGAAAGCTAAGTTGTGACAGAAATGTTATCTAAAAAAATGGCTGATTTATGCAGGGTTACCTTTTAAGTCACCATTTAGATTTTATCTTTATTTTTTAATATTGTGCAGATATAGTCCTTGGAAAATAACCTTTTCGGATATAGCTAGATTCGAGTATAATGTTTTCTCATATATATATATATATTTTGCACAACCTTACAAATAAAACATTAGACAATTGTTTAATCGTTTCAATAACTATCAAAATTTTAGACCATGCTTAATGTTTTTGAAAGAGAATAATCTCCTTCTTTATTTTCATTAATGAAGAGGTATATATACAAAATGTAAATATGGAAAATAAATCTACATTTTTCTAATACAAGACTAATACATTTTTCTACTATAATATTAATACCATAATTACACTTGTACATGAATTCTACAAATATGATATATTAATTAATGACTTTCGGTCCAAGTGGTATACCGTGTATACCACTGTCTATCACACCCCCACAGTCATAGCGGGCGGTTGTCGTACGTTGAGACTGCCCCTAAAATCTTCAAACAGAACCAAGGGAAGACCCTTAGTAAAGATGTCAGCAATTTGGTACCGTGAAGGGACATGCAAGACACGTACTTGTTCACGAGCTACCTTTTTGCAAACAAAGTGAATATCCATCTCGATATGTTTAGTGCACTTATGTTGGACCGGATTACCAGAGAGATAGACTGCACTAACATTATCATAGTAGACCAAGGTAGCTTTCTAAATAGGAAAGTGTAGCTCTAATAGAAGATTTCGTAGCCAACATGACTCAGACACCACATTGGCTACCCCTTGATACTCGGCCTCCGCACTGGATCGCAATAACATCGCCAGACGTTTTGCCGAGCAAGAGACCAGGTTATCACCAAGAAACATAAAATAACCAGAGGTCGAACACTGGTATCTGGACATCCACCCCAATCAGCATCTGTATAAGACACGAGAGTAGAGACGGAGGATGGATATAAATGCAAACCATAATCAAGTGTGTCATGTATGTATCGTATAATGAGTTTTAGCGCATGCATGTGCTCAACCCTCGGATCATGCATAAATAAACACACATGCTAAACTGCATAAGTAATATCGGGTTTCGTGAAAGTAAGATATTGAAGAGCCCTTGTAAGACTGCTATAGTGGGTGGGATCCTCGTATGGTGTGCCAGAAGTAACACTCAGCTTCGGTTTTGTATCAACCGGATTAGAAGAGGACTTACAAGATGATATGTCAACTCTCTCAATAATCTCAGCTGCATACTTTCTCTGTGATAAAAATAGACCACATGTATGACGTGTGACTGCTATACCCAAAACATAACTCAATGGCCCCAAGTCTTTCATAGCGAATTCGGAACTGAGAAGAGACATAATTATACTTGTACATAAATTTTACAAATATGGTATATTAATTAATGACTTTCGGTCCAAGTGGTATACCGTGTATACCACTGTCTATTAATTTTCTCAAATTTTCAATTTGCTTAAAAAGGACTTTTAAACCATGGTCTAAAAGGTCCATAACAACAAAACACATACAACAACATACCTAATGTAATTCACAAGTGGGGTCTGGAGATGGTAGAGTGTACCCAGACGTTACCCCTACCCCTACCTTAGGAGATAGAACTGATGTTTTCGAAAGACTCTAAAATTACAAGAGAAATAAAAAGAGGATCATTTGCTAAATAATTATCCCAAAAAGGGATAAACAATGAAAAAATTTTAAGAAATATTTTTCCATAATACATTTAAAATTTTAACACTTAATAATTATGATTAATACTTTTAAATTGTACAAATTAGAAACTTGCATTGTGAAGATTCATTATGAATTGTAAGTTTTACATTCGTTGCTAGCCAACTCTCCTCTTTTATCCGAGTTTGAGACCGACAACTTGAGTAAGCTCGCTCGCACAGTTAAAATATTTTTTTATTTGTTTGATATTGACTTTTAATGAGCAAAAACATCACAGAAACATAACTTGTTGATTGAGATACACACAGCACATAAAGCACTAAGATAGTGCATATCTTTTACTTTGTGGCTAGGCCTGTCAAGCTATAACTCGAGATCAATGTAACAAAGTCTGGACATGATGGTTGATTGGCCCACAAAATATTTTGGTCCATGAATAAGCTAGCCTTGGTCAGGCCTCAAGTCTGATGCTAACATGTCCTCTTTTTTATTTTTTAAGGATCATAACATTTTTAGATAGCAGTTAAAAAAAAAATTAGCCGCCTAACCTAATCGTAATAAATTGTAATCGTCACCAACATACTCATTGTATCATAAGTATATATACGGATTCGTTTGATATAATAAATAATTAATTTCGGAATTAAATTTGGGATAAGTTTATTCCATATTTGGCTGAAATAACATCTCGTGATTAATTATCCCGCGATTGTAGTGTTATTTTTATCCCACATTGAGAATGTAATAACAATCACAGGATAACTTGTTCCCCCACCAAACGAGCCCAAAGCGTATAATCAATTTATAATCGGTGTACACACACCTTTTTTTCTCAGAATCTTAACATTATTAGTTAGTTGACTAAATTTTCTTTACCAACAAAAGTTGTGGTGGGATGGATAGGGTTCATCCTTAACCAGAGGTCTCGGATTTAAGCTTTAGGTATGAAAAAAATCATGTTAGGAAGCGCTTCCACCTTAAATGGGCCTTACACGACGTGTATCCGAATTAGTCGGGCTTCAATGCAGGTACCGGACAACGGATGAAAAATAAAAAAAAAAGACTAAAATAATTTTTCACCCGATTAGCAAAATAGATTGTAGTCATCGACGGTGTATATTCAGTATGTAACAAGTGTATAATCAATATATTATACATTGATTTTCTAACTATTTGTAAACAATAAAATTAGAATGATTTTTTGTTGTGGCCTTTATTTGGCTGCTATGTATTTTCTACAAAATAATTTAACTCCTAATATCCTGATTTATAAGTCGAACATTTATTATTCTTAAAAGCTAAGTGTTTCATCAGTATTATTTCATAGTATCACTTTAACAAATTTCTTGAATTTAAAAAATTCCAAGAATTCAAATTTTCGCCTGTCTAATAAAACATAAATATCACTAAAATATTTATGTGATATGTCCGAGTTAACTTTTCATATTACTTATATATATGGTTTTACTTAAATATATATATATATATATATTGAAATAAATTTAATTTGTCAAAATGATTAAAATTTAAGATTGGTAGTAATATTTTATTGAAATGTCAAACTTTTACCACCCAAGAAGACATTTGTCCGAGAAATCGTACCAAACTCATGACAGTAGATTATCTACTGTGGATAAGATTGGGGAGAAAACCTACTAATCACTGCGTTTATTTAATTTAGGGTCAAATTTCTACTGTTTGCTAAAACTTTGAAATTCTTCACTTGAATTAGAAAATCTATTATTGAAAGTAATAATAAAGAAACAAAAGGTCTAGATGCATATTTTCAAACATTTTCACATTGTTGGTCAGATTAGCTAGTCTAACAAGTGGTTAATTATTTAACATTTTGCAATAAGTGAATAAGTAAAGAATAAATAGAGAAGAAAGAGTAAACGTCTTTTCTATTTTACATTTGTGTGCTCAGTCTTGGTCTTTAATTAGGGGTAAAAATAAATAATATTAAATATTTTGCTTTTCATCCCTTAAGTACACCATTGACCTAGCCTCTCTCCTGAATTTCCCCATCAAGACAACAAAAAAAAAAGGCAAATTAACTGCAATTTGATGATTTTGATTGAATGAAACATCGTTTGAATTAACCTTTTATTATAAAATTATGAAAATTTTATAATGCAATATGCATTTATAAGTTGCTGTCATTTGAAAGGTTCTTCAATTTAGTATTTTGAAGTAAGTTTTAGAAAAAAAAGAGTAGCATGAGAAATTACAAAAATGTTGTGAACTGTTGAAGTTTAGATGAGATGGTCACATACTTCAATATGGTATCACAGCAGGCGAAAGGTGTTGTGGTCGAATTCCGTCGCCACCCTTTATTAAAAAGAATTTTCATATGCTTGGATCATGAAAAAAAATCAGGTCAACACGTGAGAGGGCATGTTGAGAATATAATCAAATATTAAAAGTGTGATCTCTTTAACAACTTAAGCTTTTAGATGAGATGGTTACGCACTTCAACAAGAACAATATATTAGTCAAAGAAAAGTAATTATCTTTTTCGAACTTTACAAGAAGTAATTAATATTTCAATAGAAAACAAATGCACCAAGTGTTTTATTTTTAAATATAAATTATTGTTGATTTGCCAGAAGGAACATATTCGCAAGTGTATTAAACTTATATATTGAGCTTACCTAAGATGATATTTCTAAGCAAAGGGTCAACTTTAATTGGGACCCCTTTCTCATATTAATTATCCAAGAAACAATGGTCACTGATCAATCAATAATATCACAAAAAAATAAAATTATAAGCAATCCCTATTGATCATATTATGGGACTATTATACATATTAAAAATCAAATTCTTCATTTCCGTGATATACGTCTGAATTATTAATATTTTTAATCATAGGATTAACTCAATATTTTTTTCTACCAAATAGTAGTACAAAACTAGCGATCAATTAAATAAATATTTTTATTTTTTAAAGTAACACTGAGATTTTGATTAATTAATCTTTCTGTCACTTTCAAATCTTGAGCTACCATGCAAATCCTCAAATATATATTTCCATGTATCATAATCTATTTTCTACATGCATGACTCGTTCTCATCATAAGATTCTTTGAATTTCTATAGTTTATTACACAATAAACTAATAGTAACATGAGTCTTAAAAGGATTTAATCATTCCTCTCAATGACAGATTCAAGAACAAATACACATTCTCGTAATTTGTATCCAAAGATCATTTAGACATTGAAAAATTGGATTATGAAATTGCGAAACATAATTTTTGAATTTTTGTAATCTTTACTTGAGCTAGTAATTAATTTGGAAACAATATATAGAGTTATAGTGGACTTTTTCACTACAATAGTAAGCCCTTACAAAAGTTGGTTGAGTTTTAGTTTAGCAGTACAAAGGATTCACCACATGGTAAAAGTTTACCCGCGTGTCAGTGGCGGAATCAGAATTCATATTAAGGTATGTCAAAATTTATAGATATATTGTTCGAGTAATAAATCTCGAGGTCGCGGTCAAAATAAAGGAGAAAACCCTAGTTTAGAGAGAGAAAGAAGAATATCTTTATTTTTGCTCATCGGAAAGAAAAATATCTAGAATGTCAAGTTCATTTATTTATAAATCAGTACCCATAATATATCCAAACTCAAAATTACAATGCAAAGAATTAAAACTCATTAAAACTTGGACCGAGTCACATTAATCGACTTGTAGTTGGGTCGCAGGTTGTATAACTGATAAATGGGCTTTTCCAACATATATCACGACTCAAGTTCGAACACGCAACCTTAGGGAATTTTCGCAACCCCTTGACCATTGCGTTGAACCTTATGTTTGTGTTAAGGGATGTCAACAGTGGTATACATATCTATAAAACCAAAAATTCACCTATTTATATAATGTAATTTTTTGGCGAAGGGGTGTCAAGTGACACCCCTCCGGCAAGGGTAGCTCCGCCCCTGCCACATGAGATATTTACACCAAAGCAATACATACATGTCATGTGTTTGAAGCGGGTACGTTTTTACCCACAACACATATATGTATATATTTACAGTGTAATGAATTTTACACTATCTAGATCTGGTGTATTTTCACATGTTAAGAATATGTAACATGTTTTTTTTCAGGTTGGTAACCTCACTTTTTATGAATAATTAACTATCTTGTAGGTATCTGTTTTTTATGATTAAACTCTAATTTCATAAATAATGTAAACAGTTTTTTTTATTTTGGGAAGAACAGTGAAGTGCTGATCGTTGTCTTTTAGTTTCTGATCATTGAATGATAATAACAGTAAACTTTTTAACTTTCTGTGGAGTAATAGTCACATTTATTTCTGAATTCTAAGGTTATTTTTTTTAAAATTCTAAGGTTATTGATTAGCATAACAGAGACAAAAGCATCAATTGCATAAAAGTAGAGAAGGTTCCAAAATGTTTTTTTAAAACGCTGTCCTAAGTCATGTAATTAAAACATTTTTATTGGCGTTATGGCGTATGACTTTTTAAATTTAAAGAGAAGCCTTAGGAATTTTGAATTTATTAGATTCTTGATAAATTATTTAAACATGTAAATTTTTAAAATTATTTATACCGACAAGGCCCTTGTGGTCCAGCCCTTCTCAGGATCCCGTGCATAGCCGAAACTTAGTACACCGGGATGCCCTTTTTTATACCGGCAAAACCTGTCTATGCCCCTACTTTGGTAGTAATGGTAAAATTATCTGGGCATGGTTTCTAGGTTATGAATTTTGAGCCATTTTGAGCCGTAAGACTAGCTGTTGTCTGCTTATATCACACACCCTTGAGAAACTACCCTTCCCCAAACCCTACATGAACTCCTAATGATCCGTGCATTCATAAGATTGTCTTTTTTACGAATTAATGATGGTAATTTATAGCATATGCTAACTTACCTTTTAAAATCATGCTAAGTGCTTTTTCTTTATAAGGATCTTATGCGATACAAATTGGATTAGTCGAGATTCCAAAATAGATCATCCGGTGAGAATAAAAAAGGATAGATTACGTGATATAAATTCGAGTTATCAAAATATTAAAATGGGTACCAAACACTAGAGAGAAATTAAGAACTTCTGTTCCATTCAATTCCACCGCGCATAAGCAGGCAGCTACACAAAACCCCAAAAAAGAAAGTCTGAATCTTTTTGGCAATGACCCATCCCATACCACAACACCCTATCAAATCTTCCTGAATTGTACTTATATTTTTTTTTCAACAACAGTCATTTCCTATCACTTCAGTAATAAAACATCCCTATCTCATTTGACTTGTTACAATTCTCATCATTGAATCCACTAGTAGTACTCCCATTATTGCCATTGGTACAACAACTTGTAGCAAGCTGCATATTCCCAAAATAATCAAGATTGAATATCTGGTTAATTTCTTCAAAGGCAGCAACATCACCACTTGAAATTTGACCTTGTACATAATAATCAGTACTCATTATTTCTTCTCTTTTAATAATGTCTTTACCAAAACTCATCTGGCTGCAATAACTTCCATCTGATGAAGAACAACTTGCTTCTCCAAACATAAGTAAATTACTACTATCTTTTAATTGTTGGTAATTTTGGAAATTATAATTTGTAGCACCAAAATTAGGAAAGTTGGTCATCATCAGGTTGTTATTATTGGAGTACAAAATATTTTGTTGGGCTGAAGAAATAATGGGCTGTTCAATAAAAGGCCTATTTGTGGTGTACAAAAGATTTTGTTGGGCTTGAAGAGTAGTAGTAGATGGAAAATAGGGTGATATTTTATTGTAATTAGAAGAATTATTAGGTATTATTAATCCCATAAGCTTTTTCTTAAGCTTAGTGTTCCAGTAATTCTTGATATCATTGTCAGTTCGCCCTGGTAACTGTGCTGCTATTATTGACCACCTGTCAACATAATATCATATGTTATTGAGTAACAGAAAATAATCTCTTATGTCCACTCAAAATTCAATTTAAATTTTAAAAATGATAATTAAAAAACACGAAATTACGAGGCACGTCCAAACGTTCCACTGAACATTTACAACTAGCCAATTTCTGACGGATATTTCATCTCAATTTTGCAATTTTTTGAATGAATAACGTTTATAATAGACTATAAAACCAAATAGTAGGTATGAGTACAAAAAATTATACCCAAATAGTTGAGTTTATGAGATAATTTTATTTTCCACAAAAATAAAAAAGGAAAGAGAAGGAAGAAGAAAAGTTGAAACTTTGTCTAATTATAAACAGCTGCAAGTGAGTTATAAATAAATGTTTTGATCGTAGATCTAAACTGGCATGCATGCAGAAACAAATATCCATAAATGGAAGAATCTTCTTTAAAAAAATCCAACAGACTAATTGCATTTCTTTCTGAGCCCCCTCATTATTTATTTTTTCCCCCTTTTTCTCACTTATTGAGGTTTTTCTTTTCCATTTTTAGCGGGAACAAAATTAATTTGGTCCAGTCTCAAAGTCATCAGAGAAAGAGATGATGAATTTGAAGTCAGCTAAAAAAAAAGTGCCTAAAATAGCAACAACAAAAAAAGAGTTTGTTAAAGTACATTTGAGGCCAAAAAAAGTATGTACCTGCTTCCAATGTTGGCATACAAGCTGCATATAACTCTATCTTCTTCATCAGAAAAATCACCATGCTTTATATTAGGCCTTAGATAATTTAGCCATCTCAATCGGCAGCTCTTCCCACATCTCCTTAGTCCTGCTCCAAACAATTAATCCCATCAAATATAAATATTTTTTTATTTGGAACTATTTTAGGACCGACTAATCTAGATTCACGTCAAAAGAAAAGCCTCACTTGATTATAAAATGTTCCGTACCAAAGGCAACTCCGTTTTCATTATAAAAATGATAATTCCGACAGAATCCGTCGGAAACATTTCCCATGAATGTTTGAAGGAAATTGGACCGGGTCACCCATGTGGGTCAACCCGGATCCATGTTAAAATAATATGTAAATATATAATTAGTTATATATTAGAAATTAAATTTAAAAAAAAAGAAAAGAAGGGACACAACGGTAGGACTCCTCCAAACCATTGCATCGATATTGTTGGATAAAAGGAGTTTCTTCACAGAACTCCAGTACTTCTTTCCTTCTCAGTCAATAGAAAATCTCTAATCCTTCTTCTCTCAAAGAGTTCCTAAAGTTCCCTGTGAAGAAGTATTGTTAAGAATCTTCTACAAACTCGGGACAATTGTCTGTAACAAGTACGACCTTAAACTGTGACTATTTCGGTGTAGTTCATGTTTCATAAACATGTGATTGCACTTTAGACTAGTGAAACTAATTCAATGATCCTGCAAACTATTTGATTAATTTAATTCTTCAGAAGTTCGTCGGAAATTCACGTTTTTAGTGGTGTTTGGACTCATAACTAAAAAAATACACACACACACACACAGATACAAAAAAAAAAAGTTGTTAATTATTACCAGCTTTTTTAGGAAGAGCAATCCAATTTCCAGCAGTGCCATATTTCTGAATAAAATCTTTGAGTTTAGCATCTTCTTCAGGAGACCATGGCCCTCTTTTCACATTTGCCTTATCACAACATGGAGCTCTCCCCATTTTGTTCTTTTTCACACACACACACACACTAGTGGTTAGTGTTTTTGTGAGAGGATGTTTTGTTTTGCTATCTTTGTAGCTAGACAAATGGGCAAGAGTCACCATGGTATTGCTTATATTTATATTGATAAGATTAGTCATGACTTATAGGGGGTTTGTCGAGGGTGGGTGGTGCGTGGGTTTAAATTTAAAACAGTAAAAAAGAATGAAATTTTGAATTTTTCTGAGTCATAGTTACAAAGTCAAAAGGACGCCTATTTTTTAACTTACTTTTGCTGAACACTATTGGAAAATGCTTCGTTTTTATAATGATCTTGTATCAACAATTTATTGATTTAATTAATTTAAATTCGGCGATAATGTCGGGCGACGGATAATGCGTTACTTCTAGCTTGAAATCTATCGAGGAGATAAGTAGCACGTGTAATTAGTGGTATACAATGTTGAATCATTTTATAATAAGGATCTCAATCCTATCATAATTATATAATAATCTGATAAATATGTAATCTAGTACAACACTAATTACACGTGCTAATAGAGATGTCCAGCCATAATTCAATGTACGGTAGCTTCGCGCCACTAACTTTTCAACCAAGCATGTACGATGACTAATTTTTACTAAAAAAGTAAATATACGAAGAAGTCTAGAAATTCAAAACCTATTATACATACGTAAAAAAATAATTTTAACAAGGAGATTCGAATGAATTACTTACTGTTCCGCCTTCCTCCTATCTACAGTTTTTTTCTTGTTCAGGAATTGAACTAGTAGATGTAGTAATATTTTATAAATAATTCCATAGACTTTTTGCTTTGTTTAAGTAGTCTCTCTTAAACTCCAAGAAATCCCAAGAGTTTCATAAGTTTAATATAAAATAAAGTTATTTGACTAATTGACAGCTCACTAGCTGGGGTCACTTAGAGCTTATCTTAACTGGATTTATTTACACGAGTCAATATGTAACATTAATAGAATACTACAGCTACCTAACAAAAATTATTATCCATATATATACACGTTAAAGACACGCATGTGGAATATCAGTCTACATGGATTCACTAAAAAGGAAATATAAAAGATTGTGTATAACAAAAAATATTTTTGGAAAATGTAAGTGTTGGTTCGGTAAAGAATGGATCTTGGACCTAACTCAACCTCAAAAGTTTGTTCGTTGATGTTGGACTCCCAAATTATATTGTTCACGCTCCAGTTAATGAAGCCTGGGCGTGTGAGGAGTGTTAAGAGTCTCACATCAGAAATGGAATGGAACATGCACTCCTTATATGGACTTGGACAATCCTCATCCTACAAGCTAACTTTTGAGTTGAGTTAGGCCCAAGATCCATTCTTTACAGTTAGGCCCAAAATCCATTCTTTACATGGTATCAGAGCCAGACATATTCCAATTCTTTGTTCACCGATGTTGGGTCCCAAATTATATTATCCACGCTCCAGTTAACAAGGTCTGGGCGTGCGGGGGAGTGCTAAGAGTCTCACACCGGATATGGAATGGAAACATGGACTCCTTATATAGACTTGGACAATTCTCACCCTACAAGTTAGCTTTAGGGGTTGAGTTAGGCCCAAGATCCACCTAACTCAACTCCAAAAGCTAACTAGGCCCAAGATCCACCTAACTCAATCCCAAAAGCTAGCTTTTAGGGTGAGGATTGTCCAAGTCCATATAAGGAGTCAATGTTCCCATTCAATTTCCGATGTGGGACTCTTAACACTCCCTCACACGTCCATACTTCGTTAACTGGAGCGTGGATAATATAATTTGGGGCCCAATATAGGTGAACGAAGAATTGAAATGAGTCTGGCTCTGATACCATGTAAAGAATGGATCTTGGGCCTAACTCAACTCCAAAAGTTAGCTTATAGGGTGAGGGTTGTACAAGTCCATATAAGGAGTTCATGTTCCTATTTCATATCCGTTGTGGAATTCTTAACACTCCCCGCACGCTCAGACCTTACTGGAGCGTAGATAATATAATTTGGGGGTCCAACATCGGTGAACAAAAAATTGGAATGGGCCTTGCTATGATACCATGTAAATAATTGATCTTAGGCCTAACTCAACTCAAATGCTCCAAATTCTCCATTTGATTTGATTTCAAACACGGATTTGTGCAAGTTTTGTTTGAGCGAAATTTATGCTCAAAATATTCAAAATATTCATATTGGAAGTCAAATTATAATTCTAAAACTCCAAAAAATAATTGATCGAAGAAGAGTCAAAACGAAATACAATTTTTTGAAAGAGCTCATCAAGACTAATAAATGAGGTAGAGGTAACAATAAAATTGTTCATTTCCCTAAAATTTTCTTCTTCTTTCTTTTTTTAAGGATTGACATGTCTCCCAACAAATGACCAAACATAAATGAATAGATCGTCTGCTAACCCCTTATCGATATGAGATTTTTTTAAGTGACTTATGATAATGATTATTATCATACAAATATTTACATCAGAGAAAATATTCACTTTATTGATTGACTTATCAATGCTCTCTTTGTCGAATTGTCACCCTTTTTAACACACTCAATATAATGATTTTACAAGTAGAAAAAAGGGGGATTTTCATTGGATTTTGGAGGAAAAAAAGTTGTAAGAATGTACTATCCAATGAAAATCCCTTTTTTTCTACTTAGTTACATCTTAAAAGAGAAGGTTAAAATAAAGTTAACAGATGGTAAAAAAATGTTTTATTGGATTAAACAAATTACTTACAAGTTAGCAGCTTTTTATCATTAAAATTTTGTTTTTTTTAAAAAAATTTGGCCCATGTTTTGACTTTGATCTTTAATTCTTAATTTAAAATAGGTTTACTACATCAATAATTCAAATTTATCAGTAAATTTTATTTAGATACTCGAACTGCGTTTTGTTTTATTGAATACCTGAACACATTATAAAATGTTTCTATTAGACACATGATTCAAAATTAGGAAAAAAATTCGCGTATTCTCAAGAGTGTATTAAATAATTAAATTCATACAAATGATTTTGCTGGTCCATGTACATTCTTACAACATTTTCCCCGCAAAATCCAACGAAAATCCCCTTTTTTCTACTTAGTTACATCTTAAAAGAGAAGGTTGATAAAGCAGACAGATGGTAAAAGATGTTTTATTGGATGAAACAAACTAAAATATAGTAGCAGCTTTTTTTATCATTAACAGTCATGGGTTTTTTGGCCCATGT
Organism: Anisodus tanguticus; assembly: GCA_034509755.1. NCBI lineage: Eukaryota > Viridiplantae > Streptophyta > Magnoliopsida > Solanales > Solanaceae > Anisodus > Anisodus tanguticus. The sequence continues at coordinate 4,123,916 of CM067549.1, read as the reverse complement.
TTTGACTTGATCTTTTCTTGATTAATCATGTCATGGAAAAGATCGAGTCTTTACCAAGTGGAAAGTACTAGGTTTATTACTAAAAAAATAGAAAGAAAGTACTCCGATGTTACAAATTTATTCTTGAAAGAAATAAAATGAATGGTCATACAGTACAAGTTTTGAGAAAATAAAATTACCTTACCATATGAAAAATGTTAAAATTCGAAATCTAGAATATATCAATATCTTAGCTTTCTTTTACTTTAGCCAAATATGTTATGTTCATTATAGTTCATTAGTCAACCATAATTAGGCTCATCAAGGATTGTGGTTGGTGGATAAAATCCTTCCACCTATAAAGTGAGGTTTTAAGTTTAAATTTCGGGTATAAAAACAATTCTAACTAGAAGTGCTTCATTAATAGACCTCACACGGCGCAAATAATCAAAGCGTACAATTGAGGAAATACAAAAGAAACTCATAATTGGAGACTTTTCTTTCATTTTTTTTAAAATTTTAATGCGTGTGAATAAAATATTTAGAACGCGTTTGATACGTTCCAGAAATTTCGTCGACGAATAGGTGACGAATGACGATGTCGTAGTGATACTTATTTATACTCTCTGATGGCTTCATGCATAATTATAGTATTAAATTTTTATTTGCCAATAAGATTCAATTATATATAGCCCCAAAGTTTAACCAATAGGCTTATAGGAGTAAACTGATGATGAAGGGTAATTGGTCAAACACAAAAATATTATTCCGATGGTGTCATACATTCAATAAGAGGACATTAATGCCATATATAGAAGAAATATCATTTTTTAAAACATTGTTAACACAAAACTTGAATCCTACGTTGGGATGGACATTCATTAATCCGTAATCACTTTCATATAAACAAAATAAGTCCCTACATTTACCAAGTTTTCTTGTCACAAGTAAAGGCACTAGCGGTTTGATTTTGCGGTCCTTTATAAATTTATTTTTAATTTTATATTTTTATAATATATTTTATTTTTTACACATAAGAGATCTGAAAATAACACATAAGAAATTTAAAATTAAAAGTAATTTTCTTCTATTTAAATTTGTAACTGATCGTAGAAGACCATTTCCTCAAGCATGGAGCAAGTAACGTCAACCGAATTATATCTCCAACATGATTATCAGATGTACAATGAAAGGTAGTCGAACGTTTCTCATGCATATCAGCAAATTACACAACCTTTGAAAATGGGTGGTGTTGAACTTTTTTACCCTCGCTTATCCTATAGGCAAACCTTCAAGATCAAAAGTCAAAATTTGTTAAATAATAAGTTGCCCATGGGACAAATGGGATAAAAAGTTCAAGACCGGCCACCTCCATGACCATTCTTGTAAATCACCCAAGGCATACCAAATAACTTCGAAATCTTTACACACAAATAGTCGGTCGTGATAGAATATTACAAGAATATTCTCGTATCGTTGTACATCTTTATATTATGTAAATTTATATTTCGATTGTAATTAGGAAGTTAGTTACCTAGTTTGTAGCCATGTAAATAATTATGTAACACTATATATATTGTACACAATAATCAATGAAAGACAGTGATCATATTCCTTTATGGTATCAGAAGTCATACCCTAAAATTTTCCTCCCCTAGTCGTTCCCCACCTCTCGGCCGCCCTCCCATCCGACGTCTTCCCTCTCCCTTTTCTTCTACTTCTCAACAAACCTCCTCCCCTTTTCTTCCCCAGTTTTAAATGGCTGAGCAACCTTAATTACATCATGTTCTTGCAGTCAACAACATCAAGAAATTCATTCCCATAACTCTTGAGATGGAAAAAGTTCAGTATTACTCTTGGCCGGAATTGTTTAAGATCTATTGTCCTGTATACAAAGTCATCGATCACATCAGCCCTCCAAAATCAAAACCACATCTGAACCCCTAGAGAAACATGATGATGACCTTTGATCACATTTAGATGCGGTTGTTCTACAATGGATCTACGGCACAATCTCGAACCATCTATTGCATACAATCATTGAAACCGGTGCTACTGCACAACAAACTTGGGAGTGATTGGAAAGCATCTTTCACGATAACAAGACACAACGTGTCTTGTATTTGGAAAATCAATTTAAGGACATTCAGCAGGATTATTTTTTAATACGTCATCCTATTGTCAAGAACTTAAAATGATTGTCGATCAACTCTTCAATGTCGGTGCACCGGTCACCAATCAACAATTGGTGATGCAACTCATTGCAGATTCGAATGAAACTTATGACGGCGTCGCTATCATCCTCCAACAAAGCACGACATTGCCTCCATTCTATGAGGCCCATTCGAGACTCATCCTTGAAGAAACTCGGAAAACCAAATGGGCCGCGGCCAACACAAGCACCACTGACGCTGCCCTCGTGACCACTAGTGGCACACCTGTCGACCCGACGGGCTCAGTCTCTGCCCCATACCACTAGTAAGCCAATGATAAAAAACATGGTTCACAATCTCAAAATAACAACAAAGGGCGAAATTTCAGTCGAAGTCGAGGTGGCTGAGCCGGCAATAGTAGCAGCGACTGTAGGGGGCAGCCCCCGCCGGCCGACAACTACCCCCAGCAAAGCAGCACCCTCCGCCGTAGGCTGCCCACCCACCATTGGCTGCATGGGGCCAACCTACTTGGGCTACTCCACCGTGTCTCTACCCGACATCCTCCTGGCCCAACAGCCCCTGCCCGGCATCCTCAATACACATCTACAACAGGCATACAATACACATGTCTCTTCTTCTTCAACCTATGCACCGACAGATATTGAGGCGGCTATGAACACGATGTCTCTCAACGTTCTAGACGACAGTTGGTATTTAGATACTAGCGCTGCATCTCATATGACGGCATCCCAAGGTACTCTCTCATCTTATTTTAATATGAGTAATTTAAATCGTAACGTTATTATTAGTAGTGGACAAGGCATTCCCATTCGAGGTTATGGACAATTATCCCTCTCATCACCACATCCACCGTTAGTTTTAAACAATGTCCTCCATGCTCCGAAACTTATCAAAAATCTAATCTCTGTGCGTCATTTCACAACTGACAATAATGTTTCATTTGAATTTGATCCTTTTGGTTTTTCTGTGAAGGACCTTATGACAGGGATGCGAATACTGAGATGTGACAACACCAGAGACCTTTATCCTATCACCACTACCGTCGGCCATCCAACCTCATATCCATCAATCTTTGCAGCTATTTCGTTTCTTTTATGACATAATAGATTAGGACATCCGAGAGATTCTATTTTACGCTCCCTTAGCAATAATAAATTTATTGATTGCAAACATGTCTCTAATACTCATGTTTGTGAATGTTGCATTTTTGGAAAACATGTTAAATTGCAATTTTATTCTTCATCCACATGGACTTTAATGCTATTTGATATCATACACAGTGATTTATGGACTTCTCATATTTTAAGCACATCTGGGCATAGATATTATGTATTGTTTTTGAATAATTAATCCAACTTTCTGTGGACTTTTCCCATTGGTAATAAGTCCTAAGTCTATTCTATTTTTTCTTCCTTTAGTGCTTTGATAAAGACATAATTTGAATAGAATATCAAATGTTTTCAATGTGACAATGGAAGGAAATTCGATAATCAATAATTCAAACTGTTCTGCGCCAAACACGGTCTTATTTTTTATTTTTTTGTCCACACACCTCTCCACAAAATGGAAAAGCCGAACGAAAAATTAGAACCATAAATCACTTAATTTGCGCCCTCTTTTCCCACGCCTCTATACCCCTATTTTTGGCTTTACGCTCTCTCAATGACAACCTATCTCTTGAACATTCTCCCAAACAAGTCTGTCAAACACAAATCTCTCACTCATGTTTTCTATCTTCGGGATCATTTCTATAAGCATTTACGAACTTTCGGATGTCTATGATACCCCTTATATCCTTCCACTCAAATCAACAAGATGCAACCTCGGTCATCCTCGTGTGTCTTTCTTGGTTACCCCCAATCATCGAGGTTACAACTGTTATGACTTATCAAGTCGAAAAATAATCGTTTCTAGGCATATCATATTCAATGAGTCCTAATTTTCCTTTGCCAAAATCAATTCTCCACCTCTAAATTTCTATGACTTCTTAAATGATGGCCTAAATCCCTTTCTAATTCATCACTTAAAAAATTAGTCGTTACCATCACCGGCAACCAACCAAATCACCGTCATCCTGATTGGGCAGCCCACCCAGCTCCGCAACGGGAGCCTCAAAACAACCCTTCTCGGCCTTCTAATTCGGTTGCTGCCTCTCAGCCAGCCCCCTCCTCCCGACACCATTGGCTCATCTCGATCCCACCTCCTCACTCCTGGTCCTATTTTCGATCCTGCTGCCACATCTCAGCCCCCCTTCCCGATCATGTCCAACCCCCCGCAGTACCCCGACGAACAATGGAAACATGTGGTATGTACGATATTTCAAAACCCAAATGACTATTTAACTTGTCCAATTCGGTTGACCCTTCACCTCTTCCTCGCAACCCGAAAAATGCCTTATTCGATCCTAATTAAAATAATATAATAATTGACGAATATAATGCTCTTATTGAAAATAAGACGTTGGATCTAGTTCCCCGTCCTCATGATGCTAATATTATTCATTCTATATGGATTTTTTTGACATAGAAAGAAATTTGATGGTTCTCTTGAGAGGCACAAGGCTCGTCTTGTAGGTGATTGCATGTCTCAACAGGTGTGAGTGGATTGTGATGAAACATTTTTCCCGGTGGTGAAATCAACGACTATTCGGACCGTTCTTAGTATTGCTTTATCTAAATCTTGGCCTATTCATCAGCTTAACGTCAAAAATGCTTTTTTGCATGTGGACATTCATGAAACTGTGTATATGCATCAGCCTAGGGGATTCAGGGATCAGGTTCATCCAGATTATGTGTGTGATTTGAAGTAATCACTATATGGACTGAAACAGGCTCTTCGTGCATGGTACCAACGATTTGCTGATTTTGTATCCTCTATTGGTTTTTCACATAGCAAATCTGATCATTTATTGTTCATCTATAACAAGGGTAATGACATGGCATACATCCTATTATATGTTGATGATATCATCATCACTACATCTTCTTATGCACTTCGTCGATCCATCATGTCACTCATTACCTCTGAGTTTGCTATGAATGATTTGGGCCCCCTAAGCTATTTTTTTGGCATTGCTGTTACGAGACATGCACGTGACTTATTGCTTTGTCAAAAGAAGTACGTCGAAGATATCATTGACTGAGCAGGCACGACATCTTGTAAACCGGCTCACACACCGGTGGACACTAATTTCAAACTTAGGCCTTTTCGGGTTCTCTGTATACCGACCCCTCACTATCACAATTTAGCAGGAGTATTACCATATCTCACTTTCACGAGACCTGATATATTCTATATCGTGCAATAAATATGTTTACATATGCACAGCCCGACGGATGAGCATATGAATGCACTCAAACGTATTTTGCGCTATGTATAAGGTACTCTTCACTTCGGCCTACACCTATACAAGTCCACCCTTTCTGGTCTCACCTCTTATTCTAACGCTGACTAGGGTGGTTTTCCGGACACTCATTGATCTATGTCAGATTATTGTGTCTTCCTCAGAGATAACTTACTTTTTTGGTCTTCTAAAAGACAACCTACTCTATCTCGATCTAATATCGAAGCCGAGTATAGAGGAGTAGTGAATGTTGTTTTTGAGTCTTGTTGGATACACAACCTTCCGCTGGAACTTCACTGCCCAATCCGCAAGGCTACATTAGTCTACTGTGATAATGTCAGTGTGATTTATCTCTCCGGATATCCCGTTCAACATCAGCGCACTAAACACATTGAGATGAATATTCACTTTGTTCGTGAAAAATGGCTCATGGACAAGTTCGTGTCCTTCATGTTTCTTCCCGGTATCATATTGCTGGTATATTTACTAAAGGACTTCCGCGCATACTCTTTGATGATTTTTGAGCCAGTCTTAGCGTACGAGAACCTCCCGCTTCGACTGCGGAGGTGTGATAGAATATTATAAAAATATTCCCGTATCATTGTATATCTTTTATATTAGGTAAATTTATATTCCGATTGTAATTAGGAAGATTAGTTACCTAGTTTGTAGTCATGTAAATAATTATATAACATTATATATATTGTACATAATAATCAATGAAAGGCCGGGAATATATTCCTTTGGGTCGAATTCACTATTTATTTTTCTAACCTATATACACAAGTTATATAATGATTATATACGGTTACAAATATATTATACATGAATTATATAATGAGAGACTATTTAAGTTAATTTTTCTTTAACACGCATAATGCTTTGTTTACTAAGTTGATCGTGCCCTTTTCTTAAGGATATAATTTGTAGCACATTTTCATACTGGGTTAAGCCCGTTATTATATGATTGGCTTTCCCCTTATAGTCAAATTCAATTAGTATAATTTATTTATTCCTTATTAAGTCTTTTACTCGCTTTCTTGCGCATTTCCTTACGATTGTAATAACATCTAAAAGTAACCAATATTAGTCTTAAGTTTCATGGAGTTCCCTATTTGATCGCTGCCATTTAAGTTGTATCCAGTTTTAAAAAGTTATTTAATCTATAAGTATCAGATAAAAACTAGTAAACATCAGACGAAAATAGGTTTGTCTTCTCCTCTTCATTCAGATATCATATGTCTGAAATTGGTTCCAAAGAGGCACTTCCGACATAGACATCGTATATCAAAAGTTAATTTAGAAGCGGCTAAACTTGGAATTTACATACACTGTTGTGCACTTGCCCCGTTTATTTTTCATACAAAACTTTTATTCCTGGCACGTTTAACTAGAACGCTTCTTTCAGTATATGCCTATGAATATACATAGGAGAAGCAATATAGCAATAAACATTTGAGATTTTAGTACCAATTGGACTATGACACTTCAATTTACTCAAATAAATAATATATAAATCATATTTTACAATAAAAGGCACCTCTAGAAAGAGTCTGGATATTTATCAATTGAATTATTTTATATCTCTCAACTTTTTGATATCCGAATCAACATCTATACCAATAATAGTTGTAGTGGTATGATAAGTATTCATTTATCCTTAACTAGATGTTCAAATTCGAACCTTAGATATAAAATCATTTTTGTTAGAAAATATTTTACATTTCAATATGAAAATACTTAGTGCGAATTCAGATTTAATCGGACTCAATACTAACATCAGACACTGAATGAAGAAAAAAAAAGAATCAAACAACGTCTGGTATAACCTTTGCTAGAAGTATATTCAAATAAGCAACCTTTAGTTAGGCAAAGACCATCGATTAGTCAGTTAAGTTGCATGTATTTGGACCCCCTCCTCCCTAGTGTGGGATCCCCTTCCCCCTCCCGTGGAAACAACCTCTTGCAGAAATGAAAGATAAGGCTGCGTATAATAGACCTTTGTGGTCCGGCTTCCCCAGACCTCGTGCATAGCAGGAGCTTAGTGCGCCGGGCTATCCTTTTTTTAATCAAGTGTATGGGGTGGCAAACAGGAAGTTAAGCTGAGCTGGAACGAGTTAAATTAAAGAAGCTGAATCAATAATGAATTATAATTATTGTTCAATACTATCCAAAAGTTAGTTGGATTGCGCAAAAATGAGCAAAATAATCGTTCATCATTCAATTCGCCTAACTTTTACTAAATTTAATTTATTTATTTATTTTCTTATAACTTGCTTAATTTCTAAACAAAACTTAAGAAAACTTTTTTTTTCTTTATTATAGTGGACGAATAGGGAACTGTATAAGATGGCGAGGAAGGAGGCAAAACTTGCTGTTACGACGGAAAAAACGCCGGCTTTTGAACTCATGTATGTGGAATTAGAGGAGAAAGGTGGGGATAGAAAGTTGTACAAACTAGTCAAGGCGAGGGAGAAGATGGCCCGTGACTTGGATCAAGTGAGGTGTATCAAGGACGAGGACGGCAAAGTACTGTGGAAGACGCGCATATTAGGCGAAGGTGGCAGTCTTACTTTCATAAACTCTTAAATGAAGAAGGAGATAGAGACATTGTGCTTGGAGACCTGGAGCAATCTGGTAGGTACTGGAATTTTGGGTATTGTAGAAGCATTACAGTAGAGGAGATTAAGGGTGCTATTAGCAGGATGCGCAGGGCACGAGCGATCGGTCCTGATGAGATGGAGTACAATGATCCCTTTGTACAAGAACAAAGGTGATATCCATATTTGTAATAACTATAGGGGTATCAAGCTGCTAAGCCACACTATGAAAGTGTGGGAGAGGGTCGTGGAGATGAGGGTGAGAAGAGGCGTATCTATTTTCGAGAACCAGTTTGGATTCATGCTGGGGCGTTCGACCACATAAGTCATTCATCTTATTAGGAGGTTGGTGGAGCAGTATAGGGAGAAGAAAAGAGACTTACATATGTTTTCATCGACCTCGAGAAGGCATATGACAAAGTCCCAGGGAGGTTCTATGGAGATGTTTGGAGGTTAGAAGTGTACATGTGGCGTACACTATCAATAAATGATATGTATGATGGAGCCAAGACTAGGGTACGAACAGTAGGAGGAGACTCGGAGAACTTCCCAGTGATGATGGGACTGCACTAGGGATTAGCTCTTAGCCCATTTCTATTTGCCTTAGTAATTGATGGACTGACGCGACAAATCCAAATAGAGGTGCCATGGTGTATTTTATTCGTACATGACATAGTCCTAATTGATGAGATTCGAAGTGGAGTGAATGCTAAGCTGGAGGTTTGGAGATAGACTCTGGAATCTAAAGGATTCAGGCTTAGTAGGACCAAGACAGAATACTTGGAGTGCAAGTTCAGTAATGGGAGCGACCCTGAGATAAGCATGGAGGTGAGGCTTCGTACTTAGGTTATTCCAAATAAAGGAAGCTTCAAGTACCTTGGGTCTATTATCCAAGGGAATGTAGAGATTGATAACGATGTCACGCATCGTAATGAGGCAGGTGGATGAAATGAAGGCTCACATCTGGAGTCTTGTGCGATAAAAAGGTGCCACCAAACCTTAAAGGCAAGTTTATAGGACGGTGGTTAGACTAACTAAGTTGTATGCGGCGGAGTGTTGGCCAGTCAAGATTGCGCACATCAAAAAGTTTAAAGTTGTAGAGATGAGAATGCTGAGATGGATGTGCAGGCATACAAGGAGGGATAGGATTAGAAATGATGATATCAGGGACAGAGTGATAGTGGCCTCGGTGGAAGATAAGATGCGGGAAGGGAGGTTGAGATGGTTTGGGCATGTGCAGAGGAGAGACACAAATGCCCCAGTGCGGAGGTGTGAGAGGTTGGATATGGACTGGTTCAGGAGGGGTAGAGGTAGGTCAAATAAGTATTGGAGAGAGATGATTAGACGAGATATGGCGCAGGTGCAACTTACTGAGGACATGACCTTAGATACGGGGTTGTGGTGGACACGAATTAGGGTAGAAGGGTAGTGGGTAGTCGAGTGTAGTTCTACTCACACTTGCAAACTGGTAGGATAGTGTTTTTATTGTAGGATTGCTTAGCCTATCATACAAATAGGCATAATATTGCTTTATAGTCACTTGTAGCTAGTTTTCTGCTGATATGTGTCCTTTAGTATACCTTGTTTAGCTTATTTACCTGCGCTAGTTAATGCATCCTTTTTCGGAATGCGCTATCATGGCTTATTCTCTTTTGATAACATCAATTTTCATATTACTTTAAAATTTTCCTAACTGTTGCTTTTGCTTGCTTTACTCTTGCTTTGGTTTTACTTTCTTTGTGCTTATGCTCTATCTTGAGCCGAGGGTCTCTCGAAAATAACCGATATACCTACCAAGGTAGATGTAAGGTCTGCGTACACTCTACCCTCCTCAGACCCCACGTTGTGGGATTTCACTAGGTATGGTTTTGTTGTATTATAGTCATATATAACATATCATCATCAAAAAAGTTATTTAAATATTTTGACAAAAAATTTCAGGAGTCAATTTGCGCTATATACTTAGCTCAAATCAATCTAACTTGCAGACCTGAATTTAAACGGGTCAAGTGAACTGAGTTAATAAATGAGTCATTCATTAACCCACTCAAACTTGGGTTGGGAGGGTCATATTTTTATTGACTACTTTTACCACCCCTAAGTGCAAGTTTCTTTTTCTTTTTGGTTTTCCATTGATGTTCAATATCATCATTAAGGCCCGATTAAATTTGAATTCGTGCATGAAAGTTCCATATTAGGGGGTAAAACACTTTTCTAACAAATGTGATTCCATACCCAGGGCTCAAATAGAAATATCTAATTAAGAATGAAAAGATACTTATCACTTCACTGCCATCTTTATAGGTCTAAGTGCATGTTAATAAAAAGTAAACTCGGTAGACACGATTAACAATTGATAAAGTTAAAGTCAAGAACCTAAATTAGAAAATTCTTTCACATTATTAGCTATTACATTAACGTACCTGGAATACACAGAGAATATGACATAATTTTGATTATAGAAATGGAGTAAGATCCTAATTCAACATGTACACCTAATTAAACAAATTAGTATAAGTCTTTTAATGCAACTTATGATGATTAGAAAATACGGCGAAGTTGGCTGATTTTGCATTAGCTAATACACATGACTTGCATTTTTCTTATAAAAGATCCTGCCCTAATCATTCTTAAGCCCTAACAGCCTTGATTTGTCTGTACAAGTGTAGCACACCTATTAAGCTTGCCAGTAGTTCCTCCCAAATGATGAAAAATTAGACATATTTTAATTGATTGACTCCCACCAATCGGGAATTAATATAATTTTCAGGGTTTCAAATTTTTTCCTTTTTTCTTCTTCTTTTCTAAAACCGTGATTATGCTGAAGAATATTCTACATTATAAATTAGTTTTTTTAAAATGATTCAAATTACGTAGAGGGTGAAGATAGTTTCAAAGTCATCCTACAGGCTATAGCTAAGTGTTATGTTTGTGAGACTGATGTACGAATCAGGTCCTATGATCGACGACAAGGGTTATAGGGGACTGATAGTTTTTTAGTGGTCCGTTTTCTACTAGGAAATCGACTTGGAGGACATCCGATTTCGACTGGATTTAGGTTCTTTCACGGTCTATATATATATGGCTTTCCTTCATAAATATATATCCTTGTGAAAAAAACTCATTGAGAGATAAGAGTTGGTGAGGTCGTGATTTTCTCCCCCTTGAGAATTTCCACATTAAAATTGTTTGTTTTTTTCCTTTATCATTGCTTAATTATTGTTAATTCATAACAACTGGTAAAATTGTTTTCTTCTGTAACTATGGAATCTATGAACTTTTTAAAGTCCTGTTGTTTAATAGTTAAATTGTTTAATTTACATACATCAACGGATTAAATAATTTTTTATATTGTTGTGTTCTCTGAAAGATATTTACAGTTAATTTTTGTAAAATTTAAAATTTGTAATCTTAAAAATAAAATAATTTACTAGCTATAACAAATAAAAGTGACATGCTAGTGCAAAACTTCTTTATACTACCGGAGATATTAACTAACGTCAAAGTTAAAGGCATACAAATCTAGCTAATAATATATGGGTTTACGTGAATTCAATAGCTTTAATTTTATTCATGTCTTGTATGTGTACAATGGCAGAGTCAGTATTTTCACTAAGGGGGTTCAAAATATGAAAAACTAAGCACACGAAGAAGTCAAAGGGGTTCAACGTCTACTATATATACATAAAACATAATTTCAACCATGTAAAAACAGTGTAATTTTCCGCCGAAGGGGGTTCGGATCCTCCCCCGCCCATGTATGTGTATTAAAAATTCACTAAATATTTATATGTATTTGATTGTGAATTCCGTTATTATATTATAGTGTACTATTTGTTAAGAGTCCCACATCGGATATGGAATGAGAACATGGACTCTTTATATGGACTTGGGCAATCCTCACCCTACAAGCTAGCTTTTGGGGTTGAGTTAGGCCCAAGATCCATTCTTTACATGGTAACAGAGTCGGACTCATTTCAATTCTTTGTTCGTCGATGTTGGGCCCCCAAATTATATTATCCACGCTTCAGCTAACAAGGTCTGGGCGTGCGGAGGAGTGTTAAGAGTCCTACATCGGATATGGAATGGGAACATGTACTCCTTATATAGACTGGAAAATCATCACCATACAAGATAACTTTTGAGGTTGAGTTAGGTCCAACATCCATTCTTTACACTATTAACCTAAGGTTATTGTAGAAACCAATAAACTTTAAATCATGAATCTGTTTAAAAAATATATGACATTAAATGCATATATAACTAAGATATGTAGCATGGCTAACTTTATTATGCTTGTATTCTTATTTCCATGTCTTGGTTGGTACCTACAACAAAACAGAAACAACAACATACTCACTGAAATTTCATAAAGTACGATCTAGGAGGGTAGAGTGTATGCAGACGTTACCCCTATTTTGGAAATATAGAAATTGTTTTCGAGAGACCCTAGGTACAGGAACAAGCAATCCAAAATAGCATGAACCTACAACAAAAAATATCCTTTTATTTGTTTCTGTTCATAAAACCTGTTAATTCCATCTCAGATGATTGTTTTGCGTGAACCCTTTTTCGTTTGAATAGGCCACTTTATTTCATAATTTTGCAATAATTGGTTCACTTTAAGTGTCACATTCATTGTTGAAATTTAACCTAAAATGTACAAGCTTTTTCAACCTTCCATAAAGACGGTTGGAAATTCAACTATATGGGATTGAGTTTTTCCCATCTTTATTGACTTAAATACATGGGCCCCGCATGCTAGAAATATCATTTCTTCGCACATGCCTAATATACTAAATGAGTAGATGATACTAGTGCCAAATATCGTCAAATTTCATTGAGGAGTAAAAGAGATAATGATGCACAAAATAAGGTGTTTGAGACACAAATAGATGGATTGGATTGACCAAATAATAGAACTCCTACGTCGGTTGAATATGGAAGGATTGAAAACTATATTAACTATAGTTTTGAGTAAGGGTTTGGGCCCCAAGGGGTGACCTAAGTTTTAAGAAGGGGGAGGACCTAGGTGAGCTTGGGTTAGGGGCTAAGCCCCACGCGCGCCGCCGCTGCCCGGGTCGAGTTGGGTCACGGGTCAAGGGATTTCTTTCGGAATTCTCTTTTGGTCCCTGAATTATTTCTTATTTACACTTTGGTCCCTGAATATTTCTGAAACATTGCAACGACTCTATCTTCTCCAAATGGCGCCAGCCAACGGATCTGACTTCAACAGTCAAAATCCGCCATCTTCTTCACCTATAAATTGAACATTACTGTTCAATTCAAACAGAAGAAAAGAAAAAAGACAAGAAAATCCTCTCCTCTCTTGGCAATCTGTTCAATATTCTTTTTCTTCGCTGGAATCAACATTACTAGCTTTGTATTGTTGGTTGTTGTTGTTTTATCTTGGGAGACTATTGTCCAAAACCGTAAACGCATCTATACGGGGCAATTTTGTCTTAAAGAAAGAGAGTCATCTCTCGACTCATCTTTTCCTTCTTGATTAACCTTTCTGATACACTTTTACCTATAGTTTAAAACAAAATATATTTCTAAGTGTTCGAAAGATGTCTTCTTCAACCATTGCCAATGGTTCTGCTCATGCCAGTTTCTAAATTGAACGCCCAGAAAAGTTTCTGGGTACCAATTTCAAGAGATGGCAGCAAAAGATGTTGTTCTATCTTACTACGTTGAACCTATCACGCTTTCTGACAGAAGATCATCCTTATGGTGGAGATGCAATAGACACTCATTCTAACACAATGACTGAAGTGGGCAAAGATATCCAGGTCACAAATGCCCTGAAGTTAACACTGGATGCCTAGAATCATAGTGATTTCATGTACAAAAACTGTATTGTGAACAGTCTGTCGGATACACTCTATATTGTGTATTGCACCGTGAAGACGGCAAAGGAGTTGTGGGAAAAACTTGAGAAAAAGTAAAGTGCACAGGATGCTCGTACTAAGAAATTCATCGTTGGAAAGGTTTTGAAATTTCAAATTGTGGATGGTAAATCAGTGATGTCCCAAATCCAGGAGTTTCAAATGATTCTTCATCATCTGGATTTGGAAGGAATGAAGTCAAATGAGCAGTTTCTGGTTGCATCTTTGATTGAGAAATTGTCTCCCTCATGGAACGAGTTCATGAGTTATCTCCAACTAAAGACAAAAGAAATGGGGTTTGAAGACCTTATCATCAAACTGCAAATACATGAGGACAATGAAAGGACTATATCTAAGGGAAAGTAGCCAATGGAGGCAAAAGCGAATATGGTTGATTCGAAGGGAAATGCTAACAAAAAGTGCAAGTTCCAGGGAGACGGCAAAAGTCAACCGATTGAGAGGTTCAAAGAAAACTGCCATCACTGTGGAAAACCTGGCCATGTGATCAAAGAGTACCGCAAACTGATGCGGAAGGAAAATGCCAAGAACAAAGGCAAGGCCAAGGCTAACGTTGTACAAGACGAGGGTGGTCCTTCGAACCTTGACGACATAATTATGGATTTCTCGATTGTAGTGGTAGAGGCAAATCTGGTGGAGAATCGAAGGCAATGGTGGACAAGTCTAGCAGACTCATAACCCAACTCAGTGGGCCAACCCACTACCTTGGCCTACTTCCGTAAATTGGGCTTCGCCCCACTGCCCGTACCCGACCATCTCAGCTCAAAACACGAGTCAGTGGCAATAACCTAGCATTCTAGGCCCACCTTCAGGCCCACGTCCGACTTTCCAACCACATCAGGCCCACTTCTCAAAGGCCCAACAATAACAACAACCATACGGCCTACTTACCCCTACCGAACTAGGCCAGGCCTTCAGCACCATGAATTTACAACAGTTCGACGATGCATGGTATATGGATACGGGTTCCACATCCCATCTCACTCGTAACTCTGGTAATCTTTCTCAACTGTTTAATTCGAACAATCCTCAATTTATATTGGTCGATAATGGAAATCGCATTCCAATTCAAGGTTATGACACCACTCAAACACCACCACCTCACCCTCATTTTTCCATAAAAAATGTCATATATGCTCCTAATATTATTAAAAACTTAATCTCTGTTAGGAAATTTGCTAGTGACAATTACGTATCTATTGAGTTTGACCCTTTTGGTTTTTCTGTGAAGGACCTACGTACGGGGATAACTCTTACGATATGCAATAGTGTGGGGGACCTCTATGCTTTCTCATCCACTTCCGCTGTGTCACTCAACAAACATCTTTAGGCGCAATCTCTCCATCAACTTGGCACAATAGACTTGGGCACCCAGGGGCACCGATTTTTAATTTTCTTAGAAGTCGGAATTTCATTCAATGTAGTAACATGAATTTTACCCCCACTTACTATTCTTGTCCTTTAGGAAAACATGTTAGACTTCCTTTTCAATCTTCATTAAGTATAACGTTTTCTTCCTTTGATATTATTATGCGGATTTGTGGACTTCTCCCATTACTAGCAAACTAGGTCACAAATATTATTTGGTGTTTTTTGATGATTTCTCTCACTTTCTTTCGGTGTATCCTCTAAAATATAAGTCCCAAGTCTACACAATTTTTTTTTTGAATTCTAAGCATATGTTAAAATCCAATTTGAAAATACCATCAAAATGTTTCAATGTGATAACGGCCGAGAGTTTGACAACCTTCCCTTTCATAAATTTTGTGCGGACCACAATGTTTCAATTTTCTTGTCCCTATACCTCACCTCAAAATGGTAAAGCCAAAAGAATCATACGCACAATCAACAATAAGATCTGCACTATGCTCTTCCATGCTTCTACCCCCCCTTCGTTTTGGGTATGCGCCTTACACATGGCGGCATACCTCCTTAATATATTACCAATACGAACTCTTCAAAATAAAACTTCAACCGAAGTTCTCTTCCGTCAGTTACCCTCTTATAATCACCTTCAGATTTTTGGTTGTCTATGTTACTCGAATCTCACCTCCATGGTCCCTCACAAATTAGCACCTAGAACTAACCCTTCCATTTTCTTAAGTTTCCCGTCAAACCATAAGGGGTACTTATGCTATAATTTTTACACAAATAAAATCCTAGTCTCTCGTCATCTCACGTTCGAGGAGAACATTTTCCCATTTGCAAACGTCCAAAAGTTTCAGGTCACTGATTACGTCACTGCCCCCAATCCCCGTTATCTACCCCCATCCCGTCAACCACCATCCAACCCACTTCTCTCGTCTTGGCCTCATCGTTCCCGTCATCGTGTTCACTGCCCCACCCCCTGCCATTGTTCCCGTGACAGAAAATATCATCTCCCAAACCACCTCACTACCTATAACCACCTCCTACCTATAACCACCCCACTGCCCGTGACCCAAACAATCCCGCTTCTGACCCACCATATGGAAACCTGTGCCCAGCACGGAATTTTCAAACTGAAAGTCCTCTTTAACCTATTCACTCAGACCATCTCACCTATACCTAAAACCCCAAAGTTAGCTAAGCTTGACCCGAATTGGAATGCGGCCATGCGTGAGGAATTTGATGCGCTCACTACACATCGCACTTGGGATCTTGTCCCGAGACCAATGGGGGTGAATGTGATTCATTTCATGTGGCTATATCATCACAAATTCATAGAAATTGATGAGCTTGAACGCCATAAGGAGAGACTTGTGGCAAATGGCACGGGGCAATAAGAGAGAGTTGATTGTAGTGAGACCTTCAGTCCAGTGGTTAAATTAGCCACCATTCGCACTGTTTTGAGCATAGCTATGGGAAAGAACTGGTTGATTCATCAACTTGATGTGAAAAATGTGTTCTTACATGTTAATTTGAAATAAACCGTATATATGAATCAACCGCCTGACTTTGTGCATCCAGAGGCTCATCGGTATGTATGCCATCTTCGAAAGTCACCATATGGCTTGAAACAAGCCCTCGAGACTTGGTATGAGCGATTTGCCACTTACATCATGCAAATCGGGTTTGTGTGAAACAAAAGTGATAATTCCCTTTTGATTTTTCATCGAGGTAATGACACTGCATACCTTTTGCTCTATGTGGATGATATTGTTCTGACTGCCTCATCTGATGTGCTGAAAAACGAGATCATTACCCTACTCAAATTCAAATTTGCTATGACAGACTTGGGTAAGTTGAGTTATTTTTTAGGAATTTTAGTGACCAGATCTAAAATACAATGTTCATGTGTCAGCGTAAGTATGCCGATGAAATTGTTTACAGGGCTAAAATGGAAAACTACAAGATCATGCCCACTCCAGTCGACTCAAAGTCGAAACTCGGTGCTGATGACGGGGATCCGGTGCTCGATCCTTCTCTTTATAGGAGTCTTTCCGGTGCACTTCAGTATCTTACCTTCACTAGGCCTGATATTGCATATGCCGATCAGCAGATGTGTTTGTTCATGCATGTTCCCAGAGAGTCTCACGTTACCGCTCTTAAACGTATCATTCGGTACGTTAAGGGTACTCTTGACTACGGATTACATCTTTATCCATATGCACCGTCCAGACTGATATCATATACGGACGCCGATTGGGGCGGCTGTCCGGACACACATCGATCTACTTCTGGCTACTGTATATTTTTGGGTGATAACCTCATCTCATGGTCTGCCAAACGGCAAGCCACCCTTTTTCGTTCGAGTACAAAAGCAAAATATAGAGGCATTGCGAACGTTGTTGCTGAGATCTGGTGCCTCAGAAACCTTCTTCTAGAGCTTCATTGTCCCTTACGTAAGACATCTCTTGTCTACTGTGATAACATATCTACTGTTTACTTGTCTCATAACCCGGTACATCATCAACTAACCAAATATATTGAGATAGATATTCATTTTGTTCGTGAGAAGGTTGCCATGGGCCATGTTCGGGTGTTACATGTTCTTTCTTCCTATCAATACGCAGATATATTCACTAAGGGACTTCCTCGGCAGCTGTTCCTTGACTTCAGATCCAGTCTGAGCGTCCGGCCTCCTCCCGCTCCGACTGAGGGGGTGTGATAGAGAATACGTAAATATTCTCCATATATTCTGTAATTATATAAAGTAGATATTCTCATTCAATTAGGATTACAATTGTAAACACCTATATATATATTATATTAATGAGAAAACTTCAATTAAAGAGAATTATACTATTCTACCGTATATAACAGATATATTTTAGCCTAGCAAACTTTTATGCTTGAGTTCTTATTTCCATGTCTTGGTCGATCCCTACAGGAAAATGTTCTTTTCTTATTGTTCATGCATCTTGTATTCAATCTCAAATGATTAATGTTTTGCTTTAACTCTTTCTCCACTGACCTGTCCATTTTAAATTATATAATGTTACAATCATTTGTCTCACTACTTTAATAGTTTAATTAAGTGTCTCGTTCATTTTAAAAACAACATCAATTTATTTATGTAGTAGCGTTTTCCACACTCCATCACGACTTTGTGATATTTCTCCATCTTAACCTAACACCTCCTAGAATGAATGTGCGTTAATTTGTTCATGAGCACAAGATTAATGGAGTTCAGATCTAGTCGTGTGAACTATAAAAGTTAAAAAGGAACGAAAAATTATCCATATTTAGATTATTATAATGCCCGTGATGGAGGGTGCGGACCGATAACGACATGTCAGAGAAGGATTGAAAAATTGTTGAAGAAGGAGTGCACATAACATCTTAGGCAAATATCCCACATAAAATGGAAAGGGAAAGTGAAGAGTTTTATAAGGCATAACACAAGTTGACATGGTACACACGTTTTTATATTCAATGATGACGACGTAGCCCAAGAATTTTTTTTTGAGATCTGTTGGACCAAAACAACAATTTGTGCTGAGATTGGGTCGTAACAATTATATAACAAGTAAATAGATAGTGAAATTAGAATAGGCCGAGAAAAGCGCTAAAAGGAAACCTTACTATATTACTTAAGTAAAGGGGTGTAGTTGTTGTTCTTTCAAGCTTAAATCCTTAGTTAGCCGACGCATCTCTCCTCTCCTTTCTTTACAGAAGCAGATTCGAAAGCGCAAACAAAGAAGCAAGAAGAAAGCCTAAAGGCACAATCAAAGGAAGGCTCGAACAGTTGCCGAAGCCTTTTGTTTAAGGGCTGCTCGCCTTTTGAATAGAAGGAAGTGGGAGAGAAGAGGTTATTTCGGTAAATCAATGCATGAACTGAGGCTCAACGAATGAATGAAGTTATGATCGTACCCGGATAGAGATGATGGTCTTCCTCTGATGTCTCCAAGCCGTCCATAATATAATAGATAGGTGAAGCAAACTTTTTGGGGGGGAAATCATTTGGCGCGGGGCCTCCCGTGTGAGGTTAAGTGATGGTCAAAGACTCAGACTGAAAATACCTAAAAGCGGCTAACTCAATTTCGATGCGTAAATGAGGATGACATTTATCATAGTTCTAAACTTGAAATCTTTCATAGTCTAATGGAGGATAAACTAAAACTTCAGGAGTATATTTAATTTCTTGGTTTTTTCTTCTTTATTTTTATTTTAAAAATTGACTCGATCGGTTTAAACTTTAAATTGTTGATGCGCGTGTTTAATGCATTTACAACTTTATACGGTGACCTCATTATAAGAAGTATTTTAAAATGAGCTACTTTTAAGCCCTAACATATTTGATGTTATGCTTTACCTTCTTGGATCAACAGATTATGAATAATATGATCTCAATAATAATGAGCTAATTAAACCTCCATAATTATCCATCAAAAATTGTTTTGAGTTGCAAATTTCTGTCTACGATATTGTTAATTAATTAGGCTTCCTCCTTATATACCTTGACTCGAGGATCATTCGATATAAAATGCATGTACAGTATGACTAGCATATCAATAAAACAAGTAAAAATTACTATAAAATAGTCAGGTCCATTATGAATAGTAATCAAATAATGCATCTCTGTCTTTTCTCATGCAACGTCGAATCTTTTACTTAAAAAAATACAAGGCCATCTTATGTGTGACACAGAAAATAAATAAATTATAATAACTATATATATAAATCATGTATGAATTAAATTAAATTAAAAGAGTAAGAAAATATGTAAAAGTCCTTCGTTGACTTGATACAACCAAGAAAGATGTGGACTTGTGCCTCTGTTGACTTTTATTCAACTTTTCAACAGTTGGTTAACCAAAATGTGGGGAAAATGTTACTCTTTTTTTCCATATCCAGCTTCCTGGTTTGCGCCAAACTATTTCTGAAGATAGTAATCTCGATTCCTCAGCACTACTACCAGTAAATCGCGGGATGTGCCTGAATGACCAGGGTTTAAGAATAGAGCAACTGATATCACCTACAAGATCCTACCCAGAAGAGAGCAAATTGCTTCCACCAGGGTTCGAACTCACGCTGCAGGCCTCCAGCTGGATTTTAAGTTCCCCTCTTTTGTCATCCAGCTATGCCCGGGGGACATGTTACTCCTTTTTCTCCCTGATATTTTTGTACACCAAATTAAAGAAAAAGAACCACTAGATAAGTCATTACTCCCTCTGTCCTAATTTATATACATTTTTTATTTTATAATAATTTAATTTTAAATTTTATCTTTTACGACACAAATATTTTTGGCTTATTTTAGACCACAAGATTCAAAAGTCTTCCTTTATTTCTTAAACTATGTACCCAGCTAAACTACATCATATAAATTGGGACGGAGGTAGTAATAAATTTTGATATTTTTCCTTATTTTAATTTCATTTTAATAAACAAGAAATGCTAATGTCTTAGACTATTTTCTTTTTGTAACTGAAGATTTCATTGATTATTAAAGTGAGAATTACAAAACTGTAGCTTTAGCCATCAGAGTCAGCTAACTCATTACATCATATCTCATAGCCTCAGCTAAGAAAACCAAACTACAACTAATCAAAATTTTAGAGACAACATTTTGGCTTTGGGTTGTCAGGAACGTCCCTCACTATACAAGTATAAGCTATTTCTCTAACTATGCTATTACAATCTCTAGTTTTATGCTCAAATATTATATGATTTCTCTCCATCCAAATGGCTTAAGGACACTTTTGCATAAAACAATTTGAAGATCTGAGCCCTCTGTGACTTTCCTTAGCATTTTTGAAACACCATTCTTTGTGAGCTTGCATGTTGATTGAGTGATGAGGCTGCAGTTATAATCAATGCAACAGGATAGTCCACAATTTATCAGCAAAGGAGCACTCAACAAATAAGTGGTTTCTATTTTCATCAGCATTCTGGCATAGTACTCATTTACGATCTGCACTAATTCCCCATTTTCATAGACTATTTCTATTACTTGTTGTAATGGTAAATCATGGTCAAATTTGCAAAGTCATGTAATTTAGTGTAAGAAAAATTAGATAGCCGGATGTATTCTGTTAGCAAGAAAATATCTTCCTAAGAAATGTTTGTCTGAAACATATTTTACCCTTGAATTATTCTTTTAAGTCTTCGATTTGGTATAACGTGTGTGACGCATAGACAAAAGTAGTGGTTAGTGCATGCAAATGATTAATGTAGGACTTTAATTGAGTTTATATGAATTAATTTTAGTATTAGTAGATCAAATAAAAATTTCTGATATCAATATTGGTGATCTGAGAAGGATTGATGATGGATATTGTTTGATGAATTCTGATATAAGTGAGAATTCAAGTTCACAATTACTCATTGTTTGCGTTCCATTTTGAATTGGTTTGAGACTTGAAGTTAATTTGCATTTATGGGATAGATACTTGGCACTCGGAGGTTCGTAATGTTGAAAAAGACGACGATGATGCTGCCGGAACAATGACCTTGTTCTTCAAAGGAGCAAATTTAAACCTTTCCCATAATTGAACGAAAAATTTAACTCACATTTTCAATCCCCTATAAAAAGAATTCATGTATTTGAAAGCTTATGTGGTTAGTCAATATAAACAATCTAGCCCATTCTGATAACAAGAAATGCAGACTTGATCCAAACTATTAACAGACGGCAAGAATAAACTATTCAGTAAAGTTTAAGGTGTGTTAGGAAGGGAAAATTTTAAATTGTTAAAAGTAAGGGGGTGGATTTGGAAATTAACGAAAAGGACAAACTAAGTAAGGGAAAAGTCAAAGGTGTCGTAACTAGGATTCGACGGACAAGTCATAACTCATAAGTCTCGCTGTCTGAGATTACGTAACCAGTTTCGTCTCTTTTTGGTTGGAAGCAAGTGGGGTCCATATAACCCACGTGTGTTTTCTTACATAAATATGGCGGGAAAATCACCATAGAGATTCGGTCTACACCATATACTATAAGGTTGAAACGTGTCACTGTTGAAACTTGTCGTTACCCTCTTTAAAGATTTTAATTATTTAAAAAAATGTGGATCCAATAATACAGGCGGCTGGCTAACTCGTTTCGCTTAGTAGGCGTTTATTCATAAAAATACAAAATTTTACTTTATTTGAAAAAATTTAAGATAAAATTAAAATTGGAGTTGTGTTTGATTATATTTTTTGTAAAGGAGAGAAGAAAGCATTTGAAATTCTGAAGATGGAGTTGAAAAATAGGTTATAAGTTGTTTTTGTGTTTGAAATCCAACTTCTTTAAGTTTTATTTGAGAATTTTATGATCAAATATTATTTTTTAAATAAAGTAAAAAATTATTCTGAAAAAAGGTAAATAATTTTTATGGCGAAACGAGCTTTTTTTTCTTTTTAAACTCGTTTCGTTTTGCTCTGGGCTTTGTATGATTAGCTTTCTATTTTGTTCTTAAAACTAATTGATCAATACATTATTCAAAATTAAGGTTAAGATTTCACAGTTAGTGGAAGATGTTAAGCCTCTCGTTTTGAAATACGTGAATCAAACTATGACCATGCTTAGAGTAAACTACTCTTTTAAACTCTTTTTTTCTTTCCTTTATGTGTGTGACGCTTTTTTTTTTTATTCTGTCTCAAGAAAATTATAATCTTTTTATACTTAGAAATAAATTTAATTTTAAAATTATAATTATAATTTTATCCTTAATGAGATGATTTAATCATATAAATATATAAAGTTGTCTAAAATACTACAAGTTTAAAAAAATCTTACTTTATTAAATTTTGTATCTAATGATCTAATCAACACCTCAATGTAAATTGGAATAGAATACAATTTAATTCGAGATTTATATATGTTTGCAGCAAAGGTCCAAAACTTACATAACCACTAGGGAAGGGATAATGTTCATATGCAAAGTTAACGAACATAACATTCCAAATGTACATTAAAATGGAAAATGCTTTGAACTTGAAACATGTATTTCCCATAAAGTGAAGGCCTTCAACTAACGAGTATGTGTTTTACTTTCTTTTTTCGTTTGTGTTAAAAAATAATCATGTTCTATATTTATTAACTACTCGTTGATTCTAACATCTCACGGCGTGTTTAAAATCATAAATTTTCACTAAAAATAAAGATTTTTTTCACTGGCATTCAACGGAAAATTTGTGCTATAAAACGTGATTTTCCATCCATTCTCACCGAATCAGATCACTAGGAAAACGCATGGTGGAAAACATGTTCTCATTGATACGGTGGAAAATTTCATAATTTTTTCGTATGAAAACATTATTATTTAGGTTTTTCCCACCGACATTCAGTAGAAAATAGTCACTGAACATTTTTCAGTGAAAAATTTAGTAGTGTTTAAAGAACATTTTTTGTATATTACATAATATTTTAACTTAAGTCAATCATATTTAAAAAAAAAAAAACTTCTTAAAAATTCATGTCAAGTTAAATTAAGACAGGTGATGAATATTATTGAGTCCCAAATGCACAAGTCTTGGATTTATTAGTAGTGTTGGACTTTTATGTTTGGTTTAATGACTTAATCTCCGAGCGCTGTGTGTGGGGAGGGGAGGAACGGAAGAATTGTTTGAAATGAATAAATCAAATCAATGCAGTGTCAATTTCAAATCCCATCATGACCTTGTTGGCTTGGCTGCATGCCCGTGTACCCTGGTTGGTACATTTTTGGTTTTCTTTGACAATCGAGGTTACTTTTGAAAACATGAAAAAATGAATTTTTTTCTTCTAGTAACAGTTTAGTTTTTTTTTTTAAAAACATTGTCTTAGTTGATCATTTATATGCAAAAAGTTACAATATTGAACAGTTTAAGTATTAAGATAAGGTGATTGCATAATTTTAACGGATGGTAAATTAAAATATATGTCGCAAATGTGCTCTTTATGTTGTTTTCTATCTCGAGAATGAAATTATTTTCAATCTCGAGTTTTCGATGAGATAATAAATTGTGTCTTGTATATCATATCCCCTGTATATCTATATATAGGGATAATGAAATTATTTTCAATCTTGAGTTTTACATCGGTAAATAAGCTAATAATCGCGTCAAATAGTCTCCAAACACCTTCAATATTGATATTAAAGCTGTTTGAGATATTTCTGACAACACCTGGTATCAGTATCACTCGATCAAAACAAATCACAATTGTACATAATTTGGAAATTTTGAACTAAGCTTTAGTGATCGTTACCTAGTTGTAAATTCAATTAAAACTGACAAATTATGATAAAATATGTCAATAAGTGGAAAGTGATCTATTTTTTTGCCATTTAGTGGGTCGACCGGATAGAGAGTGCCAATTTCCCTTTAATTACTCTAATGATCTTTTAAGGTAATTAAACCCTTTTCATCCTTTCCTCGTGAGATAAAAGATCCCTTTAAGCCAACATTTTCTGTTGATTTCAAAATATTTATAACAATGTTCATATATCGCTTATAAGTTACATTAACATTTAATTATTGTTGAAATATCTTCAAATAATTAATTAGAATATGAAATACATAAGAATAGCATCAAATTCTAAAATAAAAAGTTTTACACAACATCGACAAGTTTTAAAGTAAATTTTCAATACTTGGATAAATTACACTCTGATCAGCCCAAGTGCTTGCATGATCATTACCACAATAATTATAGTTGTTGCCAAGATCAAGAATGACGTTCTGGTTTTCTTCAGCAGCATCACTTGAAATAATTTGACCTTGTAATAAATAATCACCAATATTCTCCTCTAACTTGATTTCTTTACCAAAACTCATTTGGCTGCAACTTCCATCTGATGAAGAACAACTTGCAACTCCAAACATGGGTATATTATCTTTCAATGGTGGGTGACAATGCATGGGATTCATCAAGCTATCTTGATGACTTTTAAAATAATTAGAATACTGATGATTTGTAGCACCCAAATTAGGAAAGTTCATCTTATTGTTGGTGTACAAAATATTTGGCTGGATAGAAGAAATATCTGGGTGTAATAATATGAGTCACTAAGAAGAATCTGGGGCTGTTGGACTTGAAGTGAGGTAGCAGTAGTAGTAGATGGAAAATAGGGTGATTTTCTTTGGTTATATTTAGAAAAATTATTAGGTATTATTAATCCTATGAGTTTTTTCTTGACCTTAGTGTTCCAGTAATTCTTGATTGTTAAATATACAGAATATACACACAATATACATGTGTATATTGTGTATATTGGGCTCTCGGTTTTTATAAAATACCGTGTACATAGGACATAGTTTAGGTAAGGTTTTAGTCTCCTAGTTTAGGTAATGTTGTGGTGTAATTAGTATTGTACACTAACCATAATATTTGTATTACCATAATTGTATAGTTAGTATCCAAGTACAATAAGGTTTTAGGATTAGAATAGGAATAGGATTCTCCTATTATGAAAATATGTAAATGTATATACTATTTCAATCAATGAAAATAATCAAGGAATTATTTATTTCATGATATCAGAAGTCTAGGTGTTAATATCCTCTCCCAAATTCTTCAACTTCTCCGTCGACCTCCCTTGAATTTCCGAGGCCTTTGCTCTCGGTTTTTCGTGCCGACGAGATCCTCCCTCTTCCCAAATTTTTTCTTCACAATCCCTCAATCACATATTGTTCTATCAATATGTCTACATCCCGGAACACGTTTCATCCTGCCCTTACAGTTTCTAACATCAAGAATAACATCCCTCTTGTTCTTGAAATAGAAAACGTTCAATATGCGACGTGGGCCGAACTGTTCAAAATTCACGCACGATCGCATCAAGTCATCCATCACATAATCCCAGTGGCTCCAAAGGATACGGAGGTGCCAAGACGCGATCTTGATTCTAAGTTGTGGACGACTCTTGATGTCATCGTCCTTCAGTGGATATATTCCACCATTTCTACCGATCTTTTGCAAACGATTATTGAACATGACGCTACGGCGCAGGCAACTTGGGATAGACTACGAGATATATTCTAAGATAATCAAAATTCTAGAGCTGTTACACTTGAGCAATATTTCTCCCACGTCAATATGGAAGATTTTCCTAACGTTTCGGCTTATTACAAAAGATTAAAAGAATTGGCCGACCAACTCCGCAACGTTGGCGCGCTGGTTTTGAATGATCGTTTGATCCTTCAAATGGTTTCAGGCCTCTCCGAGGCCTATAGTGGTGTTGGCACGCTTCTTCGTCAAAGCAATCCACTTCCGCAATTTTATCAAGCTCGTTCTATGCTTACACTCGAAGAAACGGGCATGGCTAAAAAGGCGGCTACCGGTACTAGTCCTGTAGGTATGATGACCGAATCCACAGTTCATCATACCGGTCCCAACAACTCGGGCCAAAACCGCAACAAAGGTGGCGGCAAAAAGGGAGGAAATAAGAAAAATAATGCAAGAATCGCGGGGGCAATAATGGCGGCAGCCGGAACATTGGTGGTGGCGGTGGTTCCCCTCGAGGCAGTCATCAGCAGCAAGCAACTTTGGGCCCCACAGTGGGCCCCAATGTAGTGGCAGTGGGCCCCACAATATGGGCCAAACAGTGGCAGCCCAACAGTTCCGCCTCACTGGTAGTGGACTGCCCAGCAAAAGTCCAGGCCCAACATGTAGTGGCCCACTTTTAATTATCCCTCTAGGCCGAGGCAGCAAGCAGGGGTACTTGGACCTCGGCCCCCGCAAGCCCATCACGCAGCGACACCCACGTCTATCGACATCGAAGTCGCAATGCACACGCTTGGTTTAAATCCTTCGTACCCAAATTGGTATATGGACACCGGTGCCACTACCCACATGACATTCGATTCAGGTACGCTCTCGTCTTATTCCAATTTGAGCAACCCTCGCGGCATAATTGTGGTAATGGTAATTCTATTCCAATTCGTGGTTATGGTCATAAAACTTTGTCTCCCTCTCATCCACCTCTTATCTTGAAAAACACCCTACATTGCCCCCCAAATTGATTAAAAACTTAATGTATGTCCATAAATTCACTACTGACAATTCTGTTTCTATTGAATTTGATCCATTTGGTTTCTCTGTGAAGGATTTCAAGACGGGGAGTCCTCTCATGAGGTGTGATAGTTGGGGAGATCTTTATCCTATCACACCCAGTTCCGGTCCATCGAGTCAAGTCTTGCCATCCGCATTTGCAGCCCTTTCTCCTTCCTTGTGGCATGCTCGTTTTGGTAATCCGGGATCATCTATTTTGTCGTCATTAGATAAAAGTAATTTTATTTCATGTAAGGGTACGCGTAGTACTCCAAATTGTCAGTCTTGTTCTTTAGGAAAAGTTGTTAGTTTGCCATTTGTAGACTCAAATTCTCATACTTTAATGCCATTTGATATTATTCATAGCGACTTATGGACATCTTCTGTTCTTAGTTCTTTGGGTCATCGGTATTATGTTCTCTTTTTGGATGATTATTTTAAGTTTTATGGATTTTTCCGATAGCGAAAAAATCTCAAGTTTTTTCCATCTTAAAATTTAGAGCATTCATTATAACTCAATTCGAACGAAAAATAAAAAATATTCAGTGTGATAATGGCAAAGAATATGACAATGGGATGTTTCGGGAATTCCGTGCTAATAATAAGATCAATTTTCATTTTTCTTGTTCACATACGTCTTCACAAAATGGGAAAGCCGAACACAAAATTCGTACCATAAATAACATTATCCGAAATTTATTGATTCATGCTTTCGTACCCCCGTCTTTTTGGCATCATGCTCTACAAATGGCTACATATCTCCTTAATATAATTCTTTCCAAAGGTTTGACATATTCTTCCCCCTTCAAATTTTATATAATAAGACTCATTCGTATTCACATCTTCGGGTCTTTGGGTGTTTGTGTTATCCGTTATTCCCGTCCACCATAATTAACAAACTTCATGTCCGGTCCATTCGTGTGTGTTTTTGGATTTTTCGTCTAATCATCGTGGTTACAAATGCTTTGATTTATCCTCTAATAAAATCATCATTAGTCGCCATGTCATTTTTGATGAATACCAATTTCCGTTTACTAAGGTGAGTAATCCAATGCCTAGTTCATATAATTTTTTGGATGATAGTATATCCCTGTATATTATTCACCATTTTTCAAACATGTCCCGCACCCAAAATTCTCTAGCGGCCCACTGCCCCTGGCCCATTGGTCCGTCACAAGCTACAATTCCCAGTATAGTCTGGGCCAGTTTCAGCAATTGGGCCAGTCCAGCCCAATTCTGGAACTGGTCCAGTTCCGGCGTCGGTTTACCGTGTTGGGCCAGCAGGTCCACTACCTGCTGGCCAGTCCGTCCCAAGCCTAGAAAATTCCCGAATTCCGCCCAATTCTTCCTCGAGTCATAGACCGGTCACTCGTAGTCAACATGATGTTTTTAAACCAAAAAGACATTTTAATTTACATTCTAATGTGCTTAAATCACCCTTACCCCGTAATCCTGTGTCTGCATTAAATGACTAGAATTGAAAAATTGCTATGACCGATGAATATAATGCTCTTATTGATAATAAAACGTGGGAGTTGGTACCCCGTCCATCTGGTATTAATATTATTAGGTCGATGTGAATTTTTGCTCATAAGGACAATTCAGATGGTTCATTTGCCCGAAGTGGGTGATGGTAAGACTGAGCAGGTTGGTGTAAATTGTGGTGAGACGTTTAGTCCGGTGGTCAAGCCGGCTACCATTCACATTGTGCTTAGCTTGGCTCTTTCGAAAGCATGGCATATTCATCAGTTAGATGTAAAAATTTTTCCTACATGATTATCTCAATGAAACAGTCTATATGCATCAGCCTTTGGGATTTAGGGATCCTAAACATCCTCATCATGTTTGTTTGTTGAAGAAGTCCTTATATGAGCTTAAGCAGTCTCCACGGGCCTGGTATACGCGATTTGCCGACTATTGGGTTCACTCACAGCATGTCGGATAATTCCTTATTCATCTACCGTCGTAGTTCGTCCTTGGCCTATATTATGTTATATGTGGATGATATTATTTTGACTGCCTCTTCCGATGCCTTACGTCAGCCTATCATAACAATGCTCAGCTCTGAGTTTGCTATGAAAGACTTGGGGCCCTTGAGTTATTTTTTGGAAATTGTTGTCATTCGTCATGCAGGTGGGTTGTTCTTATCTCAAAGGAAGTATGCAACTGAGATCATTGAGAGGGTTGGGATGTCATCCTGTAAGTCCACTTCCGCTCCAGTTGATACTAAGCCCAAGCTTAGTGTCGCGGCCGATGTACCATACGAGGATCCGACCCGTTATCGCAGTCTTGCAGGGGCCCTTCAGTATCTTACATTCACGAGACCATATATTACGTATGTTGTCCAGAAGGTGTGTATATTATACCCCTCCCATTCCTTCCCAAAATCCCACTTGTGAGATTACACTGAATTTATTTTTAATTTTATTAGTATTATCGTATATTATGGAATCAAAATTCAATTATCACTTGGTTTTGAATGAATGATCATCGGGCTGCTTTTCAGTGATTGACTTAACAATGCACTCTTTTTTTAGAATTGGCATATCCTTTTAACACGCAGCCTTTTTATCAGGATTACATATCATGGGGTTTTGGCCCATATCTTGGCTTGATCTTTTCTTGATCTAATATATCATGGGATGTGAAATTTTGAATCTTTACGCATTCCCTGTTAAAGGTAATAATGTTACACGTACAAATTCTTGAAGTTTGAAACCAAACGATTCCCCTGTATTTTTTATTTAATAACTACTTCATTTTATTATTCTTAACTTAACTTTTTAATAAGTGTGAGCATTGGTAAGATCAAGGTAAAACGGTAAACACACTAGCTTCAAAACGCTATACTTCAGATATTTCAGTGCCAAACACGTGTCAGGGCAAATGGTAATTACTCTTCTCTAATCTTTCAAGGTCCGAGACCCGTAATCTTTTATAATAACAACTTCTACAACGATAGGCATAGAGGTAGAATTATATTATAATATTAAAGGTTCTCTAGGATTTTAATAGGCGCTTTCATTGAAGGAGTTATTTGCCAACTGTTCGTGAATGCGGTAATTATCAATTAGTAGTTATTTGGCTTTCTCCTTTGAAATTATTTTCCTCTTTCATAGCTTAAGTACTTTTGGCTTATAATCTATGTTGTGTGAATTTAAGTTTTTAGATGTAACAATTTTTGTTTTAGTTTTTTTATCTTCTATTTAATGTGAAATTTACTACCTTTTTCTTTTCCCTTGTTTGATTTGTGGTTTACGAGGTAAGGTATAGAAAAGATTTTGGGGGTGATTTTCCCTACCCATTTGACTGAAAATGACATCGAATTTTGTTGAAATCTAAAAAAACGATAGATAGATTAATTTTGTTTTGATTTCTAATGTTTATTGCAGGTAACTCCTCGCCTTTAGCAGAAATTAGCAAGCTTTTAAGAGATACTAATTTCTTCATTGCATAATTTGAAACACGGGTACTCTAGAATTAAGCTCTCTATGCGTTATTTTCTTCTTCTTTCACACTAAGAGCATATTGTTTTCAATAGAAATCTAATTTAACAACAAAATTTAATAAATTAGTGTACAATTCAAGTGATAAGTTCTTAAAAGTTATTTGGCTGTCATAAAATACTACAAATGATATGAAACTAAAGAAGCATGGGGTAATATCTAATGTGCTGCATTTGAATGATCTGTCTTACATATGAAGTTTTCACGTTGCAGTTACATTTCTTTCTACAATCTTTAACTTTTGTACGGTAATTATTGATGACACCTAATATTTACCCTCCAATTATCTTATTTAATTATTCAGAATTTCTGAGTCACATACGGAGTAGAATACACTTTTCACATAGCGAATATAATTTTATAAAATTATTCCGAGAGTATTGTCATTTTTCATTTGACAAAATATCACTTGATATACATGTGGTATATCATATCCTAATTTTACATAATTTGATCACTAATTACGGTTTTTGAATTTTAACCGACAATTATAAATGTGATTGTCTCAAAAGAATTTTCAAAATTATAGGGCTCATGTTCCGCTCCGTCAAATTCGGAAAATTGTTAATTAAATACTATAACGGAATTACATTTCCATCTTAAGTCATGTTTTAGATTTAAAATGACTTTGCATGATTTAAACTTCCTAGATCTGGATTAGTACCAAATTTAGGCTTAAACAAAAGCTTTTGATTTAACTAAGTCAGTTACATATTTATTCGGTTACTTCGTAATTTAAAATGTGATCACATTTGAGGAATGTGACCACAATTAAATAAGACCTTAAAAAGACTTGGGCCGTTTTTATTTTTTCATTTCAATTTAACTGAGCCTTGGCCGAAAAGGCTTACAGCCGAGTCGAGCAAAGCCTTAATGTCGAAAAGGCTCGGTTACTATATTCTCAAACCCTGGTCATTCAGACACATCCCGCAATTTACTGATAGTAATGTTGAGGAACCGGTATTACTCTCTCCACGAATAGTCTAGCTAAGCCAAGAAGATAGATAAAAAAAAAAAAAAAAAGGATCCAAAAGCTTAGACCATTGAACCCTAGTTGTTGATGTCGTCTTCTCCATTGCCATTTTTGGCCATTTCGCAGTGTACACGGTTCGTTGTCCTTCCAAACAGGGCAAGGGAATTAAATGCCTTTGCCCTTGCCCGCCACCACCCCGCAACCCAGGTGAGGTCGTCCTTCTTGTGCTACCCATTCCAAAGTCTTTGGTGTTTCCGGCTTTATAAATCCTTCAGCAGCCCATAATCTGAGGAGCCTCCACACGGGGATCTCAAGATCTTCAGGGCATGTAAAGAAAGCATGCCTTGAAATGATTGTAACTCAATGCTAGTATATCCAAGCATTCCCGAGACTCCTGCGTTACAAATGAAGAATGAATACTTCCTGCAACAGCACTCCATCTACTTAGTGTCGCGCTTACTTTGCATTTCATAACCACAGCACGATTCTCTCTTGCAATAGCTTCCAACTTTCATCCGCAGTCAAGAAACTCATTTGATGAGGAGTTGCTAAGGCGAGCAACTTTCATAATTCGAATAGTCACCATTACTCTGCTTCTGTTCTTCTCACATCATTCCATGCCTTCAAATCTCCAATTACATGCTATTAGAAGGCTCTGACATAACATTAGTGAGTTTTCTATAATGATGCACTTAAATGACCTGAAGCAAATTTAAATGGTTAGTGAGTTAGTTACATTTGTATATACTAATAATATCATGGATGATCACTCAACTTTAATTTTACTGCACTAAACTCATTAATTTTTTTTTTAATACAAAGTCATTTAACTTTACTCATAGAAAGTCATTGAACAATTTGTAATTGAAAAATCACTCATTTTTTTTGTCTAAATATTATAGGAAATGCTTCCTTTGTTTCATCCCAATGACTTTCCGTGAATTTAAGCAAAGTTGAGTTGTTTTCTTGGTTACAAAATAGTTTAGTGAATCTCATGATACTTCTAGAAAATAAAAATGACGAAACTTAAGTAAATGTTGAGTGATTTTCTCATTATAAGAAATATATTAATGAAAGTTGAATATGTTGAGTGATTTTCTCATTATAAGAAATTGTTTAATGATTTGGTGTGATAAAATGAAAGTTGAATGGTTATTTTTAAAATTTTAACCGAAAGGATAAATAAAGAGAATCTGAAATTACAATCGTTACACAAGTAAAAAGACGGAAAAATGTAAAATGTTTTTTTTGAGTCGAGTGTAGCACTCTGTCCTTAAGACAATATTGCCCCGTATGTATCCTTTATACGTCTGGACAATTTGTCTCCCAAGATAAAACAACAATGGAACCCTTGAGCAAAGGAAACTCAAGAGCTACCGTGAAGAATATTGAGTAACGAAATGATGCTTGGAAGTTGTAGGAAGAAAACTATTTCGGTTGTGTATTTTCGTGCACCGTTTTTCTCGCATCCGTTTATGTATTTTCGTGCATATGTCTTCGTCCTCAACAATGGTGTAATGGGGTGTTTATATAGGAGAGGGAGGGGCTGTTTATCTTGCTGAATCGCCTCCATAATAGCCAAATAATGGCAATTATGGAGGTAGTAAAGTCACCAACATAAATGGGAGAAAGACCAATTGTTTTGGCCATTATAGGAGGAGTAATTCAGCCAAAATAAATGGCTGAATTGAGTGCTTGGCATTTGTTTTTGACCGTCGAAATTTCGATTTTCCGGAAACTTCGGGGACCAAAGCGTACATCTTGAAACTTCGGGGACCAAAGCGCACATCTGAAAGAATTCTGGGATCAAACTGTACTTCTGGCAAAGTTTTCTGGCCCAAAAAGATAATATCAGAAGACCCACAGCCCACGACCCACGACCCGTGAACCCGAGAACCCGGAACCGGACGGGACGGGCGGGCGGCGGCGGCGCGTGTGGTCTTTCCTCGAACCGAAGCACATCTAGGTCCTCCCTCCTTTAAACACATGGGATACCCCTTGGGGTCCCAAATCCCAAACCAATTTCGAATCTTATATACACAACAATTCTTTCTTCCTCTACCGATGAGGGAGAATTACAGACATTACCACACTTTCCATGCTTCAAACACCTTACTTCGTGAACCAATATCTCTTTCATTTCTCAATGAAATTTGACGATTCTTGGCCCTACGGTTATCTACGTACTTAGTAGATCATGCATGTGTGAAGAATCGGATTCTCCAACATACGTTACACATGGAAAATACGAACTGCCTTTTTCCTATTTGAATAGTTATAAATTTGATTGAGAATTAGCATTTGTTTTGGAGAACATGTAAGTCATATGTTGATATTTTCTTTTATGAAGAATAATATACAGAAGAAATGTAATTTAGAAGAGAAAAAAGTAAGATTCGATACACAAATTTTATATATTACATAAATGTGGAGTATTATAATTCTTAATCTTTTAGACCAATATAATAATAATAAAAAAAAGACTTTATAATTTCATTTTTCGAAAGGTCTTCCTACCCATTCTTCGGGTAGAAATAACGTTATGGCGACTTTCATTCCTACTTTTGAAATAGCTACAGTAATTTGAAATTTTGGATAATTTCTAGTTTTACAATTAAAGGGACTGAAAGTGGTTATTTGTGAAATTTTCCCAACTAACCAGAGACCATTCAAATTTTGTGCGGATTTCTCTTCAAACACGATGCTCTTTAATTTTTGTAACTCATATCTATGGTCTTTAATTTTTTCACTCCCACGGCTTATTTAATGAAAATATCTAGATATCTCGCTCGACATAAGTTTTGTAATATTTTTATCTTTGAAAACTGAACTTTTACCTCATGCAATACAAATTCTGTAGGAATCAAGTTATGCGGCATAAGTTGTGTATAATTTTTCAAATTATGTAGAGTGTTGAAAGTTTTGTCTTTTTCGGCATTACTTGGATGGAAGCGATGACACTAACTACGTCAAGCAAAAAACTGACCACATGCGTTTTTTAGATTATGTTAAATGTTGAAAGTTTTGACTTATCCAACATAACTTGTGTGATGCTATGATACATATGACGAAACTAAATATTAATTATGTCAATCGAAATCTAAAGTTATGCTGCAAAAATTAAAAACCAACCTCAAAATTGGAACATTTGTGCGACTTTAACAAAATTTTAAAAAATGACTACGCCGTAAATAAAGCTATGCAAATAGGTGGGATGAAATTAAACTGTTGATGTTATTGGACCTAGTAGAAGGAGCAAGCCCATTAAATAATCCCCATTCTACCCTCATCAAACTAATAGAGTACCAATTAGACCATTTAAACCTTCACTTTCACAAACTCTACTCACTTCCTCCATAACCCTTCCCATTTTCCCACTTTCCAGCGCCGCCACCGTCGACGGCAGGTCCATTTTCGTCTTTTCCATGATCTCTTATTAGCATTAAACAAACCCTATTTATTTTGTTTATACTTTCACATATTTTGCCCTAGTCTTGAATTTTTCATATAATACAGTTATGATTATTGCTGATTTACTCACTATGTATCTTTTTTTTGACACTTTTTAACTATTGGGTATTCGGTAAATGACCTAATATTGCTTAGTTTTGCATTAAAGATTTGATTTTTACTATTTTTTAAAAATCCGTTTGCCCTAGTCTTGAATTTTTCATATAACTACCCATAGAGTTTTGTTGTTGCTGATTTATTTGAGACTTTTTAACTAATGGAGGTATTCGAAAAAATGACCTAATATTGCTTTGTTTGCATTGAAGATTTGATTTTTTCCCATATAATTTCGTTTTTAGCTGATTTATTCACTATGTATCTTTTCTATGAGACTTTTTAACTAATGGGTATTCCGTAAATGACCTAATGTTAGCTTTGTTTTGCATTAAAGATTTGATTTTTACTATTTTTTCGTGTTAATGAGAATTTTTTTCTTGCGTTAAAGATTTGAGTTGCATTGTCAAACTCTTTGACATGGTGTTGTAGATCAGTAGTTGGTTAATTTGGTTAGGATTTTGCTTGAATTGTAAAGGGTAATAGATTTTATCTTTTTTAGGGTTTGAATAATTACAATTATTATACCTTCAGGTCCATTTTCGTCTTTTCTGTGATCTTATTAAACAAACCCTATTTAGTTTGTTTATACTTCCACACATTTGCCCTAGTCTTGATTTTTCATATATTAGAGTTATGGTTGTTGCTGATTTATTCACTTTGTATATTTTCGTTGAGACTTTTAACTAATGAGTATTCGAAAAATGACATAATATTGCAATTTGTTTTTTTTCATTTTTTTTAACTTCCTATATGGTTCTGTTTTTGCTTAGTTATTCATTATGTATGTTTTCTGTGAGACTTTTTAACTAATGGGTATTCAGTGAATGACCTAATATTGCTTTGTTTGAATCAAAGATTTGATTTTTATTTTGTTACTTTTTGTGTTAACAAGAATTTCTCCTTTGTGACATGGTGTCGTAGATCAGTAGTTGGTTAGGGTTCACACGTGAATTGAAAGAGGGTAATGGATTTTATCTTGTTTTTAGGGTTTGAATAATTACAATTATTCTTGAACCAACTCTGCAGTTTTCTGATATTACGACTGTTTTGTTATTTTAAACAGTTGTTAAGGTTCAGCTTTTGGGTTTCAGCTTCACATCTCCAATTTCTTTCTAATGGCGGTTAGTTGTATTTTTCTTTTCTTCATTTTTTCTGTTTTAATAATGTTTTGCTTGTGGATTCGATATCTAATTTTGTTTTTCTGTTCTCAGATTGATAGACTCTTCAAAGATGAAGCCACTGAAGAAAAGGGTGAGCGAGCTAGGATGGTAAGTCTTATTTTGTTAGAAGCTATTTTAACAGGTTACCAAATATCGAGCATCATGTGAGAAAGACAAGTTTACATGTTGCATTGCCATGTTATATAAGTGAAATTCTCCTACATATTCTTATACCGGCTTATGACTAGTAGTGGCAAATGGGTTGGTAAGATTGGATATGGGTGGGTCAAAAATGGGTTAAACAAAAACAGATAAAATATTCAAACCACCCAAATTTAACATTGGATGAATAATGGGTTAACCTATCCATATTATCCATGATAAGCAGACTCTTAGAAAGAAAGAACTCATGAAAAATAATATCCATATTTGATCCATTTTTAAAGGGTCAGTTATCCAAACCCATGTTTATTGGGTTGGA
Organism: Anisodus tanguticus; assembly: GCA_034509755.1. NCBI lineage: Eukaryota > Viridiplantae > Streptophyta > Magnoliopsida > Solanales > Solanaceae > Anisodus > Anisodus tanguticus. The sequence goes on along the minus strand of CM067549.1, from coordinate 4,086,843 downwards.
TTGGATGGTTATTTGTTTTGTTTTAACCATTTTGCCAGCCCTACTTATGACTATTATTCTTCGATTTTCTGACCCCATGGAGTGTTTCAAATTTTAGGCCTCATTTATTGGAGCAATGGCAATTGCTGACTTGGTAAAGACGACCTTAGGACCTAAGGGAATGGTAAGCTAAGTTTTCAATTATGTATTTTGCAGGTATTGAGAAGAGTTTTGGATTGTGGTTTTGACAGTATACTACATTTTGTTTCAAAATTTGCAGGATAAAATTCTGCAATCAACAGGCAGGGGACACAGCGTGACAGTTACCAATGATGGTGCAACAATTTTGAAGTCCCTCCATATTGATAATCCAGCTGCCAAGGTGCTTGTGGGTATCCTTGATTGATATCTTTGTGTTCCTTGTTATTTTTCCCAGGAGTGATCATTTTTTTCTGAAGTGACCATTTTTCTTATGGGGCTTTAGATAACCGAATCCTTTGAACTTAGTGTTTAGTAGGTTAAATTGGACATATGGGTAAACAGGTAATAGGGGTTCAGTGGAAGATTACACCACAACTTTCGTCCTCTTTGTTTTTTGGTTAAGTTATAATTAAAAGAAAGGCTAGATATGTGCCACCTATTTAAGACCTTTTACGTCAATGTAAACTTATCACAGGAAAGATCCTCCTGGAGAACAAAATGATGTGATCTTATGCAATGTTATACCTTGACCTTTTTGTAAGATATCTCCAAGGTACAAGATGATGAAGTTGGTGATGGGACAACTTCAGTAGTCGTTTTGGCTGGAGAACTTTTGAGGGAGGCAGAAAAGTTGGTAAATGCAAAAATTCATCCGATGACAATTATAGCAGGTTTGTTCTGATGATCTGATGTCTTAAACATATTTCGTACAGTCACACACTTGTACTGGATAAAAAAGAGGCATATACGTGTATGTATATTATTAAGCCTCTTCCTATGTGCAGAATAGTAGTGTACAAACTGCTTTATCGAATTTGCTTGTGTACCATTACTTCAATGCTTGCTTGCTATTGTCTTTAATTAGGCATCTTTTCTTTTATCTATTGGGACGGGGTGGGGCGGGTCGGGACGATCCCAGGCCCCGTCTCAAGTTCGAGCCCCGACCCCGACAATTTTTTTTTACTTTGGGGGATCGGGCTGGGTTGCGGGACGGGCCGACCCGGCCCACTGGACAGCATTAGGCTCATCTCATGGAGGGAAATGCCAAAATGTAGTTGTCTTGTTAGCCGCCTCGACACATTCCATTCTCTCCCCCGGTATCGTCCCACACAGAAAGAAAGAGGGCATAAATTCCTCTCACTCGGACATTTCCATCCAACAACTGCTAAAATCTTTTTCTATTCTGTTTATCAAGCCAAAACGTAGCAAGATCCTATTTCTTAATAATATGCTAGTTAATGGTTTCTGAGGTACCTTATCTGGTTTCATGCTTAGTGTACCTTTCAATATTTTATTTGCTTCTTTATATCAGGTTTCCGGATGGCATCTGAATGTGCACGCAATGTTCTGGAGCAGAAGGTCGTGGATAACAAGCAGGATGCTGGTATATATTGATTTTCCTTACACCAGTGTACCACTTTCTCTTTAAACTATGCCAAGTTAACTTGTCCTGGATGCTAGTAGCTGATAATCAGAATGTAATGATTCCAAGAGTTATTTATTTATCTTGATTTTCTCATTATGATATGGTCTTTTTTTAATGTTGCAGAAAAGTTTAGATTGGACTTGATGAATATTGCAAGGACTACTTTGAGCTCAAAAATCTTGTCTCAGGACAAGGAGCATTTCGCAAAACTGGCTGTTGATGCGGTTATGAGGTTAAAGGTAAATATTTCATCTGCTTTAGCAGCTTACGAAGAACACATTTTTCTTTTTAATTGTGTGGTCTCAGGTCTATCTGCATTATCCAATCTCTTTTTTTAGAACAAAAAAATCAAGATTTCATTTGCTTTAGCAGCTTACGAAGAACACATTTTTCTTTTTAATTGTGTGGTCTCAGGTCTATCTGCATTAATCCAATCTCTTTTTTTTAGAACAAAAAAAAAAAACAAGAGGTATTAACTGCATGCTCTTTGACTAGGGGTGTCAAAACTGACCCAAAACCATGTATCCTGCCAATCAGCCGAAATTTTAATGGGTTTGGGTAAGCTTGATTTTGATGTTGGGCTTATTTGGGTTATTCTCAAGTTAACCCATCGCCAAATCAGCAACCCAAATGGACCCATGGCGATGTCCAAACTTGACCTATGAAAATGCTCAATCTTGACCAATCTTGACCCGTAGAGTTTCCCTAGGCTTTTACCAAAACCTTCTCTGTGAATCTAGACTTGATTATGCAATGAAAATTTAAGCAAAAAAAATTGACAGTCCAAAGTTTTGATAACGAGTAACTCGTGCCATTGGAAACCTATGAAAACAAGTTTTGTTTGTTTATACAATATGGTGACTTATTTTCATCCTAACCACACTTGAATGAAAAATAGAATAGATACAGAAAGCTAAAAAGAAAAAAAACATGAAAAAAAAAACACCCAGGAGATATGTGGCTAACTTTCACGATTTCATTTTTTGTTTTTTGGTTCTCTGTCTTTTTGAGAATTATAAATTTCAATTCTTTTTTGAGTTTTTGACTGTAACCAAACTTTGTTTTAAAAAATTACAGTCAAAAACTAAAAAAAGAAGTGAACTGTAACAAAACGTAATTTTAAGTGAAACATTAAAAAAAATCATAATTAGAATTTATATGTACATATACGGTGGGAACTCACCCACTTTCTTTTTATTTTTATTTAAGCATTACTGGTTTATAGAACAAAATTTAAAAAGACTAATAGAAGATGTTTATCTATCTATTAAATAAAAGATATATTAGCTAGAGGTAAGGTCGGTTTACAAATCTACCCTCCCCAGACCCCACTTTGTGGGATTTTACTGGGTATGTTGTATTAGCTAGGATAAATTTGTCAAATTAAATCTTCTTCAACTATTGAGAATAAGATACAGAGAAACAAAAATATATAATAGTATTTCGCCAATGATAATAATTACAATAATCAATATGGTAACATTCGATAATGAAAGATGCTTCCATGTGACCAGGAGGTCATGGGTTCAAGCCGTGGAAACAGCCTCTTGCAGAAATGTGAGTTAAGGCTGCGTACAATAGACCCTTGTGGTCCGGCCCTTCTCCGTACCCCGTGCATAGAGGTAGCTTAGTGCACCGGGCTGCCTTTTTTTTTATTTATAGACAAAAAATCTTAATGTAAAGTTAAATTTTAGGGATTAAGAGTGAGCATTTTCATAGGTCAAGGCTGGACATCATCATAGGTTCATTTGGGTTGCTGATTTCTGATGTGTTAACTTGGCATAACCCAAATCAACTCATCATCAAAATCACTCTAGTCAAAATCCATTAAAGCTTGAGTGGGTTACATGGGGTTGAGTTTGTTTTGCCACCCCTATGTATAAGCAGGGGCGGATTTAAGAGGTGGGGAGGGTGTTCCGAACACCCTCGGCAAAAAATCATATTGTATATAAGGTAGAATTTTTTGTGTTTATGTACGTATATTAACTTTTGAATACTCTGAATAAATGCAAAAAGTTAGAAGTTAGATCAAGTGGTCCAGGGTGTTCAAAATCGTCTCCAGCATCCTAGGTTCCATTCTCAGGGACAACATTATTTTTTATGTTTAGCTTTTGTTGTTTTTTTCAAACACCCCCCCGGGTGTGAGAATCCTGGATCCGCCACTGCGTATAAGGCAATTACAAGTAAATTTATATGATAAACATTAATCGGAAATTGTAAGTAATCTATTATCACAATTAAAATCACTGGTAGTTTAAACAAAAAATTTACACTTTAGTGTATGTAACCTGAAACATTGTGTTTTTAATGCCTGTGAGACACAATATTGTGTGAAGTGACTTAGATTCTCGTTGAAGCCTATGCAGCAAAATCTCATGATACACGGACAGGGGGGGGGGGGGACTATTTGTGACTAAAATAAAAAAAGAAAAACATCTGGAAGTACTTTCCTTGGTCAGACACTGTATTTTTCTAAAAAGGGGTTTGCGATTTGATTTCGCCGAAATTAGGACTTTTCGCTTTCTTTCAGTGAGTGGATTCATCATCACCTTCTGTTTTATATTATCTAATAATGTGAAAAATTAACATGAAAGATGTATCTGTGACTTATCTATTGGTAAACTGATGTGTTTTTTCCCATTAACTCTTTCACATCCCTTTCCAGTTGTTAGTTTTATTCATTTATCGTGTTCTCAATCTTTTTCTAAATTGATTGTAATAACAGGGAAGCACCAATCTTGAGGCAATCCAGATAATTAAGAAACCTGGAGGTTCTTTGAAGGATTCATTTTTAGATGAAGGGTGGGTAAATAAACTCAAGAATTCTTCTGGTTTGAACTATTTACTACTACATGTATTGTTGTCGCATGTATAGCTCTTCTTTTGGCTAATTATTTGTTCTTCATTCTCAAACATGGTAAGCCATACTTGTTTTAGAATAAACTTTTGGTGTTATATACGAGTAATAAGTTTGTCCTGTTACCGCAGTCCACCTCAATGGAACATATGTTTCTGCAGCTCCTTTTTCTCGTTGAAAGACAAAGCTTATGTATCTAGGACAAGCTTTTGGTTACATATTCTCTTTTGAAGTGGTAAAGTTTCTTTTATGTAGGTTTATTTTGGACAAAAAGATTGGGGTTGGCCAACCAAAACGCATAGAAAATGCTAAAATTTTGGTGGCAAATACTGCTATGGATACAGATAAAGTGAAGATATATGGTGCACGTGTTCGAGTTGACTCAATGGCCAAGGTTGCTGACCTAGAAGCAGCTGAAAAGGAAAAAATGAGAGAGAAGGTGCAAAAGATCATTAGTCATGGAATAAATTGCTTTGTTAACCGACAGCTGATCTACAATTTCCCAGAGGAACTATTTGCTGATGCAGGGATACTTGCAATAGAGCATGCTGACTTTGATGGTATTGAGCGGTTGGGTTTAGTTACCGGAGGAGAAATTGCGTCAACCTTTGATAATCCAGAGTCTGTCAAACTTGGCCATTGTAAACTTATCGAGGAGATTATGATTGGTGAAGATAAGCTGATCCACTTCTCTGGGGTTGAAATGGGTCAGGCATGTACAATTGTTCTGAGAGGTGCAAGGTGCGTTCGTGTTATATTGTCTGCCTTTTATTGTTATTTCCCTTCTGTTTCCTTTGTTGGCATGGGAGGCTTAGGAGGAGGGTCATTGTTGTTGTCTGCATGGTAGCATAATAGATGGTAAATGACCCCTCCCCCCTCTTTTGTTTTCCTTTTTTTGGGTCATTGTTGTTGTCTGCATAGTTTTGTTGAGATGGTAAACAACCACTTATCTTTGGTGCTGTATTTACTGGTCATTTTTCACTGAAAACATTTTATTTCTTTCACTTCAAGCTTGTTATGCATAACTAAGATATCCCTTGCATGAATATTAAACCAAGCCATTGTAGACTCCTAATTTTTACCCTCCCCCCTCTTTTGTTTTCCTTTTTGGGCTTTAACTGTGATGTGTTTCCTTGTTAACATCTCCCTTTATTCTTATTTCCAGCCCTCATGTACTGGATGAAGCTGAAAGATCTCTGCACGATGCATTGTGTGTGCTGTCTCAGACAGTAAATGACAGCAGGGTTCTACTTGGAGGTGGATGGCCTGAGATGGTGATGGCTAAGGCAGTTGATGAACTAGCTAAGAAGACTCCAGGTAAAAGATCTCATGCAATTGAGGCCTTTACCCGTGCACTTTTGGCAATTCCAACCACCATTGCCGACAATGCCGGGTTAGACAGTGCTGAGTTGATTGCTCAGCTTCGTGCTGAACACCACAAGGAGGAAAGCAATGCAGGAATCGATGTCATCTCTGGATCTGTGAGTAACTGATTTATGATTTTTGTAATTAAGCTAATTGTCACGCTATGAGTTACTCAAAACTGTTCTGAGTTTGTTGTCTTTGCTTGAGTTTGCCGTTAATTTCTGCATTAAAATAAATGCAACAATGTAAAGATAAAAGCTAAAACTGATGCAATATCCTAAAGTGCATACGTGATCATGTTAATACTTTCAAATGAGATGTCCTACATCTTTACGAAGCACATATTTCCCGGTATGGTCAGTTTTCTGTTTCTCAAAAGCAAAGATTAATAAATGCACACATGCATCTACACCCAACTCAATGTTTTTGCTCTCTCTCTCTCTCTCTCTCTCTCTCTCTCTCTCTCTTGTGGATAAATTAATTGTTTTCCTATCTCTTGCACACATGTTCCTTTGTTTTACTAGTTTGACTATAGTTTTAACGTTGACACGTTTAATAGTAAACCAGCACAGTTATTTCTGGCCTTACTCTGATCTCATTTTTTCATCCCTAAACTATAGAAATAAGAAGTGATAAGTCAGTTAATTGACATCGACTGAAATGGAAGAGATAAACTGTCCTCTTCTGACTCAGGAAGTGACTTTATTCCTTTTGTTTTTGTTCTTTATCTTGTTTCTGTTGTTCCATAACACTATTAAATCTCCGTAATCATGTGCAAACGACCAACTCCTACTTGCTTACTGAGAGTAGTACTTGTCTAGATTTACTTATCCAACTGGGCATCTTTTTGATAGGTTGGAGATATGTCAGAGCTAGGAATATCCGAGTCATTCAAAGTCAAACAGGCAGTATTGCTCTCTGCCACTGAGGCTGCTGAGATGATCCTAAGGGTTGACGAAATCATCACTTGCGCCCCACGGAGGAGGGAGGGAATGTAAAAACAATAGTGGTCGTGGTTAAGCTGTTGAGATGACTCGTAGTCTATTATGGTTTGAGAACTTGAGATGGTAGGTGTGACAGTCCTAAACGAGAATGAATGATAGATTGCTATTGGAACCATGCTAAAATGCACTGTGCGTAGTTTCTTGTTTTTTTTTGGAGGAAATATTTTGGTTTGTTTCATCATGTAAGTTTTAAGAAAATGCATGTTTCTAGAATTTGAGTTCAGCTTATTGATATCTAACTTAGGTGCAAACATTTGTTCAATAGGCAGTTTTCACGGATAGTTGATTTACATTAATGTTTTGAGTGGCGGGCACGAGGAATGCATTATACTTTTTCAAAATGTTTTTTATTACATGGGGGTATGAGAAGGATAAATGAGGAGGGGATTACAAATTCAAATTCTCACCAAGGTGAAAGTTTAGTTAGCCAATCAATTGAGCTACTAGATCCGAGTAATGCAATATAAGTACTAAATCCCTACGAATGCAATATAAGTATCTCCTTTTGCACCAAAAAAAGAAAAGAGTTTTTGAAACCATGCTTGTGACCAAACTTGTATGTCCAATTAATATATATATATATATATATATTAATCCTTACTTAGATAATTTGATAAACTTAAATATAAAGTAATAAAAGCCTTAACATCCTAAAATTCTTTAATGTAAGAGTTTCTGCCACATAGATTGATTTTTAAACTATACTTGAAATTTCGATATCACACTCAAACTATCAAGGTGACCTATTACAACCCCGACAATCTTAAAAGTGAATTTATTTACCTTATATACACATATAATCAGTTGCACAGAGAGAGTTGTTACACACTTGCCCGCCACGTCAACGCCACGTCAGAAATCTTTAAATTTTATTTTTTATATTCTTTTCCTTATTCATTTGATTTTTTTATTAATTATATTTATGCTAATTAATCTCTAATTAACCATTAAAATCTTTCAATAATTATATCTTCTTCATCACTAAACCATCCCACCAACCCATCTCACCGGAAAAACCATTTCTGCCACCATCACCGCCATCAATTTCACCACCACCATTTCACCAATGTACCACCACCGTTTCGAATACAGTACCATAAAAAATCACAGTATTAAAGAGAACTATTTTTTTTTCATTGACATCAATCTTCAATTCAGGACCAAAAAACTTCAAGCTATATCGCTTGTTTTACTCTTCGCTATGCTAGCTTTTCCGTTGTGCTTAAAGAAAAAAAGAACTTTCTGTCAGTTGGAAAATGAAACACTTGTGTCAATGTGATTGACTAATAATGTTCTGAAAATCTACTAAAATTACCATAACATATTAACATCCCATTTTAGACAACTTGCATTTGGGATCTTTTGCTTTTGAAATACTACCTGCCCGCAAGCCGGAGGAGGAGGAGGAGGAGCAGTGCAATCAAATCAAATTGCATAGGTAATTGATCTGTATTTACATACAATTAGGCCTGATTCCTTAAAATCCTTTTTATCTGAATTCCTTCAAAATTATGGTAATTTCAAATGGAGGTGGGGTGGGGTGAAACGTGGAGGAGAAGAGGGGTGGGGTGGAGGTGGAGAAGAGGGGGCGGTGAAATTAATTTTTTATTAAAATTAAAATTTATTTTTATTTTTGACCTCACTCTCCTATTATTTAATCATAATTTGTTTTGTTCCACCTCAGCTCATAAGGTGGTATTAAATTCACTTTTAGATTGTCATGGGTGTAATAGGTCATCTTAATAATTGGAATGTGATATCGATATTTGAGGTATAGTTTAAGGGTTAGATTCTTTTGCCAAATATGAATTAAATACATAAATGACATATGTAAATAATATAGATTACTCAAACATATGTATTTGTTTTCACTCAACGCTAGGCAATTTTATTCTTTTCAATCATGAAAACTGAACTTAAAAATTAGGATAGGCCAAACGAATTTGTTATATGGTAATGGAACATTTTTAAAAATCGGAAACTGAAAATTTCAAAACCGTAACATGTTGTACCATAAACACCCCTAAAATAAAATCCTACACTTGCGTACTATATTACTTTAATAATAGAGGACACAACTACAATATTGTTAAGAACATAAATTTAAGAACGTTTTTATTCAACTTCGGGTAGCCTTTGATCCCTTATTTTCTTTTGGTGCACCCATAGAGCTCCCAATTATATAGAAGATTGGGTGAAGTTCTAGATTCTTTATACCCCTTGGACACGGCTAGATAGATTTTGGTCATGTTTATAAAATGAAAATACATTTACTTTATAAAAAACAAAAAAGAACGTTTTCTGTTTCTTTGTTTTCGAGTTTTGCATACAATCTTGTTTGGTGCTAGAGACTTTTCTTACCATTCCTCTCAACATACATGGAATGGGTGATCAGCCTTCATTAGCTGAAGCATGATCTGTCATGTTAAATGGTAAAAACATCAACATCTAAACTTAACATCAAAGTCACAAGATTGAGAAATCATCTTTCTTGACACATCTTCAAAAGGCCAAACAAGTTCGAAAAACAGGTCTAACATGCTAGTAATTTGAATCTAGTGCAGTTACACCTCCTTGCTGCAACTGGTAACCTACCAATAAGCTTACATGTCCAACTTCGTAGAAGCATGATACTTGCTTTTTTCGATCCATTTTTTACTTGAACTTGGACCATAAGAGGCGCTTCAAAGACTAGTAATTCTGGTGAAATACAATCTTGCCTCAATGTCCTTCACTTGTACCACATCATGCAAAAATGTAAGGACATAATTTGAGAGATGGCTCTACTTCTATGGCATTGGAGAAGGCATTACTTAAGTTTGGGGACTAAACTGTAGATATTACAAGTTGTAGATGAAATGTGTATTTAATGAAAGTAATTAGTTAGGCGGTTAGTTTGTTATTTCTGTTAGCTGTCATTATCAGTGTATATAGAGATACTGCATTGCTGTACAAAGTTTAAGGAATTCAATTTTAAATTTCCCAAAATATCTTCTATGTTCTTGGCTTCCTTTCCTCTCTTCTATATGAACTTCAATCTCATTTCCACGGAGTTTATTAACATGGTATCAGAGCATTATGATCACTAAGTGTGATAAATCGATACAATCGATCCTAATTGCTGAGATACAGTGAAGATTTAGTTGACTGAAAGCTCAAATAATTATGGCAATTGTCGATAATGAATTGCCGGAGAAGCTAGATCATAATTATCCATTATTTCTAAATTCAATGGATAATTCAGGTGCGGTGTTGATTTCAATGCAATTGATAGGAGCTGAAAACTAATCGGTTTGGAGTCGAGTGATGCGAATTGCGATTCTAGGGAGAGATGCAATGTGATAGTATTGTCGTGGATAATGAATTGTGTTTCGAAGGAATTTTTATTCGACCGATGCAGCTACTGTGTGGAGTGATTTGCGTGAACGATTTGACAAAATCGATGGATCTAGGGTATTTCAGCTTCACAAAGAAATTACAACAATTAATCAAGGTACTAGCTCAATTTATGGCTATTTATCTAGACTTAGAACACTTTGGGTAGAATTTGATAGTATTGCACCAGTTCCTGGTTGTGAGTGATAAATCGAGGGATTTTGTAGTGTTTATGTGTAATCTGAAGCTACTCCAATTTCTAATGGGGCTAAATAAGTCGTATGAACAAGCTAGGGCACATATATTGATGATGGTGCCCCTTCCCACTATAAACAAAGCCTATTCAATGTTAATTGAACGAGAAAGTCAAAGATACATGACTCAAAACACAATTGCTTCTAGTGGATCGATCACACACTAATGCATTGCTAGCCAGTAGAAATGTGATGACCAATTCAATGAACATGTCAAAGCCTAAAAAAAGTTTCAACAACTATAACAACCTATTTTGTGATTATTGCAAAATGAAAGGTCACACTAAGGAAGTATGTTACAAGCTGGTAGTGTTAAGAGTCCCACATCGGATATGGAATGGAAACATAAACTCCTTATATGGACTTGGACAATCCTCACCCTACAAGCTGGCTTTTGAGGTTGAGTTAGGCACAAGATCCATTCTTTACATGGTATCAGAGCCAGACTCATTCTAAGTCAAAGAAGAAAAGAAACTACCCATCACATGGTGCTCACAATGTGGTGGCTGATGATAACAACTATAGCACAGGACAAGGTTATTGTGAGTATGTTGATGATGGATTTCATAGTTATGATAGAGGAGGACTATCTAACTATGAGAGGTCTGGTTATGAGAGGGGTAGTCCTTCTAACTATGAGAGAGGTGGAACTTCTAATTCACAAAGGTTGGCAATGATGGGACTCTCTAGAGAACAATATCAACAAGTCCTGCAACTGCTTGGCAAGACATCTGTACAAGGGAATGGAGAAGCATCAGTTAATGCAGTCACCACCAACAGAACCAGTTCCATCACTAATCCCTCTACATCTGGTCATGGTAACAACTCTGCAGGTATTATTACTGCTCTCTCAATAGATGATAGAAGAGATGAGTGGATCCTAGACTCAGGAGCTACAAATCATATGACCCCTAATGCTGAAATGCTTACTGATAAACAACCATTACCATCATCTAAACAAAAGAACGTTCATTTACCAAATGGCGATACCACCACAGTCACACATATTAGATCATACTATATGAATGACCATGATATGTTGAAGGATGTTTTGTTCATCCCAGTTTTCAGATATAATCTCTTGTAAGTGTCTAAACTAACTAGAGAGTTACAGTGTTCAACAAACTTTTTTCTGATTTCTTCATTTTACAGGACCTCTACAGTGGTCAGGTGAAGGGGATTGGTGAAGAGTCTAAGGGCCTCTACCTCTTACCTGCTCATCATCTCAGTAGAGGAATTTCTAATCAAATACAGTCTTTAGCAGCTTAAAATAAACACTCTTCTGTTGATATTCAGGTCACTCTTGGGCACAAGAGACTTGAACATACATCCTCAAGAGTGTTGTCTTACCTGCTGCCAGTTTCATCAACCTTTTGTAGTCAAGAAATTCATAAATGTATCGTCTGTCCTTTAGCTAAATAGCATAGGCTACCATTTCCTAATAGTGAGTCTAGATCAAGCAGTCCATTTCACTTACTTCACACAGATGTTTGGGTCCCTTCAAAACACCTACATATGATGGTAACAGATTCTTTGTAACTGTTGTGGATGATTGTACTAGGATGCTTTGGATTTTCTTAATAAAACTGAAGAGTGATGTCATTGTGATATTGAAGAATTTCTTTACTTTGGTTCAAAACCAATTTGGTACCTCTGTTAAGACTATTATGACTGACAATGGTACAGAGTTTGTAAATGCTGAGTGTACTAGTTTATTCACAACTCTAGGGATTATACATCAAAGAACTTGCACTTACATCCCTCAGCAAAATGGCATTGTTGAGAGGAAACATAAACATATCCTTGAGGTGGCAAGAGCTTTAAAATTTTAGGGTCACTGTATTCTTGTTGCAGTGTATCTCATTAACAGATTACCTTCCCTTGTCACACATTGCAAGCCACCCTATGAGCTTTTCCATAACAAGAAGCCTTTAATACAACACCTAAAAGTTGTTGGATGCTTATGCTATGCCAAGAACATGCATATTGAGAACAAATTTGAGCCCATAAGTTGTCCAGTTGTGCACATGGGATATAGTGAACACACCAAAGGCTATATCCTATACAATCTCTCTGAGAAACAGTTCTTTATTAGTAGGGATGTCATATTCAATGAGGATGTCTTTCCATTCTCATTTCCTTCTAGTATTAACTGGAGGATGTTTCCCCCTCCTGATATTAGTATTGATCCAGTGGCGACCTAGAGTTCCTTCTTCTGATTTAGAGATTGATAATTTTCCTCTTGATATGGATCATATTGAGGAGAACAATGCTCCTGCTATTATTGATGATGGTGTTCCTACTGTTCCTCCAGTTTCTGTTATTATTGAAGGTCATGACCCAATTGTTTGCCCCAATACAACCTATACCAGCTCCTATTGCACCTATTGCTGATATAAATCAAAGGACTTCTAGTAGGGCTAGAAAGGTCCCTATATAAATGAAGGATTATGTAGCAAATGTTCATGAGCATCCTACATACTCTATTGTCAATTTCTTATCCTATTAGTCTATCAAGCCTATCTATCAGCATTTAGTGCAGAGATAGAACCAACATCCTTTATAGAAGCCTGTCAAGATCCTAGATGGGTAGAGGCTATGCAAACTGAAATCTCTGCTTTGAAGCCAATAACACTTGGCAAGTAGTATCACTTCCTCTTGGCAAGTCTGTTATTGGCTGCAAATGGGTTTTTAAAATCAAATATCAAGCTAATGGGGAGGTGGAGAGATTTAAAGCTAGGCTAGTTGCAAAGGGGTTCAATCAAAGAGAAGGCTTGGATTATCAGGACACATTCTCTCCAGTTGTCAAGATGGTGACTGTTAGGTCAGTTTTGGCACTTGCTGCAGCAGAGAATTGGCATGTACATCAAATGGATGTGTACAATGTCTTTCTTCAAGGTGATCTATTTGATGAAGTCTATATGTCTTTGCCTTGGGGGTTCCACTGTCCTAAAGGATTTGATGTGCAGGGGGAGAAGCCAGTATGTAGGCTCATCAAATCTCTTTATGGGCTAAAACAGGCCCTAAGACAACGGAATGTGAAATTAACTGAAGCATTGTTAAACATGGGATTTGTCCAAAGTCATCTGGACTACTCATTGTTTACTAAGAAGTCTGGATCACAGTTGGTGATTATACTGGTGTATGTTGATGATCTTATGGTCATTGGGAATTATTTGAATCTAATCAGAGACAAAACAAGTGTTACACAAGACATTCAAGATCAAAGATCTAGGTGAGCTCAAATATTTCTTAGGTATTGAGTTCGCTAGGTCTAGTAAAGGGATTGTTATGCATAAGAGGAAGTACACCTTGGAAATTATTTCTGAAGCTGGTCTAAGTGCAGCTAAGCCAGCTTCAACCCCTCTAGATCCTAATGTGAAGCTTACCACCAAAGAGTATGATGATGCAGTGAAGGAATGTGATGATTCAGGTAAAACAAAAGTTGATGATCCATTACTTGAGGATGCAGGAAGGTATAGAAGGCTGATAGGAAAGCTCTTGTACCTAACTGTGACAAGACCAGATATAGCATTTGCCATGCAGACCTTGAGTCAATTTTTACATCAACCAAAGCAGTCTCATCTTGATGCAGCACTCAAAGTTGTAAGATATGTTAAAGGACAAGTGGGATTAGGAGTTCTTCTATCCAACAAAAGATCCAGAAACATTGAAGTGTTTTGTGATTTTGACTGGGCAGCATGCAGAACTCTAGGAGATCTGTTACAGGATTCTTGGTGAAATTTGGTGATTCACTAATCTCGTGGAAGTCAAAGAAACAAGGAACTGTGTCAAGAAGCTCAGCAGAAGCTGAGTATAGAAGCATGACAAGTTTAGTAGCTGAAGTTGTTTGGATACTAGGACTGTTTAAAGAGCTGAAGGCTAATATTGCAACACCTGTTGTAATTCATTGTGATAGTAAATCAGCAATTCAAATTGCTGCAAATTCAGTGTTCCATGAGAGAACAAAGCACATAGAACTTGACTATCACTTCATTAGAGAGAAGATTCAGCAAGGTTTGATTGAGACAAGATACATGCACACTAAAGAACAAGAGGCAGACATATTGACTAAAGGGCTTTTCAGAACACAACATGAGTACTTACTTTCCAAGTTGAGAGTGCTCAATCTGTTTGCACCCTCCAACTTGAGGGGGAGTATTGAAGAAGGCATTACTTAAGTTTGGGGACTAAACTGCAGATATTACAAGTTGTAGATGAAATGTGTATTTAATGAAAGTAATTAGTTAGGCGGTTAGTTTGTTATTTCTGTTAGCTGTCATTATCAGTGTATATAGAGACACTGCATTGCTGTACAGAGTTTAAGGAATTCAGTTTCAAATTTCCCAAAATATCTTCTCTGTTCTTGGCTCCCTTTCCTCTCTTCTCTACGAACTTCAATCTCATTTCCATGGAGTTTATTAACAGTTGGCAGCGGTAATGCCATTTTAGGAGCTGCCAAACAAATAGCTTTGACGTCTAGCAAGAGAAAAGATGCAATAGATACTTGGAAAAAGTTTCTAAAATCATGGAAAATATTCGTCAATCATTTTCCTGAATCTGATCAAATTAGCACGTTGGAGTCGTGTTATAGAAAATATCTTCATTTTTCCTTACAGCAAAAATGACGGAGGAAAGAAGAATTGGATCAGTCCATGGATGCATGGACAAAGATCAGTACGATTTCTTTTCTTTTTTAGGTTTGGCTGAAGTTTTCACACTCTTGCAGATTCGGAGAAGTATTGATTCTAAGATGGTTAATTTGCAGGATATGCACGCACGAAAAAATAAAAAGAACAATGCAAACCCGAAAACTTGTGCACTAATAAAAACAGAATCAGCTAACCACTATAATTTATGTTATCTTGACATCACGAAGAAGCCTAGCAGCCATTGCACCACATCTTCTAGCTTCCCAATCACTAAGCTTTTTGTCTACCACGTTATTGTCTACCTTGCCGTCGTTGTCAGTCGCATCAGCTTGATTAAACCCACATTTACTTTCATCTTCATCTGATCCGCGCTTAGTTTCTGTTTCCCCAACCTCTTCCGTCTGCTGCTGAGCCATCTGTTTAACAATTTCCGAGGTATTTCCTTGTGACTTAAAGCCCATTATGTATAACTGGATGCTTGGATGTTGGTAAGTACTATCCATCTGCATAAAAGAAAAGAGATGTCCAAACATCTTAATTGATCTACAACCATAAATTCTGGACAAAAAAGACTGGAGACGGAAAAAATTAGCTCCACAGTTGGAGAAGTCGGGACCAAGAATTTAAAACGTGGCTAGACATGCATGGTCGATCTGATTATTTATTTGGAAGCCCTTTCTACACAAAATCAACTAAACCATTTGCAAATGCAGAGTTTACTGCGACTATCTCAAGAAAAAATTACCATAATTAAGTTCCACAATATACACATAACTGATGATGACAGGAGAATATATGGCCTAGTTGACGGCGCATGGAAGTTACCTTTGCTTTTGAAACAGTTTTGACCTCAAAATTTCTCTTCCACATCTCAAGCATCTTTTCATGGACAGTCGTCGATCGGATTTCATGACCCAACTATAAATGAAAAGATCATTAATAATAACAAAAAGAGTTCTGTATACAGAGAATAAATTTAGTAAGTTCTATAACTCTAGAGGATACAACACCAAAATTGTCGTCTTTGGTCCAGACAGTGCAATCATTGTCTGCAAAAGTGGTTCCAAAAGATGCTCTGCATAAACCTAGTAACGATAGGTAATTATTAGTGCAAATAAACTACAATAGAGAAATAAGACAAGCTATTTCCTAGTAACTTTAGTTGACAGCCCAAGGGAAATGCTGACGCAAATTTTAGATTGTAGATAGACGCTTAACTATTCTTTGTTTCCTGCATTTCAATCAAATAGTGGGGATTGCAATATTGTTTTTTTTTTTTTGAAAAGGTGGGGATTGGAATATTGCTTAAAGGAACCAACCTTGGAAAAGGAGACACAATGGCAATCATTAGGAATTCACATGTTTCGGAGCACTACGTCACTTAGAGAGAAAAAAGACCTAAGATGATTTCTGGAAACGATTCTGATAACAGCTTCTGAACAAATTTATATTTCATAAAACATAACCGGTGTGCTGAAGAAACCAACGGCTGATGGAAAATGAGAAAAGGTGCACTATGCCCTACGGGAAATCATCATGGATACAGGTTCCTTAATTTTTTTTACCAACACTGTGATGTATAAACGATCATTGGTTCCAAAAAACTGTATGTCGCACTTCTCTTAGCAGAACAAAAATATTTCTTCTCAGTTCTCCGTGCAAAGCAAAGGCCTGGAGAAGAGCAAGTAAAATTCCACTACCCTATCGATGATAAAACTTACAACATCAGTCCCAATGATATAGTCGAATGGAGGGCCAACAGCCTTTATATGAGTTTCATTACCCCAGTCCAATTCTGCAGCCTGTATGGAACCAAATGAATCTACAAGGAATAGAGCTTTCAGTCAGATCATAGTAAACACAACCACATCCTCTCAAAATTAAATGCCAGATGCAGCTTTCTGTTTAATAGAAAGAAACACCAATAAGTTAGGGGTGTCAAATGGACGGGTTAGGAGATTCCCAAAATTGAGCGGGTTGGACGGGTTAGGTTTTCATGGGCTAATTTTGCCACCCCTACACTAAGTTAACAGGAAAGGTTAGGTTTAGAAGATATCAACAGAACAAAATCCAGTTTGCATGCAAAAGAATGACAAATGATAAAGAATACAGTACAAAAGCTAAAAAGATCCAAATGGTACATTAATTTGAAACCTGGATCTGAGATTGTCTGCATTATCCTGGAAGTATTACGCTCCACGTTTCTCATTAGCAATGGCAAAACCTCAGTTTGGTCAGTTGAAACTACATCACATCCAAGCAATGCCATGCCTGTGGAGATTTGTTCCATCTCAGACAAAGAACCATATAAAAGAATTGAGTCTAATAAAGTAAAGGCAGCCTACCAAATCCTGCTACGCCACAACCTGCCCCAAGTTCTATCACACGCTTTCCTCTCAATTTAGTTGGAGAAAACCTCCCCTTTCGACAATTTCTTTCCTATAAATTTAAATCAAAATTTTCCAGCTCATAAAGGAGTAGGAGTGCTCAATAAAGCAAATACATGTACATGTAGATATATAAGCTTGAATAACTGGAAAAAAAAAAGACTCAATATTTAAAGCCAATGATCTCGGTATTCCAGCCTCAACTCAGAAAAGGAAAAGGAAAAGAAAAACGAAAAAGACAATTAAAAAATCACAGTCAGGTTTAAGAAAAAGGGAAAGAGAAGGAATACAGTATGGTAGCAAACTGTGTAAAAGAGGTTAGGAACTCATATTATTCATGGACAAACAAACTATTCATGTCTTACAGTAAAAGAGAAACTCATTATTTTTATGCGTAGCAGATCAAAAAATAGCAGCGTTAAAGAAATTGAAGTTGAAGCATACCAGAGGGTATTTTAAACCTTACCAGAAATTTAACTAAAACCATAGATGCATCCCAAACAGTAGTGCCTAAATGCTTCGAATTAGGATCCTGTATAAATAAAGCAAAAAAGAAAGGCCAACAATTCAAGATACAGTATTGGAAAGAAGGTGGAGCCTGACCTTCAAATAGAGGCTAAGAAGGTAGTAAAGACAAATATTTTCACAAGAAATAGCAAGTTAAGAAAACTTATATCCACACACTGTTTCGTAAAACCAAAACTCTTCTAGATTGTCCAAGTTATCGAGAAATGCCTTTAGGAACTGAAGAAATGTTTATAAGTTTCACTTTCAGTGAAAGCTAACTGCTTTCTTTCTAGTCTATGGATGTCCACTGCATAATTTTCATTTCTTTCTTATGTTCATTGCATAGTTTTCATTCTTCAAGTCAAATAAAATGAAAATCATGATTTCATTTTCTTTATCTATCAAGAAAACATGCTATTCATTTAGTACCTCAGCAGAGATACCAAATTTGAATGGCATGAAAATACGGAAATCCCTGTGGGTCATGGAGTCACTAACATAACCAAAAGAAAAGGAAGGATGCATATTGTACTCTAAGGCCTAGTTACCTGGCAAAACTGAAGTTGATGACCTCGGACATCAATGAAAATTGCAGAAGTGTGTGGAGAATTTAACCTGGTATGAATTTAGACTTTAGACCACCAAATGACATAAACACAATAAATCATGAGCAAGAAAAGACCAATATTTGTATACAACAACAACAACATACCCAGTGAAATCCCACAACGTGGGGTTTGGGGAGGGTAGAGTGTACGCAGACCTTACCTCTACTGTGGTAGGTAGAGCGGCTGTTTCCGGGAGACCCTCGGCTCAAGACAACGCATAATCACACGCAAAGCAAGCAAAACCAAGCAATAGAAACGGTCAGATCCAGACAAGAAATTAAAGCAGTATGAACATGTTGATGACAAAATCGAATACTCCATGCGCATTCTGACAAAAGGAAGCAATAGCTAACGCAGATAAAAGACCAATATCTGTATGTATGTAAAATATAGGTATACTTTTAAAAAAAAAGTAGCTTTAGGTATAATCATTTTGAGGAAATATAAAAATATGTATACATTCTTTTTAGATATGTCACAAACTAAGTGATGATAACACACAATTTCTTCATAATTCTGTAGTCATACTAAGATTGGTTTTTGCGTATCTCCATAACAAACTAGCATGTATTCTAGCTAACTTAAATATAAAAAGTAAGTGCAAATAAGCCTGTTGTGCTGTCATTACATTTGATTCTATCAATTAATGCTAAACAAGTTAAGTGATCAGATTGATTGCATATTTTAAATGGTGGTATCTAAGCAAGAGCCGAGGGTCTTTGAGAAACAGCCATCCTACTTTGGTAGGGGTAAGGTTTGCGTACGCACTACCCTCCCCAGACCCACGTTGTGGGATTTAACTGGGTATGTTGTTGTTGGTATCTGAGCAAGAGAGATCAACAACAACAACGCCTCAGTCCCAAACAAGTCTAAGCAAGAGAGATAGTGGCAGGCCGGTGCACTAAGCTCCCGCTATGCGCGGGGTCCGGGGAAGGGCCGGACCACAAGGGTCTATTGTACGTAGCCTTACCTTGCATTTCTGCAAGCTAAGCAAGAGAGATCAATTCTGAAAATGGTTTTACATTTTTCTTCGTCCCTTAAATGACATTCCAAGCTCATTGTCTCCTCCCCACCTCCCACCCACTACGCCCCCAACCCTCATCCCACACCACCCCACCACCGACCCCACTCCCCACCCCACCCAACTCATATTCAGTGGAGGAAGCATGATTTTGAGTAAGGGGATTTGAAGTATATATAAATAAACACACGAAGAAGTCAAGAGATTCACCATCTACTATATATACATAAAAAACAGTTCTGATCTTGTATACACAGTGTAATATTCTGGCGAAGGCAGTTCGAGTGAAACCCCTTCCGCCCCCTAGCTCCACCCATGCTTATAGTATCTTCCTAGATTACATATAAATGTTCGTAGGACAATTTATTTATTTTTTGCTTACATAACAAACACCAGAAAATAAGCAAGAAAACAACATATATCCAGGAAAAAAAATTCCATTTACCAAACATACCTTTAGTGTGTATACAGTTTATCAAATGAGAGCCTAACTCCAAATATGTGAATATTAATAAGCAATTCTACCACAAAATAAATAAATAATCAAAATAACGGTTAGAAGAACCACATACCTATCTGCCTCCATAAAGGACCATACACTGAGTTAAACAACACTGTGTTGGAATTTATCTTTCTGTCTAAAACCAAAAAAAAAAATTAAAAAAAAACAGCTCAATTGATCTTAAGCTACTCTATTTAGTTGGATTATAAGTGCAATGGCTTATAACACAACAATTTAAGGTCTTTCATTCATCTGTTATTTTTTAATTTGCAAAATCGCGAAATTAGAAGTTTTTAAAAAAACAATATATTATTTTATCGTGAAAAAGTAATTAGCAGAAATTAGATATAGGATACCTGATTAAGTTATGCGATTAATCGCCGGAAATTAAATAAGTTAACCTAATAAAGCTTCCAATTCGCCGTCGGGCGGCGTTACTAAATATGGATTCCCTTTTTAAGTTTTAAACGCCTGCTTCCGAGTGTACTTTACATTTGCTGTGATTGTACCTTTCACTTCTTTCTTTTTTTTTTTCTTTTTCTTTTTTCAAAAGTTATAGAACTTGTAAAAAGAATAAGAGTGTGTTTCGTACATAGAAAACATTTTCTAACTTTGATTTACTTAGGGAGTATGTTCAATAAATATGTAGTCATGTGAAAGTGCATGCTGCCAAAAGGAGAGGGGTAATGAGGCATGGGAAGGGAAGTTCGAATAATGTTATTTATGGTTCGGAATTTATATTCGGCCTTTTCGTTTTGAGAAGAGGTGTGTGGACAGGAAAGTCGAAAGTTCAAACCATAAGAGTTACAAAAATCTCAAAACTGCCGATTATCAAACTCTCTACCGTTATCACATTGGATATTTTTTATTTCCCGTTCAAATTGAGTTCGGATGAATGTTCTAAATTTTTTTAATGTGGAAAAGACTTGCGATTTTTTAGACAAGGGAAAAGTCCACAAAAAAATTGAGTAATCATCTAATAATAACAAGTAATACCGATGGCCTGAAGAGCTCAAAACGGGTAAAGTCTAAATATCACAATGTATAATGTCAAATGGCAATAAAGTGTATGGATTAGATGAAGTAAATGGCAATTGAACATGTTTACCCAATGGACATGAACGACATTTATACAAAGTTCGTGTTTGAATACAAGAAATAAAATTATTCTGTTTGAGGGAGGCTAAAACAGATGTCCCCGGATGCCCCAAACGTTTATGCCATAATGAATGGCTGAAAGCTGCAAAAGTAGATGGTAACTTGGATTGTTGAATGTGTGAAGTGATTGGATATAGCTCCCCTTGACTATCACATCTCATTAGAATTGTCCATGTCTGAAAATCCTTCACAGAAAATCCGAAAGGGTCAAATACAACAAACACCCAATTATCAGTAGTAAACTTTCGAACAGATACTAAGTTCTTAATTAATTGTGGGGCATGAAGCACATTCTTTAAGGCTAGTGGTGGATTGGGGGGGTGACAATTTAGTAGACCCATAACCTCGAATTGGAATAGAATGGCCATTTCAAACAATTATACCATTATTTTTGCTCAAATTAAAATAGGACGAGAGGTTATCTTGAGAGGACTTCATATGAGACGTTGCACCCGAGTCCATATACCAATTTGCATCGGGTGGATTGAGCCTAAGAGTGTGCATGGCGGACTCAATGTCGGTTGGGCTTGTCATCGTCGAATGGGCCTCCTGCCACTGGTTCGACATTGGCCCATTACTGCCTTGTCCGTGACTGGAGCTACCAGAAAATGTTCTAGGCCCAAAACTGCCTGGCCCACGAAAAGTGGGCTTGACCTAATTCCCAGTTGGGTAAGGGCATGGTGGCACTGCCTACGACCACTGCCATGCCCACTAGGTTGGGCCGCCGCGGGGCTACCACCATTCGCTGTCCGCTGCTAGTCCGCCTGCTTAAATTTCCACCATCGCCACCGGAATTCCGGTGGCCTCCATTTTTGTTATTTCGCGATTTTCACCCCGATTTTTATTACCATTTTTTCCTTTTTGTCCTCGATTTTGTTGTGTGGGTTCAAAATGTATAGCACCGTCATTTGTGGGAGTAGCAATCATGGAGGAATTGGAGACGGTGTCGGCCTTTTTAGCGAAGCCCGCCTCTTCAAGTATAAGCATCGAACGTGCTTGATAAAATAATGGGAGAGGATTGCTTTGTCGGATGAGTGTCCCCACACCACTATAGGCGTCGGTAAGGCCGGCAACCATTTGCAAAACCAAGCGATTGTTGGTAACCGACGAACCAACGTTTTATGTTGATCCGACAAGACTTTAAGGCGTTGACAATATGTCGACGCATTTGGAAAATCCGTCATATCAATGGTGGAGAATTCTTGTTCTAACGTAACGGCGCAAGAATTTTTGTTGTCTTGAAAAATGTCCCGCAATCGATTCCAAGCCTCCATGGCTGTAGTAGCAAATCCGAGGAGATTGTTGCATAAATCCAAGATAGAACTCTGGCATCAATAGTTTCCCAGAGTTCTTGGTCATCAGCCTTCTTCAACTCATTTCCTTTCCCATTTTCCGACAGGATTATATGATCAATCACCCGGTGGAAACGACAACAAATTTTAAACAGTTCAGCCCAAGTGGCATAGTGAACATTTTCCATCTACATGGTGATGGAAACGTGCATTTTAGTGGTTGAAACGGTAAGGGCCGGGTGAAAATTGGTTTTGGAGTCAGACATGGTTAATTGGAATACACAAAGTTGAACAAAAAAATTATGAAGAACAATAATGGAGATGAAATAAAAGAAAAAATGAGAAATCAAAAAACGGTGGAGGGGTGACCGATTTTTGGGAGGGTAGTTTGGTAGGGTAGGATCTCTTCTTAATCTCTTGATACCATGTAAGAATTATGAAATATTTTCCTCAATCATTTCCTTCCAAAGAGGTGATACATATACCAATATTACAAGCATAAATTAAGATAATGAATAAGACAAGATATGCTAAAATCAAGCCTTCTAATCTATTCTAATTCTCCCTACCATATACATAAGATATTACATTTACTACACTAATCATAATTAATAATTGGAATATTATTAATTATGATTATGATTCTATCAATCTTGTTGTCTTATTTTTCTTAAATTTCTGTATTGACTGCGTTCTTTTTAGCCGAGGGTATATAAAAAACAACTTCTCTACCCGCGTACATCTTACCCTTTTCAGACCCCACTGTGTGAGATTACTCTGGATATGTTGTTGTAATTCTTGAAAAGATTGTTTTTTTTAATGTTTGTGAATTTTTGGGGTTTTGCAGGTGTCTAGGTACAGAGAAAAAAGTGGCTGTGGTGATAATGTTTGATAGGGCGGCTAGGGTTTTGTTTGGCTGTTCTGCTGATGACTTCTTTGACTTTGCCAAGACTCACCCTTTTGCTGGTAACTTCAATTAATCTCCATTTTTAAGCTTTTACAGTTTTTGCAGTTTATATGGCAATTTCATTTATGCTTGAAATAAGTAGTAGTAAATGAAAAACACACTTTTTTTCACTTGCCTCTATGATCAAATAAGAGTTATATACCATCAAACCTCTCTATAACGACGTTGTTTGTTTAAATATTTTTTAGCTGTTGCAAAATACTTTTATAGAAAAAAAAGGGCAGCCTGGTGCACTAAGCTCCCGCTATGCTCGGGGTCCAGGGAAGAGCCGGACCACAAAGGTCTATTGTACACAGCCTTACCCTGCATCTCTGCAAGAGATTGTTTCCACGGCTTGACCTGTGACCTCATCGTCACATGACATCAACTTTACCAATAGTGAAATATATAATATAATATAATATAAAAATTGGTTAAAAAAAGACTTGGCAATTATAGTGAAATGTTGTTATAGAGGATGACTGTTATACCTCTCTATAACGGGTCGTTTGTCCGGATACTTTTTAGCTGCTATAGCAAAATACGTATAGAAAACATATAATAATATAATATAACATGAAAATTGGTTCAAAAAGACTTGATCGTTATAGTGAAATGTTGTTATAGAGTATGATTGTTATAGAGAGGTTTGAATTGTTTTTAATTTCCTTTTTTTGTGAATTCTATGAAAAATAAAAAATGAAATAAGTAGGAGATGATGAGAATCTTTCTGTAGGAATTGAATATTCTAATGAAACTTACTCCTCTTTGTCCCAATTTATTGGATAGTCTTTTGATTTGGAAACGTCCCAAGATGGTTGACACTACTGTATTGCCACACAACATTCATGACATTTCAAGAATTCTAATTTATTAATCTTAGTCAAATTTCATATTTTTGTTGAAATGTTTCTCCATCGAACTAAACTATCACCATTACTTTAGTATTTTGTTCTACTTTTGCTAAATGCCTAAATGCATTACTCCCTCCATTTCAATTTTTGTTTTACTTTTCTTTTTTGTCCGTTTCAAACTTTATGTAGTATCTCTGTAGTTCCAACAAGATTCAAAGGTCATTTTGATAAAATAGACACACCTTTATTCTCCTCTAAATTTCTTAAACTCCGTGTGCAGTTAAACTAAGACATAAAATGAAACAGAGAGAGTATATGGTTATGGGCCATAAAAGATGGTCCAAGAATCTTAGAATTACATCTTACAATGCTTCGCTGGGCCATATGAAGAAGATTCTGACTGATTTGAGAATGGTTTATTATCCAGCTGCATCTGCAGGTAAAGCTTTGGAGGGAGAGATGTTGAAAGTCACCTTGTCCCAACCAAAGAATGGCAATGCACGGCATCTACGCGTGATGTCAGTTTTGCCATTGCGGACAGGTTTTCAGCCTGTGATTGAGACCTTGAGGGCACTATATCAAGCAAGAAGTGGTTCATAGCTATTGCATTCAGGTGTTTGTGTGTCAAAACATTTCTTGAGCTGCCTTAATGTTTGTGTACATCTCCATTCCATTGACAAAAAAGAACATGAATGCGTTGTTTGTTAAACGTTGATTTTCTCCTTAAACACCATTCTGAGCTTAGCAGATCACGGGACACACTTCCAATATTAAGTGTACCTCTCTTATGAAAGCTTTAAATGAAATGTGAGCAAAGTTTGTTCCAGAGGCAGAGGAATAGGGGACCTGGATCAGCTGTGTATTCATCGATGTCTTAATTTAACTGAACTGGTTTAACACTCAGGAATTGCAGTGGATAAGTATATTGTTTTTTTTCAAGCTAGTCCAAATATCCAAGTGCAGAATTTCCTTTTAAGTCTGGTATGTCCATGCACAACCTGTACCAGAGTCCCTGGGATTGGGGCATTGTATCAGCTGTGTATCAATTTAAAAGTTCATCCTCTAGCTGTGAAAAGTTAGCTTGTCGTAGTCCTACTGCTTGAGCATCACCGTCGAAGGGAAAAAAGTATGAAAATTTTGCAAGTATTGATCAATTTATTTCATCCTCTGCAATGCTGGGAGGCGCGTTACATACTGAAACAACCAGTTCTTAAAAGTGGTTAAGCTAGAATAAAAATTAATGATGTTAGGTCAAATGTTGTTTTAACTTCCTTCCACAAACAAAATTGCAAAAGAATATTTAAGATTGATAATGAACCAGAATAGTTGTTATTTTTTTTTCAGTGCTTGTTGTATTCAGTGGTTTGCCTGTGTATGTCCTTTTCTTATCCCTCAGTGCCCCTTATAGGTTTGAAATGATTAACTATTTTGACACTGGCGTGATACACATAATGCAAGAGAGGAATAACAAATCATAAGCTACATGTTGTAATGCTTAATCCAATATCTTAAAAGAGTAACATTCACCTGAGAAGGTGAAACATATCTACATGATTTTCTATGTTTTGATAAGATTATGAAGCTGTAAAATTGTTAATCTGTTTCAGTAAAGTGTGGTTCTTGATGAACTTCCTAGGAGGACAATTTGCCTTGAGTCCACCTCTGGAGCATTTCCAGTGCTGCCTTGGGTTGGTCCATCGGCACCATATGACCTGCATCATGGACCTTGAGGAAAGTCAGAGGTCCATAGTTCTTTTGAACTCCTTTCTCCTCACCATCTACTGTGAAAGAAACAGATGGTGCAGTCCCAAAGCTTTTCTTCCCCGACCATTCTACTGCATGCACCCAATTTGAGTTCCCTGTCCATATCAAGAAACAATAGTTTAGATCTTAGGGATTTTTTCATTTTTGACCCATGGCCCTAGCCAAAATATGCAAAACATATAGACTGATCATGTATATTAAATGTATATTTATGCATACAATATGTATATTATATGTATATTTATACTTAATATGCAAAACCTATACATTTGCTGGCTTTTATTTTTCTGAGCCATCCAAAAATGTAAATATCCCTAGATTTTAATATGAATTCTCCTCTTGTGACAGGTGAATGAAGCTTACCAAGCCAGTTGCAGATAAGGTCATACTCTCCAGCATAAGCGAGTAGATTGATACCATCCTCAAGAAGTGAAGGAATACTTGTTTCAAGATTCTTCATCCAGTCCGTCTGCATCGCATGATAAACTGAAGAACTACATGACACAAAATCAATGACGGAGGGAACACCGAGGGCTTGCTTAACTTGGGCATCATTGAGGTAAGTGTCCATTCCCGAGAAGTCATAGCAGAGGTTACCCTCGCAAGTCTTCCGGATATCATAGTACTGCAGGTAAAAAAGTCTCAAATCCATTCGATTGTTATAAAACAAATATGCTTGTAGTTATATGACACTGTCGTCTCATTGAAAAAAAAACTGAAAAATGTTCTGAATTCTTACATTTATATCGCCCGCGATATCAAGTATACTGTTGAAAATGTTTGTGCAGTCACTAAATCCAGCCGAACAAGCTTCTTCACTACCTTTGGCTGCAAATATTTTCACAAAATATAACTGCTGTCAATAATATTTGCTATTTCACTGTCAGTGTAAGAACTTAACATTCGTACACTGACCGTGTAACATAAAATAGCTACAGGTAACCGTTCTTGCTTGTTCTAAGTGGGACAAAGAGTTACCGCAAAGCTTAATGTCCTGTTGACATTGTGGATATAATTTGTTTATGTCGTCATAATCAGTCTGATTGATCAATTTCATATCCAAAGCATAGTCAGTGTAGGCTTTGTACTGGATTTCTGGGTTGGTTAGTCCATTACCAATGGCAAATCCCTGATCAAATAAGCATTATAGTTAAAGTACAAAATACCAAAACTGTTGAAAATACTGAGAGATGACTTACTAAAGTAAGGGGGAAAAATATACCTTGAGGTTTATGGGAATTCCTTCTTTATTTTTATTTCCTTGATGAACACGAGAAGCAAATGCAGGAATATAATGCCCAGCATATGATTCTCCAGTAATGTAGAAATCATTCTTTGCATAATCAGGATGAGCTTTGAAGAAGGCCTATTTTGTAAAATACATCGTATATTTAGAATTATCATTAATCTAAATATGGATTTGAGAGTAAAACAGAAATTTAAAACAAAAAGAATAATTAGAAAAAAAAGGGAAACAAACCTGTAAGAAATCATAAAGATCATTGCTCACTCCTATTTCATCATGACGAATGTCACTGTTATCAGAACTATAACTGAAACCAGTTCCTGTTGGTTGATCAACATATATAAGGTTTGACACCTGTCAATTTGCAATAAATAGTAGGAATATTATTTTTCAACTTTAACTTCTAAATACGACATTGTAAAATTTCTTTACAACGTTACTATGTACAAGTAAAATCCTTCTTGTTCTTAAATAAAGGGAGGTCTGGAAGTCAAGTGCACGAAGCATCTTGCATTCCCGGAGAAGAGTCATACCCTTCAAAATCTTCTTATTCTCAACTAATGAAAAAATGATTCATTGGACAGTCTTTTTCTTTAGAAAAGAGAGCAAGCACTGGCCTTTCGTTTCTGTGGAGGCAATTAAATGAAGATAGAGCACTATATAAGTCATATAAGTCAATAACAAGAGTTGAACTACTTTTGAATTCAGAAACTTTCTTTTTCTTCTACTAATAAGTCACAACTAATGAACACCAGCAGTCAAAGAAGATTAGTTAGTTGGTGAAAAGAAACTTTGCATGTAAGCAAAAAGTTCAATAATTAACAACTTGCTAATATAACAATTATCATATCCAAAAAATATCTAAACCAACTTTCTTGAATTGAATTGATGTATACTATAAACTATACAAAAATCCAAAGAATATTTTTTAAAACAAAAAAAAGAAGGAAAGACAAGAACCTTGTCCCAGCCAAAATCATTCCAGACAAGAGACATGTTGTCTGATAATTTAAAAGGTCCATTTTCATAAAACAAAGCCAATTCACTGCTACATCCTGGCCCTCCTGTTAACCATATCACTACTGGATCATTCTTGTTGCTCCTCGATTCAAAGAAAAAATAGAACATCCTAGAACAAACAAAAACAAAACTTGTGCATTAATAAAACAACAACCTATGATGAACAAAAAAATTAGTGTGGCGCACGAAATATTTCGTGTTAGCACAAGGTCCAGAAAAAGGGCAATAATACTCCAAAGGAATGTAAAGTAGTCAGCCTAGCCTATCCTATCCTATCCTATCCTGATGTTTCACAAGTATTACACATTCATGCAAGGTCCGGGAAAGGACGGCAACGGATCCCAAGGGATGTAATTTAATCAGCCTATTCTGACATGAACACCAATCAGGTTGACTCCACGGTAGCCGTGACCTATAAATCTAACATAAATAACTTTATCATAGCTCCAAGACTCCCTTCTGAATCAAAAAAAATAAAAGTCAATCATGGCATTGAAAAATAATCATAGATAAGAATTCAAACCTTGCAGCCTTAGTATGTACAAGAGGAAAATAACCGGCATGATGACCTAAGTCTTGGACAGTAGCACCAGAATCACCAAGATAAGATAAATTCAACTTCTTTTCAAATAATCTCTGGTCATAATTGGCGTCTAGTGCATTATTTTCCTTTGAAGAAACTATATTGATGTCATGTTTAGGAAACAAATTAAGTTGCCTAATGAATTTTTCAGCCATTGTTGTTGGGAATTTTTTTGTGCTTGTAATATGTTCATCATGAGAAGGCAAGAAAAACTTTGGTGATATTGAAAGTGCAATTTGAGAAAATGAAACAAGAAATATAGAAACAAAGAGAACGGAGAATGAAGAAGAAGCCATTTTTCTTCTTCAAGAATTTGAATGAAGAATATTGAGTTGCTAAAAGGGTGTTGAGATTTTATTTATAAGGAGGGAATATATGAGTGTGAAATGGTTTATTATTGTTTATTATAAGTGTGTGTGTGTGTGTGTGAAAGAGAAAGAGGGAGGAAAGTGGGGGAATAAACATGGGATTTAACGGTTTGTTTTACAATGCTATTAATTTGGACAATATCAATTCTTGGTGGGAAATAGGTGCATGAAAAAGGGAATGATATATATCTATTCACATCTTTATATTTCTTTTTTTGGTTTTATCTAATCTTCTTTACTTATATTGAAGAGGGTTCGATATTAATTAGGCATTTGCTGTAATTAATAAATTAATTTCACACTTTGGGTTATCATTTCGTTCAACTTTTCTTTACACAATAACATTTTTATAACACTTTTTGGTCCCTCAATTAGTGATAAATTTTGGTTTTGATCCTTGTGATATATGAGATAACATATTTAACTTTAAATTAATTAAAATATACATTTTTATCCTTTTATATAGAAAATATGTTATATTTGACTATTTATAGAATTATATAACCATTAATTATGAAGTGACAACACAAATTTAACATAACACATGTGTAATTAAGGGTAGGACATTGAAATTTTTAATAAATTTGTGAATATTTACATGCAAAGGGATCAAAAGTAATTAATTGAAGCTTTATAGACTGTTTGACCAAGCTTCTTAAATCTGTTTATTTTGAAAATTATTTTTTTTTCGCGAAAAATAGTTCGTGTTTGGTCAATTAATTTAAAAATCACTTTTGAACAACAATTAGTGTTTGACCAAACTTTTAAAAAGTGTTTCTAAGTGTATTTTTCTCAAAAGTACTTTTGGGCAAAAATTATTTTTTTAGCTTCTGAAAAACTGCTTCTGCTACTCCTCAGAAGTACTTATTTTCTCCCAAAATCTTGGTCAAACACATCACTTTTTTTTAAAAATAAGCACTTATTGAAAAACAAATAAGTATTTTTGGGAAAAATAAGATTGGCCAAACATGCTATTAATGTGCTTAGTCAAATATTACATAAATTAAAATTAGAATTTATTAATAACTGAGGAACAAAAAATGATACTAACAAAAAAAAAACGAAATGTATGGCTGCATGCATTGTTTTCTTTACAATGCTGCTAATTTGGACAATTTCTAACTCTTTGGTAAGGAGTTGGTTACAAGAAAAAAGGAATGGTTCTTTCTGTCTTTTTTTTTTTTGTTGGATTATACAGTCTGTTTTTCCTTATACATATATTACAGAGGATTCAATTGGTGTAGTAAATTAACTCGACCTGTGGGGTTACTATTTTCTAATAGAAAAATATTTCCTCACTTCTTTTTTATATATATTCAACATTATTACTTTTTTGTCCTTTTAACTAAATAACAGTTCATGTACTGAACTGAAGTCATGGAGTTCTCTGATAATATATCACTAAAGAAAATATGTAATTAGGGTTTAGGCGCACTCTTCCATCTACAAATGTATTTTTGTTTATGAGTTTTCCGCGACACTAATTTAAATTAGTCGGATCAATGAATTTTGACTATCAAATGATTAAACAAGAAAAAAGTATTTATGTTCAAAAATTTTCCCTAGTTTATTAGTATTTGTGAGTAAATTCCTGTTAACCTCTTTATAATTTCTTTTAGCACCTTTTTAAGAAATGATCCCCCTAACCTAAAAGTCGATGAGCAAAGTGAGTTGTCATCATAGGACTATCTAAAAGCTTCAAAATTAACCCCCAAATTACCATTGCATTTATCTTTAAAGAGTTTATGTTTAAGGAAAAAAGTATCCTTAATTGGAGGGAGTTTTTTAATTAGCATTGAAGATATGGAGGAATAAATAAAAATTTTAATATGAATTTTTTTGACTAAATGTTTTAGTTTTCCCCCTTTAAGGTGTTACTTGTACTATAACATCATCATTAAAGAAACGTTTACATGATTATTATATATGGATTTGGCGTAAATTAAGGATGTTAAATGATACAGTAGTATATATAAATGGATAAAATATTTAGAAAACTTTGAATGCTGGAGGGGCAGTGTGTTCACAATTTCTTAAATCAGAGCTGTCAATCACACTAATTGTGAAATTATTAATTTATTTGGAGAAATTGATCTTAAGTATGTGGTTTCAGTGAATGCAATATAGTCACGCAATTATCTCGTCATATGATATGATAGAATGCACTTAATTAATATGGATTTGTTAAGCGTAGCCGTCAATTAATTCTCAATATTCTTCCAACAAAATAAATGCAAATAAAAGTACATAACTCTTGCAAATTTTTTTCTCATCCCGGTGTCCGGTATGTACTATAGTCTATAGAGCATGACTAATCCAAATTTGTATCGAAAAATCAGACTTTGAATCCGACTAATCCTATTCGCTCCTGAAGTCCCAATTTAAGATTCGACTAATTCAAATTCGCATAAAAAAATCCTATTTTGAAGCTTGAATAATTTGGATTATCGCCGGAAAATCCCCCTTTGAGACCCGACTAGTTCGAATTCATGCTAAAAAATTCCACTTTAGAGGTCAAACACTTTTTATTAAATGCGATCACTCATAGTTTGAACCCGAGACATCTAATTAGATAATAGTCTTATTACTCGATCACAAAAATAAACATAACAACATTGAAGAAAAAAAAGCACAGAGATATATCATGATCTCTTGGATCCAGCATTTGATACATTCATATTGCTCTTAAGCGAAACGTGGCTCTTAAAAAAAGTATACGCAAGCACTGTGTGTCCTTAAAGCAATTAGGAATTAGGATTATTCTTGATCAAAGAAATCAATCCCTTTAATTAATGAAACTTAAAATATCATGCCAGCTTATGTTCACGTAATACATTGTCATATATATCTCAACCAATATATCAGTCTTTCCAGCAAGCGAGCGAGTGAGACTGACGAAACCCGAGTACACTGAAGATTGTCTCCGTAAATCAAAACTTAGATAGATGAAAAATATTATTTAATCTTTTTGCTTCTGTTAAAATTTAAACTTTGATCTCTTATGATTATTTGCAACTTTACCGATCATTAAATCACGTCATTCAATATTGTACATTTTATTTCTTTTCTTCCTTGTGTCTTATTTTAAAAAAATTCGTTTTGTTTCTTTTCTTTCTTTTCTTTGGGTGGGGCTGTCAATTATCGATACCAAGATGGGGAAAATTGACTTGACTTTAAGAAATGTAGACCATTAGCTTATATTTGTATTATTCAGAGAAAAAATGACAAAAACAAAAAGGGTATCGAGTCATATTATGAATTTATGATTGATGAAGAAGTCTAAACAATTCATATTAAGATTGATTAACCATATTATGCTTGAAGAAGTCTAAACAAGTCAATAATTGATTGATTAATTATTGTGTCAAATACAAGTTTCTTTCACTTATAGGATATTCAAGCACACTAACTATATTGCCTATCACTTTTACCACCATTCACTATTAGTGAATGAAAAAAAAAAGTTCGACCTAGAAATTAAACTTTTTTATTCTCATGATATTGGTATTATCACATATATTAATTTCCTAAAGATATAAAATGTTTAAAGTATCTTGTCTTTTATCTAATATGCCATTAATCAACTTTCTTATCCCAACTTCAGCTTGTTAGTGTGTTTGGTACGGTATGGAGGAAAATTTTTTGTGAAAAATATATATCATGTTTGGTTGGTCAAAATATTTTGAAAAAACATTTTTCTTGAAAGACACGCTTCTTAAAAATCAGAGAAATGACTTTTTCCTCGGTGAAAATAGAGAAAATAAGTTCCATAAGTAGCTAGCACTCCACGCTGATGGTTTCCTCCCTACCCTGGCCCTAATACACCACTCCACCCCCACCCCAAAAACCCCGATATCCAACCTCGAACCCCTACCTCCGCCCCTAACCCTGCCCCACCCCACCTTTGCCCCTAACCACGCTCCACCCCACCCCTACCTTACCCCATTCATCCCCACTCCTCACCAACCCCCTGCCCCTCTATAATATTTGCCTAGATTATATATAATTATTTATAGGATAATATTTTTTATTTATTTATCAAATATAAAAAATAAATGAGAAAAATACTTATTTTTCGGTAAAAGAGTTTCCCCAGAGAACATTTTTCTTCCTTCTTGCTGAGAATATAATCAAATATTAAAAAAAAAATCTCTAATAGTTTAAGCTTTTAAATGAGATGGTCACATACTTTAACATGGTATTAGAGCAGGTCAAAGGTCCTGAGATTGAATCTCGCCGCCACCCATTACCAAAAAGAATTTTCACGTAGCGTGTTGAGAATATAATTAAATATTAAAAGTGTGATTTCTCTAACATCTTTAGCTTTTAGATAAGATGATCACACACTTCAACACTTCCAAATACACCCAACTTCTTAATCGGACGTCACTAGTGCAAGAGTAGGTAGATATGCATATACATTTACATCTCAAAGCTACAATAATTCTTTTTAATACTAATTTCACAATTATAACTATATAATTTAATGATATCATATAGTGCTTAAATTGAGTTGAGACTCGTTTAATTTGGATTTTATGTGACGTCAAAGATAGTCTTTTTGCACCCTTGATCTTTTTGTAATGCACTAAATAACAACTAACACGAGATAAGATAGTAACAACTGCATAATAAAATCTGAGGAAGTATGTGGGTGTAAACTTAAGCAGGATATGTTAGTAAACAAAGGATGATTTTTAGACAAGATATACAAGAAAAGTGTATTTGCTATGTGGAATGTCAATGTGGTCCACCCAGAAAAAAAAATGGACTCAAGGGGAAAAAAACAAAATGCAACTTGAGGCATGTATGCTATTCATTGGATGAAGCCTACAATGATCCCATGGAGGAAAAATAAAAGGGATAAAACATAAGTTCTTGTTTGGTATATATATAATACCCTCGGTTGTAAAATCAAGCTCAAAGTAACAATATAGAACAAGAGAAATAATATAGGATGTGTTAAACAAAGGTAATATACCTGTGATATACACTGAATATACAACAGTATATATCACAGGTATACAAGCAAGTAGCCACAAGAAGAATAAAGCAGTGGGCAATGGCCCAACTCGTCCAGGCCCATCTTGGATTTGGGCAGCAAATCAGTGATCAGATTTGTATATTAAGGAAAGTATATTTTGTGTATATTGTAGTGTATTTCTTTCATGGGCTACTGCTTGTATACATGTGATATATCTTTGCTTTGTATATTCGGTGTATATCACGGGTATATTACCTTTGTTTAACACACCCCCATGATCATAGCGGGCGGTCTTCGAACGCCGAGGCTGTCCCTAAAATCTTCAAAGAGAACATTTGGTAGACCCTTTGTAAAGATGTCTGCAATTTGATAACGAGACGGGACATGGCATACGCGAACGTGACCCTTTGCAACCTTTTCACGGACAAAGTGAATGTCCATTTCGATATGCTTGGTACGTTGGTGTTGAACTGGTTACCTGAAAGATAGATGGCACTAATGTTATCGCAATATACCAAGGTTGCCTTCTGAACGGGACAATGAAGCTCCAAAACCAAATTACTTAGCCAACATGATTCGGAGACCACATTCGCTACCCCTAGATATTCTGCCTCTGCACTTGAGCGTGATAGAGTTGCCTGACGCTTTGCCGACCAGGAGACCAAGTTGTTGCCAAGGAACATACAGTAGCCAGAAGTCGACCGTCTGGTGTCGGGACAACCATCCCAATCAGCATCCGTGTAAGAGACAAGTGTGGATGTAGATGAAGGATACAAGTGCAAACCATAGTCCAGTGTCCCCTGAATTTACCGAATGATGCGTTTGATTGCATTCATGTGCTCAACTCTGGGATCATGCATGAATAAAAACACCTGCCGAACCGCATACGTAATATCCGATCGGGTAAAGGTAAGATACTAGAGGGCCCCTGCAAGACTGCGATAACGGGTTGGGTCCTCGTATGGTGCACCTGCTGCTGCACTCAGCTTGGGGTTTGCATCAACTGGTGTGGAAGTGGACTTACAGGATGACATCCCAGCCCTCTCTATGATCTCATGAGCATACTTTCGTTGAGACAAAAACAAGCCACTTGAATGACGTTTGACGGCAATCCCCAAAAAATAACTCAAAGGCCCTAAGTCTTTCATAGCAAACTCAGAAGTGAGCATGGTCATTATAGACTGGCGCAAGGCATCTGAAGAGGCAGTCAAGATGATATCATCCACATACAATGAGAATGTAGGCCAAGGACGACCCACGGCGGTAGATGAACAAGGAATTATCTGACCTGCTGTGAGTGAACTCAATAGTGGAAACAAAATCAGCAAACCTCGTGTACCAGGCCCTTGGAGATTGCTTAAGCCCATATAAGGACTTCTTCAACAAACATACATGATGAGGACGGTTTGGATCCCTGAACCCAACGGCTGATGCATATAGAATGTTTCCTTGAGATCACCATGTAGGAAAGCATTCTTGACATCCAACTGATGAATTGGCCAACTCTTTGAAAGAGCCAAGCTAAGCACAATGCGAATGGTAGCCGGTTTGACCACCGGACTAAACGTCTCACCACAATCGATCCTAACCTGCTGAGTCTTACCATCACCAACCAATCGCGCCTTATGTCGAGCAAATGTCCCATCTGAATTCTCCTTATGAGCAAAAATCCACATAGACCTGATAACATTAATACCATATGGACGGGGCACCAACTCCCATGTCTTATTATCAATAAGAGCATTATATTCATCAGTCATAGCGATTTTCCAATTAGGGCCATTTAACGCAGACACGGGATTGCGGGGCAAGGGGGATTTAGAGACATCAGAATGTAAATTAAAATGTCTTTTAGGTGTAAAGATACCCCGCTGACTACGAGTGACCGGTCTATGACTTGAGAAAGAATTGAGGGAATTTTGGAAATTTCCTGGGCTCGGGACGGATTGGCCAACAGGCAGTGGGCCTGCTGGCCCAAATCGGAAAAATGACTCATCAACTGGACCAGTTCCAGAATTGGGTGGATGGCCCAATTCTTTGGGGACCGATCCGATGGCCGGAGGCTAGCTGGCGATGCTTGTGGGTCCGGCGGACGGTGGGGCCATTGGAGGATTTTGGGTGCGGGAGATGTCCGAAAAATTCTGAATAATATACGGGGATATTTGGTCATCCAAAAAATTATACGACTTAGGCTCGGGAGTATGAACTTTCGCAAAAGGAAATTGGGTTTCATCAAAAATGACATGGCGATTAATTAGGATTTTCTTGGAAGATAAATCAAAACATTTATAACCACGATGATTCGACGGATAACCCAAAAATACACACGGGGTAGACCGAGCCTGAAGTTTATTAATTGTGGTGGATGGGAATAACGGATAACACAAGCACCCAAAAATCCGAAGATGAGAATAAGACGGGTTCTTATTATATAGGATTTTGAGGGGGGAAGAAAATGTCAGACCTTTAGAAGGAATTATGTTAAGAAGATATGTGGTCATTTGTAGAGCATGATGCCTAAAATATGGAGGTATGGAGGCATGAATTAAGAGAGTTCGGACAATGTTATTGATGGAACGAATTTTGCGTTCGGCCTTTCCATTTTGTGGAGATGTATGAGGACACGAAAACCTAAAATTGATCCCATTAGTAGCACAGAATTCCCGAAACTCCCTTTCGTCATACTCTTTCCCATTATCACATTGAATATTTTTTATGTCTCTTTCGAATTGAGTACGAATGAAAGCTCTAAATTTGATGAAGACGGAAAACACTTGTGATTTATTTGCAATTGGAAACGTCCACAAAAATCTAGAATAATCATCTAAAAAGAGAACATAATATCAATGACCCACTGAACTAAGAACAGGAGACGTCCATAAGTCGCTATGAATAATGTCAAATGGCATAGAAGTATGAGAATTGGAGTCTACAAATATCAACTTAACAATTTTTCCTAATGAACAAGACTGACAAATTGGAATAATCCCCTTGATTATTTTCATTAATTGAAAGTCTATATATACAAGTTACATATTTCCATAATAGGAGAATCCTATTCCTAAAACCTTATTCTACCATAATTCTAACTATACAATTATGGTAAGTGTATATCCTAATTATGGTAAGTGTATATCCTAATCTAGGTAACAAATACACTACAATATACACAAAATATAATTTCCTTAATATACAAATATGATCACTGATTTGCTGCCCAAATCCGAGATGGGCACAGACGAGTTGGGCCATTGCCCCTTCGCTTTTGTTTTCTTTGGCTTATTGCTTGTATACCTGTGATATATACTGTTGTATATTCAGTGTATATCACAGGTATATTACCTTTGTTTAACAGGATGAAATAATAT
This sequence comes from Anisodus tanguticus, assembly GCA_034509755.1. Taxonomy (NCBI): domain Eukaryota; kingdom Viridiplantae; phylum Streptophyta; class Magnoliopsida; order Solanales; family Solanaceae; genus Anisodus; species Anisodus tanguticus. Next base: position 4,049,122 of record CM067549.1, on the reverse strand, counting down.
AAAGATGACTTTCTTCTTTGTTTCAAGTGTATTTTTCACTTTTTATACGCTAGGTCTTTTATAGGCATATTGAATGAGGTATGTATCTTGCAAGAGTAAGGAATACATAGTAGAAGACATGGACCTCTACAATTATGGTCATCCACTATTTACTATAGTGGGATACATAATCATTACTCCATTCACTATTTACTATAGTGGATACATAGTCATTACTACACATAATGGTGAGGAGTAGTGGAGAATTAACTACATCATGGAGAGGAGTAGCGGAAGATATATTTGAGTAGTGGACATCCACACAATTGATTTCATAACACTCCTCCTTGGATGTCTATAGATGACGTGACTCGTTAAAACCTTACTAGGAAAAATCCAGTGAAGAAAAAAGAGTACACATATCTTGTGATATGCATTGCTTGCTGCCTCGTTAAAAACTTTATCAAGGAAAATTCAATGGGACAAAACCTTGATTAAGGAAAAAAGAGTACAATGTGTATTACTCCCTCTGATAAAAACTTCACTTAATGTCTCGGAGACGACGCATGAAAAAAAGAGTACAATGTGTATTACTCCCTCTGATAAAAACTTCACTTAATGTTTCGGAGACGATGTATCTCAATCTTGTATATCATCTTCTCAAATGTTGAGGTTGGTAATGCCTTAGTGAACAAGTCTGCTAAATTGTCACTTGAACGAACTTGTTGAACATTTATTTCACCTTTCTTTTGAAGATCATGAGTGAAAAAGAAATTTGGCGAAATGTATTTTGTCCTGTCTCATTTAATGTATCCTCCTCTCAATTGAGTTATGCATGCAGAAATTGTCTTCGTACAATGTTGTTGGAATATTCTTTTCCAAATAAAGATCACATGTTTTCTGGATGTGTTGAGTTATTGACCTCAACCAAACACATTCCCGACTTGCTTCATGAATGACTATTATCTCTGCATGATTTGAAGAAGTAGCAACCATAGTTTGTTTGGTTGAATGCCATGATATAGTTGTACCTCTACATGTAAATAAATAACCTGTTTGAGATCGACCTTTATGTAGGTCAGACAAATATCCTACATCTGCATAACAAATTAGTTGTGAGTCTGACTCATTTGAATAAAATAATCTCATATCAAGGGTTCCTCGGAGGTATCTGAATATATGCTTAATACCATTCCAGTGTCTTCTTGTAAGGGAAGAACTAAATCTTGTTAATAAGCTTACAGTGAAAGCTATATCTGGTCAAGAATTACTGGCAAGATACATTAATGCTCCAATTACACTAAGATATGGTATTTCAACACCAACAAGCTCTTCGTCATTTTCAGAAGTCGAAATGGATCTTTATTAATATCAAGTGATCTCACAATTATTGGGGTACTCAATGGACGTGCTTTATCCATGTAAAATTTCTTTAAGATATTTTCAGTATATGTTGATTGATGGACAAATATTTTATTTGAAAAATGCTCAATTTGTAGACCAAGACGGAATTTTGTATTTCCAAAATCTTTCATTCTATTGTCTTTGGAAGCTCTTCGGGAGTTCCAATTATATTCAAGTCATCAACATATACAACTATTATGACAAATATAGATCCAGACCTTTTCATAAAGACATAAGGACAAATTGGGATATTTTTGTACCTTTTTTTTAGTAGATATTCTCTTAGGTGATTATACCACACGTGACCTGATTATTTTAATTCATATAAATATTTTTGAAGCTTTAGTGAATAAGTTTCCCATGATTCTTTATATGTTTCAGGAATTTTGAATCTTTCAGAGATTTTCATAAAAATGTCGTTGTCCAGTGAACCGTATAAATAGGTTGTGACAACATCCATCAGATTCATATCAATTTTTTTATGGATTGCCAGATTTATAAGATATCTGAAGGTGATTGCATCCATCACAGGAGAATATATCTCCATATAATCAATGTTAGGTCTTTGCAAAAATCCTTATGCCACAAGTCCTGCTATATATTTTACGACTTTATTTTTTTATTTCATTTTGGCACAAAAAACGTTTTATACCCCCAATGGCTTTATACCTTCAAGTGTTCGAACTATAAGTCCGAAAATTTTACATTTTTCAAGTGAAGCTAATTTAGTTTGAATTGCATCTTTCCATTTTGACCAATCATTTCTCTGTCTACATTCTCGATAAATTTTGGTTCAAGATCCTCATTTTGTTGTATTATTTCATAAGCAACATTATAAGCAAAAACATTTTGACAATTATATCATTTTGATTTCATATTTTTCTTGAGGAGCCATAACTTAGTGAGATCTCTTAATTTTTATTATTTTCAGGTACCTGAATCTTTTTCAACATTTTATGGAGTATTATGTCGAGGTGCTCTTTTAAAGCACTTGCCTCATTATTATGATCATCTTGATAAGTTGATCTTCTCCTTCTTCAAGGAGTTTTATGTTTGGACCGATTGGTCTATCGCCATAGACTTTGTCCATGTCCCTGAAGGACTTTAATTCTAATTGGAGCATTTTTCTGCCGGTATATATATATATATATATACACACACACTTTTGGGTCAGCAAATGTGTCTGACAATTGACTTGAATTATCTTTTGAACGAGGATCATACCAGCTCCCTTACTAATGGCCATTACTTGGCCATAAATAACAATTACTTGGCAGTTGAGAAGTCCCTCCCCTTATACTATATATTGAAGTATATATATATATATATTCACTTTTGGGTCAACAAATGTGTCCGACAATTGACTTGAATTATCTTTTGAACGAGGATCATACCAGCTCCCTTACTAATGGCCATTACTTGGCCATAAATAACAATTACTTGGCAGTTGAGAAATCCCTCCCCTTATACTATATATTGAAGCCTTTTGGCTCAATTGTTGAGACTACAATATACTACTATATACTACACAGAGACACACAGAAGAGAGAACAACACAAATTTTGTCCAAAACGTGAGCAGAAACAGTGGACGAAAACATAAAACTCTTCATTCCTTTTCATTCTTCAGCAAGTCATTTTGTGTTTGTCTTCTTCGTCAGAATCAACCTATTTGCTTTGTAGTGTTGATTAGTTGTTGTTTTATCTTGGGAGACTATTGCCCGTTAACGTAAAAGCATATATATGGGGCAATCTTGTCTTAAAGACAGAGAGTCATCTCTCGACTCAGCCACAGTTGTAACAATTCAGATTTAGTGTTTCTTGATTTCAGGTTATCAAGATTCAAGACTCAATAAGCTTGCGGCAGTTCTGAATATTGGCTTGTTTGTTTATCCTTTTGAACACTTGTAATATTTATTTACTTCCCGTACTGCTTTACATATCCAACACGTATCAAACTCGAATCCGAATATCGTAATTTTAAATTTTTACTTTTGAATACCGTACCAAATATCAAATTACTGAAATTTTTTATTCGATTCAATAATTTGGGGTTCGGTATTTTATACCCAGCCCTAATTACTACTTGTAAACGCTTTAACTCTTTAAAATAAGCATATTTTTGTTAAATAAAAAAATACTTTTAACTTTCCAAAAATATGGCGCAGGGGCTCGAACCTCTCACGTAACAATATTTGCTTAATATTGTTGGAAATTTGCCTTTGGTGGGAGTTGCGTCCAACCATCTTTAATGACTTAAATACTAGGGTTCCGCATATTGGAGACCTTGATTCTTCACACGTGCATAATCTACTAAGTGAGTAGATGACCGTAGGGCCAAGGATCGTCAAATTTCGTTGAAAAATGAAAGAGATATTGGTCCACGAAGTGAGGTGTTTAAAGCATGAAAATGTGGTAGAGACCAGTTCTCCCTCATCGGTGGGGGAAAGAAGATTTGTTTAGTTTATAAGTCTCAAAATTGGCTAAGGGCTTGGGACCACAAGGGGTAACCCATGTGTTTGAAGGAGAGAGGACCTAGATGTGCTTTGGTTCGAGACTAAGCCCACACGCGCGCCGCCGCGCGCCCGTCCGGTCCGGGCTCGGGCCACGGGCCACGGGCCTTGGGCTTCTTCTGATATTATCTTTTTGGACCCAAATTGTTTCATATTTACAAGTTGGTCCCTGAAGTTTCAAGTAAGATAAAATTGGACTTGTGCTTTTGCTGTTGGTTTTGGAACGTTGACCTCCATTAATATGCACTTCAATTCAGTCATTACTTGGCTGAATAACTCTCACTAATGGTCCAATCCGTTGCACATTAATTCAGGTCATTCATTTGACTGAATTACTACTCACTAATTGCCATTACTTGGCCAGTAACATCAATTATGTGGGCAGTTGATGAGTCCCCTCCATGCACTATATAAAGAAGCCTTTGGTTCACTTGTTGAGACTACACTACACACAAACGAAAAAACAGAATCTTCTTCCTACATTCAACATCATTTCATTACTCAAACTTCTTCAAAGTAACACTTGAGTTTCCTTTGCTCATTTGTTGAGTTGTTGTTTTATCTTGGGAGACTATTGTCCAGAACGTAGAAAGGATATATACGGGGCAATCTTGTCTTAAAGACAGAGTGCCATCACTCGACCCAGCAAATCAAAGTTCTTGTAATCTCAATTTCTTGTTTTCAATTTATTAAAATTTCAGTTGTTGAGTTACTCATTTACCATTTCCTGCCACCATTGTAATCAACAAATATTACTTGGTTGTGAAAGTTATGTTTAATACTCATTCGAGTTTTGAATTTTTTGTTGCAAGTTTATGTTTGAGCACATGCAATGTTTGTCCTAAGTTGATTGGATGTCCCACCTCACTATTTGTTTAATTGTTTCTTATTTTTTATAGTGATTAAAATAAAAAAATTCGCCCCTTAATTAGAGAATTGCTCTCAATCCACTATATTATTTGCAACTTCTTCTGGTTTTTAAATTTTTATTTATTTATTTATTCTATCACTCTCTAATGTGGGGAACTAACACGAGCAATTAGTTATGGAAATATTCTAGGCATATTACTTCAACGAAATCTCTTAAAATAAGTGACAGAATAATTAATTAGTTTTTTTTGTTGACTCGCAGCCGCTACTCTCTCGAGTGCGCACAGGGTAAACCCCGGACTGACGCAATAGCCTACAAAAAAAAAAAAAGAATAATTAATTAGTTATTCACTTCCTTGTTCACGCAAATTTATTACTAATAACCATAGTATGTACACACATACTCAAATTGATTTATTACAGATTATTATTAACTCACAAAATATACACTGACCAGGACTATGATTTACATAAAGTTAAACGAAGTGTTGATGCCAAAAAAGAAAAAAAAAAAAAAACATGACTTATATAAAGGCCATGGATATGCTTAATTAGCAATTAGTGGGATCTTCGTACATGATGAATAATCTAATCTCAATTGCAGTAAAAAAGATTATGATAAATCAAAGCAATTAATTAGGAGGTACCAATGGAAGGAAATCAATTGAAGAACACCATCAATTAGCATCTTTAAACTAAATGTAGAAAATCCTGATATAAATCTTCTTATATATATACTTTCATATGGGAGGAGGGTGGGGGTGAATTATAATATTATGGTGGTGACCTAGCATGTGCATGCATGAATGTTAATACATAGTCAACTATAATACTAGTAGGTTGATCATAATTAATATTACCCAATTTTAATTATTTGTTTTAGTTCACCATACAGTTTTTTCCCAAAAATTTTTTTTGACTGAAATCAGGAAAAGATGAGACACTTTTTGGCTTCATTATAAGCAATCAAGGAAATTAAGAAAAATAAATGATTAAAATGTCCGAAATTGTTGAAAATAGTCTTCTTCTTTTTTGGCGGATTATAATTACGTAAGAAAATTCAAGCATGAAATCGAGGTAGCAGTAAATAATTATTAGTGGTGTTTTTGACTTTGTGATCGTGTAATTGAATGGCTTACAACTATTGAACCACCAAATTAAAACTTAAGCATGGACAACAAGTGCTGTGCAATTTTTAATAATTCCACTAGTAAATTAATGCACACATTATCAATTTGGATCAAATATTGCTCGGTAATTTCACACATGTGTACAGTGTACTGATTCCTTTGTTTACATCTCGATTTATCTTTTATTCTACTGTGAATTATGATTTTTTTATTTTTTACTTATTTTCTCTTTCGTGTTACAACATCATAAAAAAGGAGGTGGATTCTAATATTAAGTCAACAAATTGTAAATCTTGTTCAGATCCTATATTTATATTGAAAAATTTATTAAATATTTATAAATATTTGATTATGGACTTAATTATTTTAATAATATTAATTTGAGATCATTATAGAAAACCATAAACTTCAAATCATGGAATCTTTCTCTAACAGGTGCAAATTACTAATGCTTCCGGTACTTCTTTGTAAGACAGGTTCGGACATAGTATAGATACAAAATATAACTTCTATACATCAATAATGTAAATCAATTTTTACACCATTAATGATTTGTAACAAGTGGAATAAGTAACTTAAAAAAAAGACAAACAACCTACTATAACAAATTAAATGTAATGAAAGTGTAAAATTTACACTACCAAAGTGGGAAGTAAATAGGAAGAAGAGAGATCCACTGGAGAAAATCCTTCTCCTTCGCTATTTTCGGAAGAAGAGGCGGGAATCCGAACAAAATGGATAAAACGGAAGAAATTTGAATGAAGGAAAGAACAAAATAAAGGATAAATTCCACTTGCACCTTACATAGAGATGATAATTGTAATTGTGAATTTACAATTATGAATAAAACCAAATGTGAATTATAAAAATAATAGTAAGGAATTTCATTCAAAAAGTAGAAAAGAGTAAGTAATAAACTAATAAAAAGATTGTATATAAGTTAAAGAAACAACGCCACAAGGGTAGGAGTAAGGCCTATGTACACTCTATCCTCTCCAAACTTTACTTGTGGACTTAAAGGGTAGGAGTAAAGCCTATGTACATTCTATCTTGTGGACTTACACTGTTGTTGTTGTTGTGTAAGTTAAATCAAGAAACATATACTTTCTTTGAAAAATTTGATGCAACGTCCATGCTGCACTTCAACCGTGTTTGGCTCTGGCCTCTATCCACTACACCATTGACATTCAATATTGTCCCGTCAAGTTCTACTACTGGATACTTCCTTGACAGTAGCAAACATGCGCCACTCAACATTTCGTGCTTTGATCAAATGACAAGTTTGAATTATATATGACTCATAATATGCTTGAAAAGTTAGCTAGCATGTTTTAAACCTTTATTTGCTGGCATCCTCCACCATAGTAAGCATGCTTGTTGCAAAATGCAGCTGTGAGACCACTGATGGAGGACTGGCAAATTTTTAGGCTGACTAACAGTGGCGGAATCATCTTTGTTTAGGGGTGTCAATTGATACTCCTTCACTGAAAAATTATAATATGTAATACGAATATTTTTTTTTATGTTAATCTCTTAACTTTTCCGTGTGTTTACTTCTTTTTTTATGTTAATCTCTTAACATAGCTATTAGTATTACCTCAACATCACATTGACTGCTGAATCTGAAGTCAAATTTCAAGCCATTCACCTGCAGTAATCCACTAGAAAAAACAAGACAACAGAAAGCCTTAAAAGTCATGCATTTAGCAATCGAGAAGCTGTAAAGATTTCAAATATGTAAAGAGGAAAACAAAAGTAAATTCTTGTCAACTTTAGACCAGATAATCATTCAGATCTTTCTGTCCGGGAATTCTAGTTGGACAGAAAGATGTTTTAACTACAAATACATTATATTTAATGACAATAATACTTGCAGAGCCTGATATTGTAACAACTGTAAATGCAATTGCCAAGAACTTAAGATTACACTTCACAGATGATGGATGACTCCAAGAAAAATCATTAGTCTTTATTAACAAGAACGTATGTAAAACTACTCTAATTCACAGGATGAAGTACTTAATTGCATGATTAAACGTCAGCTGGGAAGAGTAAAAAGAACTCTGTGACATCTGGAGCTACGGTATGCAAAGAGAGAGGAAAGAAATTGAGCATCCCACGACATTTTGCATAAGCAATTAACAAAGAAAACTTCCAAAGCCTGCAAGGGTACGATTAGTTATGCAAAATTTGTAACATCAGAAAATTTGCTATTTTAATACTACTATTGTTTTACACACAAAATAGAAGTGCATTCAAATTACAACTTCAGAGAGAGAGAGAGAGAGAGAGAGCGCGCATCCTACACAAATATATTGAACAGCCAATTCTACTAAATAGCAGGAAATGTTGTTAGCATAGATATTCATTTTCCATACAGTGAAAAGCATGACAACAACAACATACCCAGTGAAATCCCACAATGTGGGGTCTGGAGAGGGTAGAGTGTACGCAGACCTTACATCTACCTTGTTAGGTAGAGCGGCTGTTTCCGAGAGACCCTCGGCTCAAGACAGAGCATAAGCACAAGCACAAGCACAGCAAGAGCAAAGCAAGAGAAACGGTCGAATCCGGTAAAAAAATATATTTTAAAGCAATATGAAAATGCTGATATCAAAAGCGAATAAGTCATGATAGCGCATTCTGAAAAAGTAAGCAGTAATGCGCAGGTAAATAAGCTAAACAAAGTACACTAAAGAACACATAGCAGCAGAAATCAAACTACAGGGGACTATAAAGTCATACTGCGCCTACTAGTATGATAGGTTAAGCGGGCCTACAGTAATAACACTACCACTACCAGTTTGCAAGAGTAGATAGGACTACGCTCGACTATCTACTACCCTTCTACCCTAATCCGTGTCCTCCACATACAGTGAAAAGCATGGCGAAGAGAAAAAGATTAGACTCACATTGGATAATCAATACAATATATCATGAGTATTGATTCTAAGATACAGAAGGTACTCTACTATCCTCTCTTCCAGATAGATTATGCAACTCGGCAGACCATAGAAGAGGTTTGTGCTTCAGACACAAACATATTTTACATTGAAGCCTTAGTGGCAGACTGGCAGTGCAAGTCAATTCAAAAAATAACTTAGGATCTAACTTTAGCAAGACGTGCCCTTAGTTCTTCTAAATCTTCCTCGTCATCAGCACCCTGCAAGAAATAACCAATCAATGGTTAACCAATATAGTTTGGTTGATCATAGAAAAGATCTTTCTATATAATAAATCACAGATGAGGGGACATACCTCTGCATCCTCCACTGCCTGGGTGGGTTGCTTTAACTTCTCCTTGCGGACTGCTTCAGGAAGTTGTGCAGTAGTCTCACCAGCAATTGCAGTCAAGACCTTGTCAACTTCTTCAATCTCCTCTTCCATGTCCACGGAATCCAGGGCAGAGTCTACTGCATCATTGACCATTTCTTCCATGACACCAGCCTGCAATAACAAGAGATAGGGTAATTTCCAGGTTAAAAGAAAATGAGAGGGTGGAGGGGGTTGGGGGGGGGGGGGGGGGGGGGGGGGGATTACATTTCTGTCTGACAGTCTATGCAGTTCAAGTTGCATTCAATTTGTCATGCAACTACCAGTCAATGTAAGGAATAAGCGGTCATGCTTTTGGCAACTTCTATGATACTCTTCTATATGCGCCTATAATTGTTTATTCAACACTAAGAAGATTATCGTATAAACTCAGTATATACATGTGATATAATGACCCATAGCACAGAGAGCATTATGGAAGAATTCGAACAGTCAAAAGCATTGTCAACTCATTTCAAGACGAAGAGATGTCCAAGGACTGCAAATGGAGGAGCTTCACGATTTTCTAGATATGGTTCGAATAGACATTCTGAAGATTTGTGCAAAGAATACCACATCCGGAAGTACGAGGATTGCGTGAAACAAGCCGAAGAAAAATAATGTCCAATGCGCCGTGTTGGACATAGGTGCGACACAGTGGTTTGGTGCATGGCGCTTCATTCTCTTACTCTTTTAGCCATTCCTTCAATATTTAGTCATTTATCTACCAAAAAAAGCGGAATTGTCTCCTTTCCTAAAGTCGAATTACTGCAAGGAATTACACTCTTTATTGAAGTTTATGCTAGTTACTTAGAAAACTTAATGGAAAATTGTTTATCGAATATTAGGATCAACCAGGAATATGTACATATTAGATCATATAGGAAATTTTAGGTCCAAAACACCTCTATTTCTTTTTCCTATTAAAGCAATCCCAACCACCGGAGTCAAATACATGTACTTGATAATAAAAAAAAACTGGGGTCAAATACATGTACTCTTCCTTTGCTATCAGTAGAATCCCAAGGATTACACTCTTTTCCTTTAAGTTCTAAGTAACTGCCATAAACTCCAACAAAGAGTGTAATTCCATGCAGTAATTCGAGGAGTATAAAAGGAAACGCCACGTCCTCCTAATTGGGCTCTTAGGCCTAAGGCTATAAGCAGCCAATCACTTCTCAAGCCATCTAATTTGCGGACTCAATTGCCACTGATTCTTAATTCTAAGAATATAATTGACATATTTAAAAATTACATAAACACCGACTATAAGTAAAAATTGTTATAATTAAAAACATTTAACAATTGTTTGAAAAGGTATGTATAAAAAGAGTGTGACTCTTAATTAGTTGTATCTTTTAGTATCCATACCTCTGATCTTTTAATATCCAGATTTCTAAGATTTATGAGATGATGAATCCAACTCCTAGATCTGTATTTTTATTTGATACCTACACCCGTCGATGTAACATAGGTCGTATGCACTTAATTTGCATCAGGAGCAAAAAAATAAGACTTGACATGTCATTGTTAAAGATATATCCCCATTTAAGAACTACGTTTATTTGCTACACCACCAATTTGTGATCAAGTTCCATGACACATTGTGTCATCTAGCGTAATACACTAATTTAAGAATCAGAATCAATAAGAAGTGATTCCCAACCAGGTGGAAAGCTCAAGAATATCACAGAAGCTCAAAATATTAAAACCAAAGAGATATACCTTGGTCATTTCTTTACTAAATTCCTGCATTGTCATAGCCACTTCTGGAGCCTTCATAAGATTATTGACGAGCTTCATGACTTCAGCACTCTTAGACAAATGTCCCACTGGGCGAGCTATGGCTGCAAAACCAAAGTAGAAGGTCAACGTGACACTGGAAGAAGCCGACACATACCTAATCGAAGTAGAAATCAAGGGGGCCGGCTTCAACTTTTTGTCCAACCAGCGTCAATATCTGGTTGTCTAGCTGCATAAATTCTGATAGGTGCGACTTTCCTAGTTGCTGCTAATGACCTCCAGATAGTATACAATGTCATATGGATGGAAAAGAAAGATATCGCTTTAATGTTTCAAAGAGAAGATTTTAAGTTATTAGTATATACCTAAAACTTTCAAGTTTACTCATTTATTAAACTGTAATACCCACGCAAGATAATCCAAAATCAAAAACTTAGAAACAAGAGTAAGTGCCTTCTGAAGTATAAGATAACGCCATGAGTTGGAGAACGTATATGTATATACAAAAGGTGAAGCAAGGCTTTGATCATATCAACAGTTTCTCCTAGGTGCATGGATATTGAATTCAACTGCGCCTTATTCTCGTATAATCGGTTCACAATTCTTTTAGATCTCACAATCTCTTTAGCAAGTGCCTATGATAAATACATCAACACTCCGATATGAATAAAAATGGGATGCCAAAAACAATAAATTATGTCTCGTAACAATATATAGTATCAGACTGAATTCAACATACACACTTGAAAAGAAAATCTTGGATGAGCACTAATCTACTATTAAAATAGGCATTTCTTAGAAGTTTGTGAAAAAACATATTGGCTTCTAAACCATCTGAAACTCTTATCAGTGACCCAGAACAAAATTTTATAGATGTTCTTACATGTCAAGTTTTTAATGCAAAACATCTCAATGGTCAAGCACATTGTGACAGATGAAGAAAGTACCTTTAAAGCAGCAGCACATTCATCCTTCTTTTCTTTCTCATTTCGCCAACATTTAAAAGACAAGACACAGGACATGGGACGTTACTCCACTTGCATTGATGTGGAACATTTGGAAGGAGAGGAATAGGAGAGCATTTCATGGAGTAGTAACTGACATTGAACACTAGAGGAAAAGTTCTTTCTTTTAGTTTTGGTGTGCCTATGTGATCCCTATTTGTATAGAAGATTGGATGCAATTTGTAGAGAACCATATTGTTGTGTAGGTTCTCTACGTTTTCTTTTATACTTCTTGTATTCAGAACTTTAGTTCAATAACAAAAATGGACTCTTCATTGCTTGGTCTGAAAATACAAATTTTCAACAATCCATGCCTTAGGTAATTTAATTACATCTAATCATAAGAAAACATCAATCATTTTATTCTCCTAGCTCTAAAATGGCACAATTTCTGTAAGAGCTAACTTTAAACTATTTCTGAGTATATAGTCCTTCTAGAGTAAGATTGATTATAAGCATCACCAGAATATATAAAAAGATTATGTGAAAGTTTTTTTTTTTCAAATTAAAAAGTTGAACAGAGAGCAGTAAAATCACCTTGCCAGAAGCCATATCATTTCTCTTTGCTGCTTCTTTAATTGCTTTCTGTACATTCTTCTCCTCTCTTTGTATATCTGATCAAAATCACAAATTTTCACAAATACACAAAAAAGGACAGGCGGTGCACTAAGCTCCCGCTATGCGGGAGTCCGAGAAAGGGCGAGACAACAAGGTGTATTGTACGCAGCGCTACCTACATTTCTGCAAGAGGTTGTTTACTCGACTTGAACTCGTGAACTCCTGGTCACATGGTAGCAACTTTACCGGTTACTCCAACGTTCCACTTCAAATTTTCACAAACACAAAAAACAGAAAAATTCAAGAAACCCAACTTAAGAAATCAAACTTTACAATCACCCAAAAAAAAACCCTTTTCCTTCCTGATTATGAAAAATTAAACAAACCCAATACAAAAATTAACAGAAAGAAAGATAATTATACCTCGGATTTGACGTTCAATGTTCCGACACTCTTGTCGGAGCCGACGTTGCCAATCCCTTAAAAGCTGTTGAGGGTTCGGTTTGGGCTTCAATATATTCATTACTTTCTCCATGTGAATCAAATGGTCGAAGGAATCGATGAAACCTTCAATGGAAAATCAAACAAGAACTTTTCTTTATTGCGTTGTTCTTCTGCTGAACTGGGTGATATACTCCCTCCGCTCCAAAAAAATTCGCTCCTTTGTATATTTAAAAATATGTTTTTTATATTTAAAAATAATTTAATTTTATGATCACATAAATATTTAACATGTAATTTTAATTACAAATTTTTAAAAAAATTATTTTATTTCTTAAATTTTATGTAAGTAAAATTAAGTCAATTTTTTTAAAACTAAGTAAATATTTTTTTATCTTTCACCTAATTGGCTTCGAAGACTGTGTCGGGTGGACGGAAAAAGGCAACCTCGCCGTCCGGATTGTAGTTGGTGGATTCCAATTTTTTTCTTTTATACTATTTGGTAAATATACTCCTATATGATTACACTTTGTGCGTAATTATAAGTCTTAATAGCACTTTTAGTCCTTAGCTTAGGTAAATTCTAATTTTATTTTTTGTGATTTATGACTAAGTACATTAATCTTCAGTTAATTAAAATTTACACTTAATTTCTTTTATTGTGAATATTTATCATAAGTTTACTACAATTATTAATTGTTTCATCACTCAATTAATCATGTGCTAAGTCTGCGTTTTGGACTAAAATTATCCATTATTTCTGAGAGTATGTTCATTTTAGTCCCTCAAATATAGCTCTAAGCATATTTAATTTCTTTAGCCGCTACTTTTTCCCAGTCCACGCCCAATCAGGCAATGTGAATTCCTGCTACTCCTCTCACTCTCAAGGACGGATTGAACAGCTGCTGTTAGGGAAGGATCTCTATCATTGATTCATCAGAAGCCATCAAGCACGAAAGTAGCAAGGAGTATGCTAGAGGTATGAATAAACTTCCACACAAAAGCAATGGCAATCCATATAAAAAAAAAAGTCTCTGTAATTAATAGTCTAGCAAACCAAAATCAAATAGTCGATCAATAGCTTCCAAAATTACTTTAAACTTCATTTGCTTTGTCTTCACTTGCTGACACAATCATTGCTGGAGAAGAAAAAACCAGCCTCTTCACTTGAGTTCTCTTCTTGTTTCAGCCGATTAAAGCTATTTACAGAGGGTAGGACTTTTTCCGGTGAAGTGTTTCTTCACGTATGAAGTTGGGGGGAAAGGCCAATGGGTTTAGCCTCTTACAAGTCAAGCGAGTGTCACTTGTTACTTTTTAAATGGGTAATGTTAGGGAGACCAAAAGTGTTTTACAGGGATTAAATATGCTACTCTGTTAAGTCTTATACATTGGATGACTTTTTGGTTACTATTTGAAGATGAGTTTTCAAGCTTGTGAAAAAAAAATCTAACTCACAATGTTTTAATTTATTTCAAGTGAAATATATGTCTAAAAACAACTTGAATTTTCAAATCTGAATTTTTCAATCAAATTTATGTCTAAACGGCTACTTAGTATTTGTAAAGCTTTATTGCCTTAATTAGTGCTTTGGTATATAATCACTAACCAAGATTTTCATTCGAAGGGCAATCAAAGAAGAAAAGAACTTGTAGTAACAAGCTTGTCTGGCCAGTTTAGAAAGTACAAATTTGTCTCTCAAATTTGTGGTCTTTAATTTTTGTCCTTCAGCATTTTTCGCGCTGCATAACTTTAAATTATCGACCAGCGTAGTTAGCGTTACGCTTTGGCGCATGTATCATAACATCCCACAAGTTATGCCAGACAAAGCATAACTTTTAACATTCAACATAATCTGAAAAAAGTCATAACTTCATATCTCAGCCGGCATAGTTAGCTTTTTGCTTCGGCATATGTATCATTACATCCACACAAGTTATGTCGGATGTAAAGAATGGATCTTGGGCCTAACTCAACCCCAAAAGCTAGCTTGTAGGGTGAGGATTGTCCAAGTCCATATAAGGAGTTCATGTTCCCATTCCATATCCGATGTGGGACTCTCAACACTCCCTCGTACGCCCCAACCTTGTTAACTAGAGCGTGGATAATATAATTTGGGGCCCAACATCGGTGAACAAAAAATTAAAATGGGTTTCGCTTTTGAGGTTGAGTTAGGCCCAAGATCCATTCTTCACACCATAAAAGGCAAAACTTTCAATACTCAACATAATCTGAAAAATAATACACAACTTATGATGCATAACTTAATTCCTACAGAACGTGTGCCGAGCGAGGCACAAGTTCAGTTTTTAAAGATAAAAATGTTACAAAACTTATACCGAATGAGGCATGTCCAAATATTTTCATTAAATATGCAGCAAGAGTACAACAACATCAATAACAACAACATACCCAGTGAAATCCCACAACGTGGGATTTGTGAATGGTAGAGTGTACGCAGACCTTACCTCTACCTTGATAGGTAGAGCGGTTGTTTCCGAGAGACCCTCGGCTCAAGACAAAGCATAAGCAAGACAAGCACAACAAGGCAAGATAAGAGAAACAGTCAAACTCGGATAAGAAATTTAAAGCAATATAAAAATGCTGGTATGAAAAGTGAATAAGCTCGATAGCGCATTCTGAAAAAAGAAGCAATAACTATCGCAAGTAAATTAGATAAACAAAGTACACTAAAGAACACATAGCAGCCGAAATCAAACTACGATAAACTATAAAGTAATACTGCGCCTATTAGTATGATAGGCGAAGCGGGCCTACAATAACAACACTACACTACCAGTTTCTAAGCGTATGTAGGACTACGCTCGACTACCTACTACTCTTCTACCCTAATCCGCATCCTCGAACCCTCTATCTAAGGTCATGTCCTCAGTAAGTTGCACCTGCGCCATATCCCGTTTAATCACATCTCCCCAATACTTCTTCGGCCTACCTCTACCCCTCTTGAACCCGTCCATAGCCAACCTCTCACACCTCCGTACTGGGACATTTGTGTCTCTCCTCTGCACATGCCTAAACCATCTCAACCTCGCTTCACGCATCTTATCCTCCACCGAGGCCACTCACACTCTGTCCCGGATATCATCATTTCTAATCCTATCTCTCTTTGTATGCCCGCATATCCATCTCAACATCCCCATCTCCGCAACTTTCATCTTTTGGATGTGCAAAGTCTTAACTGGTCAACACACCGCCCCATACAACATAGTCGGTCTAACCACTACCCTATAGAACTTGCCTTTTAAGTTTTTGTGGCACTTTTTTGTCACACAAGACTCCATATGCGAGTCTCTATTTCATCCACCCTACCTCAATACGATGCATGGCATCGTCATCAATTTCTCCATTCCCTTGAATAATAGACCCGAGGTACTTGAAGCTTTCTTTCTTTGGAATTACCTGAGTACCAAGCCTCACATTTCCGCTTGTCTCAAGACCACTCCCGTTACTGAACTTGAACTCTAAGTATTCTGTCTTGGTCCTACTAAGCCTGAACCCTTTAGATTCCAGAGTTTGTCTCCAAACCTCCAGCTTAGCGTTCACTCCGCTGCGAGTCTCATCAATCAGGACTATATCGTCTGCACATACACCATGGCACCTCCCCTTGGATTTGTCGTGTCAGTCCATCCATCACCAAGCCAAATAGGAATAGGCTAAGAGATGATCCCTGGTGCAGCCCCATCATCACTGGAAAGTGCTCCAAGTCTCCTCCTACTGTCCATACACTGATCTTGGATCCATTATACATATCCTTGATCGCCCTAGTGTACGCCACAAGTACACCTCTAACCTCCAAACATCTCCATAAAACCTTCCTAGGTACTTTGTCGTATGCCTTCTCAAGGTCGATGAAAATTATATGTAAGTCTATCTTCCTTTCCCTATTCTGCTCCACCAACCTCATAATAAGATGAGTGGCTTATGTAGTCGAACGCCCCAAAATGAATCCAAACTGGTTCTCGAAGATAAACACGCCTCTTCTTACTCTCATCTCCACGACCTTTTCCCAAACTTTCATAGTGTGGCTTAGCAGCTTGATACCCCTATAGTTGTTGTAACTCTAGTTATCACATTTGTTCTTGTACAAATGGATCATTGTACTCCACCTCCATTCTTCGGGAATTTTTATCATCTTAAAATAACGTTAAACAACTCAATTAGCCACTCCAAACATGCCCTGCCCGCGCTCTTCCATAATTCAACTGGGATCTCATCAGGCCCAGCCGCTCGTCCCATATACATTCTGCGAACAACACCCTTAACCTCCTCAACCTTAATACTTATTCAATACTCAAAATCCCGGTACCTACCAGATTGCTCTAGATCTTCCAGCACAATGTCTCTATCTCCTTTCTCGTTCAAGAGTTTATGGAAGTAAGACTGCCACCTCCGTCTAATATGCGCGTCATCCACTAGTATTTTGTCGTCTTCATCCTTGATGCACCTCACGTGATCCAAGTCACGGGCCCTCATTTCTCTCGCCTTGGCTAGTCTGTACGACTTCTTATCTCCGAATTTTCCCTCTAATTCCACATACATGCGTTCAAAAGCCACCGTTTTCGCCGCCGTAACCGCAAGCTTTGCCTCATTCCTCGCCATCTTATAGGGTTCCCTATTCGTCCACTTCTCCACATCATCCTTGCTTTCTACCAATTTTGCATACGTCGTTTTCTTCGCTTCCACCTTCTCTTTAACTTTACCATTCCACCATCAGTCCCCTCGATGCCTACCACGGATACCCCGCGAGACCCCTAGCACTTCCTTAGCTACCACTCGAATGCAACTGGCCATTTTATACCACATACCGGTCGCATCCCCACTACTTTCCCAAGCCCCATTGGCCAGCAACCTCTCCACAAATCCATCACCAAAAGCTTATGTTGGGTTGTAAGATACTCCCTCGAAATAACCTTGCAATATTTAAAAAGACCGTTGTCAACCTTCCGAAGGAGTAAGAAGTTTATCCGAGTCTTAGCCACCGAACTACGGAAAGTCATCAAGTGCTCCTCCTTCTTCAGGAATCTCGAGTTGGCTATCACCGTCCCAGAAGCTCTAGCGAACTCCAAAAGTGAGACGTGTTGTTCTTGTCCCCGAGGGCAAAACCTCCATGCACGTCGTCATAACCTCCCGGAAGTGACCCGATATGTCCGTTGAAATCCCATCATATAAATAACTTCTCAGTGGGTGGTATACCTCCTACCACTTCATCAAAATCCTCCCAAAAGCGCCTCTTCTCCACTTCGTCTAAGGGCGTCTGCGGTGCGTAAGCTAATAATGTTTATAGTGAACCCTCTAACTCCCAACTTAATCGTCGTCATCATGTCATTGACTCTCCTAACCTCTACCACCTGGTCCCTTAGCTCACTGTCTACTAAAATGCCTACTCTATTTCTATACTTCGACCTACCCGAGAACCATAACTTATACCCGTCTACATCCTTAGCCTTAGGTCCTACACATTTGGTCTCCTGGACACATGCTATATTGATCCTCCTCTTCTTAAGAATCTTCACTAGCTCTATGGACTTCTCCGTCAAAGTCCCAATTTTCCAAGACCCTTTTCTCAGCTTAGCATCTCCCTTAACCCATTTACCCCCCTAACCCTCGCCCCCGTTTCTGACCGAGAACATGATCCTAGTCTACCATCAGTCACCAAAGCCACTAAAGAGGATATAAACTAATAGTCTAATCCAAGGTTTACACCTACAACAGGAACGCTAAGAATGATAAAACTAAAGGCAGGAAGAGTAAAATGCAAGAATGTAATATATTAAGGGTAAGAATCAATATATTATGAAACGAATTTCACAGCCAAGCAAAGATAAATTAGCAACAAGAATGAGGCCAGAGAGATAGAATCCGGATATTTGGCGGAAGACCGGCAGTTGATGCTTTGGATATATCTATGCTAGTACCTACAAAAGCAATGCCAAGGAAAACAAAAAGGAAGAAGGGAAGAGATATAGGGGGCAGGGTCACCTTGAGGGAGAAACTCGCAAATCTGAGAAGAAAAAGAAGAATAGAAAGGACAAAGGACGAGACTTAATTGTCAAGAAAGTTCAAATGATAATAAGGCGGAAAATAAGTACTCTGAATGTGGTTTATTGAACCCACCCGCGGATTTTGTTAAATACGAACAGAGAGAGAGTAATTAGAAGGTATATGACTCTGAGGGTTCTTTGAAACAAATCATCGAACAGATTAAAATATGTAACAAGAGTAAAAATAAAAAATCACATATATGACATGTAAAAATTAAAGACTTTGCAGGTCAATCGGTGCAAAAAATCGGTTTAATTTGCAATTTAAGGATAAAAGCCCAATAACTTGAAACACAACTAGAAACAACAAGAAGGCTTGAAACTAAGGCCCTAAGAGTAAAATGGGCTATGGACATGAACTCCCCCAATTGCTTATAAAAATTTCACGAGACAGGTTGTGTCAACGCTTCCATTTAATCTATAGCCAGTTCTTTACAAAATTTAACCAAAAACATATTTCAGCTTAGAGATGATGATTGGTTAGATATTGGTAGTCCAGACTTCGAACAGGTGTCTTTGAAGTTACGCCTTGGCACACCAGAATTCATACGCGTATGTTGAAAGTTTGCTTGTGTTGGAAATCTTAGGTAAAATCTTGATCACGAACATTGTAAGGAATTATTTATAGCTTGAGGCATGTCAATGACACTGTCCTTAAGGATATTTCATCCGATATGAGTGTATCTCCAGAATTCAACAAGCTCTTCTAGTATAAAAGTAGGAATCAGAATCTAACAAAGATTAAAGAAAAAACCCAGCTCACTATTATATGGTAGGAAGATTTCTATTGATCTTGGTGTTTTTTTCTTGAGATGTCTGTCTCCACACAAAAGAAGGCTCGATCATATACAGGTACGAAACCATCTCATAATATGGCTGAAGATTCCCAACGTACATCTCAAAGCTAATGGCAGTAATGATGATTAAAAGGCTAATAAAAAAGAGGTATTTAATGACAATAAAGAGAGTCAAAAGGCTAATTGTGGAGCCAGAATATGTTACTGTTGGAGGCTATATGTTAATACTATATGAAAGAATAATTAACTTAGTAAAGATGAATTTGAATATTCCATTTTGAGATATCATATTTATTTTATTTTTAACAATCCCCACATATCTCAAAAGGAATATAATAAGAAATTTTGATGAGTTTCATATATCTCAAAAGGAAAGAAGAAGAAAGAACATTTTGTTGGGTTTCCACATATGAGTACAATGCATCAAATTTGGTGTCGCGTAGACTAAATCAAAAACTCTTTTGTAAGCACATGGTCTTATTCTATCACATTATACTCGCACAATCTTTGGCGTTATCGCAGTTTTGCGCTAAGAGGCCATGCGCGTGTCCTGGTATTCACGAGTGCTCTAGAAATCTATCACAATTTCATAGGAGCAGCACCACTCCAAACTCATATAGATCCACCCATCAAGTGTATTCTGCAGAGCAATACACCACCTATAAAAGATATGGTAATAGATTAAGAGTTTAACTCAGCCTCACTTTGCTTTGCGGTATTGCACTATATTCACACACCATAGGAAATGACATAATTTAATACTACACTTTTGATCAACTAATGACTTGTTATTGCTTATATGAACCTAATTCATGGGACCTCCAATCACATACGTTAGGTTACCATCATTGTTAATCTTTTTTAATTGACAAAAGTCTCATTCCCTCAATATTTCCTTTACTCTTGTGAATTGGCCAAATTCACCTCAAACTTCACACAATTATATAAATTATCACATCTCACAGCAGCTTATCACAATATGTTTCAAACAAATATTTTCTGTTAATCTTCCAATTGAAAGATTCATCTTTTGCAATGGCTATTACAACATGGCAATCGTAATTCATCGACCCATAAATATCAGTTTAATTCCCAATGGAATATTCGTCAAGAGGTTTGGTAACCACTCACTCTCCAATTAAATTTCATGATAAATTTAGCTATTATTATTTATTTAGCTGATTTTCATACAACACCCTATCAAATGTGAACACATAGCCGCTAGTAGATTTTATCTCATCTGAATTAGAGATTCATTTTTCGTCATTGTATTCCTTTAATATAATGAAAAATCCACTACATTCAATATCATAATTATGGTACCTCTCAAATATATTTTTCCAAAATAAAATTGATTTCATCATCAAATAATATGTAAATCTTACGAAAAATCTTGATCACGAACACTTGTAAGAAATTCTTTATAGCTTGAGTCATGTCAATGGTATTGTCCTTAAGGATATTTCACATGGTATGAATGTATTCCTAAAATTCAACAAGTTCTTTTAGTATAAAACTAGGAGTGAAAATCTAATAAAGATTAAAGAAATAAACAGCACACTATTATATGGTAGGTAGATTTCTATTGATCTTGGTGTTTTTGTCTTGAGATATCTGTCTCCACACAAAAGAAGGCTCGATCATAAATAGGTACGAAACCGTCTCATAATATGGCTGAAGATTCCCAACGTAAATCTCAAAATTAATGGCGGTAATGGTGATTAAAATGCTAATAAAGAAGGGGCAATTTAATGATAATAAAGAGAGTCAAAAGGCTAATTGTGGAGCAAGAATATGTTACTGTTGAGGCTATATGTTAATACTATATGAAAGAATAATTAATGATATAATATTACCGTATCTTGTATATTACTATTAATAGAATATTACTATATTTTGTATATCTTTTATATTAGGTAAATTTATATTTCAATTGTAATTAGGAAGATTTAGTTACCTAGTTTGTAATTATGTAACACTATACATATTGTACACAATAATCAATGAAATACAAGGAACATATTCCTACATGGAATCAGAAGTCAAACCCTAACTTCTTTTTCTCCCTAAGTCGTCACTCATTCCCCCTTCCCCCTCGGCAGCCCTCTCCCTTCTTTCTTCGACTTTCCTCTCCTCCTCTCCAATTTTCAATGGATGAACAACGTAAATTCCATCATGCTCTTGCAGTTAACAACATCAAGAATTTCATTCCCATAATTCTTGAGATGGAAAAAGTTCAGTATTCATCTTGAGCGAAATTATTTAAGATTCATTATCGTGTATACAAAGTCATCGAACATATCATCCCTCCAAAATCAAAGCCCCTAGAAAGATCTGATGATTCTGACGATGAACTTCGGTCCCACTTAGATGTGGTTGTCCTACAATGGATCTATGGCACGATCTCAAACGATCTATTGCATACAATCATTGAAATCGATGCCATTGCACGACAAACGTGGAAGCGCTTGGAAAGTATTTTTCATGACAACAACACACAATGTGTCTTGTATTTGGAAAATCAATTTCAGGCCATTTAGCAGGATAATTTTCCTAATGTGTCGGCCTATTGTCAAGAACTTAAGATGATTGCCGATCAACTCTCCAACATCGGTGCACCGGTCACTAATCAACGATTGGTGATGCAACTTATTGCGGGTTTGAATGAAAATTATGATGGTGTTGCTACCATCCTCCAACAAAGCAAGTCATTGCCTCCGTTCTATGAGGCTCGTAAACTCATTCTTGAAGAAACCCGAAAAACAAAGCGGGCAGCGACTAATGCCAGCACAGCCGACACCGCACTCGTAGCCACCGACAGCAACCATGTTGATCCAAGAGGCTCGGCTCCCATCCCATCCCAGCAAGCCAACGATCTGACACGTGGCTCACGTTCCCTAAATAACAACAGAGGAAGAAATTCCCGAAATCTCTTTCCACACCACACTCCCGTTAGCCTTAAAAATGTGCTACAGGCCCCAAAACTTATCAAAAATCTAATCTATGTGCGTCGTTTCACAACCGACAATAATGTTTTTCTTGAATTTGATCATTTTGGTTTTTCTGTGAAAGACCTTATGACAAGGAATCGAATACTGAGATGTGATAGCATTGGGGACCTTTATCCTATCACCACCTCCGTCAGCCATCCAGCCTCCTCTCCATCAACCTTTGCAGTAATTTTGACTCCTTTATGGTATAATTTATTAGGACATCCGGGAGACTTTGTTTTACGCTTCCTTAGCAAAAATAAATTTATTGCTTACAAACATGTCCTTTCTCCTCCTATTTTTGAATCTTGTGTTTTTGAGAAATATGTCAAGTTGTCATTTTATTCTTCATCCACTTGTACTTTAATACTTTTTGATATAATACACAGTGATTTATGGACTTCTCCTATCTTAAGCACAGTCGGGCATCGATACTATATGTTGTTTTTAGATGATTATTCAAACTTCCTATGGACGTTTCCCATTGGTAATAAGTCCCAAGTCTATTCTATTTTTTCGTCATTCAGTACTTTCATTAAAACATAATTTAAAAAGAATATTAAATGTTTTCAGTGAAATCCCACAACATGGAGTCTGGAGGGTAGAGTGTACGCATATCTTACCTCTACCTTGGTAGATAGAGCGGTTATTTCCGAGAAACCCTCGGCTTAAGACAGAGCATAAGCACAAGCAAAGCAATAGCAAAACAAGAACAAAGTAAGAGAAACGGTCAGACCCGGTCAGAAAATATTTAAAGTAGTATGAAAATGTTGGTATCAAAAGCGAATAAGCCATGATAGCGCATTCCAAAAAAGTAAGCAGTAACTAGCGCATGTAAATAAGCTTAACAAAATACACTAAATGACACATAACAGCAGAAATCAAACTACAAGGGACTATAACGCAATACTGTGCTTGATTAGTATGATAGGCTAAGCGGACCTATAATAATAACACTACAACTATCAGTTTGCAAGCGTAAGTAGGAGTACACTCGATTACCTACTACCCTTCTATCATAATTTATGTCCTCCACAACCCCCTATCTAAGGTCATGTCCTCAGTAAGTTGCACCTGCGCCATATCTCGTCTAATCACCTCTCCTCAATACTTCTTCGGCCTACCTCTACCCCTTCTGAACCCATCCATAGCCAACCTCTCAAACCTCCGCATTGGGGAATTTGTGTCTCTCCTATGCACATTCCCAAACCATCTCAACCTCACTTCCCGCATCTTATCCTCCACCCAGAACACTCCCACTGTCTCGGATATCATCATTTCTATTCCTATCCCTCCTTGTATTCCCTCACATACATCTCTGCAACTTTCATCTTTTGGATGTGCTACTGGGACTGGAACTGTTTCCGCATATGGTACTTCCCAACTTTTTCTATCTATTCTTAGAAGTCTTGACTGGTCAACACTCCGCCCCATACAACATAGTCAGTTTAACCACCGTCCTATAGAACTTGCCTTTAAGTTTTGGTGGCACATTTTTGTCGCAAAAGGCTCCAGATGTGAGCCTCCATTTCATCCACCCTGCCTCAATACAATGTATGACATCGTTATCAATCTCTCCATCCTCTTTGATAATAAACCCGAGGTACTTGAAATTTTCTTTCTTTGGAATGACCTGAGTACCAAGCCTCACCTCCACGTCTGGCTCAAGGTCGCTCCCGTTACTGAACTTGCACTCCAAGTATTCTGTCTTGGTCCTACTCAGCCTGAACCCTTTAGATTTCAGAGTATGTCTCCAAACCTCCAACATAGCGTTTACTCTGTTGCGAGTCTCATCAATCATGACTATGTCATCTGCGAATAACATACACCATGTTTTCAATATGACAATGGGAGGGGATTCGATAATAATCAATTCAATTTTTTTTGCGCCAAACACGACCTTGTTTTCGTTTTTCCTGTCCCCACACCTCTCCACAAAATGGAAAAGTCGAATGAAAAAATAGAACCATAAACAACTTAGTACGTGCCCTCCTTGCTCACGCCTCTATCCCCTTATTTTTGGCATTACGCTCTATCAATGGCAAACTCAATTCTCCATCCCTAAATTTTTATGAATTCCTAAATGATGGCCTAAATCCCATTCTAATTCATCAATTGCAAAATCAGTCATCATCGGTAGCCGTCCCCACCACTGTCGTCCCAAGGCGGGCAGTCCACCCACTCCGCAAAGGGTACCTCGGAATAGCCTATCATAGTCTTCCGTCTCAACTGTCTCTCGTTCATCCCGTCTCTCCCCGACGCCACTGCCCCTTCTTGGCCCCACCCCTTACTCCCGGCAGTCCGCCCAGTCCCGCCTCCACTTCTCGGACACCCCATCCAAATCTTGTCCAACCTTCCACGGCACACCCACGGATAATGGAAAAATGTACTATGCACGACATTTCCAAACCCAAAAGGTTATTTAACTTGTCCATTTCGGTTGCCCCTTCTCATATTCCTCGTAATTCGAAAGATGCCTCGTCCGATCCTAATTGAAAAAATACAATGATTAACGAATATAATGTTCTTATTTAAAATAAGATGTGGGATCTAGTACCTCGTCTTCATGATGCTAATATTATTCATTCTATGTGGATTATTCGACATAAAAAAACTTATGGTTCTTTTGAGAGGCACAAGACCCGTCTTGTAGGTGATTGCAGGTCTCAGCAGGTGGGAGTGGATTGTGATGAAACTTTTAGCCCGGTAGTGAAACCAGCGACTATTTGGACCATTCTCAATATTACTTTGTCCAAGTCTTGGCATATTCATCAGCTCGACGTCAAAAATGCTTTCTTGCATGGAGATCTTCATGAAACCGTATATATGCATCAGCTCATGGGATTCAGGGATCCCATTCATCCAGATTATGTGTGTCTTTTGAAGAAATCACTCAATGGACTGAAACAGACTCCTACGTGGTACCAACGGTTTGCTGATTTTGTATCCTCTATCGGGTTTTCACATAGCAAATCTAATCATTCACTATTCATCTATAGCAAGGGTAATGACATGGCATACATCCTACTATATGTTGATGATATCATCCTCACCACATCTTCTGATGTACTTCGCCGATCCATTATGTCACTTATTGCCTCTGAGTTTGCTACGAAGGATTTGGGCCCCCTAAGCTATTTTTTTGGGCATTGTTGTTACGAGACATGCATGTGGCTTATTTATTTATCAAAGGAAGTACGTCGAAGATATCCTTGACCGAGCAGGCATGACGTCTTACAAACCGGCCCACACACCGGTGCACATTAATTCCAAACTCAGTGCCTCTTTGGGTTCTTTGTATGCCGACCCGACTCATTATCACAGTTTAGCGGGACGTTGCAGTATCTCACTTTCATGAGACAAAATATATCCTATGTCGTGCAACAAATATGCTTACATATGCACAGCCCGACTGATGAACATATGAATGCCCTCAAACGCATTTTGCGATATGTACAAGGTACTTTTCATTTCGGCTTACACTTGTATAAGTCCTCACTCTCTGGTCTCACATCTTATTCTGATGCTGATTGGGGTGGATGTCCTGACACTCATCGATCCACACCGGGTTACCGTGTGTTCCTCTGAGATAACTTGCTTTCTTGGTCTTCTAAAAGACAACATACTATGTCTCGATCCAGTGCCGAAGCTGAGTACAAAGGTGTAGCGAATGTTGTTTCTGAGTCTTGTTGGATACGCAACCTTCTACTTGAGCTTCATTGCCCACTCCATAAGGCTACAATAGTTTACTGTGATAAGGTAAGTGCAATATATCTTTCCGACAATCCCGTTCAACGTCAGTGTACTAAACACATTGAAGTGGATATTCGCTTTGTACGTGAGAAAGGTTCTCGTGGACAAGTTCGTATTTTTCATGTTCCTTCCCGATATCAGATTGCTCACATATTCACTAAAGGACTTCCGCGCATACTCTTTGTTGACTTCCGAGCCAGTTCATCGTACGAGAACCTCCCGCTTCAATTGCGGGGGTGTGATAGAATATTGTCATATCTTGTATATTACCATTAATAGAATATTATCATATTTTGTATATCTTTTATATTAGGTAAATTTATATTCCAATTGTAATTATGAAGATTAAGTTACCTAGTTTGTAATTATGTTAGGTAAATTTATATTCTTCTATATATATTGTACACAATAATCAATAAAAGGCAAGTAACATATTCCTACAATTAACTTAGTAAATATGAATTTGGATATTCCATTTTGAGATATCATATTTATTTTATTTTTTAACAGCTTGCACAAACAGTATGCCAAAATTTTAGATAAATTTTATAACTTCATATGCTAATTTGTGTAACTTCAATCTTAAATCACTAAAAAATAATAATTCGATGCACTAAACTCTCGCTATGCGCGAAGTCCGAGAAAAGGCCAGACCACAAAACTCAATTTGAAATCACTAATTTTTTTTAAAATATAAACTTCGACTGTGGCTTAAATGGAGTCCCAAAATCGACTATCTGTGCCCCGGCAACCAATTGCTTAGATTGGAAGAAATCAGTAATTATACCTCTATCTGGCTATCATAGAAAGAACAATTATTTGCATAATACTTTTATAATTTAAATAAGAATAAAAAATTGCTTTAAATAGCAAGTTGATCGTCATGTCCTTTCTCAATTTCAACTTGAAAGATTTATTTTAAATTTCAACTTAATCATATTCCAATGCTAAAATTTCTAACTGGGACCACTACAACAACGTACACCCCACCAGAGGCGTATGAAGCATTCTAACTGGAGTTCTAACTTTCAATTTAGATTATAAATTTATATGTAAAAATTTATAAAATTATAATAAATAATAGACATGAATCCATAATTTTTAAAATATAATAATTCAACGCTAAAAATCTTAAAAGATTAAACCCATAAAATTTAAATTCTGGTCCAACTCAAAATCCCACCCCCTCCTCAATCATCCAAGGTACCTTTTCCCAACTACCACAAAAAGAAAAGCCAAGAGAAAGACAAAAATGAAACCAATTCATAACTTATTCAATTACTAAATTTTAGTTGGTTAGAACTTAGAGCATCACTAATTTTGCTTTTTGTTCTTTCTGATATCTCTTGTCATTTTTAAATCATAGCAACATATATATTAAAAAAAGGATTTTGTTTATAAAAACTCTCCGAAAAAAATAAAAACAATATTTAATCCTTTTCCCAACCAAAAATAAAGAAAAATTAAAGAGAGAAACGAACCTTTACCCAGCAATATTATTCGACTTCCAATTTCATCTCTTTATTATTTTAACGTTTGTCCACGTTATTGAATTGGTATCTACATATTTTCTATGCATGGGGTCCTTGCTATGGAATTTCGTTCAACATTTCATTCAATATATGCAAATTGGAAAATTATATAATTTAGTTGAATTCATGATATTACGGGGAAGTGCACATATAGCCGATTTTGGTACCATTATTTAAACCATAATTGGAGTCTATATTTTTTTATAAATTTAATCTTTTTGAAAATCATTTCAGGCATGCGGGACTAAAATTATAAAGATTCGCGTATAAAATTTGGCATATTGATTGTGCAAGCAAGCTTCCAACATTTTTGTTTGACTTGTCAAGGTCAACGCCGAACTTCAAACATGCATATTTGAAGTTTTATACATATATGTTTGAAAGTGAAAATAATATTTTTAAAATTTAAATTACGAATCTTCTTTCCTGTCAATATTTTTAAGCTTTTCAAACAACATTCACTTAATTTAAATATTCGAAATTCAAGACTGCTTCTTCTAACTTGCAACGGAAAAAAGATGAGCTAGCAGCAAACAGGCTCTTGCGTGAAGTTTGTTGATACTGATTATGTTATGAATGGGCCCGGAGCGGTATTGTCAAAGCAACCCAATATCAAATTAAGTGGTTTTATTTGGGATCCGATTTGATAAATAGCAATTGGTAGAAGAAATACAGTTATGCAAATATTATTGCGAAAAATCAGTTTCCTCTCATCCCCATTCTTAGTGTCTGTATCTCCTCATCATCCCCCTTCTACTCTAGTTACAATTTCATGTTATCTTTTGTATTTCCTTAGTTTGATCCGTAAGATTTGTTGGAAATTTGCCTTTGGTGGGGAGGTGCGTCCACCTATATTTAATGAATTAAGCACTAGTGTTCCGCATGTTGGAGGCTTTGTCTCTTCACATGTGCATAATATACTAAGTGAGTAGATGACCGTAGGGCCAAGAATCGTCAAATTTCGTTGAGAAATGAAAGAGATTTGGTCCACGAAGTAAGGTGTTTGAGGCATGAAAATATGGTGTGGGACAAATCTACCACATCGGTGGGAAAAGGAAGAATTACTCTCTTTATAAGTCTCATAATTAGCTAAGGGTTTGGGACCCCAAGGGGTAACCCATGTGTTTAAAGGAGGGAGGACCTAGATGTGCTTGGGTTCAAGGCTAAGCCCACGCGTGCCGCCGCCGCCCGCCCGTCTGGGCTCGGGTCACGGGTCATGGGCTTCTTCTGATATTATCTCTTTGGACCCCAAATTGCTTAATATTTACAGTTTGGTCCCTGGAGTTTCTGGAAAGATGAATTTGGCAACAACGGAAGGCAGAAAGTATTTGCTTTGTAGTGTTGATTAGGTGTTGTTTTATCTTGGGAGACTATTGCCCGTTAACGTAAAATCATAAATACGAGGCTATCTTGTCTTAAAGACAGAGTGTCATCACTCGACTCAGCACACAGTTGTAACCATCCAGATTTAGTGTTTCTTGATTTCAGGTTATCAAGATTCAAGACTCAACAACTTTGCGGCAGTTCTGAATATTGGCTATTCGTTTATCCTTTCGATTCGAACACTTGTAATATTTATTTACTTTCCGTACTACTTTACAATATCCAACAAGATTTCCATTGTAATTGCTAGTTTGAGTTTTCTATCAAACGAATCCGTTCCGTATTGTTGAAGTATTGAAGCGTTCACTTCAGACTACCAGTTAAATAATTTATAAATACATGAATATAACAAATGATAATGTAAAAACTGGTTACATGTGCAATTATGCCTTAATGCCATGCTTAATAAATTAAGATAATTGCGTGTAATTCTCCGGTTGCGCCACCTAGCTAATAATAGGTGTTATATAGTTTGCGGGCGGCACTCAAATTTCACTTTAACTAGTGAATTTGTCCGCGCTTCACACGGTCATAAAAAGATTTTTACTTATTTATGAAATAGTCTTCTACTTATTTATGAAATTGTCTTTTTCTAATTCATAAAACTATAGACTAAGCACTTAAGAATTTCTAAAATTCATGTCAAAAATATTGTACAAGACTTAGATTCATCTTTTGTTTGGTTGAGTTAAAATCGGGATTAAAATCTATAGACTAAGCACTTATGATTGAAACTTTATCTTTTGTTTGGTTGAGTTAAAATCAGGATTAATTTTATACTATAATCATGGGAGTATCTATCCCGTATAGGATAACCCTATTTTGAACAAAATGACCTGAGGATATATATAAATATACATATGATATAGTATATATCATATGTATATTGGTTACCGTGTCGTGTTGTTGTACATATGAAGTCACGGACTGTACATATTGATTAGGTAATATTTGAGTGTAATTAGTATTGTATATTTACCATAATTGTATAGTTAGCGTTCAAGTAGAATAAGATTTTAGGAGTAGAATAAGAATAGGATTCTCCTATTATGGAAAGATGTAAATTGTATATATACTCTTTCAATTAATGAAAATAATCAAGAGATTATTTCTTTCATGGTATCAAGAGTCTAGGTTAAATTTTCCTCTCCAAAATTTATGCTTGACGTGCACTGTTTTCCGAGAGCTTCCTCGGTTTTCGTGTCGGATTCTTCTCCAAATTTTCTTCCCAAAATCTCTTCATCACATCTTGCGTTGCTATTATGGCTAAGAATACGTTTCACCCTGCCCTCGCTATTTCTAATATCAAAAATCACATCCCTATCGTTCTTGAGATAGAAAACGTCCAATATGCGACGTGGGTCGAGCTGTTCAAAGTCCATGCACGCTCGCATCAAGTCCTCCATCATATTATCCCAACAACTCCTATGGACACAGAGGTGCCCAAACCCGAGGATGATCCGAAGTTATGGGCGACACTTGATGCTATTGTCCTTCAGTGGATTTATTCCACTATTTCTATCGACCTATTGCAGACGATTATCGAACCAGACGCCACGACTATGGCGGCTTGGAATAGAGCGGAGCATATGATAACATGACCAAAGACCAAATATCAAAATAAACTACAATCATTAAAACCATCTTCTCAACCTTTTATTTCTAGCGCTAATGGAGGTACTTCTCCTGTTTTAAGAGAAGGAAAAGTTGTCTTAACAGATACTTTAAAACTTGACACCATTTTAGTTGTACCTGTTCTAGAACATAATATTCTATATGTTAGTCAAGTTACCTCCTCTCTCAATTGCATTGTAAGCTTTTGGCCTTTTTTGTATCTTTCAGGACATTCTAACTCGGAGGACTCTTGGTTATGGTGTTAAGAGACACAATCTCTACTTTCTGGAATTGATAAAAGGTGGAGAGAAGAAATTCAGTCATGCATTCCTGAAACCAAATTGAAACGATGTGTGGTTATGGCATAGGAGGCTCGAACATATCTCGTTTAGTTATCTTCAAAAATTGAAACCAAATTTGTTT
Source organism: Anisodus tanguticus (assembly GCA_034509755.1). Classification (NCBI taxonomy): domain Eukaryota; kingdom Viridiplantae; phylum Streptophyta; class Magnoliopsida; order Solanales; family Solanaceae; genus Anisodus; species Anisodus tanguticus. Next base: position 4,017,618 of record CM067549.1, on the reverse strand, counting down.
TTAGGTTTAGATAGCTCAGTTTTTCATTGTGACATTTATGAATTAGCAAAAAAATCATCATATTCCGTATTTATCAAGTTTGAATAAATCATCTGAACCTTTTGTTGTTATACATTATGATATTTGGGGACGTGCGAAAGTTGAATCTCCGTCTCAAGCTCGTTATTTTATTACTTTTATAGACGAATGTACTAGGATCTCATGAATATCATTACTTCAAAAGAATAGTGATGTGTATATTGCGTTAAAAGATTTTTATAATAGGTCACTCAATATCAATAACATGTCCGTGTTTGGCAATCCGACAATACCATGGAGTTTATGCAATCTACTGTTGACGAACACCTACGACAATGAGGTGTACGTCATCAAACATCTTGCACATACACACCATAACCGAATGGCCTAGCAGAAAGGAAGAATAGACAGATTATGAAAATTGTCCTTGCATCTCTCTTTGGCATGAATATGCCAACAATTTATTGGAGGGAAGCGGTTAAGTCTGCATCTTATCTCGTTAATCGGGTTCTCTCTCGAGTCATTAATTTTGAGACTCCGCAATAAAAGCTCCACTCTCTTTATTATCTTTCACATCTACCGAACCTAGAGCCAAGGGTGTTTGGTTGCACGGTTTAAACTCACATTCTCAAAGTTGTGCGAGGAAAATTGAATATGTGTGCATCATGATGTGTGTTCGTTGGCTATTCAGAATTTCAGAAAGGATACCGGTGTTATGACCCACATAATAAAAAATTACATGTTACTCTCAATGTATTTTTCCGTGAGTCAGAACCATATTATGAAGGCGTAGTAACACCCTCATCACTTTAGGGGGAGAATAACATAGAAGAGACTAGAATGAATGGAGCTTCAGGGGGAGAAGCAGAGTTCTTGGAATTAGAAGCTCATGAGAAAAGATTAAATGCACGTACCGATATCTCATAACAAGATGCAATCACACATGAGGACAACGAAGAAATTAAATGTCATGAAGTCACAAATGAAGACAATGAAGGAATTATTTCCAGAAAGTACAATAAGCACTCCATTAACCAATGAGTCCTCTCATAATGTTCTACATGATCATACACCTCAAGTACCTTTTAATTACCCTTCAAATGAAATTGAAAATATGTCTAATGATCCTTGTCCTCCTCTTTCCCGTTATCCACTTAGAAAAACTAAAGGTGTACCAAAAAAACAATATGCACTTGATCTTAATGCCAATGCAAAATATCCCACTAGCAAGTATACCTCCACCAAAAGACTAACAACCTCATATGCTAATTAATTGTCCAAAGTGTATATTCCTAGTGGTGTGCATGAAGCATTAGCATAATCACAATGGAGGAAGGCGATGAACGAAGAAATGGAGACCTTTCAGAGAAACCGAACTTGTGAATTGGTTCCGCTGCTCAAAGAAAAGATTATTGTCGAGTGTAAATGGGTGTATACCGTAAAACTTAAAGTAGATGGAAATATTGACAGGTACAAGGCGAGGTTGGTAGCCAAAGGATACATACAAAAGTACAGAGTGGACTATTAGGAAACGTTCGCACCAGTGGCTAAGCTCAACACTATTCATATTCTCATATCAGTTGCAGCAAATGGAGATTGGTCGTTGCGACAATGTGACGTAAAAATGCATTCTTAAATGGTGACTTGAAAGAAGAAGTTTATATGGAGCTCCTACTAGGAATTATGCAGAAGCACACTCATAAAAATAAGGTATGCAGATTAAAGAAGACATTATACGAGTTAAAATAGTCACTCCGAGCATGGTTTGGATATTTCAAGTCTACAATGACATCAGTGGGGTATAGACAGAGTAGCTCTGATCACATACTGTTTTATAAAAAAACAACCAATAGACTATAACGATATTGATTGTATATGTTGATGATACGGTCCTGATAGAAAATGATTCCGATGAAATGGATCAACTTCAAAAGTTTTTGGCATTAAAATTTGAAATGAAAGACCTAGGACCATTGTGGTATTTTCTAGGTATTGAAGTATCAAGGTCGAGACATGAATTTTTCATTTCTCAGAGAAAATATGTACTAGACTTGTTGACAGAGACATGTATGCTAACATGTAAGGCAATCGAAACGCCTATGGAGACAAACCACAGACACGGGAACTCTTCGGGAGAGAAGATAAAAGATGTAGGAAGATATCAACGTTTAGTAGGGAAGTTAAACTATCTGACTCAAACAAAGCCAAGTAAGCGTTGTGAGTCAGTTCATGCAGAGACCAACAGAAGATCATAGGGAGGTTGTTCACAGAATTGTGCGATACTCGAAGAGAGCCCCGGGAAAGGTATATTGTTCTCGAAGAATGAGAAAACTGTCATCGAAGGCTACACAGACGCAGATTGAGCAGGAAATGAACCTCGAGCTATCTCACTTTTGTCGAAGACAATATTGTTATATGGAGAAGTAAGAAGCAAAAGGTTGTCGTGAGGTCTAGTGTAGAAGCAAAATTTCGAGGGATGGCGCATGGCCTGTGTGAGCTATTATGGACTAAATTTGTTCTGAAGGATCTTGGAATTGAGTGTACAGGACATATAAACTTGTTTTGTGATAACAAAGCCGCAATTCAAATAGCACAGAACCTTGTTCAACATGATCGCACTAAGCATGTTAAAATTGATCGACAATTAGGTAAGAAGAAGTTAGATCAAAAGATTATACATTTTCCATTTGTCAAGTCTGAAAGTCATTTGGTGGATGTACTTACCAAGGCTGTATCAAGGAAGGTCTTCCACACGATGATTGACAAGTTTGGCATGATATACATCTATGCACCACCTTGAGGGGGAGTGTTGACATGAGGGTTATTATGTAAATGTGTATTTCTTGGAGTAGGGGTCAAGTATATATATATATATATATATATATATATATATATATATATATATATATATATATATATACCTTTGTTATGAGATGAATAAGAAGTATGAACAAACTTTCTCTGTACCTAAACTTCTACAAAAAGTATATTCAGTCAATGAAAAAGGAACAAAAATCACGAGAAAACTAGTAAGTAGCAAAAATTAGTGGACCAAAGTAATTCAGAATTTAGAGTCAACACGTTCAAAATAGCTATAGATTTACCAACGTGAGATGTCACATTATTCGAAGAATCATAGATATTGTCGGAGTAAAGGATCGTCAACAAAGGCGTTTTATTGTGTGATAAATTCTTATCAACACTAATATCATTTAATTTGATGATACCATGTGAATCGATAGAAACATGTGAAATGCATGGCTAATGCAATAACAAAAGTTTCGTAAGGGACCGTAGCATGCTACCCTCCATTAACCTATAACATGTGTATAGTTTTTTTTCCAGTTTTTTTTTTTTAAGTTTTTCATGTATACTTAATTAACTTAAATGAGTGCAATCACACCTACTGTTATGAGCGAAAATTGATTTGTGAATGATTTAATTTAAGGTATAGTTTCGAATCATATCTTTATGGAAGTCAAGAAGTGATTTACATTAGATCTCTTGCAGATTACGTGAAAGCAACCTTCCAGTCCCATCTCCTAACTCTTACTTTTCTCCCCAAAAAAATGATTTCTTCTTAGGCTGAATTTGAAGTTCCTGTATTCTAAAGTTTATTATGGGTATATATGCAGTTGATTTCTCAATAAATATACAGAGTTGTAATTAAAGTTATTGGATTTTACTGAACTCATACTTTTAATGCTAGCTTCTCCCCTACCTCTACACTATCATATTTTGACTATTTTAAATATATGCTATTTTGGAAATATTTTTCTTCCCGTGAATATAAATTCGATTATAATTTGGTGAACTTGTTCGAAGTAGAAATATATCAATTATTAGCACTCGTAAAACTTTATAGCATGAATTTCTCTTAAGCATCAATCTTAAATAGTATTCTCTCCCTTTCAATTTATTTATTTTATTTTTAATTTTAATTTACTTTTAAAAATATGTCCTTTATATATTAAACGCATTGTAACAAATACGCTTCTTTTGCACTTCATAATATGTTTGTTAACATATGACAAAATTTCCTTTGGAGAGTTTAAAAAGATTATTACAAATTTGTTTCTTTCTCTTTTAAACATATAGCTCATCCTTAAAGAGAAATAAACTTCAATTTCCCTCAACTACCAATAATTAAGTAATACTTACAAAAGATATGAGTGGTTATCGATGTTAAATTATAAATAATACTTTTAGCTTAATTAGGCCATGTATTATGTCAACGAAATTCCATTTATAGTTTGGCAACAAAGTTTTATGTGTTAATAAGTCCAATTAGTTCTCTATTTTTAGCCTTTAGGTAATTAAGTTACAGTTTTATAATGTATGAGTAACAAATGTTTCTAAATTAAGTAATTCTCTATATTTGTATCATTTCATAAGATTCCGTAGATTTCGGTTAAATACATTCTTGCTGATTATATGAAAATCTTGGCTGGTCTAAATCAAATCTTTTCTGAAGCCCCACAATAATATAGTAATAACTTTCAAAAACTCTCTCACTTTTATTTTATCTCTTAATTTCTTAAAACTTTTTTTTCTAGGGCTGAAGTTAATTGGCCGGTACTCAAACGACATCCTACTAGTACTATTTCCAAATATTATATATCAACTTGTTTTTACTTAAAGGGCTATTCGAAAACCTAACCTTTATAAACAATATTTTATGGAGATTTTATGAAAATAGTCCCAAATAAATTCACACACACACACAAAAAAAAAAAAAAAAACAAAGACTCTGAAAATGACGTTGCGTAACTTCGATTCACTAATGTAAGTGGGAAAAGGAGGAAAAGTTGCAATATCATCTTTTTGGGCTAAACTTATTGTTTAATTTCTCTTATTTTCTCAGAACAACCAATATAACATTTTTTTTTATCGTAGATCGTGGAAAAAACAATAGAACACTTGTTTATGGTAAGATTTAAACCATAGGACTGTACTCATTTATGCAATGAATCATACCAATGTCAAAGCATCTACTCCCTCTGTCCCAATTTATGCGTCACTTTTCGCTTCACGAGATTCAAACTACATGAACTTTGACCAACATTTTAAGGTGTAAATTTTCACCAAATTGATATAAGAAAAGTTGCAATTTATAGTATTTTTTATATAATTTTCAAATATATGAATTTTAATATTAAAATATAGAGTTATCTAATCCAATTTAGCTTTGAAATTTAATCAAATTAACTCTTGAAAAATGAAAAGTGTCACATAAATTTGGGGAGAGAGTAATTCTCTTTTGAATTATTTCGAGGAAATGACAAGTTTCCAAGAGGTGGAAGCTAAAAGATTGCAAGAAACAAGATTGTGGGGTTTCAGTTCAGTTCGTATTAAAGTTTGATATGTTTAATAAAATTTGTGCTAGTAAACATGGCAAAAGCATATATTTCCAACAACATTTTTTGTGCTAGTAATTTGTTCACTTTTTCTTATCTGTAGTGGAATTAACAGGATTTTTCCTAAGCGGGCAATTTAAAAAAGAGAACAAATTAATAAATTATAAATAATAAGTTATACTGTTTTATATACTTATATTCAATATTTTAGTTTTTCTTATTATCTATAAATAAATTCAGTAAGAAATTTCCACAACACTACAAGAAGAAACACATTTGCAAACAACATTTTTTGTTACCATATGTTGGATGTTGTCAAAAGTATTTTTCGCAATAACAAAAGTTGTTGCAATAACCTCTGATGCGAAAAAAATTCTCAACAACATATTAAAGTTGTTGCCATTTACGTTTTTAGCAACAATATATTAAATTTTTGTTGCTAAAGACTTGTTGTCAATTCTATATTTTCTTGTAGTGTAAGGCGATGCCCCGAAGGGCAAAGATAGAGTGGCGAAATGGCGTTCCGATGAACTATCTTCGCTGGAAAATATAATATACATATAGTAAACATTGAATTTTCTTTAATTTTTTTTCTGTATTTACTAAAATCCCTTTAGTGAAGAATTTTGACTTCGGCACTAGATGTCCCACGTGACATCTCTTGTGGCAAGTCCAACCATGTCAACATCATTGTTATATAAATAAAAAAGCATGGCCAAAAGGGTTCTCAAAGTGTCGGCAAAGAAGGACCTAGTTTGTACTAGCAAATATGTCAAGTAGGCCATGGCTGTGAACTAACCCTTTTGTCTCAATCTTCAAACTGAGTGTACCTTAGCTTGAAAAATTATACCTATTTTACAGTGTTTTTGAAAGTTATATCCCACCTAATATAATGATTTAATCATTCTAAGATACTTCTTTCGTACAAAAACAATTATTAGGGCATCTTTGACCATGCAGATATATAAAATTCTGGAGCATAATTATAGTATTTTCTATATTTTCATCTTTATACTATATGATGGACCAAAATAACGTTATTATATGAGGCGAACGAAGAAGTCATACTGATAATGGCAAGATTGTCGGGTATTGCAAGACTTCCCACTAATTAATGGGAAAGATTATTGATTAAAATTCTATTTTCATTTAATGTTATTCAATAGAAAAAGGGAAATAAAAGAATTAGTCATCTGTGAATTATGATCCATCTTGATAAGTGAAGAATAAAAACAGTGTGTGACGTTCATGTTGTCACGCGGCGCCTTCCTGAGATGTCTTGGAAGGGTGATGTGAGGCCGGTGCAATCAAAATCTGTACGGTTACTATCTGCCAACCGAAGGCACCCTCTGTACGCTAGAGAGGGGGAGGGTTGGCGGATAGTAATTAACCACATAGACATCAGTTGTTAGCCTCATGTCGCCCTTTCAAGACATCTCAAAAAGGCACCGCATGATAGTGTGACCACTGTAGATTAGATTCTTCTTTTATAAGTGAAACACTTGTATTATTTGAATAATGTATGACGATAGTGAGACTCAGTATTAAATCTCTTCATTTGAAAATTGCACCCATTGCATATTAATGTTTTAACATAGGATTCTAAAATTCTTTCACATGTATACTAAATTGATTTTCAATTTTATTCTGAAATACTTCGTGAAAACAATAGACATGTTCTTTCCTCCCCTTTCTCTGATGAGGGTGGGGTGGGGGACCAAGATATGTAACATCACTAGAGCTACAAAATTTTTTTAACTTTAATATAAGCTAGCTTATAAGTTAATTAAATGTGATGGTTGTCTTATGGTTTTTAACATCCACAATTTTGCTTCCATTGTCGACAAATCTAAGTTCAAATCAACATTTGCACAAAATCTCTAGTCTCTAGAAGCAAAATTACCTGAATTCCAGGCACGTATATAAAAATGACCCATATATAGCGGCAGAAGTGTACATATTCCGATTTTCTGACGGTTATTTAAGACATAGCCGATGTTTATAAATTTTTGTAAATTTAGACATTTCAAAGTTTATTTTAGATTTATGAGATTGAAATTGAAAAAAATATGATTCTGAAGTTACAAATTTCAGACATATTGATATGAAGTTAGACTTGCCAAAGTCAAACTTCAGACAATTTGAAAGCAAACAAACTTAAGACATTCTTATCTGAAGTTTAATTTTGGTCCTCAAACTTCAGACAAAAAAATTGTTTGAAGTTACGAATTCGTGTATTTGAAGTTTGGAACTGTCGGACATAACTTCAATTCCCAAATCCATACCTTCTTGAAGGTCATTCTAGTGATGACTGGGACATTAAAACAAATTCAATCACTCCTTGTCCTCCATCTTTTCTTACTTCCCCTTGCTACAAATTAAATGAGGATAAATTGATATGGGGAAGGTCTGACTTGCCATTTACTTATAATACACTGAAATCTGACACCAAACACATGCATAAATGGAGATAAATTTAGATAAAACACCACAGAGCTTTAAAAAAAATTGCCAGAGTATATATCATTGAATTTGCCATCAAAAAAAAAAAAGAGAGGAAAAAATGAATTTGAACATGTTTATCAAAGCAATGTGACAAGGGTATTGCCGAAGAATTTTGTCAAGGACAACTGAACATTGTAACAAAGACTAAAGAGCCAATTGTTCTCCATCTCAAAATAAATGGATATGAGTAGGCCTTAAAAACGCTCCACATTTGGGATTGAATTGATATTGTTGATTGAAGATAGGGCTTTACTTGTTTAATTGTATTTCGTTGGTGTGATGATGACATGAGTTGAATTTAAGTGAAATAATATATATATATATATATATAAAAGACTGAGCCATAGATAGTTATTATCGTATTGTTATCCTTTACACACCAACCAAACTAATCCGAAAGGAATATTATCAAATTTATGACTAAGGAAATTGTAAGTAGACTATACAACAACTTTCATTAATAACCAATTATTCATTCACATTATGATAAAATAAAATAGTGATAGAAGATACACTAAAAAATAATACTATATCCTTTTGAAGAAAAAAGGAAGAATAGGATACCCCAAATGGATATGTACAAAATGATGTCAAATTCCATTTATAATAATTGAAGCATATTATTGAACTGCGAGTTTGATGTTTAATTAATTTGGAAATAGGCAATGCTAAATCTAAATCAAAGTCTCTTTAATTTGAAAAAAGAGTATTGATGTAAAAGTTTTGTAAAAAATAGATATTGGGACTAACTCAACCTAAAAGCTAATTCATTAGGGAGGATTGTCCAAGTCCATATAAGGAGATCAATTATCCATTCCACTATCAATGTGAGACTTTCTAACACTCTCCCGCACGACCAGACCTGGTTAACTGGAACGTGGATAATATAATATGGGGTCCAACATCCCGACCAGACCTAGTTAACTGGAGCGTGGATAATATAATATGGGGGGCCAACATCGGTGAACAAAGAATCGGGATGGACCTGACTCTGATATTATGTAAAGAATAGATCTTGGGCCTAACTCAACCCCAAAAGCTAGCTCATGAGGGGAGGATTGCACAAGTCCATATAAGGAAATCAATTACCCATCCCACTATCGATGTAGGACTTTCTAACAAGTTTGTCGTTGTAAAAAAAGTTTGAATTTGATATAAATTTATATTTTTGGAAATCCGGACGTGGGATGTATTCCTATCTATTACTAATAGGATGTTGAATTGAGTCCGTGACTCTAAGAAATGGTGAAATTGTTTAATCTCTCTCAATATCTCTTGGATTTTTTCGACAAAGGGGTTAAACTAAATATCTGAACAACCAAATATCCCTTTAACTACTCATGAATGGACATCAAAAAGACACTTTCACTAAAACCAAAAATAAGGAAAAAGAAGAAATACCCATATGACATTTCCTCCATCTTCTTTGTTTTTTTAGCTTCCCATTACGAGAAATCCTAACCAACTAAATTTTGCTGATGAATTTTTTTTTTTTAAAAAGGAGATACTTAACATATCACCTTTTTAAAAATATTTTTCAATTATATTGGCGGATCAAGAAATAGAATGAAAAGGGAATATATTAAAGGGCAGCTTGATCTATGAAGTATTCCGTGGTTATGTATATAATAGGATTTGAGAAAGCTCGCATTTCAGGAGATCTAATGTAAGTAGTCTATTCTAACACAAATATAGGTGACTGATCCACAACTCGAATTTATAGAGGTGAAAATTTACCAGTACTTGATATTTATACCGACCCAATAAATGCATGAAATATGTTTGTTTATAGACTTTTAACATTTAATCATGGTTGACTAACATACATTCTTACCTCATTAAATTACTTAATTATAGTAAATCACATGATTTGTATAAATATCGGTGTGATGAATAAGTATTTACCACCTATAGATTACACATAGATAATTCTACCATTGCTACAAGGCTCTACGAAAGAGCGCACCTCAAGGTGTATAATATAACAAGCTTACTATTATGCAAATACCAATGACTATTTCACAACTCGAAGTAGTTATAATTTATAGACCACATGAAATAACTTTATCATGGCTTCGTCCCCTCAAAATAGAAAATATATAGTGAAAATTAAACTCGTACTTCTTTTATGGATCTTTTTACTAATTCATTAGACTGTAAGCTTTGGCAATATACTGACAGATGACTTGATTTAATGCATATTATATTCATGAATATACATTACAAAAAATAGTTTCTTGATATTTATCTCTATGTATAACTTCCATCAACCTCCTTATCAATTCAATTTCTTTAGTGGGAGTGTGGGACCCTATTAATCTCCTTATATACCCCTCTATGTATTCTTCTCCCTTCCATACTAGTACTTCCCACTCACCCAAGTGCCATTAAAGCACTCTTTTTTTTTTCTCCAAGAGATTATGGCATTACTTCTTTCTCTATTTCTGCTTTTCTTGTTCGATTCAAGAAGCAATGCTCAAGGTCCCCCTTCACCTGGCTATTATCCTAGTTCTAGGGTACAATCTTTAGGATTTAGCCAAGGTTTTAGGAATCTATGGGGTCCTCAACATCAATCTCTGGACCAAAGTGCCTTAACTATCTGGCTTGATAAAAATTCAGGTCGTCACACAATTCTTGTCACTCTTGTGTTCTCTTTTTTGTATGTAGCACTAGAATTTGCTAAAGTAACTAAGCTATATTGACATTACATTATATTAGTGTAGTATAACTTGTGCTAGTACCTTAGTTATACCTTTACTATGTTACGATAGATAGCCTCTCTACCTAGCTCCCAAGGTCGGGATAAGGTCTACGTACATTCTACCCTTTCAGGACCTCACTTGTGAAATTATACTAGATATAATATTATTATTGTTATTAATTAATGTTATCATAGACACTAGTACTATATTAGTGTAGTTTGACATGTAATAATATGTTAGCTACATTTCTATCATGTTATCAATTAATGTTATCATATACCCTCAAGATTATCGGGGATAGCTTGCACGCACCTCAACTGAAATACATGTTACCTTTCACCAGTACAGGTATCAAGTAGTGTTTATGATGAGCATTTCAATGGAGGCAAAAAGCTTACCATAGACCCTTACTAATAAATTACCATATAAATGGCCCGACAATGTAAATTTCTTTCATGCAACCGGCTTATAAAACTTAAAACTTTTTGTCTAATTACATTTGACTTTTTTTTTGTATGGGCTCTCATAATTCTATTTTCTTGGTTTTTGACTTTTCTATATGGGTTAAATTTAATACAGGAGGAAGTGGCTTTAAATCTCTGAAAAATTACCGTTCCGGTTATTTTGGCAGTTATATGAAGCTACAACCTGGTTATACTGCTGGAATTATTACTTCTTTCTATGTGAGTATTAATTAATTTAATTTATTATAAAAAACAATTTTAGTTTTATGTTTATATTTTGATTTTTTTATCTTTTTGTAGCTTTCAAACAATCAAGATTATCCAGGGAACCATGATGAAATTGATATTGAGTTTCTTGGAACAACGCCAAACAAGCCTTATACATTACAAACAAATGTGTACATAAGAGGAAGTGGTGATGGAAATATTGTTGGGAGAGAAATGAAATTTCACCTTTGGTTTGACCCAACAAAAGCTTATCACCATTATGCTATTCTTTGGGATCCCAATGAAATCATGTTAGTATTTTTTAAATTTACTTATTGTCTATTCTTTAGTCTTTTCCATATTTCGTTATCATTATGTTTTATCAACTTTAAGTCAATATCATCCAATCAAATATATATGTACACATCAGACGAATAAGTATTTGATTCACACGAGGATAGGCAAAGAGAGTCTTTTACAGTAAAAATTATAGGGGCTACTCACTTTTCTGACAGGTTTTTGATAAATAGTTAGTGTTGAAACATATTCTTTTTGTGTGTGTGTGGAAATACCATGATTAAGTCATAGATTTTGAACTTACACAGGTGAAAAATTCAGGATATTATTATGATTTTTGAAATTCATGACACTTCATAACAATATCCTAGATTTCGAATTCCAAAAATTGGCTATTTTTTCAACAATATTTGTATCTATTTTTCAATTACAAGTGTGAAAATAGTGAGTTTTGAACTTTTACCGTTTTTCATATGGCAAGCAGTCCATAAATAACGGGTTCACAGTATCTCAAGCTCACTAACAATTATAGAATATAATGTGCTATGCCATATAAATATGAATTTAACTTGTATAAATTGAGTCAAAAAAATAGTTTTCAGTACTATAAAAGATCAATCACTTACTTTTTCTATAGGCTATACCAATCTATGTTTGTTATAGAGAATTACTTATAATTAATTTTATAATATAGTGTAAATATTCTATATATTGACAACGTGTAAAAAATGAACTCTACAAAAGAAAATGTCACACCATAAGATCAAGATAATTCTATATAAAGGTGTAGATTTAACAGTATTTTGTCGACCGCAAAATGGACGGTATTTTAATCAATTGAGATTAGTTTAAAGATTGACAAGAAACTAGCAAAGTATTGAGTAAACAGGTAGCAAGAAAATAAGAATTATACATACGTATCTACTCTTTTAGGAGTTTAGGTGACATAAAATATATAGTTATGCTATTTTTGACAAAAAGCGTAACCATTCATTAATGTAGCCAACATGACCCCATGCCAAAAAAAAAAAAACTTTTATTTTTGTTTTTTCTCTAACGTGTATTTGCTATTCTTTTCTTTGAATGTGACATGCAGATTTTTTGTCGACGATGTCCCTATTAGAAGATACCCTAAGAAAAATGATGCTACATTTCCACAAAGACCTATGTATGTGTATGGTTCAATTTGGGATGCATCATCTTGGGCAACAGAGGATGGAAGAATTAAGGCCGATTATCGGTACCAACCGTTTGTTGGAAAATATAGTAACAGTTTCAAGCTCGCGGGTTGCACCGCCAACGAGAGCCCCTCGTGCCGCCGTGCACCTTCCAGCTCCCTGCCAGGGGGTGAAGGGCTGAGCCGCCAGCAGATAGAGGCCATGTTATGGGTGCAGAGAAACCATAAGGTGTACGATTATTGTCGGGATCCTAGGAGAGACCACACTCACACACCTGAGTGTTAGTGTGGTCCGTGAGAAAAAAAAAGTAACACATACTGATCGTGTAAAAATTTACACTATCAGCGTATATAAAAAAATCATGAATAAAAAGTATTTTGTTTTGGAATGGCTTGAGATGGTCCCACTCGCCATGAATAGTTGCAAAACATTGGTGAAGCGTCCAAGTGTTATCCAAGGAATGGAATGTGGATTTTTACTTTTGTTTTTTTAAAGTTTATATAAAAGTGCATTGAACATGTTTTCATTTAAGTTTCATGGGAAAAAGGTGTCAAGAATATTCAAGAAAAAGTGAAGTTGATCTTGGCACATTTTCACCAGAATTGCCTTAATTTCAATTGTATTTTATATTTGATCAAGTGTGTATTTTGTATTTTGTATTTTGCAAAGAAAATTATTATATAGTAAAAAATAAAATCTTTTGAGTGTTATCATCTTTTCCAATTTATTAATGGTTTGTTCTCGTCCTAATTGATGGCCAAATTAAAAGCATCGAAATAAAAGTTGATAGTGCCAGCAGTTTCCTATATACTTTTTAAGAAATCAAAGCTAAAATCTTCTTTTGATTACTGACAATAAAAAATGGATCAGGAGTAGAAGTTGCAAAATTTTGCTATGGTTGACCTTCAATGGTAGATGTTGGTACTCTAGTGTACTTTATAAAACAGTACGCGAAGTAAATAACTATTACAAGTATTCGAAAGGATAAACAAATATTCAATATTCAGAAATTGAATCTTGTTGAACAAATAGGTCAATCTTCAAAACTACCACAAGCTTGTTGTGTCTTGAATCTTGATAACCTGAAATCAAGAAACAACTAAATCTGGATTGTTACAACGTTGTGTGTTGAGTCGAGTGATTGCCCTATGACCTTAAGACAAGATTGCCTCGTATATATGCTTTTACGTTAGCGGGCAATAGTCTCCCAAGATAAAACAACACTTTAATATCAACGCTAAAAAGCCAATAGGTTGAGCCTGACTAAGAAAAAAAATATGAATCGACTTGCTGAAGATACGGAAAAAGAAGGAAGAGTTTCTGTTTACTCTTCTCTTTTGTCTCTGTGTATATAATGTGTCTCTGTTGTGTATATAATGAGGGTTTGCTCACTGTTTTTCGAGCAGTTTTGCTCACTGTTTTGAGCTGTGTTTCAGTCACGTTTTGTGTTGTTTTTCTGTCACGTTTTTGTGTGCTATATTGCTGTCTTTTTTCTCACGAATTGAGCCAAAGGAGGCTCAATATATAGCATGGAGGAGGGGCTGTACAATTGCCCAAAACATGGTTGTTAATGGCCATTAGGAGGGCATTAAACAGCCAAGTAATGGTTGTTAATAGCCATCAAGAGGGGCTGAATTATGGACATGAAGGAGGGTAAAAATGGAGGAGTTAATCAGCCAAATAATGGCTGGTTAATGCTCCTGAAAACAGTCCAACGGTTCTGCCTTCGTCACCCCAAAATCAACTTTCCGAAACTCTGGGCACCAAACTGTAAAATATTAAACTTCAGGGATCAAACTGTACATCTGGCAAAGTCCTCTAGTCCAAAAAGATAATATCAGAAAGTCCCCACAGCCCCCGACCCCGAGACCGGACGGGCGGCGGCGCGCGTGTAGGCTTAGCCTTGAACTCAATCGCATCTAGGTCCTCCCTCCTTTAAACACATGGGATACCCCTTGGGGTCCCAAACCCTTTACCACATTAGAGACTTATATAGAGAGAATTCTTCATATTCCCACCGATGTGGTAGATTTGTCCCACACCATATTTTCATGCCTCAAACACCTTACTTCGTGGACCAATATCTCTTTCATTTCTCAACGAAATTTGACGAGTCTTGACCCTGCGATCATCTACTCACTTCGTAGATCATGCATGTGCGAAGAGACAAAGTCTCCAACATGCGGAACACTAGTGTTTAATTCATCAAAGATGGGTGGACGCATCTCCCCACCAAAGACAAATTTCCAACAGTAGATTGGTGTTAAATTATTTTTTTTACTAACGAGGGTTGTAATGAAATGAATATGTTTCTCTTCATTCTTAATTAGAAGTCTTGGGTTTGAAAAATATATTGTTAGAGAGCACTTCCTCATTAAAATAAATCTTAAAGAGTGCGAACTTGAATTATCGGAACTCCAATAAAAATATCGAATATCTAGTGAAAAAACAAAAAAGAATTAAGATGCTTACTAGTGGTCTTAGCTCTAATAGAAAAATGTGTACAAATGTCTTAAGAAAGATGTCTTACTCCGTTAGTCCAGTTAAGTTCTAAAAGTATTTTTTTTATTATTATTATTATTTTGTGTTTAGTCAAACACCGTTATATATTAAGATGAACGTTTTTAAAGCTACTTACGTGCCCTTAAGTCTTAATTGAAGTTATGGTATCCATTTTTAACATTCCTTGGCCCGGATTTAATTTTCAGCCATATGGAACATATGTTCGATACTATTGCTTATGCCACCAACATGGTCATGTTAACCGATGATTGAGTACTCTTAAAAGGTTAATTTCTTCTTTAGGCCACCGAAACTTTAACTGGTCTGACTAATTAAATTGGACAAACTTATTATGGGGAAAGCACAGAGAAATAACGCTCACTGATTAATTTTTAGTTATCTTAGAGTTTCAAATGTATAAGTGAAACTCCATGATATTATATTAAAATTCTTCGGATGGATTTTAAAATTCTATTATAATGATTATTTTTCAATTATGATGCTTAAAAATGGTTATTTATGAAATTTTACCGGGCAAATCACTCCTTACCTAAATGTGCTCTAAAAACTCAGAGAATAAAGATTATTAATTGCCTGTTTGGCGAAATTTTTAAAATCTATTTGTTTTGAAGAATATTTTTTGTCATAAGTACTTTTAGAAAAAGTACCGTAGAGAGTTGTAGTAGTTTGAGTTTGACTAATCAATTTAGAAATATCTTTATCAATATTAGAGCAGTACTTTATGCTTGCCAATTTTTCAAAAGTGCTTCTACGGAAAATCCTTTTTTTAGCCTATGAAAAAACAATTTCTGCTACTACTCAAAAAAACTTATTTTTCTCTAAAAATTTGACAAACTAAAATACCTCATATTTCTAAAATAAGCACTTTTTAAAAGAAAAAAACACCCTTTTATTCTATGAGTTTTTAGAATAACTTACCAGTTTGAATAACAAGCTCTAAATCATGATATACTACCTAGATATACGTCTAGAACCCAAAATGATAGAAAGATACTTAATTAAATAGCATTGTTACTTCTTCTTTTTTGGCAACATCTGTCCAAGAGGTACTGAATGTACATCCAGTTATGGAGTTCAACTAAACCTATTTTCATGGCTCAAAATATTTTTATATATGCAAAAAAAAAAAAAAAAGTTAAATATATCTTTAATAAGATTACACTTATTCTGAGCTGAAAAATGACTTCAAATTATAAATTCGCCTATGCACTCGCCAAAAGTAAAATTTAGAAAAATGCAAAGGTGATATTGCATGTACTGTATGTTTACTAGTGATAAGATGATAGCGGTAGCCACAGAAATTGTGAAAATGACCATTTGAAAATGAAACCCAATGCCAGAGATTGTGAATAGTGCATTTCTGTTGCTAGTGCTGCCGTATCTGCAACAAACCCATCATTCCTGAATTGGACTACTTTTTAAATTTTATTGAGACAAATCAAAAGAGTACACTTAGCCAAATAAGAAAGTTTTGGGCCCAAAGATATTGGGATTTTACAAAGCACATCACTTTCATATGCTATTGCCAAGTTTTTAGCGTACACTTGCACCATATTTGTACTTTTTTTCACTTGAGGGACATGATTGTTTCTAATCATATAAAGTGATTGTGATGATCGTAAAAATATATAATGAGTGAACAATGAAATTTAAAATTAAATAGAAGAATTATTTATTCAAATTTAATTTTCATTTATAAAGTCAATCATCAATTAATAAGATTAAATGGAGCTTCGAGATTTACAGATAAAACTCTATGACAATGAATATTTTTCAAAGATAGAATCGGAAAGTGATCAATAGATTTAATTTCTACGATTATGTGCATGTATGTCATGCATGCACATGAAGTCGTTACTCATGCTTTAATAATTGTAGTGTCTGAGCGAGCTTGCACGCATTTTGACTAATTCAATGGGATACATGTTACATCTCATCAACAACATGTATTAGGTAACTCTGTCTACTAAGACATAGATAAATGTGAAGAAAACACCTAATACTTTTATCTCCACTAAAATTTGAATTTAAGATCTCATGATTCTCCTCCAACTTCATTGACCAGTAGGTCACTTGGATGCAAGTCGGTACCATTTCTGCAACCAAACGTAAAGGTTGAACTACAAAATTGATCAAGAAAGAATAGTTATGATTTTGCTTGTTTCTTTCTTGAGCTAAGTTACGATTAGCTAATATCTTTAAAATATTATTTGGCAGTTGATTAAGCTATTTTGCGCATACGAAACATAAAATGAATCTAAATTTGCACCTACTAAACATAAAATTAAGCTAATTTGCGCCTACTAAACAAATAATCTATGATTGATATTTATAATAGCAATTCCTCTAAGGTAATATTTGCTTTAGCTGTATTAATTTTCATGCACCGTAGTTACTAAAAATAAAAATATATAGATTAGATTAAAGAAATATTTTAGAAAAGATCTTTTGTGATAGATTTATAATACAGTCAAATCTCTCGATAAATGCCATTTGTTATAACAATATTTCACTATAATGACCTTATTTTCTTCGAAACTGATTTTTCATGTTATATTTTACTTCTTTATAACAACATTCTACCTATAACAACAGTGACGTTCATTATAGTAGTACACTCTTTGTAAAATTATCTCTCTATAATAGTTATACTCAAATATTATGTAATAATTTTTTGTATAAAATATATTATGTATAAAAATAAAATATTAAAATATTTATAGTAATCATCATAATGTCACTTATATGGAGTTTGACGCAACACTTCAAATCCCTAAAACTTACACCGATGAAGAAATTATTGCACAAGTGATTGGAGTAGAAGAACAAGAGACAACGAATGCAGAAGGTGACAACGAAAGTGTTGATGAAGAGTCTCAACCTATTGCTACTTGGGGTGAGATAAAAGAGTCAACTATTAAGCTCTTAAACTGCCTAAAGTGAAAGCCGTTGAATTTCCTTTTGCTGAAAATTTGGATAAATTTTTTGTTAATTCAAACGTTATATTATCACTAAGAGACTAAAATTTACAAAACAACCTATAATTGTAGAATTCTTATGTCAAACTTGAAATATTTAAATTCTCAATAATTTTAAATGCATATGTTCCTTAGATTTTAATTCTTTATCGGTATGGTACAACTACATACTTATGATTTATTAGTAATTTATTAGTCTTTTCAATTTTTAATTAATGAGATATGAAAATCAATTGAGATTTTAAAATTAACAAGTATATTGTATGGTTTATAACATAAAAAGTACACTAAAATAATAGTTTGCGTCCTTTTATTTATAATAGTTAAATGAGATCTAAACATCAAATACTAGTATATATATAACAACACCCCACAATAATAGCTATAAAATTTTCAGACAAACGATGCAATTATAGAGAGGTTTGACTGTAGTAATAAACTCTTCCAATTTAGTTTTGAAACGTGGATCATAATTAAATAGTTGAAAAGATGAGTTATTTTCATTCCACAGCCAAGTGTCAATACTTTACATAAATGATAAAATGATCAATTACGTTCAATCTTTTTCATTTGGTTCTACTTTAATTAACAGGAAGGAACAACGTCCATCACTATTCAAACATTTTCCTGAAGTTTCTAAAATCAACTGCTTAAAACTCATTTGGTTTAATGGGGCCAGTGACAAAAACAAAGTATGTGCGTGTAAATAGTACACTTTTTAAAAGAATCGATATGAATATACATACTAGCGCAACATTTATTGGAAATGATATAAAAGTAATATCATAGAAAATAAATTACAATACCACAAATTCAGACTTAACATACTTATAGAATAAATAGTCACAATAAATCGACAGCAAGTGGAACCTTTACACGTGTTTAGAAACATAAAGATGATTCAGATTTCAATGACGTACACATAATTTTTCGTTAACAGTGTCATATTTTAAATTAATAAATAATAAATAAAATATCATATTAAAAAAAGAACAAAATACACTTCACACACATTACTAGAACTTTTCTCTCGCGGAAGCAACAAGATTCTTTGAAAATAATCTATTGTCGCACTAAGGCACAAATGAGAGTCTGGATCATCAATTGGTTCAAGTTTTGTCTTCTTCCAAGAGGTCAGGGTTCGAACCTACATGGGTTATTCCTCAATGAGGAGCAACCTTTAATAAACCAAATGTTGATGCGCTGGTTGGTTCGAACTCGAGTCGTCAACTAAATATTCAGGCGCCTAACTGTTGGAAATTTGCCTTTGGCGGGAGTTGCATCCGACCAACTTTAACGGCTTAAACACTAGTGTTCCGCATGTTGGAGAATCCGGTTCTTCACACGTGCATAATCTACTAAGTAAGTAGATAACCGTAGGGCCAAGGATCATCAAATTTTGTTGAGAAATGAAAGAGATATTGGTCCACGAAGTGAGGTGTTTGAAGCATGAAAAAGTGTAGTATTGAGATCAATTCTCGCTCATCGGTGGGGGAAAACGAATTGTTTTGTTTATAAGTCTCAAGATTGGCTTGGGGTTTGGGACCCCAAGGGGTATCCCATGTGTTTAAAGGAGGGAGGACCTAGATGTGCTTCGGTTCGAGGAAAGCCCACACGCGCGCCGCCGCCCGCCCGTCCGGTCACGGGTCGTGGGCTGTGGGTCGTAGGCTGTGTTGATATTATCTTTTTGGACCAGACTTGTTTCATATATACAGTTTGGTCCCTAATGTTTCAAGAAAGTCAAATTCGACAGAGAACTTTGCTATATGTACAGTTTGGTCCCTGAAGTTTCAAGAAAGTCAAATTTGGCAGAGAACTTTGTGGTTTCTGGAACGTCAACCAGCACTCAATTCAGCCATTTATTTTGGCTGAATTAATCTTCCTAAATGCTAATCCGTTGCACATTAATTCACCATTTATTTTGGTGAATTACTACCTCCATAATTGCCATTACTTGGCCAGTAACAGGCAATTATGTGGGCAGTTGGTAAGCCTCTCCTTCAATTATCTAAAGGACCCTTTGCACCATTGTTGAGCTACAAAAAAAATAGAAACGAAATCAGTTCATCCTACTACCTTCCAGCATCATTTCATTACTCAAAATTCTTCACGGTAGCACTTGATTTCCTTTGCTCATTTGTTCATTTGTTGTTTTATATTGGGAGACAATTGTCTAGGACATAGAAAGAATACATACGGGCAATATTGTCTTAAAGAAAAAGTGCAAACACTCGACTCAACATACCAAAAATTGATCCAGTTTATTGTTCAAGTTTATTGTAATTCCAATTTATTGTTCAAGTTAATTGTAATTTCAGTTGCTTGTAATACTTAGCAGTTATTTATTTCTGTTTCCTGCAACATTGCAACCAACAAGTTTAAGACAATATTTTGCTTACTGTAACTGCTGCAACATGGCTGGAAATATGACTGATTATGTTGTTGCTGCTGCTGCTGCCACTCAAGGCAACAATGTTGCCTTCCCTGCTACCGCCGCTACTGTCCAAGGCAACAACTCTACTGTCTTCCCCGCTACTGCACAAGGCACGTCTGCTGTCTTTACTGCTCCATCCTCCACATTCCACCATGATCACAAACTTTAAGAAATGGCAGCAGAAGATGTTGTTCTACTTAACTGTTATGGGCATGGCCCGGTTCCTAATGGAAGATCCTCCACAAGCTGGAGATGAAATTGACCCTTCGCCTTCTGAAACAGGTGAAGGGGGCATTGGTATCCATGTCATTAATGGCATGAAGATGGTTCTTGATGCATGGAATCATAGCGATTTCATGTGTAAGAATTACATACTGAACTGCTTGACAGACCCTCTCTACACGGTCTATTGCATTGTTGGCACTGCCAAAGAGCTGTGGGAAAAACTGCAAAAGAAGTATAACGCACAAGATGCAGGTACTAAAAAGTTCATCGTCGGGAAGCTTCTAAAATTCCAAATGGTGGATAGTAAGACAGTGATGTCCCAAGTCCAGGAATTCCAAATGATTTTACATCACCTAGATTTGGAAGGAATGAAACAAATGAGCAATTTTTGGTTGCATCGCTGATTGAGAAGTTACCTCATTCGTGGAATGAGTTACTTAAAACTCAAGACAAATGAGATGACATTTGAAGAGCTTATTATCAAACTCCAAATTCAGGAAGATAATAAGAAGGCCTTGCCTAGGGGTAAACAACATGTCGAGGCAAAGGCAAATCTGGCTGAGACCAAAGGGAACCCAAGCAAGAAGCGGAAGTTCCAGAAAGACGGCAAGGCCCACGCAGCGGAGATGTTCAGAGGCAACTGTCACTACTGTGGGAAACCTGGTCATAAGATCAAGGAATGCCGCAAGCTCAAGGCAAGGCGCATTCTAACGTCGTCAAGGACACGCTCCTGGATGACATGATTGAGGAGTTCTCGACAATGGTGCTAGAAGCAAACCTAGTTGAGAATCCGATGCAGTGGTGGATGGACACATGTGCTACCAGACACATCTGTTCCAACAGAGATGCCTTCTCCACGTACACACCGATCACCGACAAGAAGCTGTTCATGGGCAACAACACTTCGTCTGACGTACTGGGGGTAAGAAATGTGGTCCTGAAGATGATTTCCGGAAAGGAGCTCACTCTGAAGGAAGTGATGCACGTCCCAGAAATTAGAAGAAATTTAATTTCTGGACCTTTATTGGTTAATGCTGGTTTTAGGCTAGTGTTTGAATCCAATAAGTTTGTACTCACTAAGAATGGCACTTTTGTGGGGAGAGGCTTCGTCTGTGAAGGCCTCTTCAAAGTGAATGCTATAACTGTAATGCATCCAAGTAATAAAGTTGAACCTTCTTCTTATTTGCTTGAGTCTTCTAATTTATGGCATCATAGATTAGGACACGTTAACTACAAGTCTATCCAAAGGCTGGTAAAGTTGGAGTTTTTGTCGTCTGTCGACGTAAACCCTCAACATAAGTGTGAGGTGTGCGTAGAGGCAAAACTCACCAAGCTTTCTTTTCGATCCATCGAAAGGAATACCGCTCCTCTAGAACTTATTCACATAGATATATGTGATTTGAAGTTCGCACAAACTAGAGGGGGGAACAAGTATTTGTGACATTCATTGATGATAGCACAAGGTATTGTTACCTTTACTTGTTTAAAAGTAAGGATGAAGCCTTTGAAGCATTCCGACGTTACAAAGCAGAAGTTGAGAACCAACTAAGCCTGCGGATTAAATCCATTCGTAGCGATAGAGGGGGAAAATAGTAGCGTCATTTGAGGAATAATGTGCCCAAGAAGGCATTATTCATCAAACGTCGGCTCCATACTCACCTCAATCGAACGGTGTGGCGGAATGTAAGAACCGCACATTGAAGGAAATGATGAATGCCTTGCTCATCAATTCCGGTCTTCCCCAAAACATGTGGGGAGAAACCGTCCTTACCACTAAATACGATTCTTAACAAAGTCCCACATAAAGGTAAGGACAAAACTCCATATGAATCAAAGAAGGGAAAGAAACCCACCTACAAATATTTTAAGGTGTGGGTTGTTTGGCAAAGGTTGAAGTACCCAAGCCAAAGCAGGTCAAGATTGGGCCTAATACTGTAGATTGCACATTCATCGGATATGCAAATAACAGTAGTGCTTATCGCTTCTTAGTGCATAAGTCAAATATTCCAGATATCCACCAGGGTACAATCATGGAATCAAGGAATGCTCAATTCCTTGAAGGTACATTTCCTAGAAAGGAAAAAAACATAACATCTCGCAAATGAAGTTATGAACAAAGCTCTCGAGAACCGGGAGTCGTTGATGGCCCGGATCTAGATGGTTCAGATCTAGCAGATCTCGAGGTGGCTGAACATCCGAAATCTAGTGTTCCAAATTCTCAGAACTTGGAGACTCCAAAGATGGAACTAAGGCGAAGTAAAAGGGTCAGGAAGGATAAATCCTTATGTCCTGACTTTGTAGCTTATATGGTTAATGATGAACCAAGGGCAATTGCTAAGGCGTTGTCAACTCCAGAAGCACCGCTCTGGAAAGAAGCTATTGAGAGTGAAATAGGCTCCATTCTGCATAACCATACTTGGGAGTTGGTTGATCTTCCTCCGAGAAATAAACCGTTGGGTTGTAAATGGATACTCAAACGAAAATATAAAGCAGATGGGTCTATAGACAAGTACAAGGCCAGGTTGGTAGTCAAGGGCTATCAGCAGACAGAAGGTCTTGACTACTTTGACACATACTCCCCGGTATCTCGGATGGCATCTATACATGTATTCATTGCGATCGCAGCCTTGAGTGACCTTGAGATACATCAAATGGATATCAAGACAGCCTTCCTAAATGGTGATTTGGAAGAAGAAATTTATATGGACCAACCCGAGGGGTATGTGGTTCAAGGGCAAGAGAAGAAAGTCTGTCGGCTTATCAAATCTCTGTACGGGCTGAAACAAGCGTCGAAGCAATGGCACGAAAAATTTGATAGTACTTTACTATCGAAGGGTTTCGCCATTAATGAGTGTGATAAATGTGTCTACACGAAAGGTAACTCTAACTCATTCGTCATGATATGCCTATACGTAGATGACATGTTGATCACAGGAAGCAGTCCTAGGGTAATTCTAGAGACTAAGAACATGTTGCAACAATGCTTCGACATGAAGGATATGGGTATCGCATATGTCATCTTAGGGATAAAAATCTCTAAGACGTCTGACGGACTGGTCTTATCTCAGTCTCACTACATCGAGGATGTTTTGAGAAAGTTCGAGATGTTAGACAGTTCACCAATAAAGTCACCAATGGATACAAATCAAAAGCTTGATAAAATTTTGGTGCACCCGTATACCAGGAGCGATATGCACAGGTGATCGGTAGTTTGATGTATATAACAAACTGCACCCGACCTGATATTGCTTATGCAATCAATAAGTTAGCTAGGTTTACCCGTAATCCGAGTGATGATCACTGGAAGGCGTTGAATCGGGTATTACAATACCTGAAATATACGTTAACTTTTGGGTTACATTATTCGAGATATCCAGCTGTACTAGAGGGGCACAGTGATGCAAACTGGATATCTGATATAGAGAACACCAAGTCCACTAGTGGGTATGTATTTACAATTGGTGGTGGGGCTGTGTCTTGGAAATCCTCGAAGCAAACTTGCATCGCCCGATCCACAATGGAATCGGAGTTTATCGGTTTAGACAAAGCAGGAGAAGAAGCTGAGTGGCTTCATGACTTCTTAGAGGATGTTTTGTGTTAGAATAAAACCCGTACCTTCGGTAATGATCCACTGCGACAGCCAGTCGGCTCTAGGAAGGGCACGAAATGCTATGTACAACGGCAAGTCTCGTCATATTCGACGGAGGCATAAGACCGTTAGGCAGCTGATCACCATAGGTATAATATCCATCGATTACATTAAGTCAAAGGATAATATAGCAGACCCGCTGACAAAGGGCTTACCCAAGGATCAGATGGTTTGCCTGTCTAGGGGAATGGGCTTAAAACCCAAAGTATATGGACCAATACGGTGGTAACCCAACCTTACTAACTGGAGATCCCAGTAATTTGGTTCAATGGGAAAACTAAGCTGTAAAGGTTCAGTTGATCGCTTCAGTGGAAGCATGAGCACTTCGGATAGTAATTTCTGTAAAGAAACACCAAATCCAAAGTCGTTCCCGCGATAGATGTTAAGTGCTATCTGCAGTATGGGTAAAGGTTAAGTTTTCAAAAACCTTTAATGATCCTCAACAGTTGAGGTTAGGTTGGGGAAACTTTTAATGGTTCCTAACACTTGTGAAGTGGGGTATAGCAGGATACCTTGTAGGAGACCACCTATTTAAGTGCGAGGACGGACCGCCTCAAATGAACGCACTTAAAAATCTAAGAAGTTGTCGAAGGCCACAAAGAACAAAACATTACGAAGAAGAGAGTAAGGGAATTTGTTGTGTTGGTACTATTGACTTGGCTTACACTAAACACTGACGGTTCAAGACATCACATTTACCGCGCAGTAAGTAAGTCCGATGGTATTTAACTATGGAAGGTTCAAAGTTGAAGCTACCTCTCCTTATGAAACATCGGTCCTCTGAAATATTGTTGGAAATGGAAAGACACCATGTGAGTGCGCCAAAATCTCTTTCAAGAGGGGATTGTTGGAAATTTGCCTTTGGCGGGAGTTGTGTCCGACCAACTTTAATGGCTTAAACACTAGTGTTCCGCATGTTGGAGAATCCGGTTCTTCACACATGCATAATCTACTAAGTAAGTAGATAACCGTAGGGCCAAGGATCGTCAAATTTCGTTGAGAAATGAAAGAGATATTGGTCCACGAAGTGAGGTGTTTGAAGCATGGAAAAGTGTGGTATTGAGATCAATTCTCCCTCATCGGTGGGGGAAGAAAGAATTGTTTTGTTTATAAGTCTCAAGGTTGGCTTGGGGTTTGGGACCCCAAGGGGTATCCCATGTGTTTAAAGGAGGGAGGACCTAGATGTGCTTTGGCTCGAGGAAAGCCCACACGCGCGCCGCCGCCCGCCCGTCCAGTCCGGTCACGGGTCGTGAGCTGTGGGCTGTGCTGATATTATCTTTTTGGACCAGAATTGTTTCATATGTACAGTTTGGTCCCTGAAGTTTCAAGAAAGTCAAATTCGACAGAGAACTTTGCTATATGTACAGTTTGGTCCTTGAAGTTTCAAGAAAGTCAAATTCGGCAGAGAACTTCGTGGTTTCTGGAACGTCAACCAGCACTCAATTCAGCCATTTATTTTGGCTGAATTAATTTTCCTAAATGTCAATCCGTTGCATATCAATTCACCATTTATTTTGGTGAATTACTACCTCCATAATTGCCATTACTTGGCCAGTAACATGCAATTATGTGGGCAGTTGGTAAGCCTCTCCTTCAACTATATAAAGGACCCTTTGCATCATTGTTGAGCTACAAAAAAAAAAAACAGAAACCAAATCAGTTCATCCTACTACCTTCCAGCATCATTTCATTACTCAAAATTCTTCACGGTAGCACTTGAGTTTCCTTTGCTCATTTGTTGTTTTATCTTGGGAGACAATTGTCCAGGACGTAGAAAGGATACATACGGGGAAATATTGTCTTAAAGACAGAGTGCAAACACTCGACTCAGCATACCAAAAACTGATCCAGTTTATTGTTCAAGTTTATTGTAATTCAAGTTTATTGTTCAAGTTAATTGTAATTTCAGTTGCTTGTAATACTTAGCAGTTATTTATTTCCGTTTCCTGCAACATTGTAACCAACACTAACCGATTAAACTACGCAGAAACTTGTGTTAGTAGTGTCACTTTACATTATATATCATCTAATTTTTCTTCTGCCTTTTATTATATATATACCTCTTTAGTAAAGTTTTCGGACAAATCAGTATTACGTGACACCTTGAACTAAGGTAGATCCGCTCATCAGATTCATAATTACACAAAAAGTGCCTCTTAAAACACTGTTTTAAAACGACACAAAGTTAAAAGTTAAAACACTCTTTTATTCTTTTCCTAGCACTACAAGGGTAGGGATCGATTGCTAAAATGGGGACTGATCTCTGACTGTGTGTGTCCAATGTGCGAAGTGGTGGAAGAATACATCTCTCATTTATTATTCTACTACCCGGTTTCTTCTTCTATTTGGCAAAGAATTCTTACCTGGCAGGGTCTTAACAGATCACCAATGCCTTGGCAAGATGAGATTGAATGTGTTATTAGTAATGCCAATGGCAAAAGCACAAAGGCTGAAGTTTTTAGAGTATCTCTGGCTGCTACTGTCTATTCTATTTGGCAAGGGAGGAACCACAAAATCTTCCAAAAGCAGTCAACACCTGAAGATATGTAATAAAATATTTTCCGAATATTCTTTTATATATATCTTATTTTAGGTAAAATTGTATTCATGTTATAAATTAGGTCTTTTATTTTAGGTAGAATTATATTTTCTATTGTAATTAGGTTGATTAGTTAACTAGTTTAAATATTCTTACTATATATATATTATACTTATATATATATATGAAATAGTAGAATGGCTAGTACAATGGAGCGATTGAATTTTTAACCAAGGAACATATTCATTTAATATGGTTGTGAAGCAGATATGGTACTGTTAGTAGAATGGCTAGTACAATGGAGCGATTGAATTTTTATCCCTAGAAACTAGTTGGTAATGCTGGTAAGGTAGCTGATTAAGATGTATTGTGGACCTGTGTTGGGGTGAGTGTAGTGACCACTTGGGTGGTTTGTTCAGAGGCCGGGATCTGTCCAGCCCTGCAATTTTGTTTATCTATTTCTGTACAAACATTCCCTTGGTAAATAAAATTTCTTACTTACCAAAAAAAATATGTAGTTTGAATATATTTTATGACAAAATATTCAATGAAAATTAATTGGCCTAATATTTAAATCAACTAACAAATAGTTTTAACGTTCACTGAAGTGAGGAACTAAGGAAAATAAATTAGTGTTAAACTATAAGAAGATAACTTCATGGTCGGCAAAACGTCAAGCAACTCGTCACGCTCCGGTGCAGGGCGAATATCGAGGGGTAGCGAATGTGGTCTCCGAGTCCCGTTGGCTACGTAATTTGCTTTTGGAGCTTCATTGTCCCATTCGAAGGCAACCTTGGTATATTGCGATAACATTAGTGCCATCTACCTCTCGTGTAACCCCGTTCAACACCAACGCACCAAGCATATCGAAATGGACATTCACTTTGTCCGGAAAAGGTTGCAAAGGGTCAAGTTCGCGTATGCCATGTCCCGTCTCGTTATCAAATTGCGACATCTTTACAAAGGGTCTACCGGCGGTTCTCTTTGAAGATTTTAGGGACGATCTCGGCGTTCGAAAACCGCCCGCTATGATCTGCGGGGGTGTGTTAAATGCACCGTAATTGGGCCTCTTGGCCTCTCGGCCGTAAATAATAGGTGTATATATGGTATATATATTTGTAGTATATTGTAATAAAAAGGATACCTTAATTAGTGTTATACACCTACCATAATTGTATAGTTAGAATTATGGTACAGAAAATAATCCCTGCAATTTTGTTTATCTATTTCTGTACAAACATTCCCTTGGTAAATAAAATTTCTTACTTACCAAAAAAAATATGTAGTTTGAATATATTTTATGACAAAATATTCAATGAAAATTAATTGGCCTAATATTTAAATCAACTAACAAATAGTTTTAACGTTCACTGAAGTGAGGAACTAAGGAAAATAAATTAGTGTTAAACTATAAGAAGATAACTTCAAAGAAAGGAGACTCAAGGAAGAAAAGTAGGAATTTATATTTGACAAAAAGAATAGGAAAGTGAATTTCTTTTATGGATGGCCACAACTTCCTCATATTATTCGATGGGTCAAGAGAAATCTTTGGCAAATATTTTCCTAAAATTTCATTTTGTGTTGATTTCAGTTGGAGCAGTCGAACTTCACTTGATCGACTAATTCAGATTCACATTGCACATTAGTATTTAAGGGGGACACACTCCCTATCAGATTTTTTTTCATTTTAGGGCTCAAACTTTAGACCTCTAATTAAGGTTGATGTGATCTCATCCATCCCATCACATCCCCCAATGACAATGAATTAATGACATGTAAAAATGTTGCAACAGAATAACAGTATTTGTGGTTCAAATATGTGATACTAGTTCTAACTTCTAAGTTGTGACACCTAATTACTGATACATAATGTGAACTTGAATTGTAGCTTCTGGTCACTGAATTACGACGTGAACACTCTTCATTTTTTTGTCAAGTGTCATGTGGGACTCGAAGATATTTTCGAAGTAGAAATAGCATCTGCTGGCCACTTTTTGATTTTGTTTTTGAAATTAATCATTATCGTTAATTTGTAGTTCCGGGAAATTTTAATGATATTACACCCGTAGTTTTGAAATTGGCTAAAAAGTGGCTATTTGTGGTTATCTCCACTCGCAGGTGTCCTAAAAAAGAGATGCAATTTGGGTCGTTATAGTTTAAAGTTTAGACCATGGGCCTGTGGATAGTTAACTGCAATGACCTAGGGTTGGGTTTTACTATTTCTCTTCTCCTTTTTTGGTTATTCTACAATATGATGGTCATTTTTTAATAGAAAAAACCATGTAATACACACAAGTACAAAATACTTTAGTTTTGAAGATAAAGTATCGTTATATAGAAACAAAAATTTAAAAAGTAGTTCATGTCGTACGTAATTGGTCAAATAGCTCCTCTATTAGAACATTTAAATCAAGGTTTAAAGTTAAAATTAGTTGAAACAAAAAGAGAGTGACGTGTAATGCGTTCTAGGTTAGTTTCGTTCACAAATTAATTATGCATGAATTTAATTCATGGAGTTATGTGTAAAATATTACATATGAGGCTATACGATGAATGAATGATGGTACATGAGTTCTTTTGCATATATGACCATTCCAAATCATAAAATTAGCTCAATTTCGAAATTGCCAATGAATATGTTATTTATTTCATATCCAATTCAGTATACATAACACACAAATATCTGTATAAGCTATGCATATTTTAGTTCTACAAAATTTTATACCAAAAATTAAATATTACTATACTAGTATTAGTTACTGATAGTTTTATATCGAAATTTTAGTTCTTTTGCATACATGGCTGGCTATACCAAATCACAAATTAGCTCAATTTTGAAATTATTTGAATAATAAATTATTATGACTTATAATACTTTTTATGTAGTTTTTAGATATATAAATTTTATTTTTACAACTTCAAAACTCTATATCAAAATTTATGGTTAAAATTATAAAGTTTGACCCTCGTACTCCGAAAAGATTCACATAAATTGAAATCTTTAGTTATGTATAGTTTTATATCGAGAAGCAACCGTTATATTGTTAATGTATAGGCATATGCTTGAAATCAAATTAATAAGGATTGTGGTGGAGTGGTAAAATATTTATTCATCATTAGTTAGAAATTTCTAGATATAAAATTGCCTTTGTAGAGTACTTCATTGTTCATTCCCAATTTGACTTTCTAATATAAATTTTAATTTAGCCGTTCCATATTGAACAGCTAGTGAGAAACAAAAATATGTATGATTGAAATCAATTTTTCTTCCACGTGGACCAAACGAACTTATAATTAATTGCCAAAGAACAATACAAAAAAAGGGAGCAATCTCTATTTTCATAAATTCATGGATGAGATTGACAATTAAACTCAAAAGTAGAGGCCAAACTACTAATACTCCAAAGTCCAAACTTATTAACCATCCAAAAACAACAATCGCCGTATTTGCTCCCCACTCTAAACCCCAAAACCTTCACTTTTTGTTCCTCTTCATTAACGACGCCAATAAGCTCCACAACAAACACCCTTTTCGCTACTCTTTCCAATGGGGCGTAAACGAAACTTGAGTGAAGATGAAGAAGAGAAACCCATTAAAAGGGTGAAAGAAAAGCAAGAAAGTATGCTACCTTCAATGATTAAGAATAAGGAGAAAAGGTCAGCTGTACATGCTAAGTTGAAGCAACAAAAGAAGGTTGATAAGAGGAGAAAGGTTAAAGCTCGTGAAGCTGCTGAGAAAAAAGCATTGGAGCTAGGGGAGGAGGTACAAAAAAAATGCTAAATTTACAAAAAAATTACGTTATTTTTGGTGTTGAAATCGTGAATGAATAGTTTGGGGTTGTTTATTTATGCGAATTAATTAATGGGTCAATGTTATTTTTGGCCCTCAGGGGAAGAGGTAAAAAGATACTGAAATTTACAATTTTTACTGGTTTTGGGGTTTAGGGTTTTGGAGTTTTTTTAGTGTTGAATTTGTGAATGAGCATTTTGGGGGTTGTTTTTTTATGCGAATTAATTGATGGGTTGGTGTTTTTGTGAATTTCAAAAATATTTGGCCCTTAGTGTACTGTTTTGATTCTTGATTGTGCTATTGAGCATTGTAGGTTGTTTCTTAATGCTGCTTAATTAATGGTAATGAGGCTCGTGAAGTTGCTTAGAAAAGAGATTGTAGCTAGGGGAGGAGGTAAAAAGCTGTGAAATTTATGATTTTTACTGATTTGGGGGTTTAGGGGTTTTGGATTTTTTAGTGTTGAATTGGTAAATGAGCATTTTGGGGTTGTTTATTTATGCGAATTAATTGATGGGTAAATGTTATTTTTGAGGATTGTTTGGCCCTTAGGGAATTAGGGTGTAATGTTTTGATTCTTGATTGTTAGGTTGTTTCTTAATGCTGCTTAATTCGCGGGTAAATGATGTTCTTGTGAACAGGCTAGGCTGCCTAGATTTCCAATATCCGGTTCTTAGGGTTTTGGAGTTTTCTTACTGTTGAATTCGTGAATGAGCATTTTGGGGTTGTTTGATGGGTAGATGTTATTTTTGTGAAACCGTCTAAATTTCAAAAAATATTTGGTTTGTAGGGTATAGTATTTTGATTCTTGATTGTGCAGTTGAACATTGTGATTTGTTTCTTAATGGTACTTAATTAATGGGTAAATGGTAATTTTGTGAACGTGCTGCCTGAATTTCCAATATGCAGTTAGGGTTTAGAGTTTTTGATACTTGATTGTCTGGTTGAGCATTTTACACTGGAGCTAGGGGAGGAGGTAGAAGCTGCTGAAATTTACAATTTTTTTTTACTGTTTGGGGTTTTAGGGTTTTGGAGTTTTTTTTCCTGTTGAATTTGTGAAAGAGCATTTTGGGCTTGTTTTATTGTGTGAATTAATTTATGTGTGGATGTTTTTGAAAATTGTTTGGTCCTTAGGTTGTAGTGTTTTGATTCTTGATTTTGTGGTTGGGCATTGTGGTTTGTTTCTTAATGCTTCTTAATTAATGAGTAAATGATGTTTTTTGTGAACTGGCGGTTACCTAACAATCTTTACAGTTTGGGGGGTTTAGTGTTTTGGAATTTTTAATGTTGAATTCGTGAATTGACATTTTGGGGTTGTTTATTTATGCTAATTAAATGGTGGGTTGATGTTATTTTTGTCCCTTAAGGGATGAGGTAAAAACTGCTGAAATTTACAATTTTTTACAGTTTTGGGGGTTTAGGTTTTTTTGGAGTTTTAGTATTGACTTCATGAATGAGCATTTTGGGGTTGTTTATTTATGAGAATTAATTGATGGGTAGATGTTATTTTTGTGAACAGGCCGTTTAAATTTTTAAAAAATGTTTGGCTCGTAGGGTGTAGTGTTTTGATTCTTGATTGTGAGGTTGGGCATTATGGGGTTGTTTCTGAATGCTGCTTGATTAATTGGTAAATGATATTTTTGTGAACAGGCTGCTTAAATTGTATAACCATTCTATATGTCTATTAACCTTCTGGAGGCAAAGAAGAACATAATATTACTAGGGATACTTTTAAGTATGAGTAGATATAGGAGATAAGTGTAGGGAAAATCTCTCCTTGATGATCATCATAAATCTTAGGATCAAATATCAAGGAAAAAAGTATAAACTGGAAAAAAAAGGGAATTCTTTCCTTGGCTTGATTAACCAATTGACAAAGCACCAGTGCCATAACTAATAATCAAATAAGCATTATGAAGTATGAATGTAACAATCAATGCTTTATTGTTTGAATACAAACTCAAATAGGTTTTTCCTTTTAGCATATTGACTGGGTTTAAGTTCAGTTTTTGAGACTTAATAGCATATAAAAAAGTTGCAAAGAATTAACTTTTTGGTGGTAGTATGTAATTGTGAGTAAGTGCTCAAATCATGTTTTGTTTTGATGGGTAGATGTTATTTTTGTGAACAAGAGATCGGTCTTATTTTAAAAAATATTTGGCCTTTAGGGATGTAGTTGTATCGATTCTTGATTGTGTGGTTGATCATTGTGGGGTTGTTTCTTAATTCTGCCTAATTAATGGGTAAATGATGTTTTTTTTAACAGGCTAGGCTGCCTAAATTTCCAATATCCAGTTCTTAGGGATTAGGGTTATGGAGTTTTCTTACTGTTGAATTCGTGAATGAACATTGTGGGGTTGTTTTATTGTGCGAATTAATTGATGGGTGCATGTTGTTTTTGTGAACAGGCCGTCTAATTTTAAAAAAATATTTGGCCTTTAGGGTGTAGTTTTTGATTCTTGATTGTGCGGTTGATCATTGTGGGGTTGTTTCTTAATGCTACTTAATTAACGGGTAAATGATGTTTTTGTGAACATGCTGCCTAAATTTCCAATATCTAGTTCTTAGGGTTTTGGGGTTTTGATTCTTGGTTGTCAGGTTGAGCATTTTAGGTTTGTTTTTTATGCGGACTAATGGGTTGATGCTATTTCTGTGAACAGCCTCCACTGAAGATGGTACCTCGTACGATTGAGAATACAAGGGAATCAGATGAGACTGTCTGTTTACCTGATGATGAAGAGGTTTTCCTCTTATTCTTGTTTGATTTTTCAAGTTAGCAGAGAAAAATATGTAGTTCTATTCATTGAAAGTTTTCCCATTAAATATTTTGTTCTCCCTGATTTGGTTTGAAGCTATTTGCTGGCAACGATGTTGATGAATTTAGTGCAGTTCTGAGGAAGGAGCGTGCTCCGAAAGTATTGATTACAACATCCCGTTACAA
Organism: Anisodus tanguticus; assembly: GCA_034509755.1. NCBI lineage: Eukaryota > Viridiplantae > Streptophyta > Magnoliopsida > Solanales > Solanaceae > Anisodus > Anisodus tanguticus. Next base: position 3,983,814 of record CM067549.1, on the reverse strand, counting down.
CTCTACAGTAAGCCTGTATTTTTGTGTTTCCCTATTGCTTTTCATAATTGATTTAGCTTTGAACTTAATTGAACAAATACATTGGGCCATCCCACTTTGCAGAGAGGACCAGCATTTATATCGGACCTTATCTCTGTGATTCCTAATGCTCATTACTATAAACGAGGGACATATGACCTTAAAAAGGTTCTTACTTACCTTCTCTTTTCTCATTCCTTTCATGTTTCTTGGTGATATGGACACTCTTATACTATTCAAATAAAGGAGTTTACCCTTGTACTAGTTTAAAATTTTGTTGCTTTAACTTTTTCAGATTGTCCAATATGCAAATGAGAAGGAATTTACTTCTGTTATTGTAGTTCACACCAATCGCCGTGAACCAGGTCATACTCTCAAACACATTGCTTGTGTTTCTTGATTTCTTTGTCAGTCTAAATTGCCAGCTTGATCAATTGTTTCATATTCTTTCTTTAGATGCTCTTCTCGTCATTGGATTACCTGATGGACCTACTGCTCATTTCAAGCTCTCAAAGCTCATGCTACGGAAGGATATCAAGGTTCGATAGTTCTCCTTCTAAATGGAGCCCTTCTCCCCCACTTTTCCTGAAAACAAGGAAAAGAATAGGAAAGTAGGGCCACTTACAAACTTATACTTTTGTCTAATTGCTGCTAGTAAAGTTGCTACTGTACACTACAAGTCACATATAGATTCATACAAAAGAATCAAATGAGCATGAGCTGGTCTTGACGATACTAGTCCGTAATTGATATTTTGACGTCAACTGAGTTGTATGAATTAAATGAGCATTCAAAATTATGTGGTCCTTGTAGAAATTACTAACATTTACAAATATATGATGTTGTGTTTGATTTTCAAGTGGCAATTTCATCCTATTGCATTTTCACACGCCATAGTGTGTTAACAGTTAGTTTGATTTTCCTTTGTTTTTTTGAGTAATCGAAATCAAGCAACTGTATTGTACAGGAGAAGATTGAGTGCTATTGAACCTTTTAATTTATGTATCATGTATTAATCTTTCCTTATCCTTAATTGGCATGTCTTTTTAAGATAGTTCAGTTTTCCTTGGCATATATTTGGTCACTAGTTGATGTGTATGTCGTTGCACATGATAAGTAATCAGGAATCAGAGAACTGTATTGTAAAGGTTTAGAGTGAGTGTTAATAAACTTTATTAATTTATATATCACGTGTTCTTTCTGCTAGAGTGACATGTTTGTTTCGGGTTATCCTACCTCATTGATTTAATATCTTTGATGAACAATGAATGGGGTTAATTTGAAGCAGAATGTACGACTAGCAGATGTCAACTAACGACTCCTTTATTGCTTGCAGAATCATGGAAAGCCAACTAGTCACAAGCCTGAGCTAGTTTTGACCAACTTCACAACTCGTTTGGGGCATCGAGTTGGGAGGTAGAGTCACTATGATTTTCCAGGATTTTTTAATGATTCTCATAATTGTTTCCAGAGGCTGAGTGTCGAGATATTTCATACATTAATAAAGTTTTGACACCTTTTGCTGACAAAGAGATAGAAATAACTCTCTTTAGTATCACTCCTCTCTGAGAAACTTATGTTACAAGTGAATATCTAAGCTAATATATGTCTGCTGCTTTTGTTTGTGTAGGATGATACAGTCACTTTTTCCGCAAGACCCTGAATTTCGTGGCCGCCGAGTTGTGACCTTCCACAACCAACGTGATTTCATATTCTTTCGCCATCATCGGTATGCCCTCATTAAACCCTTGTGTAATCCGCTTCTGTTTCTATAAATTTGAATAGTAACTCATACTAACATGTTCTGCTGATGAACTTATTTGCTTTTGTGAAGCTACATTTTTGAGACCAAAGAGAGCAAACAGAAAGAATCAAAAGGTAAAAAGAGCAAGGATGAGAAGAACCCACAAGAAAGGACAATTGCCCGTCTGCAGGTTTGTGGTTCTACTATGCATTGGTTTTCGGAATACTAGGTTATTTTTAAGATCTTTAGGACTCTTTTCCAACCTTGAATGGAGCGGGTCACATATAATGGGTTCGATGCTAGTTAAAGGAGGACAAATCTTTGATGTTGGATTGGAAAGGAACAAGATTTTTTCATGTAATACTGGATTTCTGCTGTAGTTAGACAGGCCTAGGTAGTGAGAAAAACTATGTGTTCTAAAGGAAAAAACTTAATGGAGTGGAGAATAACATCGCATGTGTTTAATATCTCTAGAAAGAAATTTGCATTGGCATAAAATTGTTCACTTGTTGCATGAGTATATATCTTTATAGTTTGTACAGCTAAAGACCTATATGTAGCCAATTCAAGCGTAAATCCAACAAGAAGGATTTCTAGCCGCTCTTTGATGAACTGAAAAAAATTCAACCCTGTAGTATCTAATTAACTAGGAGACATGATTGCACAAAAGCATCCATGAATCAACTTTGCATTAGCTACAAGTGGAATCTTAAGTTTTTCCTTTCCATTTGGGGTGAAGGGAGGGTGTGAACTGATTTCAATCATCTCTTATGTGATCTTCGTTTTGTTCTAAATTCTACGAGAGCTGTGAGATTATATTTGTCAGTGGTCAATCCGTAACATTTTGGATTAAGGAATATAGTTTTGATGGTGTCCATATGTCACCTGCTTTTATTTTTACTTGCATACCAGCTTCCAGCAATGGACATATAGCCTAACGTTGATTTGATGTATTCCAACTTGCAGGAATGTGGTCCTCGATTTACTCTCAAATTAATCAGTCTCCAGCATGGTACTTTTGATACTAAGGGTGGGGAATATGAATGGGTTCACAAGGTAATTGTAAAAAAAATGATGTGTAGTTTGTATAAACTTTTCTACTGGAGCTTGTGCTTTTTCATACTTCTAATAAATTCTGAACCTGTTTATCATTGGCAATAAGTTTTCTAATCCATCCCGTTTTCTTTCAGCCGGAGATGGATACAAGTCGACGGAGATTTTTCTTGTGATAATGTTGGATCTTTCTTCTGTTGGGATTCAAGGTCTTTGTACCCAAACCATGTAAAAGAAGAATATCAATTATCCGAGGCGGAAGCTCACTATGAAAATTTTGCTCTTAAATTTAATTATTCTCTTTGGGTGGGGGAGCTTTGTAATGGACTATCTCCTAAAGTAATTTGTTAATTAGAAAGGTCAGGTTTTAGTCTTGGTTTTCACATCAATGCTGTATGTGACCTTGAGCAACAAGATGGTTAATCATTTAATTTAAGGGGCGTTGATGTGAAAGCTTATCTCTTGTGAAGAATAGTAATCTGAATGACATTTTTTCGGAAAAGTTTTACTTTGTGCCGCTTCTTTTTGCTATGACATGTTTTGTACGCAAGTTCCACAAGTCTTATAGCCACAAAATATTATGACATGTTTAAAAAGAAAGTTTCAGAAGTTTTTTTTTATCCTAAATTTCGTGTTCAATTAGACAGGTTCATATAAATTGTAACGGACGGAGTAATATATTTTGGCAGAGCTTCATGAGATGAAATGGTTACCAAGTAATACTGTGATAATAGCATTAAAAGAATCTGGCAACACATAGCAAAGGAGAAGCTAAATCCACATAAATAAATTACGTTGCAAATGAGAATAACAGAATTGACAGCCCTCAGGTTTACCATATTTCTTAAATATTTTAATCGTCTGTAAAAAAACAAAAGGCAGAACGTGCTACAGAATATAGCACATCTCTTTGAAATGCAAACTATATTAATCTTTCTTCAATACATAATTGGGTCCCTGTATATTGCTTCTATATCACCTTTAGCACATTACACGTTAAAGAACTTTTGAGCCGAGTAAATAACAACCCTGATAACACGTACAATGCAAACTTTTCCAGTATTAGCAAATTGAAGAAGCCTCTGCTACCAATTTGTGCTCATGCTTCAGTAATAAGACTTCTTACTGGTGGCCGATAGGCTTTTTTCTGCGAGCACCTGTTGAAAGAAAATCCATACACATTAAAAGAGAGACGCGATCTTGGAAGATCAGATACGTATTAAATTACCCGACTAAGGTAGTAACAACTGCTAGGGGAGCCAACGAATATTATATGCATTGAAACATAAAGGGAAGGAAATAAGAGAAGAATCCATGAACAATAGATACGAATATCTTCCAAAACACAAAACGTTTAATTACGCTTGACAGATGATTAGCCGAACATAGAAACTAGCCTGTTTACATCATTACAATGGAGATAAACTCTTGAAAATCGACTCAACCGCAGTTAATACTTTTGACATTATATACACTATGAGTTATACTCTGTGATTTGAAATCTCTTCTACTGAACATATCTTTTCTACTACCCAACACACGTAAGGGGTTGTTTGGTTTACCTTATCGCATTAACAAAAATAGTCCCAACATAAAATTCTGGTCATACAAGAAATATAGGCACCACATAACATAATACAACATTAAGTGGCCTTATTAACTCCGCTATCGTTAAAACCAACCCAAGATATGAGGGAATCTATGTATTATCTTCAGCGGGATAGAATGGGTAATAAAAATATGTGTAATAGCAAATGCATGCAATAGAGTAACTAAAGATATAAAAGCCCTGCCCACATAACAATACCTGCATTATTCTTCATTTTTACAAAATTCCAACATGACTATTCACCGTATAAGAAATTCCTGCATTATAAATGCAACTTAAACAACCCCTAAACGTGTTAACAGGTTAAGATATTTTGGCTTATGGACTACTCAGAAGCTAAAATAATAGTCCTGGTGATGAAAGAATGGAAAAGTTTAATCATATCACTTTGAGGAACTAAACTGGGTGTGTTGTTGTTGAACTGAAGTTGGGCTTATAATTTTCCAGTATAAAACAAATCATTTTGCAAATTATGGGCCTCTACTCAATCTTTTGGGTTAATCAGACTGTATCTAACAGTAAATATTTTAAATTTATTGTGGAAAACGTTAAAATCCAGTAAGGATTTCTATGTACTTTAGAATTTAGATAACAGACAACATAATAGCAGCTCATTTAAAACAAGAAGCTTTTCAGGAAAACCGAATACACCATTCATGCAGATGCTGCCTCTTCCTCTCAGATTAAAAATCAAGTAGGACATGCCCGAATACCAAAAGGTCGCATGGTTATTTTTAAACTAAATACTTGGATGAATTTCTACTCTTTAATTCTTTGATACCAACTAACTAATATACCTCTATGTATCTTGGAAAATGAAATACAGATAGTCGACAAGAGCATATGCAGATAGTTGGTTACTTTCATTGTTATATACATAGTGACATACGGATGGTGATAAGAGCATATACGATGTCTAATGAACACAATTTCTTCACTACATCATGCAGCATCTTAAAAATCTGATGCTCAGTTTGAAGTTGGAATGTAGCTCAGATGAAAGAGCAATAGATAATCAGCAACACAACAGCACACTCCCACTGAACACCAGTACCAAACAATTTCACATGTATCAATTCAACTAAATTAACTGTAAAGTACCGTTGGAATTATAATAATTTGGGACAGCCCAAAGCCTGAGATGAGAAGTTACATTCTCAGAACCTTACCGGCAGAGCTCTTGCTCCAAAGCACCTGAGTATGGATGGTTGTAAGATGTTCATCATCAAGTCGCTTCCATGTTTTAATAGATTTGACAGCTCCCCACCCTCCTTTCTCTGTTTTCTCCAAAGATGCTACTACCATCCTTGCCCTCCTTGACCATCCAGCCTTCCCATAAGCGTGATATCCAAAGCCTCCAGCATAGCAAAGATTTATGTCCATCAACTTACCACAAAAATCATTTATGTGATCATGGCCCGCGAATACGGCCTTTACATCACCAGCTTCCACCATAGTAGTGAAGAAGCCTGAATTTATTGAAGCAGAGCTTATGCCTTCTTGTCTACCCCCCGTGAAGTTTGATGAGTCAAAGCTTGCATATTCAGGCAGCGGAATATGAAAGTAAGCAAGGCCTGGAGCAGGAGACGTCTTAGCATTTGAATTGTGCATGTAAGTTTTCTGCATTTGAAAGGTTAATTCAATTAGTGTTAATGCTCACAAGTTAGAGATACAGTGACTAATATATAGTTTTTGAACAAGTAGAGATAAGTGATTAATATAACAGCACCAATGTGGGTAACACTAATTGTGGTACCTTAAGCTTCTTAGAGGTGCGTTGAAACCAGAACTGTTGAGAGGGTTTAATCCAACCATAACCGGGGATGGACGGAACAGTAGAGTAATCTCCACTGTCAAGGAAATACAGATTGAGAACGGACTTATTAGCCAGCTTTGAACCCTCAATCCCATGGACTTCCAGATTATAATTCCCAAAACCATCAATATCAAGAATATCAGGAGGATTCAACTGAGATAACGTATTTTTCATGCCAACAATATGTTTCATCACGCCTTCCCTTGAAAGTGTAGATTCTTGGTCATGATTTCCTAGTATAGCAGCCCATGGTATGTTTGAAGATATTGCAGGAGCAAAAGCAGCATTCATTGATTTTACAGCATCCTTGGCATCAAATCCAAAAATGTTGTCCCCTGCAATGGTTAAATTGGTTTTTAAAAAAAAAATTGACGCATCCAGCAAAGGCCAAAGCTTAGGGAAATTTTTTGATGTATAATCATTGAGTTGCTATTAAGAGGAGTCTTTTTCGTTGGTTGCTTGTATAGATTAAAACTTGCTAAGAAGATGATTTTTTAGTCTTTAGATTTCAGAAAGAATTCAAATCGATGATTGTTCTATACATAAGGTAATGTTAGTTGCTCAATAAGTGAACTCAAACCTGCACTAAATCAAAAGGTAAGGACCAAGTAATAGCATTGAGTTTTGAGTTCAATTTTGATTCACATTTACATATTTAATATGCAACAGCTCAGAATCCCTTAATTGCAACAAATAAGTCATCAATTTAATGCATCTAGTTCATAAATTTACAAACTTTTTTACACGAATCAAACTCAAACAACATCAAATTCGAGATAAGTGTAAAAAATTCAGACTCATCCCTATTCTTCGAGCAATAACAATACTACCTCTTAGAAATACTTAATGACAACATTCAAGACGAAAGGTCTCTGATGTAGTACAAATCAGGTCTATCATGAAAAATACTAACATTACTAGAAAAAAAAGTGACTCGTAATCCATATTCAAGTCTGTTTACCTGCAAAAGCAACACCAAATGTGGAGAAAAATAACAAAAAATCGTCTCTTATGTTTTGGGGCAGGTTCAAAGCAGTCACATAAATATACTACTGAACTGAATAGTCTTGGTCCTTTAAATTTGTCAAAAATGAATACTTTTTATTTCTGTTAGATATTAGTAACAAACTCTGTCCAACAAATTTGAGAACTGTGAAAAAAAAGGATTTAACAAGAAACACGACTCTAGAAACTAGATCAAAAATAGCAGAAATTACAAAAATTACACTAAACTCTAGAAAATAGCTCAAAAACAGCATAAACTGCAAAAACTACACATGATTTTAGAAAATGGATAAAAAAGAATAGCACAAACTACACATGTCCCTTCCTTGAGCCCCGCGCATAGCGGCCCCTGTGAGTCAGCCCGGTGCTATGCGCGGGATTTAGGGAACGATCGAATCATAAGGGTATATTGTACGTTGCATAGGCTGTTTCCACTTGAAACATGCCCAAAGTTTGTTAAATACTTCCGACATGCAGACGAGTACCGGTGAAAACGATGAGATGAGGTTTTTCAGCGTGTATCATACGGATTATGAAATCAGTTGTATTCACATCCGAACACGTAGGCATCTGCTCAGGTAACACATCCTCACACGGCGTCGTTTTTCCATCTCCATAGTGCATATCCGCCACCTGCAAAATCCTGAATTCACCATTTTTACCCTCAAATCTCAACTTTAATGCTTGACACAGTTGTAATAATGAGCTGAGAAATACGAGGATTAGAAATATTTTCATCGAATTCCGTGTCTCCATAGCTGTCTTTAATAATCTCACTCGTGAATGAAGAAATGTAAAAAGAGACGGAAAGGGTCTAATAAGATGGTTGTTCTCAACGGCGCTAATTAAATACTTATTACTCCCTCTATCTCAAATTATTTATCGCGATTATTAAAAATAGTTGTTATCTCAAATTATTTATTATTCCCTCTCGATTAAAAAAATATTTGTTTAGCTTTTATTTTTTGAATAAAAAAGAGTCCACTTATCAAATAAAGAAAAAATTAATTTTACTTTTTCAAATTTTCCCTTATTAAATGTTAGGTGACTAAATCTCAATATATTTAATTATAGGCATTTTAGTCAACGTCTATGAAAAAATTCCATTTATTTTTTTGTTCTTTTTATTCTTTTTCTTATTCTTGTATTCTTTTCTCCTAGATCTACGCAGTACGTGATTTTTTTGGGTGAAAATTCCGTTGAATAGTACTTTCGTCGACGGTGAACATTGACCGTGAACAATGAATAGTGACCGTGAACATCAATTTTCGTCGTCAAACAAGTTTAATTCAACTTGAGTTGGTACCTCCGATTGCCCGTATCCATTCCTTGTCCTTAACCTTGTTGTTAAATTTTTCCACTTCTTGTCTTTACTTATAGCATTATTGGCGTAGTGATTTTACTTGCCTCTATATTCCTATTAATTTGTGATTGCACTTTGATCCCTCCCTATTTTAGGGTAAACATTTGAGTATTCTTAATTTGATATTCTATTTGTTTACTGTATTATACTATTCAAATCCTTCTTTAGTTTTATTGGAATTGTTTTCTTTCCCTTTTGGTAGTTCTTGCTAATTTGTGCTTTAGTATTAGTTCCCGTGTGTGTTAACGTTAGCCTTTGACTAGTATTTTTTGCTTTAGTGGCTTTGATGAATGATGGTAGACTAGGGTCATGTTCTCGGTCGGGGATGGAGGCGAGGGTTAGAGGGTAAGTGGGGTAAGGGTAATGTTAGGCTGAGAATAGGGTCTTGGAATATTGAAACTCTAATGGGGAAGGTCATAGAGTTAGTTAAGATTCTTAAGAAGAGTAACATTAATATAGCATATGTCCAGGAGACCAAATGGATAGGACATAAGGCTAAGGATGTAGACGGGTATAAGCTATGGTTCTCGGGTAGGTCGAAGTTAGGAATGGGGTAGGCATTTTGGTAGATAACGAGCTAAGGGATCAGGTGGTAGAGGTTAGGAGGGTCAATGACAAGATGGTAGTGATTAAGTTGGTAGTTGGAGGGTGCACTATGAACATTATTAGTGCGTATGCGCCGCAGGCGGGCTTGAAAGAGAGAGGAGAAGAGACATTTTTGGGCAGATTTGGACTAAGTGGTAGGAGGTATACCAACCACAAATATGTTATTTGTAGGAGGGGATTTCAATAGACATATCGGGACACTTCCGGGGGTTATGACGACATGCATGGAGGTTTTGGCCTCCGGGACAGGAACGGGGGAGGCGTCTCACTTTTGGAGTTTGTTAGAGCTTTTGGGATGGTGATAGCCAATTCAAAGTTCCTGAAGAAGGAGGAGCATTCGGTGACTTTCCGTAGTTCGGTGGCTAAGACTCAGATAGACATTTTGCTCCTTAGGAATGTTGACAAAGGTCTTTGTAAAGACTGCAAGGTTATTTCGAAGGAGGATCTTACAACCCGACATAAGATTTTGGTGATGGATTTGGAGATTAAGATGGAGAAGAGGAAAACGGTTGTGGATGACAGGTTAAGAATCAAATGGGGGAGTTTGACAATGGCTAGTGCAAAGAAGATGGGGGAGAGGTTGATGGCCAAGGGGCTTGGGGGAGTAGTGGGGATACGATCGGAATGTGGGACAAGACGACCAGTTGCATTCGGAAGGTTGCTAGAGAAGTGTTAGGGGTTTCGCGGGGTAGCCGTGGTGGGAATCGAGGGGACTGACGGTGGAGTGGTAAAGTTCAAGAGAAGGTGAAAGCGAAAAAAATGGCGTATGTGAAATTGGTAGAAATCAAAGATAAGGTGGAGAAGTGGACGAATAGGGAATTATATAAGATGGCGTGAAAAGAGGCAAAACTAGCAGTTACGGCAGCGAATACTGCGGCTTTTGAACGTCTATATGTGGAATTAGAGGAAAAAGGCGGGGATAAGAAGTTGTACAGACTAGTCAAGGCGAGGGAGTGGAGGGCCCGGGACTTCGATCACGTGAGGTGCATCAAGGATGAGAATGACAAAGTGTTGGTAGATGACGCGTATATTAGGCGGAGGTGACAGTCTTACTTCCATAAACTCTTGAACAAAAAAGAAGAAAAAGATATTGTGATGGAAGATCTGGAGCACTATAGTAGGTAGCAGGATTGTGGTTATTGTGAAAACATTAAGGCTGAGGAGGTCAGGGTGTTGTGCGCAGGATGCGCAGGGGACAAGCGATCGGGCCTGATGAGATCCCATTTGAATTTTGGAAAAGCGCAGGCAGGGCGGGTTTGGAGTGGCTGACAGAGTTGTTTAACGTCATTTTTAAGACGGCGAGGATGCCCAAATAATGGATGTGGAGTACAATGATTCCTTTGTACAAGAACAAAGGTGATATCCGGAGTTGCAACAACTATAGGGGTATCAAGCTGATAAGACACACTATGAAAGTTTGGATTAGAGTCGTGGAGATGAGGGTGAGAAGAAGAGTGTTTATCTCCGAGAACCAGTTTGGATTCATGTAGGGCGGTTGACTACAAAAGACATCCATCTTATTAGGAGGTTGGTGGAGTTGTATAGGGAGAGGAAGATAGACTTACATATGGTTTCATCGACCTCGAGAAGGCATACGACAAAGTCCCTATGGAGGTTCTATAGAGATATTTGGAGGTTAGAGGTGTACCTATGACATACACTAGGACAATCAAGGATATATATGATGGATCCAAGACCAGGGTACGGACAGTAGAAGGAGACTCGAAGCACTTTCCAGTGATGATGGAGCAGGGATCAGCTCTTAGCCCATTCCTATTTGCCTTGGTGATGGATGGATTTACGCGACAATTCCAAGGGGAGGTGCCATGGTGTATGTTATTCGCAGATGACATAGTCCTGATTGATGAGACCCGCAACAGAGTGAACACTAAGCTGGAGGTTTGGAGACAGACTCTGGAGTCTAAAGAGTTCAGGTTGAGTAGGACTAAGACAGAATACTTGGAGTGCATGTTCAGTGACGGGAGCGACCTTGAGACAAGCGTGGGGGTGAGGCTTGGTACCCAGGTCATTCCAAAGAAAGGGAGCTTCAAATACCTCGGATCTATTATCCAAGGGAATGGAGAGATTGATGACGATGTCACACATCGTATTGGGTCATGGTGGATGAAATAGAGGCTCGCATCTAGAGTATTGTGCGATAAAAAGGCGCCACCAAAACTTAAAGGCAAGTTCTACATGGTGGTGGTTAGACCGATCATGTTATATGGGGCGGAGTGTTGGCCGGTCAAGACTTGCACACCCAAAAGATGAAAGTTGCGGAGATGAGGATGCTAAGATGTATGTGCGGGAATACAAATGAGGGATAGAATTATAAATGATGATATCAGAGATAGAGTGGGAGTGGCCTCGGTGGAGGATAAGATGCGAGAAACTAGGTTGAGATGGTTCAGACACGTGCAAATTAGAGACATAAATACCCCAGTGCAGAGGTGTGAAAGGTTGGCTATGGACATGTACAAGAGGGGTAGAGGTAGGCCGACAAAGTATTGGGAATAGGTGATTAGACGGGATATGGCGCAGGTGCAACTCACTGAGGACATGACCTTAGATAGGGGGTTATGGAGGACACATATTAGGGTAAAAGGATAGTAGGTAGTCCAGCGTAGTCCTATATACGCTTACAAATTGGTAGTTGTAGTATTATTATTGTAGGATCGCTTAGCCAATCATATTGCCTTATAGTCCCTTGTCATTTGATTTATGCCGCTATGTATATTTTGTTTGTCTTATTTACTTGCATTAGCTATTGCTTATTTCTTTTTCAGAGTGCGTTGTCATTACTTACGCACTTTGTCTGTCTTACTTTGCTTGGACTTGTGCTTTGTCTTGAGCCGATGGTCTCTCGAAAATAGTCACTCTACCTATCAAGTAGAGGTAATGTATGTGTACACTCTACGCTCCCCAGACCCCACATTGTGGGATTTCACTGGGTATGTTGTTGTTGTACCTCTTTTTTTACTAGAAGTTAGTATTTTCTTAAGGTATGTGTAAATGGCTAAATGGACACTCTTTTTTATCCAGAGGGAGTATTTAAAAATTTAAAGATATAATTAATTACTTCCTCCATCGTAAAAAAATTATCTTACTATTCTTAGTTTATCTCAAAAGATTATTTATATTTAGAAATAATTTAATTATATATGACGATTTACAGTCACATAAATATCTAAGATTTATTTAGGACCACACATTTTTAAAATCTTTATTTATTTCTTAAACTTCGTATTAAGTGTAATTAAAATAATCTTTTTTTGGAACGGAGAGAGTATTTCTTTCTCATTTTATCTAAAGATGACACATAATGAAAATAAATTATAATTTAGATATAAATAAAAATAAACTAATCAAATATCTCTGCTAATCAATGCTTTCTTAAAGACGTGTAAAATAAAAAAATAAAAAATTTAAGATGGAAGGAGTAGGATATTATTTTCTCAAGAGTTAGTAAATGATCACGAGATGTTTTTTTGTCTGATTCTCGTGACCCGATACACACGGCTTCTTTCGGATTCCTGGAATTATCCTTATTCTAAAATTCTCGATCTTTGTCAGTTTACTCGTCTCTGTGGGTCGTTGGATTAGAAAATGATTTTATTCTATACTACTGAATTATTTCGTGTACGATCATTAAAATATAGTTAAGTAATTATTTAATTTTTTATTTAAAAATATTAATTTTTGTTCATCAATTAATTTTATTTTTTCTATATTCTTCAATTGTAACACTATTGTTGTTCTAATCATATTTTCAAGTTGATGACAAATGAAAAAACAAATCTCACTTCAACTCAATTCAATATTTAACAAATAATCCTCCTTAATTTAATCATAATATATATTGTAGTTATGCAGTTACGAATAATTTGGTAAAAGTAATAGGAATTTGACCTAATACGATGAAAATAGAAAAACTTTGAAATCTAAAGGAATGTGAATCATATACTCGCTAAACGTCATTATTGTCAAGATTGTGTATCTTTTTTCAGCCTATTCATTACCTTGTTGAATTGAAATTTATCTTCTTCATTTTTTCTTTTTGTATTTTTATTGGTATCTATTTTTCTTTTTCTTATCTTTTTCTCTTTTCATTTTTCATCTTAATATTTTTTTATGTAATCACTTCTTCTTTATATTCACCATACAATTATTTTTCGGCTCACTTTTACCTACTCTCTTTTTATATAGTATTTTTTATCCTTTTTTCAATCCATCCAAAAAATTAGTAATTGTAGTGATCTTTCATTAAAATAATCAAGTTGATTTGTCTATTTCCTTCTACTAAATTGCAAAAAATTAAATTTTCTCTTAATTAACTATATCTCATAAACTCATGATTTATGTGTTATATTAAACATACAAAATTACTTCATAAATAATTTGGTTATAGTTATCTTTCTCTTTCATTTCCCACGTTTTTAGTACATAAAAGTCACTTGCCTATAAAGTGCATCAACGAATGTGTTTCAATGTTTGTCGAAAATTATTTGTAAGAATTTTTATCAATGTTTTTGGTCTTATAAGTTTATACGGCCTTTTCAATTTTTTATTTTTATTTTTTATGTTTTGTTTATTTTGTATCCTCCTTGCAAATAATTTTTCTTTTTTGCACAAAGTAACCGTGTAAGTTTAAAGAACTCAGAACACTAAAATTCTATCCTCCTCCTTGTCCATCCCGTAAAATAATATTGTTGCGTTCCGAATAACGCTATTTAAAATATAGATGTAATTGCCTTTTTCATCAAAATTTTGTACCCTTCCTATTTTAAAAGATCGTACGATCTAATCATAGTCGTAAATTATGCATATAATTATTCTTTAAGGATATAACTTAGATATTTAATAAAATCATAAATTATAAACCATATTACATTTTTCTTTTTCTTCATCCTCTCTTTCTTATATTAATACTCTTCAAAATAATTAACCTTCCTTCCATAATCAAATCAATTCTCCTTTTACCTCTTGTTAATCTTATGATAAAAATCTTAAAATATTTTATATTTTGACTAACTTCTCTTACCGTTACTCATTTATCACTACCCATTGCCATATTTTAAACCAAGAAAAAAAGCAACACTAACAATTTATTTTCCGATAAATGATTAAAGAAAAAGAAAATATTGAATGAATGTACGGTGAACAATAATTCTTCTCTTTTCTTTGGAAGAAAGTGTGAGACAATTTTTTTATTAAACCATTTTTATTCTAACCCAATACTATTTCTACATTTTTCAAGTAGTAAACCCAAAGAGTATAGAATCAACATAGTGGTAATGATTTATGAAAATATGAAAAAACTTGAAGACTTTTATCAACAAAAAGAAAATGAAAACTTGAAGACTTTTATCAACAAAAAGAAAATGAAAAACTTGAAGACTACAATTTTACATATCAATAAATAATTATGAATTAAATTGTAGTTTGAAAATTACAAACAATTTTACATTCTCATGCTCTTTCATTAGGTGTATTATAAATTGATTCACATGACTACGAAATAACATATATTTACTTCTTTAAGCAGCATGCACGTTTGCGTACGCTTCTTTTCCTTGTTTTCACTTTCGAAAACATCCTGACATGGAGACATAATAAGTTACGATAACAAAGAAAATAACACATAAAAATAAAAATAACTAAGCAAATGAAACTTTAAAAAATACTACAATTATGAGTTAAACTGAAAATAAGGACTATGTTGTCAACATAGCATAAATAAATTTTCTAATATAAAATAAAAAGAGAAGCAAAGAGAAATCTGAAATTATTTTCTGAAGAATTTCTCCGGTCATATCCTCAAGAACCTAAACAAATGCTCTATACAAAGATAGAGGATAACACTCAAAATAAATTTATATGAATAAAAATTAGTGTGATTTTAAGGTATCATAAATTCGTACATTAAACAATTAGGGGTTATGACTATGAAAGGCTTGGAGGTTATGGATATTATTAATATTAATTATGAATAGAATTTATGATAAATAAAGAGGTGTGAGTTATGAAGATATTTTTTAACATAAAATTATTATTTTTTTAAAAAGAGAGAGAAAGTAAAAAAAAAAAAAAAGGAGAAAAAAGATAAATATGATTCTTAGCCATAGAGAGGTGCCACATAGGATTGTTTATTCCTAGCTTTATATTATATATAGATTCTACTCAAGTGTTTGAATTTAGTTTTAAGAATATTGTTATTTTCTTTTTAGTATCTAATTATCTTTGGGGTGGCGTGAAAATAGAATTGGTTAAACACATAGATAATTCTTTACATGGGCAGACCAATAATCAGCTCAATATTATTAATATTGGTGGCCTAAATTCAAATTTTATGAGAGATTTTAATTTTTTTCAAGAAAAAAGAAGTTTCATAAATAGTTTCTATTTAAAGTCTATTTTTCTAAATTTGAGATACAAATTATGATAATTATTCTATAATCGATATCTCCTATATAATACTGAATAGTTTGTTTTTTCAATTAATAATATATTTAATCCATTCAATTTTTCCGTCGCGGTCCTTGCCGGACTGCCTGCTCCGGCGGTTTTTACGGGAGGAAGCGGACTGTTGCGGATCTTCTGACCGACGGTTCTGGTTGCCGGAACGGGAGGCCCTGCCGTCGACGAAGGGCCCGACAATGGTGGTGTGGGCGGCGTCGACAATGCTGGCCCGAGTGGTGCTGCACTTGATTTTCTGGGTTTTCTCAAGGATGAGCTTTGAACGGGCCTTATAAAACGGAGGTAACGACGTGCATTGCTGAAGGATGGTGGCAATGCCGTCATAGGATTTTTTCAAACCTGCAATAAGTTGCATGACCAATCGTTGATTAGTGACTGATGTGCCAACGTTGAAGAGTTGGTCGGCAAGCATCTTGAGTTCTTGACAATAAGCAGACACGTTTAGGAAATCGTCCTGATGAACATCTTTGAACTGACTTTCAAGGTATAACGCTCGTTGAGTTTTGTTGTCGTGGAAAATACTTTCCAAACGTTCCCACGTTTGGCGGGCAGTGGCATCAGTTCCAATGATGGTGTGCAACATATCATTAGATATCGTGTCGTATATCCACTGGAGGACGACTGAATCCAAACGAGACCATAGTGCATCATCAGAAATTGTAGCTGATGATATGTCTGTGGACTTCGGCGTGGGAGGGATGATGTGGTCAATAACTTCGTAAACACAACAATGGATCTTAAAAAGCTCCACCCATGAGGATTATTGGCTCTTTTCCATCTCAAGAGTCACAGGGATGAAGTTTTTAATGTTGTTTACGGCAAGTGCAGGATGAAATTTGGTTTTGTCAGCCACGAAAGAGGAAATTTAGGAGGAAGGGGGAGGGAGAATGGCCAGAAAAACTAGGGTTCCGTCGTGGGAAAAGAGGGGGTGGGCGACCGAGAGAGGTCGGCGGCTAGGGTTCCGACGTGGAAAAAAGGTGGTGGCCGAGAAGATGTATCAGCGGCTAAGGTAGGATTTGTAGTTTTAGGCTACTGATACCATTAATGAATATGTTCCTTGATTTTATTGATGAATAATTTACAATATATATAAGGTTACAAGAATATTTACCTTGATCTTTAGAGTTATGTGTTAACCAACGAACAATTGGTCGATGTGTTTACAAAGGCTTTGGGCAAATCACAACATGAATATATGCTTGACAAGTTGGGCATTCGAGACCCCATGCTCCAACTTGAGGGGGTTATTGAGATGTTTCCTAGTTTAATGGTAAAATTCTAATATAAGTATATTTGATAAATTATAATTATAATAATTTATTAAAATAATATTTCCTTATTAGATTAGGAAAAGAACTTTTATTTTTATATAAAAAAATCATTATAATGAATGAAACAAAAAAAAAATTCTTCATATATTTTTCTTCTATCTATATTCCGTTTCCTGTTAATTTTAACATAATCCAATAAGATGGAGGAGAATGAATAGGATATATTTCAGACTATGTAATGATCCATTAAAATAATGCAAAAAGTATGTTTTCTTGATATTGACATGCAAGGCATGCATCGGGAAGGAGCTAAGCTATTAAAGAATTATTTTAAGGGGGAGAGAGACTGAAAATTTTGAAATTCAAACCTCAAATTCGACTTTTTAACCAAAAGGGCATCATCGTCTTTTCATGATGAGGCCATGCAGAAAATGACCAAAATGTCCAAATTTTGGACGCTATTCTCAAAAAATATCCTCTCCCAATAAGATTGGAGGAGAATGAATAGGATATATTTCAGACTATGTAATGATCCATTAAAATAATGCAAAAAGTATGTTTTCTTGATATTGACATGCAAGGCATGCATCGGGAAGGAGCTAAGCTATTAAAGAATTATTTTAAGGGGGAGAGAGACTGAAAATTTTGAAATTCAAACCTCAAATTCGACTTTTTAACCAAAAGGGCATCATCGTCTTTTCATGATGAGGCCATGCGAGAAAATGACCAAAATGTCCAAATTTTGGACGCTATTCTCAAAAAATATCCTCTCCCAATAAGATTGGAGGAGAATGAATAGGATATATTTCGAGACTATGTAATGATCCATTAAAATAATGCAAAAAGTATGTTTTCTTGATATTGACATGCAAGGCATGCATCGGGAAGGAGCTAAGCTATTAAAGAATTATTTTAAGGGGGAGAGAGACCGAAAATTTTGAAATTCAAACCTCAAATTCGACTTTTTAACCAAAAGGGCATCATCGTCTTTTCATGATGAGGCCATGCGAGAAAATGACCAAAATGTCCAAATTTTGGACGCTATTCTCAAAAAATATCCTCTCCCAATAAGATTGGAGGAGAATGAATAGGATATATTTCGAGACTATGTAATGATCCATTAAAATAATGCAAAAAGTATGTTTTCTTGATATTGACATGCAAGGCATGCATCGGGAAGGAGCTAAGCTATTAAAGAATTATTTTAAGGGGGAGAGAGACCGAAAATTTTGAAATTCAAACCTCAAATTCGACTTTTTAACCAAAAGGGCATCATCGTCTTTTCATGATGAGGCCATGCAGAAAATGACCAAAATGTCCAAATTTTGGACGCTATTCTCAAAAAATATCCTCTCCCAATAAGATTGGAGGAGAATGAATAGGATATATTTCAGACTATGTAATGATCCATTAAAATAATGCAAAAAGTATGTTTTCTTGATATTGACATGCAAGGCATGCATCGGGAAGGAGCTAAGCTATTAAAGAATTATTTTAAGGGGGAGAGAGACTGAAAATTTTGAAATTCAAACCTCAAATTCGACTTTTTAACCAAAAGGGCATCATCGTCTTTTCATGATGAGGCCATGCAGAAAATGACCAAAATGTCCAAATTTTGGACGCTATTCTCAAAAAATATCCTCTCCCAATAAGATTGGAGGAGAATGAATAGGATATATTTCAGACTATGTAATGATCCATTAAAATAATGCAAAAAGTATGTTTTCTTGATATTGACATGCAAGGCATGCATCGGGAAGGAGCTAAGCTATTAAAGAATTATTTTAAGGGGGAGAGAGACTGAAAATTTTGAAATTCAAACCTCAAATTCGACTTTTTAACCAAAAGGGCATCATCGTCTTTTCATGATGAGGCCATGCAGAAAATGACCAAAATGTCCAAATTTTGGACGCTATTCTCAAAAAATATCCTCTCCCAATAAGATTGGAGGAGAATGAATAGGATATATTTCAGACTATGTAATGATCCATTAAAATAATGCAAAAAGTATGTTTTCTTGATATTGACATGCAAGGCATGCATCGGGAAGGAGCTAAGCTATTAAAGAATTATTTTAAGGGGGAGAGAGACCGAAAATTTTGAAATTCAAACCTCAAATTCGACTTTTTAACCAAAAGGGCATCATCGTCTTTTCATGATGAGGCCATGCGAGAAAATGACCAAAATGTCCAAATTTTGGACGCTATTCTCAAAAAATATCCTCTCCCAATAAGATTGGAGGAGAATGAATAGGATATATTTCGAGACTATGTAATGATCCATTAAAATAATGCAAAAAGTATGTTTTCTTGATATTGACATGCAAGGCATGCATCGGGAAGGAGCTAAGCTATTAAAGAATTATTTTAAGGGGGAGAGAGACCGAAAATTTTGAAATTCAAACCTCAAATTCGACTTTTTAACCAAAAGGGCATCATCGTCTTTTCATGATGAGGCCATGCGAGAAAATGACCAAAATGTCCAAATTTTGGACGCAATAAGATTGGAGGAGAATGAATAGGATATATTTCAGACTATGTAATGATCCATTAAAATAATGCAAAAAGTATGTTTTCTTGATATTGACATGCAAGGCATGCATCGGGAAGGAGCTAAGCTATTAAAGAATTATTTTAAGGGGGAGAGAGACTGAAAATTTTGAAATTCAAACCTCAAATTCGACTTTTTAACCAAAAGGGCATAATCGTCTTTTCATGATGAGGCCATGCAGAAAATGACCAAAATGTCCAAATTTTGGACGCTATTCTCAAAAAATATCCTCTCCCAAAAGATTTGATCAACTTCCTTCCTTCCTTCCTTCCCTACACACTTTGCTACTTCTTCTTCTTCTTCACCACCCTCCCCCCCCACCCCTAACAATAAAGCTTTTTCCTTTACTCATACAATGCCAATTCTTACCATGTCACTACCAAAACCCAACCTTTTCTCTAATCTTCCCCCTACCCACAACCCCAACCCCAACTCCTCCTCACTACCCCACCCACCTATCCCCATACCCAAATACCCACTTCCTTCAAAGAAAACCGGCCCACCTTTCAAGACTCACCACCACAACTCCAAATACCATAAACCGGTTAAACCGGGTCAAGTCATCACCACTAACGGCGACCGTTCCGTCGTCGTTAAAGATAACGGCGTATCATATCGTCTCCCCGGTGCCCCATTTGATTTCCAGTTTAGTTACTCTGAAACTCCGAAAGCTAAACCGGTTGCTATTCGTGAACCGGGTTTTTTGACCTTTTGCTCCTCCTACTATGCCTAGACCTTGGACCGGGAAAGCACCAATGAAGAAAAAAAAGAGAAATATTAAGCTTTTCGAGCCGTTGAATTCGAAAACGGAGAATTATGATTATGATGATGATGATGATGGGGTTAAGCGTTATGAAATGTTGAAGGCGTATGAGCTTGGGGTGTTTGAGGTAAATCCAAAGGAGAAGGTGTTGGGAGCTCCATTGACTAAGTCGGAAATTCGCGAGCTTTTAAAACATTGTATAGCTAGTAATCGACAGGTTAATATTGGTAAGTTTGTTTGGAATTTTAAGTAATGAACTTGCTTATGTATGTGTTGTTAATGTATTGTTTAGTTCACAAGATTAAGGAGTCGTTTGGTAGGATATATAAGAATAGTACTGAATAAGGTGTATTAATACTACTATGAAATATTAAGCTGTTTGAGCCATTGAATCCTCAAACGGAGAGTAGTGATGATGATGGGGTTAATAAGCAATATAAAATGTATTTGTGAGTTTGTTTGGAATTTTAGGTAATGAATTTGATTATGTATTTGTTGTTGAATGTACTTGAATAAAGGAAAAAAGACTAGTGAATTGTTTAGTATACGAGGTAGGGGTAAGGTTTGCATACATTTTATCCGCCCCAGACCCCACTTGTGGAATTACACTGGGTATGTTGTTGTTGTTGAATTGTTTAGTTCACAAGACTAATAGTTGTTGTTATGTGTGAATACTAATGTAGGAATTATTATGCGGTGAGTAATAGTACATGAATTGTTATGCAAAGATTGTCTATTTTTGGGGCACTTTTATTGTTAGAAACTTTGATCCATTTATTACTAATACATGTTTTTATTCCATATACTATACTGCATGAAATAACTCATATTCCGTCTAATTTGTGTGAGTATTATTGAGCTAGAATTGTTTTTGTTTATGTTGTCAACCAAACTACACTTAAGTTATTGTGCTAAGTTCTAACTCGCTAGCAGTAGCTCATTATAGATTTTAGCCTCATTCATGTCGATTCATTGCATGTCCTCCAATTCCTCGGTCCAAAATAATTGATGTTTCACAAAACGAAGAGGGCATTTAATTATTCTTCTCAAATTTGCCCTTGATACATTCCCATAACCCCATGATAAATGTCAACCTAAAAAGAAAAGAAAATCATACTTAAAGGGTATTCTAGTCAGAATGCCTCTTAATATTTAGGAGTAAGTGAATTCCTTAATCCATGTGTCCAAGCCTAAAACATCAATTATTTTGGACCGGAGGGAGTAATGTCTAATGAATTTCATTTTTACACGTCCACACGATTTATACATGCTCATCGCATGATACTTAGTCTTATCTTTTGCTTTTTGATTATTCTTTTTGTGCTGAACAGGTGGACATTGTCTTTGGTCACTATCTATTTTGGGGTATGTTACTCAGCGATTAAACCATCTTTACCATTCATTTCTGGTTATGATCTGGAGGATCTGAATGTCTTGAGTTCTGCCCCCTATTTCTTAGATACATATAGAAAACGAAAATGTTTCTTTCCTCCTGCAAGGCATACTAACTATCTCCCTTGCTAAATAATTCGGGAGATA
This sequence comes from Anisodus tanguticus, assembly GCA_034509755.1. Taxonomy (NCBI): domain Eukaryota; kingdom Viridiplantae; phylum Streptophyta; class Magnoliopsida; order Solanales; family Solanaceae; genus Anisodus; species Anisodus tanguticus. The sequence continues at coordinate 3,962,000 of CM067549.1, read as the reverse complement.
TTTTGTCATTTACGTTGGTTTTTAACAAAGAAACTTAGGGACATAACAGAGAAAGGCTAAGAGAAAATACTGGCTATGCAGTCAAAGGGAACTATTTTATTAAAAACTCAGAGATATACATTTATAGCTTCAATTCCTAATTGAAAAATAGAAAAATATGCTGCTGACTTATCTGCAAAACCAAATTACAAAGAAAGAGGAAACTAACTCCTAAGTTAGCTACTGATAAACTTATATTCTGCAAATCTATTAGAGATAATGCAACTATTTGTTTTATTTCTATAGTTTCCTGAGACATATTGTCAACAATTTACAGTATTATCATTCTTCCCTTGCCCATTTAGTTTCAAATTTCCCTTGTTTCTTTAACTTGGTTATGTTCTCAACGAAATTCTGTAGTTAGGGTCTTCACTCTCCATCTATGGGTGTATCCAATATCGAAAGGGTGTTGCTAGTGGGAAAGTTTGTTCTATTGATGAAGAGAGAAACGATGCTCCAACTCTTGAGAAGAATTCAAGTTTACCTGGCGTATTTCCAATGAGGAAACTGATGACAGAGAAGCTGCAGGTTATTTGGGCTATGCCTTTCAAATAATTTTTCAGGCATGGTCTCTAAAGATATATTCGCCTCGCATTTTTTTTTCTTTCAAATTATGGATTAAAACAGAATATTTAGTACAATCTAACCTCTCTAAAATGGCGTTGTTTGTCTGGATATTTTTTGGTTGCTATTGCGAAATGTTGTTATAGAGAACATATAATATAACATAACATGAAAGACCGGTTCCACAGGCAAAATGGTTGTTATATTGAAATGATGTTATAAAGGATGGATGTTATAGAGAAGTCTGGCGTATTATTTTTCATTTCTTTCTTCCTTTTCATGTTTGGAGCAGGAACTCTATCTACTCAACCATTACCATACTCATTTATGGCATATGTAACCTATTATTGTCACTTCCACATTTGTCATAGATATTGAATAAGTTAGTTTTTTTCAATCTGATTAACTTTATTCTAACATGTGTTAGGCCTCTTATAGAAATGCCACTTTTATTAGTTTATTGGTTGATCCAGTTTTCTGAGTCGCTTTTACACCACTTATCATGTCTCTTTATGATCCTCTGTATTCCTAGTTTAATTGCCTGTTTGACCAAACTTCCAAATTCTGCTTTATTTTGAAAAGTGCTTTTCGAAAAAGTATTTTTGGAGAGTAGCAGTTTGTGTTTGGCTAAGCAGTTTGAAAAACACTTCTGCCAATATTAGTAGTAATTTATGCTTGGCTAATGTTTAAAAAGTGCTTCCGGAGAAAAGTATTTTTTTAGCTTCTGAAAAACAACTTTTGCACTACTCAAAAACACTTAGTTTTTTCCTAAAAGCTTGGTCAAACACCTTAACTTTCTAGCATAGGCAATTTTTAAAGAAAAATAAGCACTTTTGGCTTCCTAGAAGCTTGGCCAAATAGGCTATAAGTTACTATCCTGAAGGAAAGCTGCACCCTTCAAAGTGGTTCAAGGACAGCAGCACCTGCTGATAATCCATTAACTTGGATAATTTTCTTTTTGTTCTTTTGTTTTGATTTTGTTAAAAAACTTGTAGGTCTGTGCGGGTGCCGTGGTGCTTACAGATTGTATTTATTGGCTTCTTATCTACCCGTTATTCACGCCCAATGTTTACAAGTTACGATTTGTAAGTTCTAAGAACTGTAGATTCCTTAGCTTAGTCTTCTCCTTTATTTGTGGTTTGTACATAGTTTAAAAGATGAACATGTGTGCTTCTTTCCCATTTTGCGTCGCCATTTATACATAAGTTGATTTTCTACAGATCTATGCAGCTGGTTGTTGGTATGCATTCTATCAATGCTGCTACTCTGCTTGGCGACGTGATTCTGAATTCTCTGGTAAGTTTGCATTCACCCGACTGGCTTAAGCTATAAATGTATCCTATGCAAAAATGAGAAAAATGGTCGTTTATCTTTTCTAGTAGGTTCAAAATAGTCCCTTAAGTATCATTTGAGCGATTTTGGCCCTTTAAGTTTGCAAAAAGTGAGCACTTTTGTTCTCCATCAAATATTTACAAACTCTGATTGTTAAATTTAATATGAACTGTGAAAAGTAGAAAATAAACGGAGACTCGCATTTGGAAATACAGTTTTTGTTGTTTATGTTATTTTTGGTCTATTTTAAGAGCTTGGTACAACTTTTTGATGTGCAATTTTTGTTAGTTTTGGTCTATAGTTTGTGTCTGGTGTAGTTTTTTATGTTGCGGTTTTTGAATTTTGACAATAATTCTGTGTTTCTAGTTAAATTATTTTTTCTTTCCGGTTATATTTTACCATCAAAGTTTGGTAAATATTTGATAGAAACCAAAAATATTCACTTCTGGCGAACTTAAAGGACCAAAACTACTCAGTTGATACTTACAACAACAACATACCCAGTGTAGTCCCACAAGTGATACTTAAGGGACTATTTTAAACCTACCACCAAAGATAATGTCTTGTAATTTTCTCCCCAAACTGTGGCTAACATACTATCTTTCTTCCTTCCAGCGGTTCCCTTTCTTCAGATTTGCATATTTTGTGCTTTATACATGCACATTTGTCGCATTCCAGTGGCTCGTCCATATGTGTGTCTCAAAGCGGTATGTTTGCTTTCTACATTCTATTCAGTCATTTGGCTTATGCCGTTACTAATAGGATTAACTCTTGCTGCAACAGGTGGCCTTATCCCTTCCTGGATATTTCATTCAAATATGCTCCCTTACTGTACGTGTGCATCTTTCTCGTATATGCAAACTTTACATCTATTTGAAATGTCTTCTATCGAATAGCTATTAGATGTTCAGATTCTTATGCTTTTAGTTATTGCAAAAATAGTCATTGATGGTACACAGAAATGAGCTATTGCCCCTTAGCCCGTTTGACCAAGCTTTTTGGAAGCAAAAAGTGCTTATATTTTTTCCAAAGCAAGTGTTCATTTTAGAAAATTGAGGTGTTTGGCAGGCTTTTAGCAAAAAGTAAGTGTTTTTGAGTGGTAGCAGAAGCTATTTTAGAAGCTTGGAACCTTGGTCAAGCACAAATTACTGCTATAATATTATCAAAAGTGGTTTTCAAACTGATTAGCCAAATATAAACTGCTAATCTCCAAATGCATTTTTTTGAAAAGCACTTCCGACAAAAAACACTTTTCAAAATAAGTAGATTTTGGAAGATTGGCGAAACATGTTATTAATATATCCAGAGTTGTTCATAAGCTTATCATGTGCTTCATGCTCTTTGCCAAATGTGCAATTACAGGTACTTGATGGTTGGTGTGATTCATCTCCCTTGCTATGGTCTCTTTGCCTTGGTGATAGCAATGAAGTATTGGTTAGCAAGATTATTCAAGTGGTTGAGTAGAAAACTATCTGGAGACAGTCAATGAGTTCAAACACCATCAACAAGTCAAGCATAACGATACACTAGTATTTATTAAACCAAAAAAAATAATCTTAGTGCTACTCAAATAAATGAGCAGCACAAGCTATTATATATACTTTTTACAACATACCAGGTTCTAGATCATCTTGTATATATTATATTTTCTTTTATATCCTCGAAACCAAACGAAACTAGAAAGAACATGGGAATTGCTCTCTTCCTTTACTTGCAAAACCAGTAACCCAAGTCTCTTTGGAATGGTGATGTTGTTGCTTCAGCATCATCAACAGACTCAGAAGAAATGGAAAAAGATTTTATTCCCACATTCTTGAATCTCCTTGAGTTAATTCTTTCATATTGTTTACCATTCACAACTCTTTTTTGCTAACCACTCAACTTTATTCCAAGGGGAAATATGTTAGGAAATGTCTGTCTTCAAGTGATGGAAGCCACTTTTGTCCTTTGTTCCCTTTGGGATTTACATCCTCTTTTATATTATTCTCGTCTTGTCTAGTAAAAAAGTTAAAATTGTTTCTTTAGCCATCTTATTTGTCTTCTATGTATATCTTCTCTTCGATTTATACAATCATGGTTATGCTCAAATTATACCTAATATTTATATGCTCTATAGTGATTGAATTATCTATTTACAGTTAAAACTAATTCTTGTATGCTCTTACAATGAATTCCTCTTGTCTCTTCTGGCGAAGATTTTAAAACATCACCATGTTTTCCATAGTTGTTGTTTACTATTTCGTTCTTTGATGTGGTGAGGTTAAGTTCAAGTACTTATCAACAGGCTCTCCGAGCACGTTAAAAATTCGTCCCATAGTCGCTCCTCCGACTGAAACACTTATAGGAGGAGCTCCTTTCTCACGTTAGACCGTCTGTAGCACCCATAGCTATAGCCCTAACTCGATTATGGATTCTTCTTCTTTGTAGGTCATTTGTGGCACGTGAGAAGTGATCGTGCAACTGTAGCAGGATTTGAAAAGGCGGAAGAAATTCTGATAAGAAGTACTTCCGCCTTTAATAGGCCTTACACAACACAAATTCGGATTAAGTCCAGCCAAAGAAAATATCAAATATTAGGTGGAAAACCCCCAAAAAATATAAACTAGCAATTTATGTATGATCTTGTGTAGGGATGACAACGGATCGGATCTAGACCGGATCCTACTAGATCCAGATCCAGATTATTTTTCATAATTGGATCCATATCCGGATCCAGATCCATCGGATCCATAAAAATCAGATCCAAATCCGGATCCATCGGATTCACCGGGTCCACGGATCGGATCTGGATCTACATGTAAATTTTTTGGCTTGAATAATATTCTCACATGTTGAAACTTTTATGACAAAATGAAATGCAATCTGATTGAAAAAAATGATTGAGTTCATTCAATCAACCTACACAAACATGACACCATTCTTCCAAAATACTGAACAAAGTTTTAGCATCACAAGAAAATAAAGACGATTGACTTCATTAGTGATCTTTGAACAAAGTTGCAACTTTGAGCTAATTTTTGGAGGCTTTAGTGATGCTCCACTTGTAGTTCTACTGATTGACTTTATTAAACAACATAAAACAATGTCAGTCATATATCAAAAGTCCCAAAAAAAATTCTGATCAAACAAATGAGAGAAAGATACTTAAAGCTTACGGCTAGCAGATTCAAGAAAGAAAAATTTAAAGAAGAGCAATAATTTTTTCTTTTTATAGAAATGAAAATATGGGAAACTGCAGAGAGCATATAGGTAAAAGAAATGAAACTTCAAAGATAAATTACATGGTTGTGCGACTTGTGCCTTATCCTGGTTCAACCTTTTACCCAATACATAAATTATGAAAAAAAAATTAAAAAAATACTTATAAAATTACATTATAGGTTATGAATATATTTAATAAAAAACGGATCCACGGATCGGATCTGGACCGGATACGATCTCAAATACAAGATCCAGATCTAGATCCGATCCGTCAAAAACGGATCTGGATCCGATCCGAATCCGTCGGGTCCAAATTTTGAAGATCCATATCCTATAAAACGGATCTGGATCCACCGGATCCGGACCGGGTCCAAGATCCATTGTCATCTCTAATCTTGTGCTAGTGTTTAGATAGTACCCAATAGAATAGTCGAGATGCCCCGATGTACACAAGTTAGCCCGAACAACATCATTATATGTAAGGAAAGAGTTGGACAGTTAAGATCTATGCCAAATACTAACTATGATTTCTTCAAATTGACTTAACACAAGTTGACTTCTTCAAATACTAACTATGATTGACAAGAGAGAAATTTTACAAAAGTCAAATACTAATCGTGGTTAACAAAAAGATATGTAGAAATATTTCCAAGCAAACAAGCCCTTGAACAGTAAAATCTTCACGATAGAATCTTATAAGTAACAATAACAAGATTAGAGAAGGGTGCAAATCTTGGCACAAGTGATGCGATATTTTCGACCCATTATCTACCTAGTTTTGAACAATGTGCTAGTTCGAGGATTTCTCGGTTATAACTCAAAGGTGTGCTATTCGACATTTTCAGTAGTTCACATATCAGAATGACAGAAAGAACCTCTTCAATGTTAACATGTTTGGTGCCAACTCTCTCGCAAAAAATGGAGAAGGAATTAAATGAAGACAAATCTTGCACAGATAAGTCCTGTCTTAAAAAGCTGCTAGCATAAAGTAAAGGAAAATAATCAAAGTCCAACGATAAGATATTCTAGGCACAACAAACATAATGTTTAGGTGGATTAATATTGAAAGGTGAAGAGAACTCTCCAAACAGTGTCCCTACTTTGAATATGTTTTCCAAGTTGATGTTTTTTCTCCATCTTTCTGATAGTATTATGAGCTTCCCGGACCAAAAAAAGAAGAAAGGAAATAAAACTGGGCACCCGTTTTCTTGAAACCTAAATCAAGGTTTCACATTCTCCCTAATGAACTTCTCCAGCTGAGAAATTTCACCGGTCAAACCAGAAGCTTCAGCAACAATTACTCTGTTATGGCATTGAGAAAAAGCAAATGGTTCTCCAGGTACACCAAGCGTATATTCATTAGAGATATCTGCATCAGATACCGCAGTTCTTGATGTACGGAGCTTGTCGCTGGATCAATAAGAAAATCAACAAGTTAAAAAAACAGAGCACCAGAAATAGAACTTACTTTTAAGGTTTTGCGGTGGTTATAATTCAGTGACCTAATGGATATCCAAGTACGTTAGCAAATAAAGCATGCAACAAAATTTCATGTTTGGGAAGGTTCTCTATGCACAAGCTTGTTGCTGAATTAATGGTATTAAGAATTTACAAAGGGGGTCATCGTTCATTACCTAAAGAAGAAGGGGAAAAAAACATGCAACAGTATATCACGGTGGAAAGGTTAATTTCAACTCTTCAGACGGCATTTCTGCTTTTTTAAGTGTTCGGATCAAAGTTATGCTCTACATGCACATATATATGTATGATTTCCAAGGAAATAGTGTTTCCTCGTGTACAGAAGGCAAATAGGTGTTTGTTCCAAAAATAAATGCCATGCATAGTGTACTCTTACATTTCTTTCTCCAGCTGTTTTCTGATGAATTCTGCTGTATGCGCAGTTATTTTATCAACCTTGTTGCAAAGGAGGAGTACTGGAACTTTTTTCTTAACTACACTTGCCTTTGTCAAGATCTCGTATAAATACCTGCATGCAAGAGGATCATGAGATGTAAAATTCAGTTGTCAAATATCCAATGCAAATTAACCACTGCCAATGTAAAGTAATATAAGCAGCAAATGAACAATACTCGGAAGCAGGACGGCAGTTTGGTAAAAATTCCACAGAATCCACCACAAACACAACGCCAGCTGCTTGAGGCAGGAACTCATCTAGTTTCGGCCGAAGACGAGAGTGTCCAGGAACATCAACAACGTGAACGGGCTTCAATTTCCCTTTCTGCAGCAAAAACCAAAACACGTCCAAGTATGAGATTTGAAATCTCATTCACAAATAAAGGAATTCAGTAAATCAATTACAAAAAAAAACTGACAAGATAGAGAAGTAGACCATCGGCAATTAACAAAATCCATCTTCCCTTTCAAGGTGGAGATGACAAGAATGCTTGGGAAATGGTAGGACAGAAAAGGGGAAACAAGAGAAGACAATGTTCATTACCTTGTCCTTCTCAGAGTGTAGTATAAAACTGTCTTGATTTGCTTCCATTGATGTAACGGTACCCTGATGGGCAGAACCATCTCTAAGCTGGTAGATGCCAGCACAAAAATATCAGAACAGCTAGATAAACTCTGGAAAGATTATCACAGGTCTCATGTCAAAGAGTTACCTGGTAAAAAAGATAAGTCTTGCCGCTTCCACTAAGCCCAGTGAGTACAATGGTGTTAGATGCTGTACGCTTGAACAAGTGAACTGCAGGTGGAGAAGTAAACAAAAGGAAATTCTTCAAATTTCAGCCTTCAAAGAAAGTCAAACTGGATGAGCAAACAATCTAAAACTAATAAATGAAGTCATTCACTGAGGATCATGGCGAATAAAGGGGTGACATAGAAATTACAGAAATGTGGCATCAAAGAGGAGCAAAGAAAACAAAGAAAAACCTAACTGTCAGTCCTTCCTTGCGGCCCCGCCCTGCACCCCCGATTAGCAACACTCGAAAAATGAGTCTTGAGAAAAACGACAGAAAGAGCCAACTGAGCCTAAAACATTCCCCTTGGAAATAGGTGGGCAGTAATAAAATTCCTTTTTCTTTGTGCTTGCCAGTAAGTTGCAACAACTGCACAAGTATGCCGCAGCATTTTGTATTAAACTAGTCAATTTGACTAGGCATAATTATGTTATATATCAGTCTTTGTCATACATATCAGGTTATTCCAATCTTGCACTCTAGAAATATATTCATTGTGTACTACTGTGAGCAGCTTATAATCATTAAAGTTGCCAATGTTTGAGAAGAAAATTAGAGAAGAAAGACTCGTACTAAATTTGGTTCTTATCGACATACAAGAGGGTCCTTTATAAAAGAGCTTTTAAACTTCACTGAATATGAATTGTTTTTTGCAATTATTGGGTTTTAAGTAACAACAACAACATACCCCGTGAGATCCCACATATTATTGGGTTTTAAGTATTATGACAAAATAATTAAGAATACTTTAAATAATTTTCTTAACGATTCTCTTGACTTTGAACAAAAACATAATCACTAAGAATATTACACATAATTATTCAATTCCTTTGAATTTTAACACACCCTCAAAAGCCCAAAGTAGAGAAACAACTTGAGTTCGCCTATTCTCAAATTACGAAATACTAAAAAGTCACTGGAACATTAAACAGACAAGTGAATAAAATCAACATAATACTGAAAAATCACCCAGAAGAAAAGTGGGGAGGAATTTTTTTCTCCTGAAAAGTCGTCCGGCACATACAAAGAAAGTGTCGCCGGAAAAAAGATACAATGATATAAATGTCCAGATGATCATCAGCAATAACTTGAATGGTTGCAGAAGAATGACACAAAAAGCTTCCAAAAGAATTGGAATTTCAATGAAAAGAAGAAGGATTCTAAAAAGATAAATCGGAGAGCCCGAGATGCTGCTCCACTAGTGCTCATGTGGGTCCTTTAGAAGGAAAGAAGCAGGAAAACCTTTTACGGGATAGAAAAATATTTATGTACATTTGAGGAATAGCCTCTCATTTCTAGCTTCTTTTTGGTGCACCCATGAAGTTCTAATTTATATAGAAGATTGTGTTTCGTCTTTGGTCTTATTATGTTGCAGATTCTCTACTTATGGTATACAACCTTGGAAGGTAGAGAGGCTATTTCCAAAAGGCCCTCGGCTCAAGAGAAAGCATAAAAAGTCAGATAAGGAAAAGCAATTCAAAGCAATATGAAAATGAAAATAACGAAAGCGAATAAGCCATGGTAAAGCAGGAAAAGATTCTCTACTTCTGGTATATTGTTTGGATATGAAAGATTTTTCCATTACCTATAAAATTACTTATAAAAACAGAAGGGGACTTTCTTGGGATGATGACTAAAATTACAATATGCCGAGGACTCAATAATGAGATCCCAATTCTATTTTATTTTTTCTTAAAAAAAGAGAACTTCTTTCAAGAACAAGTGACCGGAAATTAAATGTTCAAGCAAATGACTCCACAATAAACTGACACCATGAGGAAAAAGAAAATAAATGTGTTCGTGTCCAAGGACCGGAGATTCAATATTTAGAGGGATTCAACTTAGACGCTTCATGAAGGGGAAAATGATTTTCTTTTTGATTCGGAACTCTGTAAGAACGATTCAAAATGCGGCCAAAAGATACAGCCAGCCAGAATGATCACGAAAAGTGGTGCAGCTGGAGCAATTATGAGAAACAGCGTAATGACACTGGAATGATCATCGGAAGTAAGAGTGATGCCTCCAGAACAGTCACTAGAAAGAGATAACAGTAATTTATAATAGTCATACTTTGCTTCATATTTAACATATGAGACGGTAATATCATAGAGATCAAAATTGTTGAGACAGTAATATCATAGAGATCTAGAAGAAAAAGAACTTTTGGGTAATGTTTGAAAATTGTCGGAAGAATGCTAGACAAGATGGTGTCACTGAATTGATCACCAAAAAGAAACAAGAATAATGCACTAGTCAAGAGAAGGAAAAAATATTGGGCAGACAGATGGCATAAGTCTGCTCACTGGTAACTAATAAACTCTAATACCATGTGGAAAAAATAAAAAGAGAAGAAAACACTGAATGAATTTTGTTACTAGCAATATCAAAGAGGACTCTTCATGGAGAGTTTTAAGCTACATGAGATATGGGAAGTTCTATAAACCTTGGGTTTCTGATATTCTCTATTACTATAATTTTGGGTTTCTGATATTCTACTCTTTTTATAATCTTCTTGGGATGTTCTAGAAGAATGATATGATAGATGAAGTTATTACACATATATTCAAAATAGGATGATTTAACTAGAAAAAGTGCTACCCTAAAATTATGTTTTAAGGATACGTACCAAAATGAAAGCAAAGTTCTATAAAACAGTTGTGAGACCATAAATGGTATATGGGAGTGAATGTGTAGGCCTTTGAAGTCCAACATATTCACAAGATGAGTGTCGCAAAGATCCATATGCTAAGATGGATGTGCGGTCAAACAAGAGTAGACAAGATTAAAAGTGACCATATCAAGCAGAACGGGCAAGTAGCACACACTGAGGATAAAACGAGAATACGTCAATTGAGATGGTTCGGTTCATGTCCTAAATTGATCTCTTAAAACACCGGACGGGGGAGTGAAATCATGGAAAGTGAAGGTGTTAAAACGGGACGTGGTAACCTCAAAATCACATGGAAGGAAGTAGTCTCCAAAGACCTGTAATTTTTTGAATCCATGCAGGCTAAGTAGAAAATAGGGTGATAAAAGAAAAGGAAATATTGGTGACACCAATTAGTTAGAATTAAGTTTTAATCACGCTAGAACATTCATTTTAGATTCATTGCTTTCTACGAGTCTTTTAGACCCGACAGAGATGTATATGTCAGATTGCAAGTAGAAAATAGAGTACTTCTAATACTTTTTATTTTAGTTTTGTCTTATAGAATGATGCAATGAAATGATCTTAAAAGGAACAACACGAACACTGAAAATTTATATATCCGACCCCAACTTTCTTGGGATTGAAGGCATAGTTGTTGTTATCTTAACAAAAATATTCTTAATGATAATTTTGATTTCCACCAATAACATAATCAATAAGAATATTCTACATAATACTCTTAATCATTAAATCAATTATCACTTATTTATACTAAAGGTAGTGGAAAACCAAGTCCTCAATCAGCTCCCAAACCACAGTTTAATAAAAGATCAGAGAGTACGGTAGGTTGATGGCTAGCAAAACAGAAGCGAACTATCTCTTAGAAAAACAAGCAAACTGTGATGATTCCTCAATGTTAACAGAAGATTCACTTTTTTTATTGATAAAGTGTTAACAGAAGATTCATATAACTGATCCCAAATTGAGGTGTGATTGACTAACAGAAGAAGGCTTTATTTTTGCTTGACTAAGATACTTTGACTAACAACAACAACATACCCAGTGTAATCCCACAACTGGAGTCTGGGGAGATTAGTATGTACGCAGACCTTACATCTACCTTTGCAGGGTAGAGGTTGTTTCCCTTGGCTTAAAAGAGATGTAACTGACACAAGAAAGTAGGAAAGAAAAAAAGAGATAACAAAATAGTACTAATGTACAAAACAAGTGCATCAACAGATATCAATACATATTGGCGAAAAAGAAACTACACGATACCTAAATTAAAAAAGGGCAGTCCGGTGCACTAAGCTCCCGTTATGTGCGGGGTCCGGGGAAGGACCGGACGACAAGGGCCTATTGTACGCAGTCTTACCCTACATTTCTGCAAGAGGTTGTTTCGACAGCTTGAAACCGTGACCCCGGTCACATGGCAAGCTGCTTTACCAGTTACTTCCTTCTCCATTTCTGAGAGCTCCCTCTGTCCCAATTTATATGACACTTTCATTTTTAGTCCGTCCCAAAAAGAATGGCACACTTCCTTATTTGACAACAATCTAACTTTAAATTTTACCTTTTACATATCTTTGACTTGTCTTAGACAACAAGACTCTAAAGTCTTACTTTATTTCTTAAACTCCGTGACAAGTCAAACTACATCATATAAATTGGGACGAAGGGAATAGTACTATATTATTTCTTCCCTCTCTTCTTCTTCCTCCTCGACTTCATACTAGCTCTAACCCAACAAAAAAGGCAAAGTTCCATTTGGTGGGTGGGTCTAGGGCGAACGAAAGAGATGTGTAGCAGAGTTACTCCAAGGATCCCCTTCACACACCATACCTAAATTGTACAACTACAAGTACGGCAACACTCAGCTACCTACTAACCTTCTATTCTAATCCTTGACCTCCATAATCTAAGGTCATGTCCTCAGTAAACGGAAAGCTAACTGACTTATGTAATCAACATTTTGTAAGCAAACAAAGAAATGTAAAGTCCTTTAGTAATCCCACTCTATTCCAATCTAAACAAGTTACAATGCTAAATAAATAAAAAACTTTAATTTCCTAAGTCTAAACTCAAAAATGCGAAAATTCGAATAAATTTCAACACACATACATAAGAAACCTAAGAAAAAAATGTAATAATCTCTAACCCTAAGGGGTTAGTTTAGTTTAAGTACTTACTGATTAACAAGAAAATTAGGGTGAATAATACAACTCCAATTGCAGTATAAAGTTGAATAGGAGGTATATGATTGATGAATTCTTCAGATTTATGTAACAATTGTTGCATTTCAATCTTCAATTGCTCCAATTTATCCTTATCCATGTTAATTCTTCGCTCAATTTAATATTTACCCTAAAAAATAGAACAGGTAAAAGAATTTTCCAATTATATTACAAAATAGAGATAAATAGAGGAATGTAAAGGGAATTGAAAGTTATCGGACCATTACCGGAACGGCGAAACTCACCGGCGATCTAGAGTGTTCCAAGTGTATCAAAACGGGTTTATGGAGAGGAAATTGGGCTTTAAAGTCTCAAGTTTTGGGCCTATATGTTTACGAACCGGAAATGCAGCCCACGGCCCACCTACGGTTACTAAGAAGGAAATGTATTAATTGCACTGTAGAGAATCTATAATAAAGGGAGTAATTGTTAAGTCAAATAGGTAACAATAGAAAGTACTTCGTCACTCTCAAAATACTTTGTGACTTCTGTTTCTCGACGGTTAATTAACCAGGGAACTTGCCGCGCGAAATAGAAAATGCAAGTAAATTTAGAAATAATCTTATTTAAATTTAATTGAGATAGAAGATATATATATATATATATATATATAACTTATGCCGATGATCTAAAGGGGATAATAAACATGGAATGAATCGTGATATAACGTATTGAAAAATTAAAAGATAATTGAAATATGTAGAAAGTAAATAAAGACTAACTTACAATTTAAGGTTCGAAATCATAAATCAAAGTTTCTGCATGAATTTAAATCAAATAGGCGGTAGAACCATCCAAGTATTTAATGTAGGAATTTAAAGAATTTAAAAGCATGAAGTATTTAAAAGATTAGGAGGTAGTACCGTCCATAATCATTTTCATTTAAGTTATTAAAGAATTTACAAAGTATTTTGACAAGGAGATATACCTTGAAAATTTTTAAGATATTTTGGATCATATGATATGAGTCATATGATATGAATCATATGGGTATTTGAGGGAAATTTTGCTTCTAACCTAAAGGGATTTTCTTTAAGAGCTCTCACTTATCTCTAGAATAGAAAGAGAAAGACTTAGAAAAATTGAATCTGTCTAACTAAGGGAGAGGGTGTATATATATATATATATATATAAATGAAGTACCTTTTTATTGTCAATTTTTCTTTAAAATGACAAAAATATTTTAAGAAAAAAATTCATATTTTTTTTGTTCTATTCAAGTAAAAGAAAATGAAACTCAAAATAGATTTTCTTTTAATCTTCCTTGCGTTGTTATGTTTATCATGCCTCACTACCTAACATTGCCTTTTAAATTATTATTACAACAATAAATAGTCAATAGAGAGGGGAAGCAGAATCAAACAATGAGATAAGAAGCAAAAGGGGGGAAATAAAAATTATTTGATGTTAGAGATTAGAGAAGTGTCAAACTTATGAACTTGACCCGCGTAAAAGAGTTCCAACGATTGGTACTATGTAGTTATTCTTACTCTGGTAGACATAATAAATATTTAACTATTTATATCACATTTTAAAGATATTTTCTCAAATCGCTTTTAATTCACTTCCAAATTAAAAGAGCTTAACGGCATTAATCTTACCTCTTTGTAAAATCTCCACAGCATTCAAGTGCCGACTAAACAAAATCAATATGTTCGAATATGTCTTTTCATTTTCCTTCTTTTGGCTCAATGTATATAAAGGTAGGAAGTTCACAAACAAAAAACAAAAGGGTACAACATTATAATGATCAACTAAAAACAACACAAAGAGAGGGGTAATTTACATCTACCAAATCAGGAAATAGAAGAGAACAAACAATATTTTAAAATAAGTATACAAAGTAATGATATTCTTGGCCAAAAAAGTTACAAACATATCCATTTTTTAATACCACATAGGAGTTGGACATTTGAGTAAGAATACGGCTTCCCTTGATTGCATAATTCCTCTTTCATTCTGCACAGCCTTCAAACATGAATAACAGGAAATCTTTCAAGACAACAAACATACTCGTGCCGTCTATTTGGAGGAACAATTCAACAACACTCGTCTTGAGAACTTTGCCAATATGTTAGACTATTGTAAACAACTAAAATTGGTTGCTGATTAATTGTCTGATGTTGGCACACCGTAACCGGTCATCCATAATATCAAATAAATCATTTTCGCCTTTGGTAAACTTACTCAGGACTACAGTCATAGTGATCCTCCTATACAACTACATCGATCATTTTCGAGCACCTCATATCTTTTTTGGGGCGTCCGAAGATTCGATCATTTTTGTATGATTTCTCTTGCATTACTCCGATTTCCGAAACAAAGATGGTCTTACAACTTATCAATAGTTTGCCGAAGGGTGAATATGATACGCTTGTAACGATAATCCAACAGGTTGATCTCCTCCCTAGCTTCAACAAGGCCCGATCACAATTGCTGTTGGAGGATACTAGACGAGCCAAACAGGACGAGCACACTCAATAGATGTATAGTTGTAATGGTTGTTTATATTAATGAATATAATATAAACTATTACTCCTTTTGTTTAATTTTATGTGACTTGTTAATTTGATTGCAAGAAAATTTAAGAATGTAAAGAATTTTTTTTAATTTTGTGATTTTTATCTAAAATTCTTATAACATACAAAAAGTATCATTAAATCTTGTGTTCATAAACATGTTACGGCATTTTTATAAAAGAGTAAATGTTGAAATTTTAACACAAACTATAAACGGATAAAAAGAAATTAAGTTTTAAATAATAAATTGATATTACATAGCAATTCTCCCCCTTTTAAAATTATAAATATGTTATTTGAAAAAGAAAAAAGAGAATTAAAAAATATGAGAAATTTAACAAGTCTTGTAATCTTAAACATGTCATCTTATTTCTATAAGGGAGTGGATATTAGTAGGGGTGAGCATAAAACCCGTTGAACCGAAAAAAACTGAATCGAACCGGCGGTTCGGTTTTTATTCATTTTAAAAAAAATGGTTCACGAAAAAATTGAACCGAATCAGGATTAAATGATTCGGTTCGGTTCGGTTCTTTCATATTTTTGATGAACTTAACCGAAAATCGGAGCAAATATATAATTAATTTTATTTTTTATTTTAGTTTACTTCTATCTCTTGAATTATAGTCATTGAAGCCAATCTATGAAGCTTTTATGGAAGTCAAATGTGGCATGAACTTAATTAACATATTACGGAAGCATTGACTTAAAATGTAGGAGAGAAAGTAGTTGTAAATTGATGCAACTTTAAATGGTCATAACTCTGCGCTCGGATGTCCATTTTACCCATTTCTTTTTTGATTTTGCGTATTTTTTTGAGACGCGGCCGTAAGGCGGTTTGGCGCCGCCAAATTTTAGGAAAACATCCGTTTTTCCAATCAATTTGTGTTTTTCCCAAATCGGTTTCTAATTTTTCCTTTTCTTCAATAAACATTTCACGATATACAATACATTTCAACGTCGGAATTTTGTGGTAATGTAAGTGTGAATGTCAATTTCAGTGCTGGCAATTCAATTTAAAAAAAAATCCCCGACCCGTTTTATTTCAGTGTTGGACTTTTATTTTGTGGGGATGTAAACTTTAATTTGGAGTTTTTTTTACATGTTTTAAGAATATATGTGATGTAGACTTTATGTTTTTGGACTTTAAATTATGTTTTTTGGACTTTATATTTGATGCGAAAAAATCGATATAAACCGATATATCATTTTTTTTAAAAAAAAGTTTGATTCGGTTTTTATTTTAAAAAACTGAAGTTTATTCGATTCATATTTTTTTGATACAAAATCGAACCGAACCGATATACGTCCACCCCTAGATATTACAATTTAAAGTCACTAAATATGAGAATGTATCATTCCTTACACAAACTATAGAAGAAAACGAATAAGATTTTTTGAGTTTTGAATTAATCTCCCTTTTGAAATCATAAATATGTTGCTATCAAGTAAAAGAGGATTATTATTTAAACCAAAAATATATATAAAAGGAAATTCCGACCTACCGGATTCGAACCAGTGACCTAAGGATTTCAGCAACAACTACAGTCCTCCGCTCTACCAACTGAGCTAAGGTCGGATCACGTCTAAGATTATATTACTAATTGTATTAATGGTCAATCGATTGCTTCAACCTAACTATGTCAAAATAGTCCTTATATTTAGAAAAGGGTTCAGTGTTTGTCAAAAAATATAGTAATATAATCTAACATAATAGATACCTCTTTCTCTCTTATAAAAACAACAAAAATTATGCATTTTATTCTTAAAAAAAATGAAAAACATTTTGTTTAGGACGATTGATAACTTCTAAAGAAGAAATGTACATTTCATCCGATCAGATAGCACATCGGATGAGCAACCAAACTCGACATATTCAATGTCATTCTAAACAACAACTTAGTGGTATGACCTTGTGCTCAATGCATTAATTTCCTAACTTAACATACAATAATCGTTTGGCCGAGGAATAAAAAATAGTTAGAAAGGAGCTATTAGAATTTCATTCAATGATGGTCCAAAATCCTCGTCCAATATATCCATTTGAAGCAATCCAGATCATTAATCTACCAAAAGACTTCGACAATGATATACGACTATCCTTTTCGTCCTAACACTCTTCACGTTGCGAAAATTCGTTGGAACTTTAAAATTAAAAAGAGATGTCATTAGTAATTCGGTTGTTTAAAGAGGAAGTAATTGTTGGTTATTTTGCTTTGATCCTTTAAAAATGTTGTAATGTGCATGTCAAATCTTCAAATATAATTCATTTTTTATGGATTCAACATAGATTCGACAATATTGTTAGAAAGCCCGAATAATATTTATTACTGGTCGTAAAATATTTTTTCTAAACTTAAACTACTCAGAGGTGAGGACATTGTCCTACTTTAGCTTAAGTACATCTAACCTAAATTTAAGATAAGGTATTTGATATATCTATTTCACAATTATTCATCAGGTATCATAGACCGGACAAGCTGGGGGTTTATATGTTGACTATACCTTAACATATGAACACTTAACAACAACGTACAAATTTGCAAAAGTTATACTCAATTATGTAACCAACACTATGCAAATTTGCAAAAGTTGGAATCGGATATTTTGATCAAAATTTAACAAGAATAAGGATTATGTTATCACAAATTGCTAAACAAAATACAGTTCGTATATAAAATATCTCGTGTTCACTCATTGTAAAAGAATGTCACATCTTTATTTTATCTAAATTTTTATTTGACATTAAACAACCTTTCTCTATTAATGCATAAACGATCTCAAAGCATTAAAAGATGATGTAGCATCAATTACAATCCAACTAGAAAAAAACAGAAAATCAAATAACCTTTTGTAGCAACAAAACATAAAATTTGGCTAAATTGTGAGCTATCATGTTCTAAGATCTTGGAATATGTACTACATGTACATCTTCAAATGAACTCATAAGCTTCCAAATGTCTTCACAAATAGTCTCAATCTCCCATGAAGCAATACTTCTTTTCAGTATCATATCCACCACACTTTTTGCATCAGATAAGATTTGCACCTTTGACCATCCTTTCTCCATAGCGATTTTCAACACTTCACATATTGCTAGTGCTTCAGCGGTTATGGCCTTCCAAACAAGTTGAATTGGGGTACCAAAGGCTTGAAGCAAATGACCACATCTATCCATATCTGCCACTCCAATGTGTGTCATAATCTTCTCCTTTTGTAGACTAGCATCTGCAAACATAACAACACCATCATGTGTCAGAATAATATTTCTTTCATTAGTACAATCTGGCACAAATAGAGGAGGAGAAGTAGTAAGCAAATTATATTTTCCTATTCATAGAAATCAAAGAGTGTTTACTATTTCACCGGGTTCACAAATTTTTCCATTATAGCTCTTAGAGTTTCTTTTCTTCCAAATTTATCACATGATAGAAACACTTAATTTAACAAGATCAATAGAATCGGAATATTGCACTACTAAAAAATGATCAAAACCCAACTGAAAAAACGTTCGTCGATTTTCACCTCATTGGTTTTTAAAAAATGACGCACCGTGTTGGTTTTTTGCAACGGACCGCGTCGGTATTTTTAGCGGTCGATTTTTATTTTTTAATTAATAATTAAATTAACAACCGACAGACTCCGTTAATTTTTTATTTATATATTATATATTTAAATAAATATTATTTATAGAATTAAAAACCAACAAAATTCATCTTTAATTAATATTTTTATATTTTTTCGTAAAAACAACATATTCCGTCGCAATTAATTACTTATTATTTTTAAAAAAAAAACCGACAAACTCCTTCGATTTTCTGGAAAATTTAATTATGCAATTTTTCAAAAAATCGACGGACTCCATCGATTTTTCATCAATTTTCTGGGGGAAAAACAGCAGAAATATGATGGTTTTTCAGCATCTCACCTGTCAAAATATCAAAACTAATATATAATACAATTTCAGCTACAAACCAACGCTAATAAATGAGCTACGATATAAATAACATCCTAATTATCAATCAAATATGACGTTCAACACATCAAATACATTATAAAAAGTTCACCAAAGTTCAAAGGTTTTAAATCATTCAACTACAAGTACGAATATAACATGCATAAGGCTCAGAACTACAACTACAACTACAACTATACAAGTCCTAAGGCATCTCATGATCCGGTGTACGGTCTACATATTCACCGTCATCTTCCGGCTCGATGTCATCATCATCATCAGGGCGAGAAGGGGGAAAATGGGACACACCAAATCGTCCACATGCAATGTGGCTCAAAACTTATGTCTGGAGCAATTTCATGCTCTCTTGCATCACCCTCTCTTCCTCCAATCATCTAGCTTCAGTCGTTGCTAATTGTTGATTAAGTTGTGTAATTTGTTGTGCCATAGCTGCGACTTGGACACTATCGACGCCCTCGCCCTGTCGGATAGTCCCTTCACCTCGCATCCCTGACTGGAGGCGCTGAGGGTTGTTCCTCACGCCTAGACCGTATGTTCTACCCTTTTGTGTCCCAACGTCTCTACACCCCATTTCAATCTCCAATTCCGGTGGAGACTGTGTCAACTCGCCGTCAGGCTGAGTTTGTTGGTACTCATTAGACTATAACTAATTTGTGGTTCAAATATTATTTTAATTATTGCCTATTCTTTGTAATATGCTTAATTAACGGAAGTCTTATAATTAAAATACATCCTTAATAACTAAAAATCTACAAATGGTTAACTAAATTTCTCAAAACTAGTGATATCTAAATATATATTGATATTCAATAGAGTTATAGCCAATTTCAATCAAAACAATAATTTAAAGTGGTCCCTATATATTTTTGACAAATAAGTCTACTTTTTATGTCAAATTTGAATCCATACACATCAATAAATTACAAACATTGCATAAATAAACTAATTACATACACAATAAAGCTACAAACTAAGATTATCCACAAAAAAAATCAAAAGAAATCAATAAAAATTTGACATGATTTATTCGTAGTACTTTGTGGTAGTTCCAGCTCTACCATGCTTTTATATATAGTATGTTATCATGATTTATTCGTTTTCGTTATTTATTTTTCATGTTGCTTTAAAATGTTTGTCTTTATGCCGAGGGTCTATCGGAAACAACATATCTACCTCCTAAGGTAGAGATAACATCTGCGTACACTCTATTGTCCCAGACCCCACTTTGTGGGATTTAGTGGGTATGTTATTGTTGTTGTATCTTGATATTTTGATGTCTTATTTCTCTTACAATTCAGTGTCTGATATATTTCTTTTGAGCAATCCAATATTTAATACATTTCTTTTGAGATAATAATCTATCAAAATCAATCTCTCTATCTCCACAAAAAATAAATATAAAATCTACATAAATTACATCAATATAATTTTACCTTTACTTCAAAATTTTCTTCTATCGTAAACCGCCGATGGTTAAAGAATCTTGTGGGATGAATAAGAAAGGTGGCGTAGGAGACAAATATGGAGGCCAAAAAGGTCCAAAAAACTGCCTTAAAAGCAGAGGAACTTGGTTGGGACCAAAAATTTTACGTTTGGTCAGTGTTATTGTTTGATTTCACTCCTACAACCCGTGACCACTTTGAATAATTGAACAGTGCTATTTACTGTCTTTCTCTAACGTTTCGATCACAGCCATTAAAGTTTCTGACACATCCCCGCTGTCTACATGCTGGTCCTTTATCTCCCACTTTATGATTTTGGGGTAAAATAGTGTATTCTCTTCTCCTCCCTCCCATGTTCTTCACTAATAAATCTCTCCACATTCATTGTTTCACCCACTCCTACAAATTCTTTTTTCCCTCAAGTGTCAGTTTGATAATACAACAATATTCCAAATAGTAAGTACTAAGTAGTCATTTCCTTGTTAAAAGAAGGTCAAGAAAAGCTATAAATATTTTATAATTATAAATTACTTCATTAATAATAAATTTAATAACTTCAACGCTAAATTATACTCCCTCCGGATCAAAAAAATTATTCACTTAGTCATTTGCACACCTTTAAGAAAATACAAACTCCGAGACAAAAAGAAGTAATTTGACTAAAATGCTCTTAATTAAATATGTATTGAAATTTGATCACATGGTACTTAATAGGGGAAAATCTGAAAAAAATAAGATTAATTCTTTTTTGATTTGATAAGTGAATATTCTTTTTGACTCAAGCAAAAAAAAAAGCTAAGTGAACACTTTTTTTTATTCAGGATAAGTAGAAGTAAAGAAGATGCATAACATATATTGAGAAAGAAATATGTGAATCATTAAATTCTACTCCCTTCATTTAAATTTATGTGTCCCCATTTGACCGGACACATAATTTAAGGAACAAGGAAAGACTTTGTTATGTTTATCAAAATTCCATTACTTTAGTGTCTACTTTTGTTGTTCAAAATAAGTGTACATCTTTAAAATTAAGTGAGACCCGACAAGGACAAAATAGAAATTGTGTCATTAAAAAATTACCAACGAAGAAATGTGATATTTATTTGAGACGAACTGAAAAAAATAGTGCAACATAAATTGAGACGGAAGTAGTATTAACATAAGAAAAAAGTAAGGTTGTTCGGTGGGCCGGGACGGCCCGATCCCGCCCCGACCCCCTTAAAAAATGGGATGAAAAATGTCGGTATCGGGGTTCAAACTCAAGACGGGACTAGGGCTCGTCCCACCCGTCCTGATCCCAACCTATCCCGAGCCGGCCTACCCCGTCCTCCGCCCCCCCCCCCCCCCCCCTCATTTGCAGAAACTAACCGTTGCACAAACGACGACTTTCAATTTTAGCCGTTGGCAACGACTAGTAACGGCCATTGTGGCCCCTCACACCCCATAAAATCCCATACCCCCTTAGTATTTATTTTTAACCCCTAAGTTAGTATATTTACACTTTAACCCTATTTCTCAACTATAAATACTTCATTTTCCTCACAAATCTTCCTACCATCTCTCTAATCTCTCTCTCTCTCTACAAGTCTAAATTGCACACTAAATATTATATTTTATTTGGTAATTTCTATCAAAGTTCAAAAATTGGGTGTGAAGTTGGCAACTAGCTTGAGGATCATCGAGCAAAGTTTTAATTTTCAACCTCGATTACACGTCGGCGTTTGATACCTTCGTTCCTTCTTTAAATTATTAGTGTTACTTAATTTTAGTTATCGTACTTAATTTTATTATCTTTAATTATTTATTTGCATAATTATAATTGAACGAATTTGACGTTTTATTTTTTGTAGAGGTATTAGGGGTAACAGGGGTAAGGGTGCATCTTCTAGTAATCCTAGTCCCGGCGATTTCACTCATATAGATGAAATTGATTTTTTTTATGTTAATATTAATATACCATTAGATCATAATGTATATTCTGCATCTGAACCAGATTTTAATTTTGAAAATGAATTAGACGATAATGTAGATAACACACCCACTAGTGCACCTCCACCTTAGGCTTAGACTAAGTCTCGGCCTGGAACTGAAACTGGAATGCCTCGTATTCCCCCTAGTATGAGTCAAGGTCCCAAACAACGAAAATTAAAATCATCTGCATGACTCTTTTTTTTTTATAGGGACAGTGAGAATCAACTAGCTAGATGTAAAATTTGTCAAAAAGTTTATAAATTTAAAATCGAAAAAGGTCATGGTGGGACAGGAGGTTTATTGAAACTTGTACAAAGCATGCACAAAGCTAGGTATAACGAATATCTGGCTGAAAAATCGGGTGTGTCAATGCCTTCTAAATCGGGACAAGGTTCACATAGTGTCCTCGACCAAGTACGTAGTCGAATTAACCCGATGACGGGGGGAGTTATAGGTCCTAAATATGATAAACACAAATATAGGGAAAATATAACAAAATTAGTTGTTGTGGAGGGTTTCCTTTTTCATTTCCTTCATCTCTTGGTTTTATTCATTACATTCGAGAAACATATAATTCTGTTTTTAACGGTTTTTCTAGATCAACTGTTAGAAGAGATGTTTTTAAATTTGCGCATGAATATCAACAATATTTACGTTAAGCATTGTATCATTTTAATGGTAAAGTGACTATCACTTCTAACATATGCCGTAATACTAATAGTAATGATTATTTAATTGTTACACGTCATTGGATAGATCAGAATTGGTCTATGCAAAAATGTATATTAGCATATAGATATATTGATGATAGGCACACTGAAGCTTTTATTTCAAAAAATATTCATGAAATTAGTGAATATTATGGGATTACTGATAAAATTATGACTAATACATTAGATAATGCTTTTTCTAATGATTCCGATGTAAACATTTTTAAAACTCGATTTACTTCATGTTTTTCCGATATTTTTCATGTTAAATGTGCATGTCATATTTATAGCTTAGTTATAAATGATGGCCTAAAACTTTTTAAAGACATCCTTGATAAAGTACAATTTGCTATCAACTTTATTTTTAAAGGTAATAAAATATAAAGACGCAAAGAGTATAAAAAATATGTCATGATTGTGGATTACCTTATAAGAAAATTTTCAGAAAAGTTGAAATTATGTGGAATTCTTTGTATGAACAATTAGTTGTTGCTCACGAGTATAGAAGACTTATAACTTTATTATTTAACGCTCATAATCAAAACCCAAGGGATATGCTTGTAGATGATGATTCGGAAAATATTTTGAAACTCAATGTATTCTTAGAGAATTTTTTTCTAACTACTAAGGAATTTTTTGGTATTTATTATCCTACTATTTCATATATGTTATTTTATATAGCTCTAATATTTTTGTTACTTAATGAATATATGCAAAAACCAACTTACGCTCGAGCTATTAAAAATGTTTTTTTTAAAAAAAAAAATGTTTTTCCTATTATCACTATTTATTTTATTGGTGTTGTATTAAATCATATTAAAGTAGACGGTTGTAAAACACTTGTTGAAACGATTTATGAAAGCTTATAAATACTTCCAAGTCCAACAGACTCAACTGAAGAACCAACTAAAGAATAAATTATGTCTAGCATACACACTTAATGCAAAAATATATATATGTGCATGATGTATTTTTTTTCACGTCCATATATATATATATATAGAGCAGAGTGCAAATAATCAACCGGCTTTTGTACCATATTCTTATACTTCACTGCAATCTTATAAAAAAACATGTGGTTTCTGCTTCAAGTATTCAAGGCCTTAGAAATAGAATATATAGTGATTCAAGTTCTTCACAAATTAACGAGTTTGATGTTTATGTTTTGCATGGTGTTGTACCATACTGTCACGACCCAAATCGGAGGGCCGCGACGAATACCCGGATCCCACCCGCCGGGTACCGCCATTCTTACCATGAACATCTAATCATAATTAATTACGGACTAAGCCGAAAGAAAATTATGAACAACCAGCTAACCAACTTATATATATACATGTACCAAGGCCGACAAGGCCGTACAAGTCTACTACTCACAGGACACCTGTTTACAAGCCTCTAAGAGTAGCAACATCAAAGGTCGGGACAAGGCCCCACCATACCCATATAGACACGCAAAATTGTATCATATCAAATCAGGCCGACACCCCGGAAAGAGAGGAGTGCTTCCAAAATCCGCTGAAAACTGTAATCTATTCACGTGGTACGTCGCATTGTCTATGCGAACCTGCGGGCATGAAATACAGTGTCCCCCGATAAAAGGGACGTCAATACGACTGATGTACTGAGTATGTCAGGCATAAATAACAGCATAACATAAATATACTGATAACTGAAACATAAACAACTGACCAACATAAACTGCATCTGAGGGCCCTAATACACTTGCCTACATGTTATGTACAATGCAGTGTCCATATTTATTGGCCTCATCGGGCAATTATCCTTACCATGACGGCCTCGTGGGCATCATATCATGTAATGGTTAATTAACATATGCATGATGCAAGTGCGGTATATATATATATATATATATGTATATATATATATATATATGTCAGTGTTGCGGATCGTGCAACCTGTCCCAATATATGTTAGTGTTGCGGATCGTGCAACCTGTCCCAATAAGCCATACAGGCATCACATCACATCATCACATCATTTTGGCCTCTTTTATGATAGTTTGTACCAGCTGCAGGTGGTGTGCGTATATAATGCATTTCCCTTTCCCCATATCCCCTGCATATATAATATTTACCATATAGTAGTGTGCATAGCACCAGTGGTCCAGGGTAATATATGAATGCAATACAAGTAAAATTGCATGAATGACAATAAAATACCCCGAGTGACATAATATTCTTGCACCTTTGGCTAACACTGTGAACATCAACATATTTTCTGTATGCCTCAATAAGGACTTAGAAATATATTTAGATATGCTTTTAGCATAGAAATCAATAACATGAATATTCTCAACTACTAGGAGTAGAATAAATTATGGAGCAATATCACAGTTATATTTTGTTACACGAAACATGCCAAAAAATAAATAATTTGCCTTAACATACCTCAATTTAACTTAATATTGTCCGTTGTTGAAATCGCTACTTTGCAACAATTGTACAAGGTTTCTGTTTTCCAAAACTCTCACTAGCCGTTCCCACCTTTCCTAAATGAACCAAGGCAAAACAAAATGATTTTCCAACTTCCTAATCCTACCGCAAACGAATTGCCTCCTAAGTTGTCAAATGAAATTGTTTTGGATGGAATGTCATTTGCCTTAAATGACCGAAATGATTCGGTCTCCCACTAGCCAATTTTTGGTTGTAGGAGCCTTAATTTGATGCCAACGAGCCTTCACATGCAGGTCACCTAATTTAATTAAGTGATCTGCCTCCGCAAAATTTATCAATCACACATAATTAATTTCGTGATCTCAATTCACTTAAATCTTAATAACTTATAAAACATCTATATATTTAATGTCATAATTTGTAATATGACACTCGTCCATAACCCCTTTATACACGTGCCAAGATTATTTTCGGCTTCCGTCATCACACATGTTACGTCTAAAATTATTTCGGGCTTTAATCCTTTTTATATACTAATCTCTTTATTAGCATACATAAATATAACATAATTTTTTCCCAACGCTCGGGTCTATTTATACATGCCTAGCAATTTTATATAAGCTTAACGATTTAAACCGTAACCTGAAAGTACGAGACGTTACACGTACGAATCAATTGTCAATGAAGATGGACGTGAAGACTTGCTGTAATACTTGAGGGAGAATGAGAAGACATTTTCGACATTATCAAAGATGGTCTGAGATGTGTTGAATATTCAAACGACATCAACAGCTTATAAAAGCGTTTTTTCTGCTTGAAAGTTTCAAATAGGAAAGCACAGACACTCATTGACGGGATACAACTTGGAGATTGCAGTTTTATTCAGAGATTGAATTAGAGCGGAGCGTAGAAAGTGCGGCCAACTAGAGATCAACGAAGAAGACGATTATAACTACAACGAAATCTTATCCGAGGGAGCAGGAAGCGACATCGAACAATTTGACCAACAACTTCCAATTCCAACAGAAGATCCTCAAGAGATTGTGTGAAAATTAGAAAAAGTATGGTTGGATATGTAAGTTTTTTAATGAAAATTTTTCTATGTGATTTGCAACTTTTAAACAACGAAAAAAAATTGCAATTTTGAAATTGTATTACAAAAAAAAAATCAAATTTCTATTAAATAATATAAGAGACAAAAAAATAGTTTTCAAATGTTTTTATTTCACTATCTTGTTTAATTATTTTAAGTGTTTATATATATTTATATATATATATATATATATATATATTAAAATTAAGAGTCTAAAAATAAATTAAGTCCCTCCAAATCACCCTACCTGACCCGACCCATCCCATCCCCCAAATCACGTCCCCTCTGCCGGCGGGATGTGGGACAGGACGGGACCTCTTCCCGTCCCCCATATCCTGGCCCGCCATGTCCCGATCCCCACCCCGTCCCCCCATATTCCGTCCCGCCCCGTCCCACTAGTCACCCCTAGAAAAAATTATAATGTAGCGATAAGTATGATTCAAAAATCAGAAAAGAGTCAAATAGATCCTTCTATTTTATTTTATTATTAAACTTTATCCCCGTTATACTTTTTGATCATTTAAATCCCTACCGTCAATCAAAATTTTAAATATATCCTTATTTTAACGGAATCAAACACGTGGCAGTCTTTAATTTAAAAAAAAAAACCCCACCACTTTAAAAAATCCATACCCCAAGACCGGGTCGACCCTATTTCAAATTCCAAATTAAAACAAGAATCCCACGTAACAAAACCACTAATACCCGATTTTTTAGGCGGCTTTTCGTGGTGGTGGTGGTGAGCATTAAGATTTCAAATTCAAATTTATCGTAAAAAAGAAGAAGCAATCAATCAGAATCAAGAAAAAATAGGGAAATAGTGAATCAATATCTAGATGGATCAGGATATTCAATTGGGAGTTTGAGCATCGAGAGATAGAGAAAAGGTTTTCTTTGGTTCTTCTCTGATCTTTGTTCCTCTGTAGAAACACTAGCGAACCACCCATTTCCATCAAAACCCAAAGAATTGAAGAAATCTGAGTTTAATTTGACCAAAAAAAAAACCAAAATTAGATTAGAATTCAAAATTAAAAATCTGGAAGATATACATATATACAAGTACTCCAGATGAGAATCTCTTTTTTGTTTTTATTTATTTGCAGCTGCTTTCTTGTTCTTCTTGAAATTGGGAGTGAATTGCCGGTGAAGAACTGGTGGTTCCGGCGAAAACATATTACCCGACATCTCTGGTGGTTTGGAGATGAGGGCGGTAGTGTACTGGTGGGTCAACGACAGTCTCATTTGGTGGAACGACCGGAGATGCGATGAAGCCGTGTATGCCGGCACAATTGAAGTCGGGCGGTTGGGAGTGGTATGTAAGACCAAGTAACTATTTGGGTAAAAATTAAAGAGGGGAAATGGGCGGGTGGGTCATGGGTTTTGGGTCGGGTATTTTTAAGTGGTGGCTTGGTTCTTTAATTTAGATGGGCTACGTGTCAGTTCCGTTAGAACGAGGGATAAATCTAAAACTTTGAATGATGATAGGAGCTTAAATGGCCAAAAAGTATAAGGGATAAAGTTCAACAATAAAACAAAATAAAGATATTTTAAAAAATTACTTGAAATTACATGTTTAAATTTTATTTGTAGCGCTCTAATACTTTTTAAAATACCGTTTTATATATTTCTTTCTAGCCGATGGCTTCGAGTTTTAGAAATCAAGAAGCATCCACAACTAGAGATGCAATGGATTTTGGACTCGGTCTAGATTCGGTTGATCCAAATCCGTTTTATAGGATATGGATCTTCAAAATTTGGACCTGACGGATCCGGATCGGACCCGGATCCATTTCTAACGGATCGGATCGGATCTGGATCTTGTATTTGAGATCCGTATCCGGTCCAGATTCGACCCGTGGATCCATTTTTTATTAAATACATTCATAACCTAGAATGTAATTTTATAAGTATTTTCTTAAAATTGCTAAGCACATCCTTGCAAGTTTAATTCTCAAAACAAGTTTAATTTATCCCCGCGTTACCCCACGTTAACTTAAAAACCCGAAAAATAAATAGGTAACTTCGATAATAAAATCAATGGTATATTAGTGAATGACTAACATCTTCATAGACAAGTAGTTAAAATTATATTCACTTCATTTGTGAAGATTCCAAGCACATGCAAGTTCTGCATTGTGGAAATACTAGTCAGCATTTTCCACAACTATTGTCATTGTCCAACATTTTCAATTAATAGCTCACAATCAAAACGAGACAACGAACAAAATATCTCATATGAACATTTCAAAATTGAAACACAATAAATTGTTAGCTAAGTAAAAATCGTTTGTCAGTTTTAAAAAAAAATCTTAGCAAGACAATTTTTTTTACATGTGGATCCAGATCCGATCCGTGGACCCGATGGATTCGATGAATCCGGATTTGAATTTGATTTTTATGAACCCGACGGATCTGGATCCGAATCTGCATTCAGATATGAAAACCGAATCTGGATCTAAATCTATTAGAATCCGGTCCAAATCCGATCCGTTGACATCCCTATCCACAACCCAGACCATGCGCATATTTTCTCAATCATCCTGTCTCTTATTACTTCTCCCAATTACACCAATTAAAAAATAATATTCCCTTTCACATGTACAGCATAAGCTCCTGTCCACCCACCTCCAATCACATCCTGCCAACTCATGATACATTAAACTTACAATATACAAAGAACAGTCCAATACATCCCGTAGCTGTCTCCCACATTTACACATTTTTTCCACCTCCATTAAAGAGCCTCTTTTCTTAGCTGGCAGTAGATTCTATCCGGGGGGATACTACACGTGTCATCATATTATTCGCTAAAAACTCTTGACCTTCGATGGGACCGCTTCAACTTCTGCGACAAAGCATGTAACACTTGCCACGTGGCATCACCATCCACCGACCTATCATGAAACATAAGAGCCCTTGTAATTCTTGGGTCCCACAACTTCTGTTGTAGTGTGCTTAAGTTGGTCGCTGCCACGTGTTCAAGAATCGAACCGAGTTTTCCGACGTCTTTCTCCGGCACTGTCACGGAGATTTCCGACCACGGCACGGCGGAGGAAAACGGAAGGTCGATGCCGTTGGCGATGATCACCGGTACACAACCTAATACGACTGATTCCACTAGTCTTGGACTCCATGGGGCCCACCCTAATGGACATAAACAAAACGTTGACCGTAAAATCTCCGACTGGTAACCTGCGAAACGGTGACGTCTCAGGTAGAATCTCCGATCATTCCCATATTTTTGTAATATAACTGTACGGACTTTCCTGAAAAACAAAGGAGAAAGAAAAAAGGGTAAAGGTCATTTTTGTCTTTTCATAATAACAAATCTGCTTGACAAATAAAAATCAAAAGTAATATTTGACAGTATGCTATCGACAATAATTTATATTTGAAGTATGTTATGAGTATATTTTTTAAAACTAGAGAATCCCAAGTTTCTAACCTTTGGGCGCACTTTGATAAACCAAGGTCTCTCATGTCAAAAACCACTCGGTGAACCTCTTATACTTTTTCAACAAATTATATTCCTATAATTATATTTACTCTTATCCCATTAAAACTAGCTATGTTTATTTTTCACAAAGTTAAAACTTCATTTTCAGTTTTTTTAAAAAACAACCCTTTTTTATAAAAGTCAAGAAACAATAGGGTAAGGGTCATTTTCGTCTTTTCATATAAAACACAAAACACGATACTCAAAAATTTACTTACTTGCTGTAATAACGCCCGCTGACATTTTTGGGGTGGACTTCCATTTTACCCCTGAAAAACGCAAAAATATCACGCCGACCATTGACATCCGACGTGGCCAGCGTTTTCCGTACACCTTCCGGCGAAACATACGGCGGAATCACTACATGCTCCGCTCTTTGACATGGGTGATCATATTTCACACCAAACGTTTGCAATATAATCGAATTTCTCAAAAATTCAGGCACCCCATCTGCCATAGCCACATCCTCCTATAATAAAAAATCATAAAGATCAAAACTTTATCAAAAATCTTAATAAAAAAGGGAAAAGGCCAAAATTTATTATCAAATTATAGAAAATAACTCATTTATATCATCGCCGCTACTAAAATAGTTCATTCATGACATTTTTCACTAACACTGCCATTTTTTATTAACACCGAATGACATTGATGTATTTTGGTAACAAAAGTGATATAAATTAGTCATTTTGGTGATGACAGTGACAAATGAGTCAAACTATTAACCAGCGGCATAAATAAATTATTTCTGATAGTTTGATGGTATATTTGAGCTTTTTTTTCTATAAAAGAATAAACGAAAAATTCAATTTTTGGACTTACCAATGTGTGAAAACAAGACCCAAAATCATGTGAAGCAACAAACACATGGTCAGAACCTAAGCTTCGATTCCAATAAGGAAATTGTAGCGAAATAAGCTCAATAGCTGAAGAAATTAATTTACGAGCATGACCAATTGCTGGAAATCCATTAACTTTGCTAAAATTGCAGGAAACATAAACGGGTACTAAGAAAAAATCAGCTTCATATGGGTCAAATGTTCTAACATCGCTTTTTAATAAAGCTCTATGTATTGCCACCTCAGATGCAAATAAATGGTTACTACATCTTTCATTTGATAACCAATCTGTATTGTATCTTGATGGTAACTCGTAAATGTAAATCTTTAATCCATTCAACGAATCTGTACCAAAGAAAATAATTAATATCAGCAAAAAAAAAAAAGATTAATAAACATAGGTTATGAGTAAATTAATTAAAATGTACGTACCTTGATGGTGTTTAAGGCTAACGGATTCAATGAGGGCACGTGAAACTTTGTTAGAATATTGATGAACGGTAGTTTTAGAAATGAAAGAAGATGTACTATTATTTGGTTTGTGATTGAATAGAAATGAAGCGAAAAAATAAAAAGAAAGTGAAAACCAAAGAAGCCATTTGAAATATTTGTAACAAAAACTTGGTCTACCATATCTGCTGTTATTGTTGTTGTTTAACAGCTTCATTCTTACATAAAAACCTCTGTTTTTGTTGGGTTTTTTTGGTTCCAACATTTTTGTTTTCTCGCACTTATCTTAAACCCCTCGAAAGAAGGTGAAATGGGGTTGTCAAATTTGGTGTTGAAGAAGACAGGTTTGTTAGAAGTTCGTTTTAACTTGAACAACAAATGAAATGAAATGAATAAAAGAATTGGTTCAGGTTTGTTTCCCAATGAAAAAAATAATCATGGAGGTCATGAAGTTGCAGAGTAAGAGAGAGAAAGAGAGAAAGGGTTACAGAAAGGTTACATTGTGTTGTGATGGAGGAGAATGAATAGCGGTATTGTTCATGGTTTCTAAGGTGGCTTTTAATATGATGTTTAAGTTTAATTATAATGTCGTGTGGAAGTCTAATTTCACAAGTCCGAAACACAATCTATTTTATTCTCCGGTATTTCATAATAAGTGAGTCTTTTAACTTGTGAATACCCTTAAGAAAGTGTTCACTCTTAAAAAATTAAGAGTGTTTTTACTAATTTATCCCTAGTCAATGCCTAGAAAAAAGAAATATAGTTAATGAATATTGATTATTTAAACAAGGGATTTTTGAAAGAACCTGTTCAAAGTATTCTTGAAATTCTAAAGAACCACTCATTTTAAAAAAATTAAAAGACCTAAACAACCACTTATTGTGGAACGGATAGAGTATCATATTAAATGAATTTTTAATATAAATACAAAACTTGAGTGAAGGAATAGATTTTGGGCCTGACTCAACCCTAAAAGTTAGTTTGTAAGGTGAAAATTGTCCAAGTCCATACAAGGATTACATATTTCCATTCCATTCCATTTCCGATGTGGTACTCTTAACACTCCCATGCACGCCCAGACCTCGTTAACTGGAGCGTGGACAATATAATTTGTGAGCCCAACATCGACGAATAAATAATTAGAATATGCCTGGTTCTGATACTATGAAGGAATGGATTTTGGGCCTAACTCAACCCCAAAAGCTAGTTTGTAAGGTGATGATTGTCCAACTCCATATAAGGAGTCCATGTTCCCTATTCTATTTTCGATGTGGGACTCTTAACATGATAGAAACTCTGTGTGTGTGTGTATATTTGTGTATATTTAGGTTACTTACCATATTTTGTAGAAGTCTTGTACAAGAGTAATTATGATATTAGTATTATAGTAGGAATAAGATTTCTCATATTTAGAGATTGTATATTGTATATATAGACCTCTTCATTAATGAAAATAATCAAGGGGATTTTTTTTTCTACTGTCAACAAATCACCCCTACCACGTAATCATGTGTCTGCCTTTCATGACCTGAATTGGAAAATGGCCATGGATGATGAATATAATGCTCTTATTGCAAATAAGACGTGAGAGTTGGTATCACATCCGCCTAGTGTCAATATTATTCGTTCTATGTGAATTTTTACTCATAAAAAAAATCGGACGGTTCTTTTGAGAGGCATAAGGCACGTCTTGTAGGTGACGGTAAAACACAACAGGTTGGCGTGGATTGTGGAGAGGCGTTTAGTCCGATGGTCAAACCGGCAACTATTCGCATTGTGCTTAGTGTGGCTCTCTTGAAAGCATGGCCCATTCATCATCTTCTACTCCGTTCGATGCCAAACCGAAGTTAAGTGCTACGTCTAGCACACCATATGAGGATTCAACCCGCTATCGTAGTCTTGTAGGGGCTCTTCAGTATCTTACATTCACGAGACCATATATTACTTATGCAGTTCAACATGTGTGTTTATTTGTGCATGGTCCGCGGATTGAGCACATGCATGCGATCAAACGTATTATACAATGCATATAGGGCACACTTGATTATGTGTTGCATTTATATCCATCCTCAGTCTCTACTCTCGTGTCATTTATAGATGTTGATTGGGGTAGATGTCTAGATACCAGACGTTCAACCTCTGGTTATTGTATGTTTCTTGGTGATAACTTGGTCTCTTGGTCGGCAAAATGCCAGGCTATTTTATTGCGTTCCAGTGCGGAGATCGAGTATCGAG
This sequence comes from Anisodus tanguticus, assembly GCA_034509755.1. NCBI lineage: Eukaryota > Viridiplantae > Streptophyta > Magnoliopsida > Solanales > Solanaceae > Anisodus > Anisodus tanguticus. The sequence goes on along the minus strand of CM067549.1, from coordinate 3,928,130 downwards.
GAGTAGCCAATGTGGTGTCTGAGTCATGTTGGCTGCGTAATCTTTTATTAGAGCTTCACTTTCCTATTCAGAAAGGTACCTTGGTCTACTGTGATAATGTTAGTGTCGTGTATCTCTCTAGGAATCCGGTCCAACATCAGCGCACTAAACATATCGTGATGGATATTCACTTTGTTCGCGAAAAGGTAGCTCGTGGACAAGTACGTTTCTTACATGTCCCTTCAAGGTACCAAATTGTTGACATCTTTACTAAGGGTCTTTCTTTGGTTCTGTTTGACGATTTTAGGGACAGTCTCAGCGTACGATAACCGTCCGCTATGACTTCGGGGGTGTGATATAACCCGTGTGTGATTATATTTAGGTTACTTATCATATTTTGTAGAAGTCTTGTACAAGAGTAATTAATATATTAGTATTATAGTAGAAATGAGATTTTCCATATTTAGAAATTGTATAATGTATATATAAACCTCTTTATTAATGAAAATAATCAAGAGGATTATTTCTTTCATTGAGCCAAAATATTAAAATTAACAAAACGATGGCTTTAAAGATATATTTGCCTTATTTCCGGTGTGAATTCAAATTAATTGTAATTGTACAAGTTGAAACCACTAACTATGGGTGGGGGCTAACTATCACTTCATTTTTAATTAGAAATATTGAGTTTAACCATTAAGAATCGAATTATCTTCAATAAGGAATAATTTATCCGTTAAATTAATCACAAATTTGAATTAGTTTAGGGCTCAAGGCCCAAAGCAAATAACAAGTGGGAAATAAAAATCCCATGTAGGAATAGAATAATCTTTGATAAGAAGTGATTTACCTTTTAGTTTGAACTTTCTAACTTAAATATGAATGAGTCGATGCTCAAAACAGATATCAAATACTAGGTGAAAAACAAAAATTAAGACTAATAATACTAATATTCTTTTTTATAGAGAGTGGTTTTTCTATATCAAAGTTGAATTTTTATGCGAATCTGAATTAATAGAAGTTCAAAACAAATATCGAATGTGGTGAAAAAATAATACTCATCTTAAAATGGAAGGTCATACACTCTGTTTAGTTGATAAGTATTGATAAATAGAGCTATTTATGATCTCATTAATCAACCACTTTCACATACTTTGGAATTAATCTAAATTCCTCACAGGTAATATTTATTTTAATTATGTAAATAAATAGTTAAAGATAATGAAATTAAGTGCGATAATTAAGATAAAGTAACAATAATAATTTGAAGAAGGAACGAAGGTACCAAACACCGACGTAACGTCGACTTGTAATCGAGATTGAAAATTAAAACTTTGCTCGATGGATGATCCTCAAGTTAGTTGTCAACTTCACTCCCAATTTTTGAACTTTGATACAGTTATACAAATGAATAAATAAAATATAATATTTAGTAGGGAAATGTAGACTTGTAGAGAGATAGATTGAGAGATTGTAGGAAGATTTGTGAGAAAGATGAAGAGAAAATGAGATATTTATAGTTGAAAATTGGGTTAAAGTATAAATATATTAATTTAGGGGTTAAAAATAAATATTAAGGAGGTAGGGGGTTGGGGAAGGCAAAAAATGGCTGTTGTGCAACAATCATTTTTTGCAAAGGGGAGGGGGTGAGCGAGACTGGGGCGGGCGGGACGATCCCACGTCTCGTCCCGAATTCGAGTCCCGTGTCCATTTTTTAAGGGGGGGATTTGGGCGGGGTCGGGGCGGGACCGGACCGATCCAGCCCACTGATCAGCCCTTACCACTACTCTATTCACCTAATATACATATATTTATGTGGTTAGGTTTGAGGTACTTACTTGTAGTCAATGCTTATAGCTTGAATGAGGTTATTCTTTTCACCAATTGAATGAGGTTGACTTCAATGGCTGAACTAAGTGTGTTGAAGGGGTTTATTGATTTCCACTCGTTAAATAATTATATAATATAAATGGGATAATAATATTTTTGTTGGATACAAAGGTGCAGGAAACGGAAATTACAAATAACTGCTAAGTAATACAATAACTGAAATTACAATTCAACAACAAACTGAAATTACAATGATGTTGAACAAGAAAGCGAAAGCTGTTTTGTGTATCTTTGAGTCGAGTGTGACACTCTGTCTTTAAGACAATATTGCCCCGTATGTATCCTTTATACGTCCTGGACAATTGTCTCCCAAGATAAAACAACAATGGAACAATTGAGCAAAGGAAACTCAAGTGTTATCGTGAAGAATTTTATACGTCCTGGAAAAAGCGCTTTCGACGCAATTTTCATGCTTTTTCATGTAGTGTAAAGTATGTTCAACAATGGTGACAATGAGGTCTTTATATAGTAGAAGAAGATGGTATGGATTAAAATGATACGGTTAAATAATGAACTAAACGTAAATGATATAATGAAAAACGTAAATATTGTTGATATTCATGCGCAAATTTAAATACATCTCTCTTAACAAAGTTGACCTAGGAAAACCGTTAAAAGCGAGGATTATATATATCTCTAATGTAATGAATAAAACCGGGAGATGAAGGAAATGAAAAAGGCAAACCCTCCACAAGAACTAATTTTGATATTGCTTCCCTATCTCTATGTTTGTTGTATTTAGAGCCTACAATTCCCGTCATAGGGTTAATTTGACCCCGTACTTGGTCCGGGACGATATCGGTATGTGAACCTTGTCCCGATGGAGCGGCCCGTTTGCACACCCGGTTTTGAAGCCTGGTATTGGGCATACCTTGGATGAGCACTTACTACATGTCTAATTAAACCCCCGTCCCACCGTGACCTTTTCCGATTTTAAATTTTAAAACATTTTTACAAATTTTACATATGGCTACTTGATTCTCTACGTCCCTATCAAAAAATGTCCATGCATATGATTTTAATGGTCGTTTTTGGACCTCGTCTCATACTAGGGGGAATAGGAGGTATTTCGGTTGAAGGTGCACTAGTGGGCGTGTTGTCATCAATATTAGTGGGTGTATCGTCTAGATCATCGTCTAAATTAAAGTCTTCTTGAGTTCCGAAAATAACTCCTCGTCTAAATCTAATGGTATTGTAGGAAAATGTTGAGTATCAACAAAATCATCTGTGTAGGAATAAGATGACTAGAAGAAGTACCCTTGCCACGATTGCCCCTACTAGAAGAAGTCTTACCCTTACCCTTAAACATACCTCTAATTCCTTCCATTTTAATTATATGCTAACAAATAATTAAAGTAAATGAAATTAAGTGCGCTAAATAAAATAAACGAGACAATAATAATTTAATGAAGGAACGAATGTACCAAACGCCGACGTAACGTCGACGTGTAATCGAGAGGTTGAAAATTGAAACTTTGCTCGATGGAAGATCCTCAAGCTAGTTGCCAACTTCACTCCCAATTCCCAAATGAATTAATAAAATTGAATATTTAGCAAACAATGTAGAGAGATATATTGAGAAATTAGAGAGATTGTAGGAAGATTTGTGAGAAAGATGAAGAGAAAATGAGTTATTTATAGTTGAAAAATTGGGTTAAAGTGTAAATATAATAACTTATGGGTTAAAAATAAATATTAAGGGGTAGGGGGGGTTGGGGGAGGGGGGGGCCTAAAATGGCCGTTGGACAACGGCCATAATCTAAAATGGCCGTTGGTGCAACGGCTATTTTTGCAAAGGTAAGGTCGGGGTCGGGGTCGGGACGGGCTCGGGCGGGGACGAGACATCGTCCCGTCCCGAGTTCGAGTCCCGCCCCCGTTAATTTTTTTTTTTTTTTTTTTTTAGAGCGGGGTCGGATCGGGACGGGGCGGGGTCGGGACGGGGTCGGGTCGTCCGGCCACCTGCCACCCCTACTTTATATAGTAGAAGAAGGGGCTGAAGAACTGCCTCCATAAGTGTCATTACTGGCCAAGTAATGGCCATTATGGAGGTAGTAATACCACCAAAATAAATGGTGAAGATGTGCAACGGATTGACCATTATAGGATGATTAATTCAGCCAAAATAAATGGTTGAATTGAGTGCTGTGGCGTTTCTGATCTCGTTTCTGATCTCTCTGCCCAATTCTGACTCTGGAAACTTCAGGAACCAAACTGTACATCTTGAAACTTCAGGGACCAAACTGTACATATGAAAGAATTATGGTCTTGGTCCAAACTGTACATATCAAACTTCTGGGATCAAACTGTACATCTGGCAAAGTTCTCTGGCCAAAAAAGATAATATCGACCCGTGAACCCGGGACTGGACCGGACGGGCGGCGCGCGTGTGGGCTTTCCTCGAACCGAAGCACATCTAGGTCCTCCCTCCTTTAAACACATGAGATACCTCTTGGGGTCCCAAACCCCAAACCAATTTTGAGTCTTATAAACACAACAATTCTTTCTTCCTCCACCGATGAGGGAGAATTGATCCCAAACCACACTTTTTCATGCTTCAAACACCTCACTTCGTGGACCAATATCTCTTTCATTTCTCAATGAAATTTGACGATTCTTGGTCCTATGTTATCTACGTACTTAGTAGATCATGCATGTGTGAAGAACCGGATTCTCCAACATGCGTAACACTAGTGTTTAAGCCGTTAAAGTTGGTCGGTCGCAACTCCCGCCAAAGGCAAATTTCCAACAATTTTTTCATATATATAGAAATTGTTGATTCCACCTTGATAGTTACGTGTATTTATGCACCGTGCAGGTTTGCATTTTCTTAAAATCTTTATTAAAATTTCTAATTCCGACGCTAAATTTGATTTGAGAGGAAATGTTTGTAAAAAAAAGGAGAGAAAATGGACGTAATTTAATAAAGGGAAAATGATCAAAAATACCTATCTACTTTCATAAATTGACTAGCTTTATCATCCGTTACAAGTTGGGGTAAAAAATACCCCTCCATTTATCAAAGTTCATAAAAATATCCCTCTTTTTGACAGAACTCCAATCAATCCAAATAACTCGATTTCAATTGAAATTACTCGATCACTCTTTTAACCCGTCCCGACCCACTAAACGAAATTAACCCATACCAAAATTAAACCTCAATGCACAATACACAAGATCTCCGCTCATCTCCATTAACGCCTTTTGAAAGTTGGAAACAGAAATAATAGTGGTAATTCACTAGTTCAATGTAAGATAATTGATTTGAACAAGAGATGAATCTTGGCCTGCATCTTCGCGGACTACGAGTGACAGGAAAATCAATAACCTTTTTTTCAGGGAAAGTTGTCTTCCTTAAGCTGTTAAGAGCTAAATTAATTATAGTGCCAAAATCGATTATCGCTCATCCATATACGTTATAATTGATTCAGTTAACCATTGTATTAAAAACAAGAAAATCCATATTGCTTTGGGGTTTAATTTGGTATGGATCAATTTTGTTTAGTGGTCGGGGCGGGTTAAGAAATGGAATCAGGTAATTTCAATTGAAATTGAGTTATTTGGGTTGATTTGAAAGTTCCCGTAAAATGAGGGGTATTTTTATAAACTTTGTTAACAAAAATGATATTTTTTACCCTAACTTATAACGGAGAATTTATGAAACTAGAGGGATATTTTGACCCTTTTCTATTTAATGAACGATAAAATCTAGCAAAATATTTTGAGAAAGTATATCTGAAAAGTGACTTTGAGAAACAAACAAGCCGGGTCAACTTTTCTTTTTTGCTTTTTAAATTTTCCAATTTAAGTGTTGTACTTAAAAGTTGATATAATTCCATACTCAGAGACAGTGCACATGAGAGGAAAGGGCAGCTATAAAAAAGCAAAATTGTCTGGCAAATTTTATTCCCTAAATATTGCTACTGTATTTAAAATGTTAGCATGTGTTTGTCTTATAGATTGTCCAAACATAGAAAATAATTTCCTTTACTTGTCCGCATGCACTGTTAGTTGGTTCAAAAATAAACTTAAAACGATTTTAAAGATTTTCAAAATTAAACATAATTTGGTATAGAAATAAAACAACTAACCAGTGAATGTTTTGGTTAAAATGTGTGGAGTATGGAAGAGCGTTAAGTTTTGCTGGACTAAATTCTTCTTTGTTGCTTTCTAGTATAGGAATAAATACTTTTTTAGGAAAATATTTCAATCAGAAAATTATTTAATGGTTTTGGTACAACTAAAGTTATTTTACATGAAAATGAGAAAGATAACTTCCCGAACTTTTAATTTCACATTACGTGCTTAAATTAAAAGTGAGGTATCATTATTAATCTTTTGTCAGAACACACTTCAATTTGCTGACATTATTATTATTCCACAAAAAAAATTCACTCAACAACCAAACTCTAAAAAATATTTATTATCAACCATAACTTACTTCAACATTTTCTATATCTTGTCGAGGAATTATTTCTTGCGTCGGCGGGTATGGCAGCTAAACTAACGGAGGAATTAAGGAGGAGAAGAGTGACCAACATCAAATGAATTAAAGTTATCACATACTAGAATAGAGTGGACAGCCCAATAAATTAAATAAGTCACTAAGAAAGATATTATTCTTATAAACTTTTGAGTCCAATTAATTAACGACTTGATGGTGATGGTAAAGAAAATATTTTTAACCAAAAAAAAAATTATATATATTCGTATCTTTTTTTTAATCTTTTACTCCCCTTTCTTTTTTTCATCTAAAGGAATATGTGTTGGTTATTCTATGGTACTTTATAGAGCAGTACGGGAAGTAATAACTATTACAAATGTTTGAAAGGATAAATAAATTGTCAATCTTCAAAACAGCCGCATATGGGTTGTGTCTTGAATCTTGATCACCTTGCAAAGCCAATCTTGAGAATGTGCCTTGAATCTTAATAACTTCGAAATCAAGAAACAACTAAATCGGATGGTTACAACGTTGTGTGTTGAGTCGAGGATAGCCCTCTATCCTTAAGACAAGATTGCCCCGTATATATGCTTTTACGTTTGCGGGCAATAGTCTCCCAAGATAAAACAACACTTTAATCTCCACACTACAAAGCCAATAGGTTGAGCTGGCGAAGAAAACAAATATGACTTGACTTGTTGAAGATATGGAATAGGAAGGAAGAGTTTATCAATACTCTTCTCTTTTGTCTCTGTGTATATAATGTGTCTCTCGTAGTGTATATCTTGTGTATATGTGTGGGTTTGCTCACCGATTTTCGTCACGGTTTGGTCACGTTTTCCGCCCGATTTTCGTTCGCTTTTTTCGGTCGTTTCTTGCCTTATTTCAGCCAGTTTTCACCGTATTTTCGTCTATTTTCTGTTTGTTTCTTCCATCGAATTGAGCCAAAGAAGGCTCAATATATAGCAAGGAGAAGGGGCTGTACAACCGCCCAAAACATGGGCTGTTAATGGCCATTAGGAGGCCATTAAAGCGACCAAGTAAGGGCGATAAATGGCCATCAAGCGAGGGCGATTTAAGGTTGTTCATGGCCAAGTAATTGGCTGTTAATGGAGGAGTTAATCGGTCAAGTAATGGCTGATTAATGCCTCAAAAAACAGTCCCAACGGTAGGCTTTACGCCTTCCGTCACCTTCCCGAAATTTTGGAGACCAAACTGTAAATATTGAAACTTCGGGGACCAAAGCGTACATATAAAAGAATTGTCCAAAGCGTACATCCGAAACTTCGGGGATCAAAGCGTACATCCGACGAGTTCTCGGTCCAAAAAGATAATATCGAGAAAGGCCCACACGGCCCACGACCCCACGACCCACGCCCACGCCCACGACCGTGACCCGAGCCCGAGACCGGACCGGGACGGACGGGCGCGCGGCGGCGGCGCGCGTGTGGGCTTAGCCTTGAACCCAAGCACATCTAGGTCTTCCCTCCTTTAAACACATGGGATACCCCTTGGGGATCCAAACCCTTTACCACATTAGAGGCTTATATAGAGAGCAATTCTTCCTATTCCCACCGATGTGGTAGATTTGTCCCACACCACATTTCCATGTCTCAAACACCTTACTTCGTGGACCAATATCTCTTTCATTTCTCAACGAAATTAGACGATTCTTGGCCCTACGGTCATCTACTCACTTCGTAGATCATGCATGTGCGAAGAGACAAGGTCTCCAACATGCGAAACACTAGTGTTTAATTCATCAAAGATGGGTGGACGCATCTCCCCGCCAAAGGCTAATTTCCAACAATCCCCTCTATGAAAGAGAGATTGTGGCGCACGCACAAGGTGCCTACATTTCAGCAATCTTTCGGCGAAACGATATTGCATCGGGAGAGGTAGCTTACGCTTTGAACCTTCCCTAGTTGAATACCATCGGACTTTACTTTGCGCGGTGAACGTGATGTCTTGAACCGTCGGTGTTTAGTGTAAGCCAAGACAACGATATCAACACAATAACTCTTCTTATTCATTTTCCTTCTTACGTTTCTGTCCGTTGTGGCCATGGACACACTTGGATTCTTAAGTGCGTTCATTTGAGTCGGCCATCCTCGCACTTAAATAGGTGATCTCCTACAAGGTATCCTGCTATACCCCACTTCACAAGTGTTAGGAATCATTAAAAGTTCCACAACTTTAACCTCAACCGTTTGAGGATCTTTTAAAAAGTTTTGGAAGCTTAACCTTTACCCACCATGCAGGCAGCACTTTAATGTCTATCGCGGGAACAACTTTGGATTCATGTTTCCGTACAGAAATCATCATCCGAAGTGCTTCTTGCTTCCACCGAAGCGCTCAACTGAACCTTTTGCCGCTTAATTTTCCCATTGAACCACATTCTTGGGATCTCCAATCAGTATGGTTGGGTTTCCACCGCAAAGGTTCGTATTGTTTGGGTTTTAAGCCCATTCCCCTAGACAGGCAGAACACTTGATCTCCGGGTAGTCCCTTAGTTAGTAAACAAGGATGTGACACCCGTGATGATCAACTGCCATACGGTCTTATGTCTCCGACAGATCCTAAAAGATATGTCCAGACGCCGTCATCCGTGTCCTTCCTGAAGCCGACCGGCTAGCCACAGTGTATAACTGCTGAAGGCACGGGTTTCTCCCAATAAGGGACGTCCTCTAAAGAGTCGTGAAGTTACTCAACTTCTTTCATGCTTTGTATAAAGCGATAAACCCCGATTCCATCATGAATCGGCCGATGCAAGTTTGCTTAGAGGATTTTCCAAGAACCACCATACACATTTACTTGTGGCTTTGGTGTTCTTCATATCTGATGTCCAGTTTGCATCACAGTGTTCTCTCAGAACCGCTGGACATCCAGAATACTATAATCCGTAGATAAGTGAATAATTCAGATATCGTCATATCCGACTTAACGCCTTTCTATTGATCATGTATTGAAATCATCAGTGAACCTTAGTCCAACTGATCTGCTTTGGAAGACGATACCAGGTCGGTTGTAGTGTGTACAATACATTGAACTACACGTGACCTGAGCATATCGCTCCTTGTCTATGGGTGCACCATGATTCCAATCAGTTCTATGATTCATATCCATTGGTGGCTTCAACGAGACTGTCAACTATCGACCAGTCCGTTAGATGTCTTAGAAATCCAATTCCAAAGATGTCATCTGTGATACCCATATCTTTCATATCGAGACTTTGTTTCAATATGACTTTTACTTTTAGACTGTTGATTCTCCAACTGTTGGCATTCTAACTTCGAGTCAATGTTTCTGTGGTCAGATTCATTGTTCTGTTTTATACGAAACTTTCGGGACCAAAATGTAAACATTTCGGGGACCAAAATGAAAGTTCGGGAAGAAGCCAACAACGATCCGGCAAACCAAGTCGATTCTCTTCTTTCAACTCTACGGTTGGGAAGGCTAATTCAACATTCATGCCACGCAAGACCGCAATGGCCCCTGGATGTGAAGCTACTCACGGGGAGCACATCTTACAACCCAAAGGTTCTTTTCCGGAGGAAGATCAACCATTACGCAAGTATGGTTCTATATGATAGAGTCTATTTCTCTCTTTGTAGCTTCTTTCCAAAGCGAGCGCTTTTGGAGATGACAATTATTTATTAATTGTCCATGGTTCGTTCTCAACCATACAAGCTAGAAGGTATGGAACAAGTCTTTGTCCCCTCTTTGCTCCTTCTCGGTTCAACATCTAGAATCCACGAGTTCTAACGCAGATCCGGAATATTAAGTTCCGGATAGCCAAAGCAACTTTCGAGTCCTGTAGATACGGAACGTCCGATTCGGACGGTCAAAGCCCTCGCGGGTTCTTGTTAACCTTGAGCAATTACTCCCTTTTTCCTTTTTCAAGGAAAGCGATCTTCAAAGAATTCAAGTATTCTTTGACGCCAAGAGGCGATCATCACTCTTGTTATTTGCAGATCCGGTGGATATGCAATCTCGAGTCTTAGGTTCAACTTGACTGTTTCATTATTCCAACTTTTACCAAGCAACCCCACATAAATTGGGCGTACGACTTTGGCTAACACCGTTGGGTGAGGTGAGAAATGAACATTCGTTTAATGAACGATGCTTCACCTTCTCCTCTATCACTACGAATTTCTCAATCCGTAGGCTTAGTTGATTTTCAACTTCTTCGCTTTGTAGCGCTTATCCGCTTCAACAACTTCATCTTTGCTTTTCAACAAACAAAGGATTCCATACGTTGTACCATCATCAATGAAGATCACAACGTACTTGTCTCCCCCCTATTTTGTATAAACTTCAAATCACCCAATTAGGTGTGACTAAGTTCTAGAGGAGCGGTACTTCTTTCGCTATTCCCTTGACGGAATTTGGAAAGGTGATTTTGCCTCTTCATCTACCTCACATTTATTTTGAGGGTTTATGTCGACGAGAAGGCAACAATCTCAACATCGTTAGCTTTTGAATGACTTGCTATTTAACGTGTCTTAATCTATGATGGTATAGATGCACGGATTACAAATATATCATTCATTTGGCTACAGACGTACTGTACCATTCTTAGTTATTATAGACCTATTGGACTAGTCTCAAACTAGCTTGACCAATAGCGTCCCTTAAACCAAGTTAGGGAACATGTATCACCTCTTTTAGAGTGATCCATTCCTTGAAGTCCTATTGAGGACAACCTCTCCGCCCCTTTGAATTTTAGAGGTGGCGTTGCTTCACATGAACAACCTCTTGCCCGTGGTTAGGGCGTAACCGGATCATATGAGATCGGATGCTCGGCCCACTCCAGTTGCTTTTAGCGATCGAGTGTCCAATTTCTTTTCTCGCCTTTCTTTAGGCCTTCGGATCATTTAAGACACTGGAAACTCGGCCCACCACACTAGGTGTCCTTTACTTTTCCTATGAAATGAATTTTGGCCCCACTCCGTCGCCGGAGGCTTTATATGACCGAGTGTCCAATATCATCATATCAAAAGAATTTTGGCCCACTCCGGTCGCCGGAGGCTTTGTATGGTGAGTGTCCAATATCATCCTATGAAGGATCTTCGCCAAATAGTATGACGGGTTCTACATCTTTAACTTTTAGACTCCTTCCGTTAAGATTGGTGCCCAGATAATTCTTGGCGCTTACTTAAGAGTGGTAACAGTTTTCGCACAGTTAGTGGATCTTTCTCCATCGTATGTGCGAACCTACTTTACACACTTTTAATCACTACACTTAAAAGAACGGATCTTTTTAAGTCGTTTACAAAATCCAATCTTTAAACGGAAAGGAAGATGAGATTAAACTTCTGATTTGTTAAAGCGTAAGGAATATAAATTATTTTCATATTCCTCCTTACTTTAATCCATTTTTAATCAGACATAATTTAATATTTATTCTTGACAAGTAAGAAAAACTACTTATCCCAATTTCGAATTCTGGCTCACTTCAGTCACTACATCGATCGAGTGTCCATTTCCTTCTCACCATTATTCGTATCTTTTGTCCGGGATAGATACGGGCCTTCTCGCACGCAAGATAGAAGTACATCTTCGATCTTCTCCTCTTATCCCGATTGACATCCTCGGGCTCTCGAGAGCGCTTGTTCCCACCGATCTTGGTAGCGGTGACACCATGAACACGTTCATCATCATCACTCTCTTCTACCAGAAAACCATTGCCATATCCAGATTTGGTCACACAACTTTTGACCGACATCTTTCGAACACTAATAGTATTACAATACGATCTTGTCTTAAGTTGTTGGTTATTCTATGGTACTTTATAGAGCAAGATACGGAAGTAATAACTATTACAAATGTTTGAAAGGATAAATAAATTGTCAATCTTCAAAACACCGCATATGGGTTGTGTCTTGAATCTTGATCACCTTGCAAAGCCAATCTTGAGAAGCTGCCGCAAGTTTGTTGTGCCTTGAATCTTAATAACTCGAAATCAAGAAACAACTAAATACGGATGGTTACAACGTTGTGTGTTGAGTCGAGGATAGCCCTCTATCCTTAAGACAAGATTGCCCCGTATATATGCTTTTACGTTTGCGGGCAATAGTCTCCCAAGATAAAACAACACTTTAATCTCCACACTACAAAGCCAATAGGTTGAGCCTGGCGAAGAAAACAAATATGACTTGACTTGCTGAAGATATGGAATAGGAAGGAAGAGTTTATCAATACTCTTCTCTTTTGTCTCTGTGTATATAATGTGTGTCTCCGTAGTGTATATCTTGTGTATATGTGTGGGTTTGCTCACCGATTTTCGTCACGAGTTTGGTCATTGTTTTCGCCCTGATTTTCGTTCGTTTTTCTCGGTCGTTTCTTGCCTTATTTCAGCCGAGTTTTCAGCCTGTATTTTCGTCTATTTTCTGCTGTTTCTTCCTATCGAATTGAGCCAAAGAAGGCTCAATATATAGCAAGGAGAAGGGGCTGTACAACTGCCCAAAACATGGCTGTTAATGGCCATTAGGAGGCCATTAAAGCGCCAAGTAAGGGCGAGTAAATGGCCATCGGGAGAGGGTGATTTAAGGTTGTTCATGGCCAAGTAATTGGTGTTAATGGAGGAGTTAATCAGCCAAGTAATGGCTGATTAATGCCTCAAAAAACAGTCCCAACGGTAGGCTTTCGCCTTCCGTCACCTTCCCGAAATTTTGGGGACCAAAGCGTAAATATTGAAACTTCGGGGACCAAACTGTACATATAAAAGAATTGTCCAAACCGTACATCCGAAACTTCGGGGATCAAAGCGTACATCCGGCGAGTTCTCTCGGTCCAAAAAGATAATATCGAAAGGCCCACGCCCCACCCACGACCCACGTGACGGCCCACGACCCACGACCCGTGACCCGAGCCCGAGACCGGGACCGGGACCGGACGGGCGCGCGGCGGCGGCGCGCGTGTGGGCTTAGCCTTGAACCCAAGCACATCTAGGTCTTCCCTCCTTTAAACACATGGGATACCGGATCCAAACCCTTTACCACATTAGAGACTTATATAGAGAGCAATTCTTCCTATTCCCACCGATGTGGTAGATTTGTCCCACACCACATTTCCATGTCTCAAACACCTTACTTCGTGGACCAATATCTCTTTCATTTCTCAACGAAATTAGACGATTCTTGGCCCTACGGTCATCTACTCACTTCGTAGATCATGCATGTGCGAAGAGACAAGGTCTCCAACATGCGAAACACTAGTGTTTAATTCATCAAAGATGGGTGGACGCATCTCCCCGCCAAAGGCTAATTTCCAACAATATGTTCATTGATTTTATTGATGAATGATTTACCATATATATAAGGTTACAAGAATATTTATTTTGATACAAACTAGGTAACTAATGAACCTAATTACAAAAGGATTACAATTCTACATAAAATAGGAGATATACAATTAATGAAAAAATATTGGGAAATATTCTATTACACCCCGTAGTCGAAGCATGAGGTTCTCGAACACTGAGACTAGCTTGAAAATCATCAAATAGTATGCGCGGAAGTTCTTTGGTGAAGATGTCGGCAATCTGATAGCTGGAAGGAACATGAAGGACACGAACTTGACCACGAGCCATTTTTTCGCGAATGAAATGAATGTTCATCTTAATGTGTTTAGTGCACTGATGTTGGATGAGATTGCCTATGAAAGATATATCACACTAATATTATCGTAGTAGACCAGTGTTGCCTTTTGAATCAGGCAGTGAAGCTCAAGTAGAAGGTTACGGATCCAACAAGACTCAGAGACGACGTTGGCAACACTTCTGTATTCTTCTTCTGCACTGGATCGGGATAGTGTAGATTGCCTTTTGGAAGACCAAGATAATATGTTATCTCCAAGGAAAATGCAATAACCAGACGTGGAGCGTCGGGTGTCAGGACATCCATCCCAATCAGTATCAGAATAGGCAGTGAGACCAGTGAGCGAAGACCTATATAAATGTAATCCGAAGTGAAGTATACCTTGGATATATCATAAAATACATTTGAGGGCATGCATGTGTGCTTCTGTCGGACTGTGCATGTGCAAGCATATTTATTACATGGCATATGATATGTTTGGTCTCGTGAATGTGAGGTACTGCAGGGCCCCAGCCAGGCTACGATAGTGAGTCGGGTCTGTATATGAAGGGTCGGAATCAGCGCTGATCTTGGAATTGGTGTCTATAGACGTATGGGATGGTTTGCAAGATGTCATGCCAGCACGGTCAAAAATCTCTTCGGCGTACTTCTTCTGACATAGAAATAGCCCGCCAGAATGTCAAGTGACAGAGATGCCCAAGAAATAACTCAGAGGGCCTAGACATTTCATAGCAAACTCAGAGGAAATAAGAGATATAATGGACTGGCGGAGAGCATCAAATGATGTGTTGAGGATGATGTCATCAACATATAATAATAGGTAAGTCATGTATGTACCCGTGTTGTAGATAAACATGGAATGATAGGATCTGATGTGTTAAAAACCGATAGAGGAAACATAATCGGTGAATCGCTGGTACCATGCTCGAGGAGCTTGTTTCAGTCCATAGAGCGATTTCTACAACAGACACACATAATCTGGATGAATAGGATCCCTGAAACCCATACGCTGATGCATATATACCGTTTCATGAAGATCCTCATGTAAGAAGACATTCTTGACATCAATATGATGAGTGGACCAAGACTTGGATATGGCAATGCTAAGAATGGTCTGGATGGTTGCGGGCTTTACGATCGGGCTGAAAGTTTTATCAGAGTCCACTTCCACCTGTTGAGACATGCCATCACCAACAAGACGAGCCTTATACCTCTAAAAAACCATAAGATTTCTTTTTATATCTAAAAATCCACATAGAATGAATAATGTTAGCATCATGTGGACATGGTACTAGGTCTCACGTCTTATTATCAATAAGAGCATTATATGCGTCAATCATTGCGGCTTTCTAATTAGGGTCACACAAGGCATCCTTCGGGTTACGAGGGACATGGGAAGGGACAATTGAAATGGAAAGGTTAAACATCCATTTAGGTTTATGAATTATGTGCTTGACATGGGTTTCCATGGTCTGAGAGCGTGTCTCGAGACGCGGGATGGGGGGGGTGTGCCGCGAGATTGTCGGGAAGAGGATGAAGGGCAATGTTGATGGTACTGGTTGGCCGAACCTCGATTTGCCGAGAGGTGGCTGCAAAATCACCTTAAGGCGGGCTATTTCGGGCTACCATCAGCAGAACCGGGTGGGCAGCTAGTCCTAGACTGGCCGAGGTGGTGGTGGGTGCCGGTGTCTGGGATGACGGACTATGTAAATGGTGAATTAGAAGAGGATTTAGGCCATCATCTAGAAAGTCGTAGGAATGTTGAGGTGGCGAGTGTAGAGAGACAAATGGGGATTGAGACTCATCAAATAGAACATGACGTGAAATAGTAATTTTATGGCTCAACAAGTCATAACACGAGTAACCACAATGATTGGCAGGGTAACTCGAAACAAACACGGGGAAGACCGGAGTTGTAGTTTGTGAGTGGTCGAATGGAGAGGGTAACAAAGACATCCAAAAATACGCAAGTATTGGTAGGAGGGGTTCCTACAAAATAGAACTTAGGTGGGCGACCGTTGAGCTAGAGACTTGTTTGAGATTATGTTTAGGAGATATGTGACCATGTAAAGTGCGTTATGCCAGAATTGAGGGGGAATTGAGGCGTGAAAAGTAGGGCACGAATGAAGAAAGTATAACCTGATTTTGCTATGGTTAAGAACCTGAAATTCCCCAGTGGAGTCGTCATGCTGTCGCGCCCGTTTTTTACCGACCCCCCGCGAGAGGTCGGAAGCGGAGCACAGACTTATTCCGGTGATTCCTGGGTAAAGAATTGAGGAGTCGCCACCTAATTATTTTTTATGGTGAATTAGGACACCTAAATATTTAAACTAAATGATGCAATGTAAACTCCGATTTTAAGGTCTGCGAAACTATTTGAGATTCTAGGTAAGGGTTCTTTATTATCCTAAAGGGAAGAGGTTAGGCATCCTTTAAGATCCGCTAACTTGCGGTTATCCGGTCAAACTCAGGTTAATTATTACTAGAAAAATATATGTTAACAGATTTAAAGATGTTTGCAAATAATTAGTAAATGATGCATTTTAAAAAGAAAGATACATGTAGAGATTTTTAAAATATGCATTTGTATGGTATTTAAAGAGAAATACATGTAGAGTTGAAAAAATATGTATTTGACAATTGATAGTAAAACAAATTATTTATAATGCCAAAGAAGTAAAATTTGGGGAATCAATGAATTGTAAGTTGACAAAAGATAAACTTATTCAGTATGATTTAATAAAGCAAATAAAAGATGACAAAAGTTGTTTTGAAAATCTTGAATACGCGTGACGAGCCTAAAATAAATAAACTAGCGAAGGATTTCTAAATTTGAATTTAACCGAGCCTACAAATAAATAAGCTAGCGACGGGTTTCAAATCTTAAACTACCCTATGAATTAATCCTAAGTTTGCCTATTATAAGCATTTCAATAGTTACATAAGTGCGATAAATAATATTACAATACAGAGCGGGGTAAAAGTGAATAAAAAGAAAGTAAATGAAATAAATAACTCCGCGGAACATTTGCATTTATTTACTTTAATCCCTGCAAGCTGTCAAGAACAAACGGTTAGAAACAATTAAATACAAATAACTTCATATCCGTATTCAAAACAGTGAATGTTTTGATCACAGAGGGCTCAGACTTAAATTTTGAAAAGAACATTCCAATCACGTCGTGGCTGCAACACATATGACTAATGTGGTTTATTTTGATTGCCTCGCCTACTAAACGTGTTGGTCTCTCGGGTAAAATAGAAAAGATCACTATAATCACGTCGTGGCTGCGAATATATAACTTGTTGGTTATTTTAATCACCTCGCCTACTAAACATGTTGATCTCGGATGAAATAAAAAGGTTTAAGTCTTCATCATTGCCCAGAAGTTACATTTCCGTCTTTACAACTATGGAGGCCTCAAAATCGACGGATATTTTTCATTGGCCGATGTAGTATCGTGTTCAAATCGGTAAAATTAAAATGAAATAGAAAACAAGCAAGACAGACGGTAAAACAAAGAAGAGAAAATAATTTCCGAAAAAGAGGCGGTGTTTAGTTTAAAACAAGTAAAAAATAGTAAAATATCCGTTGCCGGATACTCAAAACAAGATCTTTGAAAACGAGAGAAATGAAACGAAAGCAAAGCGCGGCCTCGAACTCAATTTCGTCGGCCTTAATGCAATATAAATAAAACAAAAAACAAGAAAAGCAACGAGCAAAGTGAGCAATTTAAGTATCCGACCCAAGTTCTAAAATTCGGAAATATCCGGATCGGGTCGACCGACCCGGATCAGTGACCCGACCCGAATCGGTGATCCAAACCCGAATCAAATTTTAACACCAAATTCGGATAACCAACTTACATGAATATGAAAATGCAAGAATTCGGAAATATCCAAATCGGGTCGATTCGACCCAGGTCACCAGAGTCCCGACCCGAATCAATGATCCAAACCCGAATCGATTTTAACACCAAATTCGGATAACCAATAACAAGAATATGAAATGCAAGAAAATTTGGAAAACCCAAACGGGTCGACCCGACCCGAATCGTATCGAATCCGAAATCAAATGTTCACCAAATTCGGATAACCAACATACATGAATATGAAAATGCAAGAATTCGAAAATGTTACCCAAACCGGTCGACCCGACTCGGTCGATGTTGACCGGTCCAAATCGGTATCCAAAATCCAAAATCAAATATTCACCAATTTCGGATAACCAACATACATAAATATGAAATGCAAGAATTCGAAAATGTTACCCAACCGGTCGACCCGGCCGGTCAAATGACCCGATCCAAATCGGGTATCCAAAATCCGAAATCAAATATTCACCAATTTCGATAACCAACATACATAAATATGAAATGCAAGAATTCGAAAATATTACCCAAACCGGTCGACCCGACCCAGGCCGTAGACCCGACCCGAACTGGTGTCAAAATCGAGAGAATCAAAAGTGGAGAACAAACCTTTTCGGACTTGATTCTTGAATAACAAGGAAGACAAATACTTTTAAAATCAAGAACACCACAAATATTTTTATGTATATATGGAATAGTCTTCCGAAAAATCCCCGAATCTCTCCTTGGAAAATCCTCCCAAAAATCTGTCCAATCCCCCTCAAAATGAAGAACAACATGGGGTATTTATAGGTGGATTCCCCCTTAAAAAATGAGTTTGAAATTCAAAATAAAGGAGCCAAAATCGCGGATTTGAGGGGGCATGGGTCGCGGATTTTCGGGTGTCGGCGTAACGAGAGAGGGGGTTGGTGGTGTCGGGGGTCGGTGATGGCAGGGCGAGGCGACCGGCGAGTGGGGTCGGGGGCGTGGGGTGTGCGGCGCGGTTCGGGGGGGTAGGGTTTAGGTTTTTTCGATTTTTGGTTTTTTTTTGTTTTGTTTTTTTGTGTTTTGGGGTTTTAAAGGGGGAATGGGTTTTGGGCTTGCGGGTTTTGGGCTGGTGCGGGTTTGGGGCCGACGGGTTGGGGGATTTAATTGGGGAGTTTGGGCTTGGGCGATGGGGAATAAGAAAGGGAGTTGGGCTTCGGTTTTTTGGGAAAAAGGGAAAGGGAATTGGGTTTGGGAGATTTGTATTGGGTTGGGAAAATGAAATGGGTTAGAAATTGTTTTGGGTTTAAAAATATAAAAGGGTTTTAACATTAAATATATATATATATATATTTTGTAAAAGATGTGAATTATTTAAAATAACATAACGAAGTGATAATAAAAAATATAATATTTGCGAAATGTTCAATGCTTGATAAAAAACGGAAATGCGATGCCATTTTGCGAAAAATAAAATAACATAGAATATTATGGATAAAACTATGATTATGATAAAGATGCAAATGATAGTAAAAAATGCGAATAATAATAATAATAAGATATATACACATACATGCCTATATTTTAAAATTGTTTTTAAAAGTGTCAAAAATATTAGAAATTACGAATAAAATCATAAAAGATGGGACAAAATTGGGTGTCAACAGATGCCCCTCTTTGGACGGAGACGATGAAAGAGTTTTCGGCCAAAGAAGTTGACTGAGTAGCCAATTTTGTCCCGATCATCGGGACTCGAAGGAACGATTAGGGATGCATAGGTAGAAATAGGATCCCAGGGGGAGAGAAGTTATTGAAAAAGTTGGTGCGGATTCAAGAAATATTGCCCCAGTGTCGAGTTATGATGACACTGGTCGCAGATGTGACAAAACTATTGGGAAAGAGCGGATCGACGTTCGAAGTAGGTCGTTGACCAATTTGCCTCGGTTCGCCGTAAGAGATAGTTCCACGTTGTGATGAAGTTCCTGCAAATTAAAAACTCCTGCAAACTAAAGCTTAAGATATAATTAGTGTATAACTGCTGAGAAAAATTATAGAGAAAATAACTTGGAAATACCCGCATTAGGAGGTGGGCGCGATGAAATTAAAATACCCTCATTATAAGGTGGGCGCCGATTCGAAATTAAAATACCCGCATTATAAGGTGGGCGCACATTGAAATTAAAATACCCTCATTATAAGGTGGGCGCCTGACTGAAATTAAAATACCCGCATTATAAGGTGGGCGCCTGAAATGACGTCGTTGGATTGACGTGTTGTGTTGAAGACGTCGTTGTAATGATGTAAAAGACAGTTGTTGTGTTGTATGTAACGTCGAGGACGTTGTTGTAATGTTGTTTTGCTGTAAAACATAATTGTTGTGCTGAAGACGTCATTGTAATGCTGTAAAAATAAATATTGTGCAGAAGACGCCGTTGCGTAGGCGTGTTGTTGATGACGTCGTTGTATGGGCGCGTTGCTGATGACATCATTGTAATGCTATTGATGTCGTTGTAATGCTGTAAAAGATAGTTGTTTTGCAGAAGACGCCATTACGTAAGTGTGTTGTTCATGACGCCGTTGTATGGGCGCGTTGTTGATGGCACCGTTGTATGGGCGCGTTGCTGATGACATCATTGTAATGTTGTTGATGTCGTTGTAATGCTGTAAAAGGTAGTTGTTTTGCAGAAGACGCCATTGCATAGGCGTGGTGTTCATGACGCCGTTGTATGGGCGCGTTGTTAATGACATCATTGTAATGCTGTTGATGTCGTCGTTGTATCGACGTGTTGTGTTGAAGACGTCATTGTGATGACGTTGTTGCAAGAATGTAATGCTGATGACGTTGTTGTAAGAATGTAATGTTGTTTGCTGTAAGAGATAGCTGTTGCGCTCAAGACGACGTTGTAATGTTGTTGACGTCGTTGTAATGATAACGCTGATGACATTGTTGTAATGTTGTCTTCTTGTAAAAGATGTAAGTGACGTCCTTGCCGTCGGCTTGTGTAATATGGTTCCACGTTGTGCTTGAATCTTCTCGCCGATTCAAACTCGTGGACTTTGTGAATTGAAATGTCGTCCTGGCACGGGCAAAAATGTGATGCGACGTCTTTGCCGTCGGGTTTTCGTGTTGTCGTTCCCCGTGATTCGAAATAACATCTTTGTGCGTACATAATAGTCGGGACCCCGTAGTCAAGATGATGTCTTCGTATAGATGCAAAACATGAACGTAATCCTTGTAGTGAGTCATGTGATGCCAAAATTCTTTGGGAAATTGATCATAAGTGATGTGGCTTCCCCGCTTCTTTCAACCTTGAAGAACCCGTACTCAAAGAAAATTTGTGAGTTTGGGGGAGGGGCGGTTGATTCGCGTTGACTTTGTAGCTTCGCTCTTGATAGTTGCATGTTCCGCCGATTCGGACTGTAGCCCCTATCTAGTTCCCGTCTTGGCTAACCGCTAATGGAAACCGTTGAAAACAATTTGTTTATGAGAAAGTAGGCATATCGGTAAAAGTTCTTGTCGAACTCTAACGAAAATATTTGTTGAAAATAATTTACTTATAAGAAAATAGGCATATCCGTAAAAAGTTCTTGTCGAACTCTAACGAAAATATTTGTTGAAAATAATTTACTTATAAGAAAATATGCATATCAGTAAAAGTTCTTGTCGAACTTTAATGAAGATATTTGTTGGAAATAATCCGCTTATGAGAAAGTATGCATTTATGTAAAATGTCTGTCGAGCAGTGACATGCGGTGAAACAAAGCAAACGTCTTATCCAAAATTCTTCTGGCTAAAGACTTATTTTGCCGATGCTTTTCCATGTTTATCGGCGTCCTCTGGCAGTGATCCCAAAAAAAATGCCCCAGTTTCTGATATGTGAGGATGATGATCTTTCGAACGGACCACCGAGTCTTGTGTGATTTGCTTGCACCTGTCTTATCGGGTGATCAGATGGGTGCATTTTGTCATATGTGATATAAAGGAGAAAAATATTTCCTAATGGTGGGACCGAGGCCGATTTAGCCGCCTACGTATCCCGCCGAGAGAATCAGGTCATAACGTAGTTCAGGTAAGCAAAGGGATTGTAAGGGTTTTTCTAAAACATGGGACCGAAGCCGATGTGGCCGCCTACGTATCCCGCCGAGGGAATCGAGGTCATAACGTAGTTCGGGTAAGCAAAGGGGATTGTAAGGGTTTTTCTAAAACATGGGACCGAAGCCGATGTGGCCGCCTACGTATCCCGCCGAGGGAATCGGGTCATAACGTAGTTCGGGTAAGCAAAGGGGATTGTAAGGGTTTTTCTAAAACATGGGACCGAAACCGATGTGGCCGCCTACGTATCCCGCCGAGGGAATCAGGTCATAACGTAGTTCAGGTAAGCAAAAAGGATTGTAAGATTTTCTAAAAATGGGACCGAAGCTGATGTGGCCGCCTACGTATCCCGCCAAGGGAATCAGGTCATAACGTAGTTCATTGTCAAGAAAAAATGCAATTTTTCGGAAAACTTCTGTCTTAAAGAGATGAAACCCTATGTGGGTTTTATGCGTGTCCTGCCGAGGGAGCGCAACTTTTACAATATAGAAAAAAGTATTACATAGAGAATAACAAATCCTAGATATGGTGTCCGTTCATTGCGTATGCATTGATGGTTTTTGGCCATACTTCGCCGTCCATTCGCTAGGATTAATGCTCCTCCGATTAGCAGGTGAACCATATAAGGACCTTGCCGTTAGGCGCGAATTTCCTTTAGATTCATCTTGGTGTGGGAATATGCGTTTTGACACCAACCGCCCTTGGTTTGAAAATCATTGGCTTTACCTTTTTGTTTGGAAGCTTTGTTTATTTCGTAATGATAAAGTTGCCCCGGACAACCGTGTTCATCACCTCTCGTATATGAATCGTATCCACTTGGTCGCGAAAGATATAGCATTGCCCCAGTAGAAGTCCTGTTCGTAGTATGGTAGCCTAAGAGTACAAATGGCAAACGTCCGTGCCAATGCTTGTAACTATCAACCATCTTGATGTTTCATCCAAAATCGGCTTTGGCTTAATCTAAAATAATGCCTCAATTCTTAGGTTGTGAGTCTTCCTTAAATTCTTCGAAGCCTTGCTTGCTTGTTTGAGACTTTGTTTGCTTGTCTCATTACATGTCACATATTATCAACAAATTTATTAATTTGCATGATGAAAGAGAAGATTTTTTTTTTATAAACAAAACAGATTTTAAAATAGCAAAAGCAATGTAGATTTGTCATTTTAAGCTTTCAAAAGGTGGAGGCAAAATACATTAAACTGCATAAATGCGATTCAGGCCTCAATTTAAATCACATTTTTTTTTTCATTAAGTACTAATACAATTTGGGTAGACATGATTGGGAATAAAAAATGGGGTGCTCCGCCAGTTTTAAGTCAACCCGAATCAACTTTTGGGGAAATAAATTAAGCAAAATAAACCTGCTGAAAAAATGAAGAAAACCAAGTTAGTATAAGACGAGTAATTATTGCTTCAAATAACATGCATAGTGGGAAGCAGATGAAAATAACAAACAGATTGTATGGAAATTTAAATGCGCGTCCTAATATGCATGGGGCCTTTCTTATGCCGGAGGTAGGCCTAAACGCCAGATATACGAGATTTATGATAGATTGATCCAAGCTTCTAAACTGCAATGCTTTTGTCGGAAATGAGACAAAATGAATGTACATTTTCCAATTTTGGCATGTCCTGATTAGGCTTGGATTTGTCTATCATTATCACGCTACACGTAATATGCTGATTGGTCGTTGGGTTGCGAGACCCGTTGACAATTTTGGTAGATTTCTTAATTGTGGAGTCGATACCAAGGATCGACCCACCTAAGGTGTATGCATGCATGACTTAAAATAAAGGGTGGTATAGCTCTATCCTAAATTTTCTATGATTTGGCTGACTAGACTCAAGGTTCCCAAGCGGACTGCTCGAGTGAGAAGGCTACGCGGCCAACCGGATGGTCCGGACGCTCCGCGCATATACCAACTCTCCTAAAAATTTGGTCATTTGAAAGAAATTTGCGGGTGCGCAAAACACACCTCGCGTGTAGTGTGTGATAGTGTCAATTTTCCAGAGTGGAAGAAATATGAGCGGAATGCCAATTTAAGGAAAGCAGTAAAACAATATAGCAATTAAAGCAATTATGCAAAATTTTCACAAATGAAACATATCAAAGCATCAAAACAAATAATGAGCAAAAAGTAAAGCACAATAATAATTAACCTGATTTTGCTATGGTTAAGAACCTGAAATTCCCCAGTGGAGTCGTCATGCTGTCGCGCCCGTTTTTTACCCGACCCCCCGCGAGAGGTCGAAAGCGGAGCACAGACTTATTCCGGTGATTCCTGGGTAAAGAATTGAGGAGTCGCCACCTAATTATTTTTTATGGTGAATTAGGACACCTAAATATTTAAACTAAATGATGCAATATAAACTCCGATTTTAAGGTCTGCGAAACTATTTGAGATTCTAGGTAAGGGTTCTTTATAATCCTAAAGGGAAGGGGTTAGACATCCTTTAAGATCCGCTAACTTGCGGTTATCCGGTCAAACTCAGGTTAATTATTACTAGAAAAATATATGTTAACTGATTTAAAGATATTTGCAAATAATTAGTAAATGATGCATTTTAAAAAGATAGATACATGTAGAGATTTTTAAAATATGCATTTGTATGGTATTTAAAGAGAAATACATGTAGAGTTGAAAAAATATGTATTTGACAATTGATAGTAAAACAAATTATTTATAATGCCAAAGAAGTAAAATTTGGGGAATCAATGAATTGTAAGTTGACAAAAGATAAACTTATTCAGTATGATTTAATAAAGCAAATAAAAGATGACAAAAGCTGTTTTGAAAATCTTGAATACGCGTGACGAGCCTAAAATAAATAAACTAGCGAAGGATTTCTAAATTTGAATTTAACCGAGCCTACAAATAAATAAGCTAGCGACGGGTTTCAAATCTTAAACTACCCTATGAATTAATCCTAAGTTTGCCTATTCTAAGCATTTCAATAGTTACATAAGTGCGATAAATAATATTACAATACGGAAGCGGGGTAAAAGTGAATAAAAAGAAAGTAAATGAAATAAATAACTCCGCGGAACATTTGCCTTTATTTACTTTAATCCCCGCAAGCCGTCAAGAACAAACGGTTAGAAACAATTAAATACAAATAACTTCATATCCGTATTCAAAACAAAGTGAATGTTTTGATCACGGAGGGCTCGAACTTAAATTTTGAAAAGAACATTACAATCACGTCGTGATCGCAACACATATGACTAATGTGGTTTATTTTGATTGCCTCGCCTACTAAACGTGTTGGTCTCTCGGGTGAAATAGAAAAGATCACTATAATCACGTCGTGGTCGCGAATATATAACTTGTTGGTTATTTTAATCACCTCGCCTACTAAACATGTTGATCTCGGATGAAATAAAAAGGTTTAAGTCTTCATCATTGCCCGTGAAGTTACATTTCCGTCTTTACAACTATGGAGGCCTCAAAATCGACGGATATTTTTCATTGGCCGAGTGTAGTATCGTGTTCAAATCGGTAAAATTAAAATGAAACAATAAACAAAGACGAGCAGACGGTAAAACAAAGAAGCGAGAAAATAATTTCCGAAAAAGAGGCGGTGTTTAGTTTAAAACAGTAAAAAATAGTAAAATATCCGTTGCCCGGATACTCAAAACAATCTTTGAAAAACGAGAGAAATGAAACGAAAGCAAAGCGCGGCCTCGAACTCAATTTCGTCGGCCTTAATGCAATATAAATAAAACAATAAAACAAAGTAAAAGCAACGCAAGCAGTGAGCAATTTAAGTATCCGACCCAAGTTCTAAAATTTCGGAAATATCCAGATCGGGTCGACCCGACCGGATCGGTGACCCGACCCGAATCGGTGATCCAAACCCGAATCAAATTTTAACACCAAATTCGATAACCAACATACATGAATATGAAAATGCAAGAATTCCGGAAATATCCAAATCGGTCGACCGACCCGGGGTCGATGACCCGACCCGAATCGATGATCCAAACCCGAATCGATTTTAACACCAAATTCGGATAACCAATAACAAGAATATGAAATGCAAGAAAATTTGGAAAACCCAAACCGGGTCGGTGACCGACCCGAATCAGTATCGAATCCGAAATCAAATGTTCACCAAATTCGATAACCAACATACATGAATATGAAAATGCAAGAATTTCGAAAATGTTACCCAAACCGGATCGACCGGGTGGTCCGTTGACCGGTCCAAATCGGTATCCAAAATCCGAAATCAAATACTCACCAATTTCGGATAACCAACATACATAAATATGAAATGCAAGAATTCGAAAATGTTACCCAACCTAAGGTCGACCCGATCGGTCGTTGACCCGGTCCAAATCGGGTATCCAAAATCGAAATCAAATATTCACCAATTTCGGATAACCAACATACATAAATATGAAATGCAAGAATTCTCGAAAATATTACCCAAACCGGGTCGACCCGACCCGTCGTAGACCCGACCCGAACCAGGTGTCAAAATCGAGAGAATCAAAAGTGGAGAACAAACCTTTTCGGACTTGATTCTTGAATAACAAGGAAGACAAATACTTTTAAAATCAAGAACACCACAAATATTTTTATGTATATATGGAATAGTCTTCCGAAAAATCCCCGAATCTCTCCTTGGAAAATCCTCCCAAAATCTGTCCAATCCCCCTCAAAATGAAGAACAACATGGGGTATTTATAGGTGGATTCCCCCTTAAAAAACGAGTTTGAAATTCAAAATAAAGGAGCCAAAATCGCGGATTTGAGGGGCATGGGTCGCGGATTTTCGGGTGTCGGCGTAACGAGAGGGGGGTTGGTGGTGTCGGGGTCGGTGATGGCGGGGGCGAGGCGACCGGCGAGTGGGGTCGGGGGCGTGGGGTGTGCGGCTGGTTCGGGGGGTAGGGTTTAGGTTTTTCTCGATTTTTGGTTTTTTTTGTAAGAATAATATAGGGACCTAAAAGCCTTAAAAGTAGAACATTAAAGATGAAAAGCTACTTCATTTAACCAAATTAAAATAAGTCTTTCGTGCTTAAAATATGAGAAATGGAAAACGTATCAGTAACGTACTTTTTCTTAATTCTGAGTCGAAAAAAAAATCTCAGAGATATCTCGATAAAAGAGAAACAATTAATTATACTTTCGAAGAACTATTTATATTTGTTTTACACGTTGAGACTTTTGAATTTGTAATTTATATATTTTTTGGTCGATATGTAAAAACAAATCTCAAACTTTGGTCATATTACTATGTCACTATCGCATTGACAGGGAAAGAGATGAAAACAAAGAAAAGTCTAGCTTCTCCTATCCTTTTCAAAAATTGAATGATTGTACTGGAAAATATATAATGATTAATTATTGCAACAAGTCATTCAAAGACGATGAATTATGTTATGGATATGCATTATCCTTTAAAATTTAAATTACGTTAATAGACTCAATCGAATGAACTTAAACTAGACAGCGTCATTAATTTCCATTTGTGTATGGTTGATTACAATGGTTGCAGAAACGGGAAATAAGTAATTGCTAAGTATTACAACAAAATGAAATTACAATAACTGAAATTTCAATAAATTGAAAATAAGAAAATGAGATTACAAGCACTTTGATTTGCTGGGTCGAGTGATGACACTATGTCTTTAAGACAAGATTGTCCCGTATATATCCTTTCTACAGTCTTCCAAGATAAAACAACAACTCAACAAATGAGCAAAGGAAACTCAAGTGTTACTTTGAAGAACTTAGTGTAATGAAATGATGATAGATAATGTTAGCCCAAAAGACGGACATCGCATGTGGGCTTAGTCTCAAACCAAAGCACATCTAGGTCCTCCCTCCTTCAAACACATGGGTTACCCCTTAAGGTCCCAAATCCTTAGCCAATTTTGAGACTTATAAAATAAACAAATCTTTCTTCCCCCACCGATGAGGGAGAATTGGTCTATACCACATTTTCATGCTTCAAACACCTCACTTCGTGGACCAATATCTCTTTCATTTCTCAATGAAATTTGACGATCCTTGGCACTACGGTCATCTACTCACTTAGTAGATTATGCAGTGTGAAGAATCAAAGTCTCCAACATGCGGAACCCTAGTGTTTAAGTCATTAAAGATGGGTGGACGCAACTCCCACCAAAGACAAATTTCCAACATGTATATTGGATTATCATCAAGCACAACTAATTATGGCGCCTAACAAATACAATAATCAACTTGGATTAGGTAATTGATACGTTCTTATATATCTGAATACGTGACGTAACTAAACTTCAAATTAATAAATATATTGAGAATAATAGAGATCTCAGTGAAAGTCTCTTTCAGGCATTCACTTAGAGATTAAGGGAACTTCTAAAAGTAGATTTGGTCCACAACTTCTAGTACTTAATTAATTAATGGGCTGGTAGAAGTAGTAGCCTAGGTAAGTAGTACAATATGTTTAAGGATCAAAGTTGTGGTGTTAACTAATTTTAATAAGAACAGTAACGAGTTATGACAATTGAATCGTTCAGTCAGTCACTGATACTTGCATCTACAAACTCTTTTTCAGATTCCGCGGAAACACGAGATACTATTCGTATGTTACATAATTGCGTAGAAAAGTAATAGTCCACCTGTCTCAATAATACTTATCATGTTTCACTTTTCGAGAGTCAAACTACATTAACCTTGACCAGCGTTTTTTTTCATCATATTGGTATGAGAATAATTGCAACTTATAATACTTTTTGTATAATTTTTGAATATTCTAATTATTGTAGAAATTACAGATGAAGTAAAGGGAATGGCAATGGTGTCATCATCTTCTCCATTGATGAAGGAAGAAGATGATGTTCTAGGGTTTGGTCGACAACAACATGGGAACTATGGAAGTCTTAACTCTTTTATATGTCCCAATTATTTGTGGACTGATTAAAGAAAAGACTGGGCCAGACCTGAAGAATAAAGGGCAAATGGGCTGTGCGTACATAGAGGAAATGGGCCAGCGGACGAATAACATTTTTAGCCCAATTTGTGGTCCGGCCTTCCCCGGATCCCGCGCATAGCGGAAGCTTATTGCACCGGACTGCCCTTATATGCGTATAGCAATCTAATAAGAGCATCGTGTCCAATACAATCTCTTAAATACTTTTTTCAACTTATGTTTCTTAAATTGATCTTAGTAGAAGAATCAACAAACTTTTGGTGTGATAGTTGACATAAACCATCCAAAAAAGGAGTCTCTTGTCAACTAAAATTAATGTACTATCAAATAATTAAATTTTGTTACATAAACTAATTCATTAAGAAAAAACTTCAAGATGTTTTTGTAATTTTGACCTACGAAATTAATTAAAAACACATTAATAAAAATGAGTCGAGTGGTACAATTTTTGAAGTCTTGTTGCAGCTAGCGGTGAAGCTATATAAATAGGGACTACGTACAACTAGTAATTGAATAATTTAAGAATAATGATTTTTCTAAAGTTGATTCAGATTATTTTAACATTTTATAACTTATTTATTTCTGTTTGGCACCCAAATTAAATTCCCGGTAGAAAGAGATTTTCCTGATGAAAAAGCCTTTAATGCTAGACCCGACCTCAGACTCTTTTTTCCTGACCTATTTGACTCTCTGGCCGTAGTTATTTAAGTGTTATATTCTGGGATCAAATTTCTCCTCATACAATGAGTTCATCCGAATCTCCTTCGTCAAAAAATTATGTTGTATATACGCATAAGTAGATGTCGAATCTCTTTGACTTCTTTGCGTGTCTGTTGCTTTATAGTTTGAATTTTCTTAACAAAATAATTTTGGCTCTGGCACTATTTGCAACCATTTGTCCGCATTATAATTATGACTTTTCTTGGAAACTAAGTAGGCGTTTGGATATGTAATTTTATCTCATGAGATAAAATCAGCGTTTGGATATTCGATTTTATATCATGAGATGAAAATCCCAAATCATAAAAAAAGGCATGATTTGGGATTTCAAATCATTATTTTAAATATTTTAAATGTAAAAATTGACTCATAAGTATATATTTTATAAAAATAGATCCATAAGTTGGTAGATATATTTACCAATCATGTTTACTAACCATTTATATCAAATATTAAAAGATCTAAAGTTGGTAGTATATTTATAACAAACTTACTCTTACTAACCACGTGGAAGGATTATATTAAAGAGTAGTTACACTACAACTCATGTTCAATTTTTAATTTTATTGACCTAAAATTTGATCAGTTGATGTTTATTTTTTAGAAAGACCTTCTAGTAGCATATTAATTTTGTTATGAACTATGACTTGCTCATCTGGTAAGATTGTATTAGAATTAAAAAAAGTTTTGATGATTTTCACAACTTGTGGGATTTTTATGTATTTAAGAAAAAATACAACTTAAAAATCCAAATTGCATATCTAAACAAAACTTTAACTTTAAATCATCATGATTTCATCTCATGATTTTAAATCATGTCCAAACGGCTCCTAAGGAAGTGAAGAGAAAAGAAATACAATAAGATGGTACAAAAAATTTCCCTCCTTTAAAACATAAAAAGGAAGAAATAAGTTTCTTTTAAGACCTAACGATCTTTTTCTTCCTTCTTTTTCCATCACTCCTTTTAGTTTCTAAAATAACGCAGTATTAATTTATCAAATCAATGAAGATGATGAATGAGGTTGCTTCTAAGCACAAAAAAGATTTAAACAGAAGGTCCACATACATGACAATTTAAATTATATAATATACCAAAGACCAAAATGTATACCCCACAAACACAATAACCTAAAAACATTGATGTGCCCTACTCATTACGACTCACATTTTGCCTTTTTCAGATTGTTGGACCATATTATATACATTCAAATCACAATCATGAACCCATCAAGGCCCTAGGTTATGTGGTACATAATTACTCTGATCATATTAGTAATCATATTAATTTGCTTATTGAGTAATCACCTAGTAGATTATTACTCGATGGATGAATCAATTGGCCAACTTTAAGATAATATTTCTTTGAAGGAGGATGAACTTTCTTTAGCCGCCTAGCTAAAAATATTGTAAGAGATTATGTTTTTTTTTTTAATTTTTTGAAGACCATTGTATCCAACTAATTTAGATTTGCGTTGATGAAAGTATTAAAGGGTTTACAACGCTTATTACCGAAAGATTCTCTATTTTTGCAACTTGAATTCAAATTAAGGTTGGAAGAATCTCAACCATGTCATCGTTATTAGTAGAGAAAGTTTTTTCAAAGGAATTATCAACTTTAAAAAACTACACTTTACGACTAGAAAGAATATTATAACATTGGTGGATTTATTCAGAGTACAATTTTATTGGTTTGGCTTATCCAAGGAAGGAAGAAAGAAAGAAACATGAGAACCCCAAAATTGTACTGGGACCTTTATGTACACGTAAACTCTAAAAAGTCTGTTGGGATACAATTGTTGTAGGGAACGGGAAGTAAGTAATTATTACAATAGTAGAAAGGATAAACAAACTATTACAATAGAATTGGAAATCAAAACCTTACAAACTGCTTGTGTGATTTGTTGAGTCGAGTGATGACACTCTGTCTTTAAAACAAGATTGCCCCGTATATCTCCTTTTACGGTGTTGAGCAATAGTCTCCCAAGATACAACAACAACTTTAACAAGTGAGCAAAGGAAACTCAAGTGTTACTCTTGAAGAACTTTGAGTATAGTAACTTTGCTAAAGAGGAAGAATATGAACTCTGAAAATTCTGGAGTATTTTCTAAGTGTTGAGTGTAGTGTGTTTCAATTGAGCCAAATGCCTCAATTTATAGTGTAAGTAGAAGACCCCTCAACTAGCCAACTAATGGCCTTCAATAATCATGTAATGACACTTGGTTGAGGGGTTACATTCAGCCAAATAATGGCTGAATTCATGTGGCAAGTAATGGAGAATCAATGCTCCAAAATCAGCCCAAAGGTGAGACTGAGATAAGACCAGTCGTCAGACGTCTTAGAGATTTTTATCCCTAAGATGACATTTGCGATACCCATATCCTTCATGTCGAAGCATTGTTTCAACATGTTCTTAGTATCTAGAATTATGCTAAGACTGGTCCCTGTGATCAACATGTCGTCTACATAAAGGCATATCATAACAAACGAGTCAGGGCCACCTTTCATGTAGACACATTTGTCACACTTATTAATGGCGAAACCCTTAGATAGTAGAGTACTATCAAATCTTTCGTGCCATTGCTTCGGGGCTTGTTTCAGCCCGTACAGAGATTTGACAAGCCGACAGACTTTCTTCTCTTGCCCTTGAACCACATACCCCTCGGGTTTGTCCATATAAATTTATTCTTCCAAATCACCATTTAGGAAGGCTATCTTGACATCCATTTGATACATCTCAATGTCACGCAATGCCGCGATCGCAATGAATACTCGTATGGACGTCATCCTAGACACCGGGGAGTACGTGTCAAAGTAGTCAAGGCCTTCCTTTTGCCGATAGCCCTTGACTACCAACCTAGACTTGTACTTATCTATAGATCTGTCTGCTTTATACTTCCGTATGAGTATCCACTTACAACCCAACGGTTTATTTCCCGGAGGAAGATCAATCAACTCTCAAGTATGGTTATACAAAATGGAGTCTATTTCACTCTCAATAGCTTCTTTCCAGAGCGGTACCTATGGAGTTGACAATGCTTCAGCAATTGTCCTTAGTTCATCATCAACCATATAAGCTACAAAGTCAGGACCGAAGGATTTATCCTTCTTGGTCCTTTTACTTCGCCTTAGTTCCATCTCTCGAGTCTCCAAGTTCTGAGAATCTGGAACACTAGATTCTGGATATTCAGCCACGTCGAGATCCACTAGATCAAAACTATCTAGATATGGGCCGTCAACGACTCCCGATTCTTGAGAGCTTTGTTCATAACTTCGTTTGCGAGAGGTTATGTTTTTTTCCTTTCTTGTAAAGGTATCTTCAAAGAATTGAGCATTCTTTGATTCCATGATTCTACCCACGTGGATATATGGAATATCTGACTTATGCACTAAGAAGCGATAAGCATAACTGTTATTTGCATATCCGATGAATATGCAATCTACAGTCTTAGGCCCAATCTTGACCTGCTTTGGCTTGGGTACTTCAACCTTTGCCAAACAACCCCACACCTTTAAATATTTATAGGTGGGTTTCTTTTCTTTCTATGATTCATATGGAGTTTTGCCCTTACCCTTATGTGGGACTCTGTTAAGAATCATATTAGCGGTAAGGACAACTTCTCCCCACTTGTTTTACGGAAGATCGGAATTGATGAGCAAGACATTCATCATTTTCCTTCAATATGCGGTTCTTATGTTCCGCCACACCGTTCGATTGAGGTGAGTATGGAGCCGTCGTTTGATGAACAATGCCTGATTGAGCACAATATTCCTCAAATGGCGCTACATATTCTCCCTCTCTATCACTACGAATGAATTTAATCTGCATGTTTAGTTGGTTTTCAACTTCTGCTTTGTAACGTCGGAACGCTTCATCTTTACTTTTCAACAAGTAAAGGTAACAATACCTTGTGCTATCATCAATAAGTGTCACAAAGTACTTGTTCCCTTCCCTAGTTTCTGCAAATTTCAAATCATATATATATGTGTGAATAAGTTCTAGAGGAGCGGTATTCCTTTTGACGGATCAAAAATGAAGTTTTGTGAGTTTTGCCTCTACGCATACCTCACATTTATGTTGAGGGTTTACGTCGATGGACGGCAACAACTCCAACTTAACCAACCTTTGGATGGACTTGTAGTTAACATGTCCTAATCTATGATGCCATAAATTAGAGGACTCAAGCAAGTAAGAAGAAGAGGCTTCAATATTATTGCTTGTGCGTAATACAGACATGGTGTTCACTTTGAAGAGGCCTTCACAGACGAATCCTTTTCCCACAAACGTTCCATTCTCAGTGACTACAAATTTATTGGACTTAAACACTAGCCTAAAATCAGCATTAACCAATAAAAGGACCTGAAATTAAATTTCTTCTAATCTCAGGAACATGCATCACTCCATTCAGAGTGAGCTCCTTTCCAGAAGTCATCTTCAGGACTACCTTTCCTACCCCCAACACGTCAGAGAAAGCGTTGTTGCCCATGAACATTTTCTTGTTTGTAACCAGTGTATAAGTGGAGAAGGCATCTCTATTGGAACAGATGTGTCTTGTAGCACTTGTGTCCAACCACCACTGCATGAGATTCTCAACAAGGTTTGCTTCTAGTACCACCGATGAGAACTCTTCAATCATGTCGTCAAGAAACTGGTCTTTGACGACGTTAACATGTGCCTTGCCCTTAGCATTGGCCTTCTCTTGTTGCTTAATCTTGAGCTTGGGCAGTCCTTGATCATATGACCATGTTTCCCACAGTGGTGACAGTTTCCTTTGAACTTCTCCGCTGCTTGGGTATTGCCGTCTTTCTAGAACTTGCACTTCTTGCTTGGGTTCCCTTTGGCCTCAAACCAGATTTGCCTTTGCCTCATCGGTTGTTTACCCCTAGGCAAGGTCTTCTTATTATCTTCCTGAGTTTGGAGTTTGATAATAAACTCTTCAAATGTCATCTCCTTTGTCTTGAGTTTTAAGTAACTTATAAACTCATTCCATGAAGGAGGTAACTTTTCAATCAGTGATGCAACCAAAAACTGCTCGTTTGGTTTCATACCTTCCAAATCCATGTGATGTAGAATCATTTGGAATTCCTGGACTTGGGACATCACTATTTTATTATCCACTATTTAAAATTTCAGAAATTTTCCAACGATGAATTTCTTAGTACCTGCATCTTGTGCGTTGTACTTCTTTTGCAGCTTCTCCCACAACTCTTTGGCAGTACCAACGGTGCAATACACCGTGTAGAGAGGGTCTGACAAGCAATTCAATATGTAATTCTTACACATGAAATCACTATGACTCCATGCATCAAGAACCATCTTCATGCCATTAATGACATGGATACCTAGGCCCCCTTCACTCATTTAAGAAGGCGAATGGTCAATTTCATCTCCAGCTTGTGGAGGATCTTCTGTTAGGAAATGTGTCATTCCCATAACAGTGAGATATAATAACATCTTTTGTTGCCATCTCTTGAAGTTTGACCCCATGAACTTTCAGGGCGTTCATGGTGAAATCCAGCGGGTGGAGGAACGACAACATTCCCTTGAGCGACAGTAAAGGCGTTGGATGAGCCTTGAGCAACCGGAAAGGCATTAGGAGTGCCTTGAGCAGTGGGGAAGGCAGAGGGATTGCCTTGAGCAGCAGCAGCAGAATCAGAAGCAGTTTGATTTATACCAGTCATCTTTCTAACTTACTTACAACAAATCTTGTCTTAAAATTGTTTGGGATACAATTGTTGTAGGGAACGGGAAGTAAGTAACTATTACAATAGTAGAAATGATAAACAAACTATTACAATAGAACTGGAAATCAAAACCTTACAAACTGCTTGTGTGATTTGCCGAGTCGAGTGATGGCACTCTGTCTTTAAGACAAGATTGCCACGTATATCTCCTTTTACGGTGTTGAGCAATAGTCTCCCAAGATACAACATCAACTTTAACAAGTGAGCAAAGGAAACTCAAGTGTTACTCTTGAAGAACTTTGAGTATAGTAACTTTGCTAGAGAGGAAGAATATGAACTCTGAAAATTCTGAAGTATTTTCTAAGTGTTGAGTGTAGTGTGTTTCAATTGAGCCAAAGGCCTCAATTTATAGTGTAAGTAGAAGACCCCTCAACTAGTCAACTAATGACTTTCAATAGCCATGTAATGGCACTTGATTGAGGATTACATTCAGCCAAATAATGACTGAATTCATGTGGCAAGTAATGGAGAATCAATGCTCCAAAACCAACCCAAAGGTAAGATTTTTCCAACTTCCCGTCGCAACTACCTTCGAAGCGTCGCGGCGCTGTGAATTAGCGCCGCGGCTCCAGTAACTGCCCAGCCAATTAATGTCGCGGCGCTTCACGGCTCCGCGGCGATTTCCGACTCGTTTCATCTTACACTTCTTCCTTCTTTTACCAACATGGAATATTCTGTCATTTGGCCAATAACCGTCCATAATTCTATGTCTCAAACGTATTACATACGTACCAATATCTCTTTCACTAATAAAATTTGCGATTCTTGGCATACGTGTGCACGTGTGTGGAAACGACGTTTTACGACGTGCGGGCCCAATTGTTCGAGTCATAAATTAATGGGATATACTTAATTTCACATTTAGTAAATTTCCAACAAAGTGATGATAAAGCCAGATGACAATCGAAAGGTTTGTAGATTCCATTCCCTTCATGCTAAGTCAATAATAGTAGTATATCATTATGAGTTATAGTGAAACAGATATGATCCCTTGATCATTAATTAAAGGTTTTGATTTTGAGTGTTGAAAATGAAAAAAGAAAATTGATAGGGAGCATTTTTCTTTTTACGAACCTTACACAATGTGAATTTACTGTGGTGAGATTGATAAAATTTCTTCATCTGTAATCATAGATCTCGAATTCAAGTTCTAAAAATAAAAAATATCATGATAGGGAGTATTTGTCACTTTAATAGGTCTTACTTAATCCAAATTCAATTTAAAACGAATACCAAAGACCAAATAAGAAATCAAATTAAAGAAGTAATACTAATCGACATATGATTGAACAAAAGAGAGTAGAGCGAGAAAGACCCTACTGGATGTGGAGTGTGAGCTGTGTTTAGCACATGTATTGCTAGCTCTACATTTACATTTTGGATATATAACAAAACTTTAAGGGGAAAGCCATGTGATGAATTATAAGCAGAGAATATTTACGCATTTACTCGTCTTCTTGAAGGGAAACCACTAATGAGATTGTTTAAATTGTGTGATCACATTACCCAAAAAAATTATGATATTGCTTAATAATGTCTTTAACACGTCCTCCTGTGAAGTTGTACTTCTTTAACAATATTGTTGTTAAATTATTTAATTACTTACATTTAACTTAAAAGTCTAAACTTATAAAGAGAAAAATATTTTTTTAATTTTTTTAGTTATGTCTTTTATAATATATCATATTTCAATGTGCTTGTACGGACTGTCTAGAACTTATTAGAACATTAAAAAGAGGAATTATATATATATATATAAACTTTTTGAAGGTTTTCTTTTCATTATCTATAGAATAATTTTATTGAATCATATACACGGAATATATATGAGAGGTAAACTAGTTAAATAATATTATATTTGTGTAATATATTTAAAGGTTCTTACATATTGCTTCTTTGCTATGTACACGTATGGGTAAAAAGTTTTTCTCGTTCCTCTTTTAAGAAAGGGGGACAGTTAATAGATCGCAATTTATAAGTATAAAATTTTCTTTAAGAAAATTAATGGAATGTCCCTTTTAATCTGATGGTTTAGGGGGCAAAAGTTCTTGTTACCATAAAAAAAAAAAACTTATAATAGGAAAGTGAAGCAAATTGAGAGAGAAGTGAGAAAAGAATGGAAAGAAAAGTAAATGGAAAAATAAGGGTACTGAAGAAAGCTTTGGAGAAATTGATTCAGTTTATTGCTATTAAAGATACAATTCAATAAAAATGTCCAAATGTTTATCTTATTTTAGTTCGCAATTATAACTGTCAAGATAACATTTAAACCCTTGGCTGACAAGATTGAGAAAAATGCAAATGCTTCTGATAAATATACTTGTATTATACACGGTATATACATTGTCTTGTGTATACCGTGTATATAACGGAAATACAAAGCATATGGACAAAACAATGCGTGATATACATGCCAAGTATATCACGGTTTGGAGCTAGTTTTGGTAATAGGTTTTTGTATATAATTAGTATTGTACACTTACCATAATTATAGAATTCTTGTACAACTAGAATAGGGTTTTGGGAGTAGAATAGGAATAGGATTTTCCATATTATGAAAATTGTAAATTGTATATATACTCATTCATTAATGAAAATAATCAAGGTATTATTTCTTTCATGGTATCATAAGTCTAGGTGCTTCTACTGATTTTTCCTCTCTTCCTGCTGCCTCGGTTCTTGTGTCAAATTCTCAGCAACCGTGCATCTTACCTCCTCTCTTCCCAAATTTTTTTCCAAATCCCTCATTCACCCATTGTTCTTTCGTTATGTCTACGTCAAAGAGCATGTTTCATACTGCCCTTACGGGTTCCTCCTGCCCTTACGGGTTCCAACATCAAGAACCACATCCCTATTGTTCTTGAAATGGAAAACGTCCAGTATGCGACGTGGGCAGAATTGTTCAAAATTCACGCAATCTCACATCAAGTCCTCCATCACATAATTCCTCCTGATGTCCCTCCACTCGCGGGGGATCCTCAGTTATGAATCACTCTTGATGCTACCGTCCTTGAGTGGATTTACTCCACTATTGCTACCGACCTTTTACAGACGATCATTGAACCAGACACTACGACTATGGCTACCTGGAATAGATTGCGTGATATATTCCAAGACAACCAACATTCCCGAGTTGTCACCCTTGAGAAAGAATTTTCACAAGTAAGCATGAAAGATTTTTCGAATGTTTCGGCCTATTATAAAAGGTTCAAGGAATTGTCGGGCCAACTCCGTAACGTTGGATCGCCTGTTACCAATAATCGTCTTGTTCTACGAATGGTTGCAGGCCTATCTATCTGAGGCCTATATTGGCGTTGGGATTCTCCTTCGTCAAAGTAATCCGCTTCCCCCTTTTTATCAAGCATGTTCGATGCTCACGTTAGAAGAAGCCGGGTTGGCAAATTGAAATTTTGGGAGTAGAATGAAAATTGTAAATTGTATATATACTCATTCATTAATGAAAATAATCAAGGGATTATTTCTTTCAGTTTCATATACTGATGATCATTTTTGTTCACATCTTTATAAATTTGGTTTCTTTTTAAATTTTTGATGGAATGAATTAATTAATATATTGGTATAATCAAATTACATTGTTTTCTCATCAAATTGTCACTCAATTAAAGATTACAGAGAACAGAAAAATTGAAACTAGAATTGCTTATTAAAGGGAAAGTGATAGAAGAAAAGTGTGATAGTAAGCCATAGGGAACTTATCGGTATAACTATTTAATCCTTCAACAATGGTTGATGTACTTATAATAAAAAAAACAAATGAGAATAATATTAAAGAGTTTTCACCAACACTC
This sequence comes from Anisodus tanguticus, assembly GCA_034509755.1. NCBI lineage: Eukaryota > Viridiplantae > Streptophyta > Magnoliopsida > Solanales > Solanaceae > Anisodus > Anisodus tanguticus. The sequence continues at coordinate 3,889,091 of CM067549.1, read as the reverse complement.
CCTTAGTGTGTACACTCAAGTTTGATGACATTTAAACACTTATATATCACTCAATAACAACACCACTTCAAAAACATCTTTATCTTTCATTATTAGCAACATGATCATCGTTTCCTTTGAGATTTCCTTCTTAATCTCCACATTCTTCTTTTATTAAAATAATATCACTTGAGAGTTTCACATTTTGACAAGAAAAAGTTCACATCAAATCAACTGGAGTAGAAATTATATGCATAAATATGTCTTGATGTAATACTTTTATAAATAGAGAAATATTATGGAGGTTCCATATTTTGAAAGCCTTTTAAAATAATGGGCCTTAAACCAAACCCAAATTTTCATGGGCTTCATTAATTATTTTTTTGGCCTGGATTGACCCTATTTTGGGCGGTCTTTAATTTTTACCCCTCAAATCGTTGGCCTTTAGTTTTTTCCCATGGTTGTCATTTAATAAAGATTTATGGATCAAAGCATCCTTATCTATGACCTAATTTCGTAAGGCATAAACGAAATCATAGATTCTGGGTTCGATCCCCCGTAGAGTAGATCAATTCGTTGTTTTCTTACCCAAAAAAATGGCAAGGCATACGTTCATATACTACATAAAATTATGTAGGAATTAAGTTATCCGACATTCGTTGTGTAGTATCTAATTTACTGAGCACTACAGAACTTATGTCAGACAAGGCATAAGTTCATTTTATGGAACTAAGTTATGCCTTGTAAGACATAACTTGTTTTATATTATGATGCGGAAATATAAATTTATGGTGGCCGAATTAGATACTACACAACTTATGCCGGATAACTTAATTCCTACCGAACTTATGCCGGATAAGTGAACTTATGCCTTTGTGAAATTAGGTCATAAATAAGGGTTGGCCGATTTTTTTTCTGATGTATTTTCAACCACTTTTATGTTACTTTCGCCGAAGGGAAAAAAATTAAAGACCAACAATTTGAGAGGCAAAAATTAAATAACAGCCCAAGAAAGGGACGTTTGTGCGAATAATCCTCTTCATCTCGTTTTTTTTTTAACAAAATCACATTGTATAATTCGTTTTCTCTCGTTGTCTTCACTTATCATATGCTATTCCTTTTATCTGACTCTAATTAGATTATAAACCTTAGATTTTTTAGCAACGATAATTAATGAATAAAATTCGGAGTTTTGTGAATTGGACCTTCATGTTATGTTTGCTTCCATTACTTAAAAAAATTCAGAGTCCAAATTTGGTGAATTGAACTATTATTTGTTTTTAGAGTTTTTGTAAGAATCAAATTTTTTAGAGATTTAAATGAGTAGTCGCACACAATACGTTATGCAAGAATGTAAAATGTGAACCTACAACCTCTTAAGTGGATCGATCCACTATTGGTTTCTTGGACTTCACTACTATTTTAGGAATATTGGAAGGCGTTTTTCCATATTAAAAGTAACATGAGAAGGTAAAAATTACGTGGATTATAACTTTTGTGCTAATAATCAAAGTTTAGCTACAGTTTTAAATGTAATTGAAAAATATCCATTTTTAATAAGAAAATAAATTTTAGTTAAAACATGAAATACCTCAAGCTTACGAACTATTTGGTAAATTTGACCTCAAACGATATCATTTCCCAACTGTAACATATTCATGCGATGAAATGACAAATGTTGTTACAAAAGAAAACAAAAAGAGAAAATATCCCACCAAGCACTATCATCCCCGGGTAACCAACTCTAGGTCTAGGTCCAAAAAATAAGGGCAACTCGCGGACCTATTTTGGGGTGTTGTTTAATTTTTGCTCCTCAAATTGGCGGTCTTTAATTTTTATCTTTTGATAATTTAAATAATAAGAAAATAGTCAAAAATAACTCTGACATCAAAAAACAAAAAAAATTCAAAATTTTGGGTTCGAACCCAACGAGTTAAAAAAATTTAAAAGTTTCGAAAAGTAAGATTTCATAGAAATTATGTCTTAAGACATAATTCGGTAGAAATTAAGTCTTAAGACATAATTCGGTAGAAATTAAGTTGTCCTAAAGAACTATGCCTTTGTAGAAATTAAGATTATGCCTTGTCCGACTAGTTTTACATGCAGGTAGGGGTGTTCATGGTTAAGTTTGGATCAGTTTTTAGTTAAAATAAAAACCAAACCAAGTTAGTCGATTTTTAAATTATTAGAACCAAACCAAACCAAATATAATACAAAGCCATCAATTTGATTGTAGTCGGTTTGATTCGGTTTGGTTTGGTCTTTCGGGTTTATAAGAAACTTAATAGTATTTTTCTCTTTTATTTTGTCCTACAATTAGGATAGAAATTTTCATCTTTTCCAACTTGTAATTCGTTATACTCTTCTATTGTGGTGACTATAATTTTCTTGGATTATGTAGGAAATGTCTTAAGATTTGTAAGTGTTAATCAAGTGAATAGAGTTTATAAAAAATATAAAGGAATTTTAGGTAAACCTTATAGTTTTTTCTTTGAATAAATTGGTTTGAATTGATGGCTTTCTTTTAAGAAATGAGTTTAATTAAGGTGTAAGTTTATTAGCATATTATTGATAAATAAAATTTTAATGAAGAAATATATGAAATTATTTATAAAAATTAATATATTATATATATAATTATAAAAATTTGTATATAAATTTTGTCGGTTTGGTTCGTTTTTTTCTTTGGTTTTGTTTTAATAAAACCAATCCAAATCAAATGTTATCGCTTTTAAAAACTTAAAACCAAACACAAATAAATATTGGTTTACTTAATCAATTTCGTTTGATTTTCGATTCGGATCAGTTTATAACCAAATCGTGAACACCCCTACATGCCGGATAAGGCATAGTTTCTATGCAACATTGGCCAAGTAAGCATAGTTTCTATGAAATCTTACCTTGCGAAATTATTTTTTTTACTTTGCTGGGGTTAGTTATTTCTTTTTTTTCCATAAAATTTATACATCAACTCGAGAAAGCGACAGACGAATGAAAATAGGTCAGAAAAATATATTTTCTTAACAATTTTTCATAAAATTTAATTTTACTCAAAAAGAATTTTTAAGCTATAATTTAAAGGGTCTATAAAGTATAGGCAAAATACGTAAATCATGGTCAAATAGACAACTTTACTTGACACATGTGTGTCTCATGAGTACACAAGTCCATTAAACTTCATATGTGAAGAGCAAATATTTGTCATATCAACGTGAGATGTTCGCGAGACACCTATGTCAAGAAGAGATGTCTTGTTATTAACAAAGCTAAGATATTTATCTAATCGTTGTGGACAATTTTAAAGGCCGTTGATGTATTTCACCTAAATTATATTTTTAAAAGTTACTAAACAATTTTTCTAAAAAAAGGACAACCGGCTAAAATTCTTCCTAGCTCTATTTGTTTTGGTGGAAATAATGGTCACGATAAAGGGTATTACATATATTCTATAGTGAATTTTACTCTCTGGCTCTGTCACATGAATGTTTTTGGTAAGTGGGCTTTGATATTTTGTCAACAACTCTCATTATTGCCTTTCATTTTCACATCGAGATTTGGATGTATCCTGTAAACCTCTTCACATGCAACTTTTGACCATTCCCAAACCAAATACAGGATAATACACTATACTTGAAATAAAGTACTAGTAATTTCTAAATGCCTATCGTAGAACCAAGACATATAGTGATATAGTAATAAGATGACATGATTTATACCAATATTTCTTGACCTTGACACAACTACCGGTCTGCATGCTCTGACTTGGTCCATCCAAAACAAGTTGTCACACGTGCCACTCATATTGAATCCTCAAAATATATATACCGTAGCTTTTAAGAAATTCGACACATATTTTGAAAAATTTAAACAACATAATCTGTATGTGACTTTTGTGCAATTACTTGTAAAATATCAAAAATCATGACCCTTTAACCTCGTATTGTTGAATATTTAAACGGGAAGTATAATTATTGGTTAGAGTGGGGCTTTAGTCGATTCCAACTTCCTTAGAATTAAATTATACTCCACTAGTAATTATTATTGTCATTGGGGAGCCACCTTTGTGTTGACATTCCTTCGCAGGAAAATTACTTTGTGTAGATAGTTAATTTTTTTTGTATGCATATTATATGTTTTAACTTTTCCGTATGTTTAAATTTTTATATTTTAACTCTTTTTAATAAAAATTCTACCTCCGTCATGAATTGTTATTGTTGTAGCAAATTCCTTATGTGGTAGGGGCATCCAACCCTTACCTTTCATTGTAGTCCAAAGTGCATTAATCACAAAGACATACAATTATATCCCCTTTTCATACAGCAAAAAGCATTTTTTTGGATGTGCGGATAATTGTTGTTACTTGAGTATATATTAATTACATCTTCGAGAAAATTGCTTGATATGACCTATAGGTTGTCTGAATCATGACTATTTTATGATTCATATAGTAATGGATTTAAATCATAATCCAGTTGTATAACAAATCCAATATTTAAGTCACACCTCTTGCAACTTCAATGTTTTTCCATAAAAAAGACAGAATTTTTAGAACAAAAAGTTAACTTCCTTTACTATTTTTCCACTAAAAAAGGAAACACAATTAGTAACCCAAGAAGTTCTACCCAAAGTACCATTTAAATCTCTAATTTGGTTAGTTAGTAATAACCAGAAAATCCTACCATGCCATTTTCACCATGTACTATATAGAAAATAATTACCTTTTCCCCCTCAAAGGATAAGTCCAATTCTCATTTCTTCAGTATAACCATAAAAGGCTCCTAGATTTTTGGCTCATTGACTATTTTACTCATTGTTTTGTCTTAGTCTTTGTTTATATTAGTATTTTTCTTTCACACTTCTCAATCATATTTCTTATGAGGTCCTTAGATTAGTTTGATTTCCCCATCAACTCTCTGTCCCACTCACGTACCAACATGAGCTAATTACATTTTATGCACTTATCCAGGATTTCAAATTTATGAATTCTGAATTTCAGAACAGGATAACTTATTGAAATTAGAATAGTTGGTTTCTTAACACAAATATAGAATCTGTGTCAAAGCTACTAGCTCGACAGAACCGCAAACTATATAGTAGATCGCCCCCACTCACCTAACAACATGAGCTAATTTCATTTTATACACAATTCAGATTCAGAATTTTAAGTTTATAGGTTCTGAATTTCAAGACAAGATAACTTACTATAATCTATAAAATCTATGTCAAAGCTACTGAGTTCGACATAATACAAACTATATTGTAGATCCACCCCTGCGTATAAAGTACACAAAAACCAAGTGTATAGTACTTAGATATTATCTTCTCTCAGTTTGTTGTTTACTTCACATATTTTTCAGAAGAGGAGAGATACGGGAAAGGTGCCAATGGGCAAAGGCCATGAGATTTTGCAATTCACCAATCATGTTGTTCAAGGTAGGTGGTTCTCTCTTTTTGCCTCTTTTCTTATCATGGCTGGAGCAGGTGCTACATATCTATTTGGAACTTACTCTAAAGAAATAAAAGCCTCACTTGGATATGACCAAACAACACTTAATCTCTTAGGATTCTTTAAAGATCTTGGTGCCAATGTTGGAGTATTCTCTGGTTTACTAGCTGAAATAACTCCAACATGGTTTGTTTTACTAGTTGGTGCAGCCATGAATTTCACTGGCTATTTCATGATATGGCTCTCTGTTGTTGGCAAAGTCCCAAAACCAAAAGTTTGGCTTATGTGTATGTACATATGTCTTGGAGCAAATTCACAGAATTTTGCGAATACGGGGGCTCTTGTTACATCTGTTAGGAACTTCCCCGAAAGCCGGGGCAATATGATCGGTTTATTGAAAGGTTTCACTGGTCTAAGTGGTGCTATAATGACACAATTATACTTAGCTGTGTATGGAAATGATGCTAAATCACTCATTCTGCTTATAGCTTGGCTACCAGCTGCAATATCTGTGATTTTCGTGTACACGATTCGTGAAATGAGAGTCGTTAAGCAGCCGAATCAGCTGAGAATTTTCTACTATTGCTTGGCTATAGCAATTGTGCTAGCATTATTTCTTATGGTCATGACACTGGTTGAGAAAGCAATTCAATTCTCTCATGCTGTTTATGTTGTAACTGCCACTGTGGCTTGTGCTTTGTTATTTCTCCCTCTTTTGGTTTTTATTAGGGAAGAATTAGGCGTCTTTCGTCGAAAGAATTTGCCTATTGATCCTCCACAAGTAGTAGTAGTACTAGAGAAAGAAGCTAAGTCCATAGCCTCAAAAATCAAGAAAGAAGAAAAGTCTATAACCTCAGAAATCAAGAAAGAAGAAAATAATTTGAAGTGTTTTTGGTTCAATGACATTTTCTTTAATAAACCAGAAAGAGGTGAAGATTATAGCATATTACAAGCACTATTAAGTACCGATATGCTGATTTTATTCGTTGCTACATTCTGTGGACTTGGAACGAGCCTGACTGCTGTCGATAACTTGGGACAAATCGGAGAGTCTTTAGGATATCCAACAACAACTATCAAGTCCTTTGTGTCACTTCTCAGCATATGGAACTTTTTTGGGAGAATTTTCTCAGGATTTGTGTCTGAGACACTACTTGTTAAGTACAAATTCCCTAGGACACTTATGATGACATTAGTGCTTTTGTTATCCTGCATTGGACTTCTCCTCATCGCGTTCCCATTCCCGGGATCAGTCTACGTGGCATCAGTGATCATCGGGTTCTCATTTGGAGCACAATTGCCTTTGTTGTTTTCTATCATTTCTGAGCTTTTCGGATTGAAGTACTACTCCACATTGTTCAATTGTGGTCAATTGGCTAGCCCTCTTGGCTCATATATATTGAATGTGAAGGTTACTGGACCGCTCTATGATAGAGAGGCATTGAAGGATCTTGCGAAAAAAGGGTTAACACGATCATCTGTTAAAGAATTGACTTGTATGGGGAACCAATGTTATCGACAGGCTTTTATAATCTTGGCTAGTGTTGCTTTTTTTGGCTCGCTAGCCTCGTTGATTTTGGTTGCAAGAACTAGGAATTTTTACAAAGGTGATATATACAAGAAGTTCAGAGAGCAAGCTGAGGCAACTGAGGCAGAAATGGCTTCAACAAACAACAATAGGATACACTAAGAACATTACAGAAATTATGGCCAAAATAGAGTGAAAACATAATAGGATTTTGGCCTATTTAATACTAGTTTTTTTCTTGATCATTTATGTATCAATCCCTTGGAAGGAAAATGGTCTTTTTCTATCTATTTTTGTATGCATCCATAGCAACTGTTGGGAGTTTTGTCTCTATTGTACTTTATAATGCAGTACAGGAAGTATATTACTATTACAAGTATTCGAAAGGATAAACAAAGATTGAATAATTCAACTAGAAATCTGAAATTACAATTGTTGCACACGAAAAAGTGGAAACTGTTTTTGCTTAGTCGAGTGTGACACTCTGTCCTTAAGACAATATTGCCCCGTATGTATCCTTTATACGTCCTGGATAATTTGTCTCCCAAGATAAAACAACAATGGAACACTTGAGCAAAAGAAACTCAAGTGCTACCGTGAAGAATATTGAGTAACGAAATGATGCTTGGAAGTTATAGGAAGAAGAGATTTCTGCTTGTGTATTTTCGTGTACTGTTCTTAGTGCTCAACAATGGTGTAAGGGGTGTTTATATAGGTGAGGGAGGGACTGAAAAACTGCCTCCATAACAGCCAAATAATGGCCATTATGGAGGTAGTAAAGTCACCAACATAAATGGTGAAAGACCAACGGATTGGCCATTTATAGGAGGAGTAATTCACCAAAATAAATGGTGAATTGAGTGTTTGGCGTTTCTGTTCTCTTCGCCCAATTCGACTTTTCGAAAACTTCGGGGACCAAACTCGTACATCTTGAAACTTCGGGGACCAAACTGTACATATAAAAGAATTCTCGGTCCAAAGCGTACATCCGAAACTTCTGGGATCAAACTGTACTTCTGGCAAAGTTCTCTAGTCCAAAAAGATAATATCAGAAGGCCCACAGCTCAAGACCCGTGAACCCGGAACCGGACCGGACGGGACGGGCGGGCGGCGGCGGCGCGCGTGTGGTCTTTCCTTGAACCGAAGCACATCTAGGTCCTCCCTCCTTTAAACACATGGGATACCCCTTGGGGTCCCAAACACCAAACCAATTTCGAGTTTTATATACACAACAATTCTTTCTTCCTCTACCGATGAGGGAGAATTGAGCACAATACTACACTTTCCATGCTTCAAACACCTTACTTCGTGGACCAATATCTCTTTCATTTCTCAATGAAATTTGACGATTCTTGGCCCTACGGTTATCTACGTACTTAGTAGATCATGTATGTGTGAAGAACCGGATTCTCCAACATACGTAACACTAGTGTTTAAGCCGTTAAAGTTGGTCGATCGCAACTCCCGCCAAAGGCAAATTTCCAACAATCCCCTCTTGAAAGAGATTTTGGCGCACTCACATGGTGTCTTTTCATTTCCAGCAATATTTCAGCGGACCGATGTTGCATAAGGAGAGGTAGCTTCAGCTTTGAACCTTCCATAGTTAAATACCATCGGACTTACTTACTGCGCGGTGAACGTGATGTCTTGAACCATCAGTGTTTAGTGTAAGCCAAGTCAATGGTACCAACACAACAAATTCCCTTACTCTCTTCTTCGTAATGTTTTGTCCGTTTTGGCCATGGACAACGTCTTGGATTCTTAAGTGCGTTCATTTGAGGCGGCCCGTCCTCGCACTTAAATAGGTGGTCTCCTACAAGGTATCCTGCTATACCCCACTTCACAAGTGTTAGGAACCATTAAAAGTTTCCCAAAAACCTAACCTCAACTGTTGAGAAGCATTACAGGTTTTGAAAACTTAACCTTTACCCACACTGCAGATAGCACTTAACGTCTATCACGGGAACAACTTTGGATTTGGTGTTTCTTTTCAGAAATCACTATCCGAAGTGCTTATGCTTCCACCGAAGCGATCAACCGAACCTTTACAACTTAGTTTTCCCATTGAACCAAATTACCGGGATCTCCGGTTCGTAAGGTTGGGTTTCCACCGTATTGGTCCGTATATTTTGGGTTTTAAGCCCATTCCCCTAGACAGCGTAACGCTTGATCTCTCGGGTAGTCCCTTGTTTAGTAAACAAGGAAGTGACACCCGTGATGATCAACCGCCATACGGTCTTATGTCTCCGACGGATCCCGACAGATATGTCAGTGCGCCGTCATCCGTGTCCTTCCCGAAGCCGACCGGCTAGCCACGAGTGTAGAACCGCCGATGGCACGGGTTTCTCCCAATAAGGGACGTCCTCTAAGGAGCCGTGAAGTTACTCAACTTCTTGCATGCTTTGTATAAAGTGATAAACTCCGATTCCATCATGAATCGGCCGATGCAAGTTTGCTTAGAGGATTTTCCAAGAACCACCATACACATTTACTTGTGGCTTTGGTGTTCTTCGGATCCGATGTCCAGTTTGTATCACAGTGTTCTCTCAGAACCGCTGGACATCCATAATACTATAATCTGTAGATAAGCAAATAATTCAGATATCGCCATATCCGACTTAACGCCTTTCTATTAATCATGTATTGAAATCATCAGTGAACCTTAGTTCAACTAATCTATTTATAGGACGATACCAGGTAGGTTGTAGTGTGTACAATACATTGAACTACACGTGACCTGTGCATATCGCTCTTTGTCTATGGGTGCACCATGATTCCAATCAGTTCTATGATTCATATCCATTGGTGGCTTCAACGTGACTGTCAACTATCGACCAGTCCGTTAGATGTCTTAGAAATCCAATTCCTAAGATGTCATATGTGATACCCATATCTTTCATATTGAGACTTTGTTTCAATACGACTTTTACTTTCAGACGGTTGATTCTCCAACTGTTGGCTTTCTAACTTCAGAGTCAATGTTTCTGTGGTCAGATTCATTGTTCCTGTTTTATCTGAAACTTTCAGGACCAAAATGTACACATTTCAGAGACCAAAATGAAAGTTCAGGAAGAAGCCCAACAATCCAGCAAACCAACTCTGTTTTATCTTGGGAGACAAATTGTCCAGGACGTATAAAAGATACATACGGGGCAATATTGTCTTAAGGACAGAGTGCCACAATCGACTCAGCAAAAACAGTTTCCACTTTTTCGTGTGCAACAATTGTAATTTCAGATTTCTAGTTGAATTATTCAATCTTTGTTTATCCTTTCGAATACTTGTAATAGTAATATACTTCCCGTACTGCATTATAAAGTACAATAAAGACAAAACTCCCAACAACAACATAGTATACCGTTGGACAGTTGAGCAGAAAATGAACATTAAAAATAAAAAATTGTGATATATTCGGCAACATGGTATTAAAAATTAGGGAGTTGGCTGGAAATTTCATGACAGGCTAGTTTTGTCTGTTTTTCTTGTGGCACACAGGTTAAAATAATCAGGCTAAAAGACAGTATTAGTTGATCATATCCTTGGCATGTCTTTATTTTTATTTTTTGTTTGTCACCCGATGTCCGATATTTATATTCAATCTAGCCTACCACAATCTTTGGTGATCCTTGATATGTATGAATTAGCGGAAATAATCAGTTCCAATGAGCGAAACTTCATTAATATTTAATAGGACTAGTTTTGATCTGGACATAATTGAACGAGAATTTCATGAGCAAATGTGCCAATCAATATGCATGTTATTCAAATGAATAAAATCAAACTTGAATTAAGCCAAAAATAAATTTAAATTCAAGATATCTGAGATGCATCTATCTTTCGTATAACATACCAAAAAGTCACCACTTAAACAGGTGCTATTATCAGGGTGTGGGGATTTTTTCTTTCAAGAGTTAGTGGCAGATATTATTAATATTTCAAGAGTTAGTGGTAGATATTATTAATATTTCAAGAAAGTATATAAATAGATAAGTTATCCCCGAGTTCCTAGTTACAAAATTGAAGTTCTAAATAGTAGTACCAGAAAGATATGTAATAACAACATGATCTATTACGTCGGGGTTAGGTTTATGAATCTCTTAAATATATTTTTGAGCAGTTTTAATCATTTAAGCTAGTCAAAAGTGAATATTTTTAGTTTATGTCAAATAATTTAACAAATTTTGTTGTTAGATTTGACAAGAATTTTGTAGGAACTCATATTTTGAGGTGTAATTTTTATAATTTCTACTCCCTCCCGTTCACTGTTACTTGTCCACTTTGAACTTTGCACGTCTCTTAAGAATTAATACATGAAGAATATATTTTACCATAAAAGTCATATTAATTGGTGTATAGTGTCAATAGACTTGAAAATTAATTTGAAAATAAGTAATTAATGTTAAGGGTAAGTGAAAATTTATTTTTAATTTAGTGAACAAGTAAAAGTGAACGAAGGGAGTACTATTTTTGATCTATTTTCTAAAGTTTAGTGTAGCTCTTCGATATGCAACTTCTGCTATTTTTGATATCTATTGTAATTTTCTGTGATGAAATTTTTATGATTTGATAGAAGTGTTTTTAGTTATTTTTTTCTTTTATTTGTTAAAATATTTAATCGAAACCAAAATTACTGACAACCAGACATGAAAACCATTTTTGTTATAAAAAAGTTTTCCCGGGCAAAGGCGAGACCTTTTTTTTTTTTTCACTGTTGAAATCTCCATAAGCATACAACAATTACTATCTGAAGAAATGGATGAACCTCTTGATTTTGAATTTGAAGAATCCTTCCTCTTGATTAGCCCTAATGTTACTAAGAAAAAGTAAGTTCCTTTTTCCAGTTGCTGGCTATCTAGGGTTTGTGTTATGGAGAGCTCTTTTCCAACATTTTACTATAAATTTATGTTAGGGTTAACTACACTAACTAAACATTTATGTACTATGAATCAGTTATGTATTTTAAAATCCCGCATTTACACCCCTTATGATGTTATCCTTTTCCTGGAAATCCTAGACAAATGAAACGTCATCTAACTAAGTATATTTAGTTATGGATATACATCATAGAGGTGTAAGTGTAGAATTTTCATAGTACAGGAGGTGTAAGTGTTTGATTACAATAAATAGGGGGTCTATCCGTAACTGAGTCATAGTACAAGGGTGTAAGTGTTTGATTATAAAATATAGGGGGTCTATCGGTAACTGAGTCATAGTACAAAGGTGTTTACTGTAGTTAACCCTTTAAGTTATAAGCCTAAAGTAAAATTTGTTAAGTAGCAGTGTAGTTTAATTTGTTGTTGCTCAGTTTTTGTTTCTGTTTTAAGTTATAAATCCACAGTTAATACAGTTACCTGCATTAACTTTTAAGTAACCTGGTGGTGTAAGACAATTGAACTGTTTTATTAAGTATTGTGTATTTTATTGAAAAAGTCTCACTTGGACCGAGTTTAAAGTTTCAAATTCTAATTGAATTGCTCTCTAGGCTGTTTGTTTTATCTAAGTCAGTGAGAGGAAAGGTGTAAGAATTAATCTTATGACTGTAAAAGAGTTTAGGCGTGGTATAGAAGCACAATCTTGAGTTAGGGTTGAGATACACCTATCATTAACTCTATAATGATAGACATGTAACATTAATCTAACCTCCGTGATAGCAACTATATAATTGGCGTTTAAGCCTGAGACCAACTTTAACAACCACCATTTAGCACATTCTTTTAATGCTGGAAGAACTGCACTATCCACACACTATAAAATCGTCAATAATCAGTTATCCACACACTATAGAGAAAAGTACAATTAGGATCATTCCTATGATACTTCCGAAAGGGAAATTAGCCTCTATTTACAGATAGAGCCTACTCATGACAAGCCAATAGTTAGTCGGTTCTCATGTATCCCCACACGATTAAATTAATACCCAGACCTTTTCTTTATTTTTAGGTCAAGCCATTACTTGTTTCGGGTTATAATATCAATCAACACAGTCTAAATTCAAACAAAAGAGGGTAAAAATGTAGGTTTATAAATGACCAATGAGATTTTAGGCCATCTCCTCATAAAAAATTGGGATAAATCACAACTTTCTCCAGACATAGGGCTATCTAAAATGATTATCAAATGAATGTCAGGCTTCATTTGCCAGGGCCTGAAGTTTGATCAATAGCTTTTTTCCAGAATAAGTTCTTCACAGAAAACCTGGAAATTGATGCTCTGTGTCCAAGTTTAAGTTGCCCGACCTTCCAAACACGGGCCCTATAAAAGTTGGTGCCCTTGTTCTAATGAAGGTACATATTTGGGTTTGATTAACGAATACACATGATGTGTACAAAAAACTTGGTGCCTGGTAGATATAGTTATCTGGCTTACTGCTTTCTTTTGTGTCAAGATGATAACTTCTTTTCTTTGGATCAAGACTGATCTGTTCTTCGAATTGAATACTTTATAAAACAAGCAATTGCTTTTGCAGATATGATGGGAGCCCTCTAACTGGTTGAAAATTAATCAGGATATCTAATTCAGTCATACAACAACATACCCAATGTAATCCCACAAGTGGGGTCTGGGGAGTATAGAGTGTACGCAGACCTTACCCCTATCTAATTCAGTCATATACCATTTAATTTTAATCTGCAATTAACATTCTTCCACTTTAACTTTGAATTTAATTTAAAATCCCATGTCTCATTTTTCCTGTAAATATGAATTTACTAGAAACATCTGAGATATAAAAAGTAAGCTAAAGGCACCGAGAAGGATATGTGGACTGCTTTCCCTCTTATTTGCTATCTGCTGAGAGAAGAGAAAAAGAGGAAAAAAGATAATGAAGACAGAAGTGGATAATTGAAAATTAAAAGATGCTTCTGGAACTTTGGATGGGATCAACATCTACTTGTGAAAATTTACATAGGATATCTTTGAGAAGTTTTTTGTGTATTTACAAGACTAGAGACTCCTAATAAAGAAAAGAGAACGGGAAGGGAAAAGAAAAGAATGGTGTAAGTTTAGGTAAAGAAGAGGGTTAAAGGATTTCTACTGGTAATGAAGTTTAATTTTTTTATTTGCAACTTAAGTAGGTATATGGTTCTAGATGCAATTAGAATAGAGGTTTTTGGTTTAACACACTGTTTACTCTATTACTCCTTTCCAAAGTTTCATTGCATGACTCATAAGTTCAAAGCCAAGGTAGGTCGCTGAACTTCTGAATATCTCCTTGCTCTTATATATCGAAATCAAGGTGCTTTTTCTTCACTTGCTTGGCATTTTCCATTCCTGAACAGTTTGGTAAGCCATGTTGCTCATGTTGCTCCAACTTCTTCAAAACACTTCCATACCTCTATATGGATATCATGCAGACCACATGTGATGACCTCATATTTTTTCATGGCATCATTTACTTCAGCAGATCCAATGGTACGAGTGTAGCTAAAGTTTCTGTGCTAACCAATTGTGTGGAGATCTGTGACATTATGCTTGGTCTCTTTTATTATTTGGACAAAAGCTGCTAAGGCTGAAGTAGCAGTTGCGTTTAATTTATTATGTTATGTAAAAGATACCAATTGGATTACTTATCCACAAATAAAAAAGGATAAAAGTTTAGAACTTTACCATTTGGATCCATAAAAATGGTGGAGAGAGTTGCTGTCGCTCCACCATTGAAAGCCACTTTTCTCATGTTAATCCTAATGGTGTCTGAGTTCACTAATAACAAATGTTGGCTGGTTCTTGTTCCCAGACTTTCTAATAGTCAAGGATATCATACTGGATTTAGCATATAACCATTATGTTTTTTCTTTTTCTTATTTCCCCCGTGAAATAGTGAATGCATAGTGATTATACATATTTTTACCTGATTGAGAACGTAATACTGGATACAGGCTAGTCTCTTATTCATTTCTTCCATCGTTATCTATTCACCCAATGAATGGTCTTAATGTTGTGATACTGTCTTATGTTCTTTTATTTCAACTAATATTTCTAGGAAGAAGGTAATCGGCTTAGATGATCTTCTCAGTGATTTCTACCAAGTGAAGAGCAACATACCTAAGAAGGAATCTAAACGCGCAAAGATCCAGAAGTCTGACGAGTCAGATGATGATGATACCAGAGAAGCAGAGCTTTATGACTATGTTAACAAATGCCAACAACAGGTATGAATCTTTCTTTCCTTTATTACCGTAGGATATGGTTCTCAATTTGATCCTAATGTTTGGCAACATTGAATTTTATTTTATTTTGTAGATGAATGAAATAAGCACTGATGATCAGATGCCATTATGGGGTCTTCAGGTTTTCGGGGACCAGGTTTTATCTATGAACTAAGATGAGCCTAGCAATATGTGACTCTGATGGTGTCTTGGGTTTGAATGAATTGTAATGTATATCTTTTCCTGTCTGACCTGCAGAAAGCTATGCCTGCGCTTAGTTTTCCCGAGCTTAGGAGTTGTGTCCTTTTGCAGTCTTTCATGGGGCATGAAGTTAATTCATTGTTAGAACTCAAAACAGAAGAAGGTGTTGTCTCCACCCCCCCCCCCCCCCCCACACACACACACACACACAATTCTAGTGATATTTATCACAATTATGCTTTGTTAATGACATCTCTATCTTCAGATTTAACTCTATGTTGAATTCATCCGAGCTATAAGTACTAGTGCTGGCAAAATGGATATGGATAAAATATTGAAGTCTCTGGCCAACCCGGCCATCTAGAAACAGGTTGGATAAGTTAATTCCTAAAACTGGATTAAATATGGAGCAATCCGTGTAACTTGTGGTAAAAAATGGATAAACCACCGGTCACAAAGGGTAAACCAGAATTCCCGAGATGACTGTTGATAGTGTCCATAAGTTCCACTCTGCTACTGCTGAACTAATCTGGAATGTGCAAAACAGGACTTCATTTTTGGTTTTTTTTTTTTTTGGGGGGGGGGGGGGGGGGGGTTGCGGATGGGCTTCTCCTTTCGAACAAACATACAATTTTATTTTGCACAGAATTGTAAAAGTAAAGCAGATGCGTACCTGGTTTAAGAATTCTTCATTTCTGCAATCAATTTGCACAGAATAATATATACAACTCAAATTCTGGTAGCTTTGTCAAGTTTTTAGCCACAGTGCGATTTGTTTTGTTTCAATTTAATTAACTGAACACCAAATTAGAGTATTAAATAATTCTAGTTTGATTCAAATCGTTCTAATTCTAGCACCTACTGTTTAAGCATCCAAAAACCAAATAGTACCAAAAGTTTAGAAAATATTGCTTCCCAAGAGAAAAAAAAGCAACAATGAAGAATTGAAGATAGCGAGAAAAAACAACGTACGCTAATTTATCAGATCCCAAAAGAACAGCACTCTTATCTTATGAGTTGCTACTGAAACTTCTTGTTCATTGTTATATGCAATACATGCATATAGATGAAGGGGGTCAAGAACCATGTGGTCTCATATTCAATTCACAACTGATGAAAAGATACTAGGTGATTTCTTCTTGTCCAAGCCTCGGTAGATAGAGTTACCTTGTACCTGTGCTGGGGAGGTAGTAGGTGTAATTAGTCAAGGTGCGTGAAATTTTATTTTGCACGGAATTGTAAAAGTTGTGTGAACCTTGACTAGCTCATCTAGTGTTTTTGCCTCCGCTGGGATTTGGACCTGAGACCTCATGGTTCTCAACCCACTTCATTGACTACTAGGCTACACACTTGGGTGCTGCAAAAAAATAATATTTGTAAAAATATTCCATTGATGTTGATATAATATGTTTAGCAAATTCTAGTCTTGTAAAATATGAGTAGAACATATGGATATCCATATTATACGTCATTCGATCCGTTTTTTGTCTGTACTATATACGAGCCAGTCTGATCCGTTTCCGTCTAACCTGTTTTCAACCCGTTCATATCTGATCCGACCCTCCCATTTTCCAGCATTAGGTATAACTCAAGAACACGTTCTTAGAAGATTCAAATGAGTTATTTAATCATTTTTATTGGAGATTAACTGCAGGGTTTCATATCCATGATGCTATTGTAGGAGAAGCATTTCTGGAGGGATTGCTTGTGAATGGTTGGCTTTTGAAGTTGGTCACAGATCATGGTCGAGTTGGAAAGTGCATAGGAGCATGGACATTTGATCTCAGTGAGTAGCAATTCTTTCCAATTATCGACACTGAGGGATTCCGTAGTTACAATTGCCTTGTGCCTTCTCAGTGTTATATTCACCAAAAGAAGAGTTGCGGGCAGCAGCATGTGAATTTTGGTGTTCTATTATCTTACCTAAAAATCAGGTGTTCATCTCTGCACCACAAATGAATAAAATATCATCTGTATATTAATGCAAGTTTCTTAAGTTATTTTTCTCTTTCATGCTTTGTTAGGTTGATACTATAATGTTTGAGATGGAATGGTTGCCGAACCATTCAGAACTGAAGCGAGCACTTGAAATATATGGCTTTCTGTTGGATTCTCCTTCCAAATCTTCATCCAACATGGAAATTGTGGATGGAGGTAGACAAATTTTCCACCTTAGTCTGATTCTTCCTGATAGCAATAATTGTCTTCTGCACATCAAGCTTATAGTCCATATATATCTTGTTTGCTTCAATCTATACTAGGAGGTTTTATGTAGTCTATTAACGTTGGCAAATTTGGCTTTAGATCTTGAAGGACGAACATATTTTCTCTAGGGTCTTGGGACTTCATTACTAGTATAGTGTTATTTACTATTACAAAGGCCTTATTTCATACTTATCAGTTGCACATTCTCACAACTTTATATGCTGTGTCTTAGATTCTGATTCTGCTGGACCGCCTCAAAATATCAAATCCTGGATAAAGTATGTTTCTGTTTGTTGCCAAGCAAGGTATGTGATGAGCCTTTCTAGTTTTAGAGGTTTATTTCTGTATGGGATTGTAAACATTTTATTTAACTGTGTCAAATATTTAGAAATTAGGAATTTTAATACTTGATGGAGAGCCATGTTCAATATGAAGTACTTGGTACCTACTTTTGATCAGAATTATTTAGGTTCCGTTTATCCTGAATCGTGGCATTACCTTACATCTCAATCTTTGCTTTTTCATTTTTCTGTAGGACTACACGTTCAGTTTTCTCAACTTCGGACGTAGAAGATCTGATTACCTCAGTGATCTGTCTCTTCTTAGATCGGCAACTTCTTGGCCTATCTTCAGCATTGAAGGATTGCTTGCACTCACTTATTAGCTTCTTTAGTGATGATGCATTCCATTCGAGCTGCCAGAAAATAGCAAAATCCCTTTCCTGCAGGTTCTTTGTAATATACATTTCAATGATTTTTACCATTAATTTGATTGCGTTCTAAATTAATTTAGTACCTCCAATCTTCAATTATTTCTGTACATGGATGGATCTTATCCCTCCCCCACTTAGAAGGAGGAGATAATTTTAATGGAAGAATCAGACAAGATGCATCATGCATATGAATACAAACTTGGAACATACACCTTTCAGCTGAAAAGATGCATTTTGAATCTCATTTTTATCGTTGCCGTAGAGGGTGCAAACTTTATATTGATTATTTGTCCTGGTGACTGATTTGCAAATCATGTTAAAAGTTGAAATTGTTCTATTATGATGCTTTTGCATCTTAAGTATTAGTAATTGTTATTCATTCATCTCTTTGGTTTTTACTTGGAGCTTTATGTTTTAGATACGTCCTTTGATGGATCTGTAGATTTAGAAGTTCCATATTCTTCTAATACTTTGTGTCAAAGTTATATGATGGTACACATTATTACTTCAGAGTTCCTACTGATGTCAACTGTTTGAGATCTGTGGAGAGCGTAGCTGGACTGGGTGCTCGTTCTAAGCATCTAAGGAGTGTGCTTGCCTTTCAGTTTCTTGTAGCATGTTTTGATGACAAGGTAGCTTTGCTGTACTTTTACTATCATTACTACCATTTAAGTATTCTTTCTGTGCCTCATCATGCTTGTCATCGTCATATATTTGTCATGCCAGGTGTTGAAATGTGTTTTCTTCTGCAAAGCTAACAATTTTTTGGTGTACGTTACCTAAATTCTCGTGCAGCTACATGATGAAGAACAGATCTTGAGATCTCTAATCTCCACCAATCTGAAGGATAAGAATTGTGATCTTCTCAAAATGTATATTCACCTGGTTCTGGCAGAGAACTGGCTGTTTTGCAACTCGTTGTTAAAAGATAAACCAATAATCAGTGAGATGTGGGGTGCGTGCCTTAGAAACTGTTCCTGTCAAATCACTAGCACAGATTTGAGGTCTTATGCTTCTAAGGTAAACATAAGATAATTCGTCTTCAACTTTTATCATCTTAGTTATTTTTTCGGGCTTCTGCTGACATTTGTTGTTTTTGGTAGGTTCGTAGTAAAGCTTCATATCTTCTTCAAGGCATCACCACAAGATGACTTATTAAGGTTCATACTTGTATATTTTTGTACTTGTATCTGTCCTTGCGCTTCCTACAGTGAATCAGGCACGACGAAGTAACTAACTCTGAGCATAAGAGATCGATCGATATGTTCGATGTAAAATCTACAGACTTGGGATGCTTCGTCAATTCGTGATGGAACCAGAAGATTCATTCTAGCATCTAAAGAAAGTTGTCGTAGCTGATAATGTTTTGTCGTGAGGTGGCCATCTTCTACTGACAAAATTTTGGTAAGGATTGCAGTTTTTGTTAAGATCGATCGATCGATCTGCCTGTTTTTTTTGTCATTCTGGCCCCTCACTAGATGGAACATGTACTCATATGCAGCTTTGCATTGTATAGTACTACATTTTCGTACCTTTTCTTTTGAAGAAAATGTTAAGATAAATGTGGTTTGGTAATGCTCTCTTTTGAAATCTGATATTCTTCTGGTGCTTGTTTATCATGCATGAAAAAGTTATTTAAATCCGTCGTCCAACTCTGTAAACATGGACTCTTGGGTCGTTGGACTTACTTCCAACTTATAAATCTTAACACTTGTTGGCTCATCACTTAGTATATAACATTGACGAGATATTTGAACCATTAGAAGCTCGTTAGTTGTGGTCTTTACGATATAAAATTCTCTGGGAATATTAGAATACATAACTGACGTTGGTCCATTAATCTCCTTAAAATCCAAAGTCGTTTTGTCCATAGATAAAATGCTACCTCCAGAACTGACAACATAATATCTGTTGTCATGGTATATCACATCACAAATAGCATCTATTGCTATATATTAAGATGAGTGAAAACCCAGGTTTTAGTATAGCCAACCGAAAAGGTTGGATGATTATTCTAATTTTTTATGGACCTTTCCGTTAGCGAAAAATCACAAGTTTTTTCTACATTCTTAAAATTTAGAGCATTCATCCGTACTAATTCGACGGGGAAATAAAAAATATTCAATGTGATAATGACAAAGAATATGATAATGGGTTGTTTCGGGATTTTTGTGATATTAATGGCATAGTTTTTCGTTTATCTTGTCCTCATACTAACTCACAAAATTGGAAAGCCGAACAAAAAATTGGTACCATTAATAATATTGTTCGAACTTTATTGGTCCATGCTTCCATACCCCTTTTCTTTTGGCATTGTGCTCTACAAATGGCTACTTATCTTCTTAATATACTTCCTACCAAATGTTTGGCATATTCATCCCCTCTTCAATTCCTATATAATAAAACTCTTTCGTATTCACATCTTAGGGTCTTTGGGTGCATATGTTATCCACTATTTCGTCAACTACAATTAACAAACTTCAAGCCCGTTCTACCCCTTGCGTGTTTTTGGGTTATCCATCCAATCATTGTGGTTATAAATGTTTTGATTTATCGTCTAATAAAATCATAATTAGTCGCCATGTTATTTTTTATGAAACCCAATTTCCGTTTGCTAAAGTAAGTAGTCCCGGGCTTAGTTCGTATAATTTATTAGATGACGATGTCTCCCCGTATATTGTCCACCATTTATCGGACTTGTTCCGCACCCAAAATCCACCAGCGGGCCCACTGCACGCTGGACCTCCTGTCCCGTCGAATCTGGCCAGTGGGCCAGTCCCTCACGTCCCGGGTCTAGCAACCTAGGGGCGTATATCCAGCCCAGTTCTACCCCTGCTTCTTTTTCAAGTCCCAATCCAGCTTCCCGTGTTGGCCAGTAGGCCCACTGCCTGCTGGCAAGTCCGTTAACCATCCAAATTTTCCCAAAATTCACCCAATTCTCCCCCGAGTCACAGACCAGTCACTCGTAGTCAACATGGTATTTTTAAACAAAAAAAACATTTTAATCTAAATTTTAATGTTCTTAAATCCCCCTACCCCGTAACCCAATGATTGCATTAAATGACCCGAATTGGAAATTGGTTATGAATGACGAATATGAAAATAATCTAAGGGATTAATATTTCAAATGTATCACTAGTCGACAGATTTTGGGATAGAATAACTTTTTTGATATAAAATAGAGAGAAGGGAGGCGTGTAGTTTTACCGGAGAAAGGATTGAGAAGCGTCACTATGTAGCCTGGCGTGTGAGAGAAGGTAGACAATGTATAGTCAGGTTTTTGAAAAGCCAACTAACTATGAGAAGAACCCTAACATCTCCAGGTGAAAGTATCAAATCAGAGAGTTCCGGCCAATATCTCCATCTTAACTTTGAATCCATTGGTTCACTTCTTTCAACGTGCATATATGTTCAACAAGAGATGATGAAATCAGGGGAAAATATCGCATATATGTTCGTGTATAAGAATCTCTTAAATTAGGTTAAGACATATACCAGAGTTCCTATTCCAGGTAAAAAAAAAAAAAAAAAAAAAGGACGGTACAAGACAATTCTTATAATTACAATCTCCTAAGTATAACTCCTAAACTTGAAAAATAGATTTACATCTAATGTTCAATATTCTTCTTAAATAAGAGCCAGTTGAGAAATAATAGCACTTCCTCAAGTTTATTTGGATTTGGACTGTATTCGAACTTACACAGCTCTAAATATGTACTTTTCATCTGAATCCCCAGGACGTATTAGTGTTTGCATACATAGGAAAAGGAAAAGAACCATCCATAAATTCCTAATGCAAATATAGAAGACAACTTACATATGTAGACAATTCCATCATTATGTGTTTCTATACAAGTAAAATATCAAGAACAACTTCAATTATAATAATTAATCATTAAATTAAGGAGTATTATTTGAAGATTAGTAACTATTTGGAGATGGTCACTCGGGAAAGCTTAGTAGTTAAAGAACTTGGTATCCTTTGGTCGTTGGTTAGGAGCTAAGTTATTCATGTATTAATTTTTGTGTACCATGTTTATTAGCATTCTTTTGCTATGTATAAAATTCAGCACACATAATACGGTATTTGGATTGTAATTTAGAAATTCATATAACAAATACATCTATAAGTTATGAGTGAATCTATGTACTCCCACTATTTCAATTTATTTGTCTTATCGTTCTTTTAGAACGTTCCAAAAAAATGTCTCTTATCTTTTTTGACAACTGTTTAATTCCAACTTTTTCATATGATATGTTTAAGATAACAAGATTAAATATTTTTTTTGTATATTCTACATATCATTAGTTTAAAACTACGAGATTCAAAAGTCAATTTTACTTTCTTAAATTCCGTTCCAAGTCTAAATCAGACAAAAACGAAATTATTTAATTTAAGATAGAAGATGAAATAATTAATGCATATATAACTTAAACCCTTCATAAAAATTCATGTATAAATTAATACATAAATTTTCTCATAACTAATTTTTGCACTATTAATAACTGCATAACCTTAATCAGCAACCAAACAACTCAGATTACTTCGCCAACGAATACAAACAGACAACAATGTTTTCATATAGAATAATGCACAAACGATGGTTTTTTATTTTTGAAGAAAATAGATAACTACTCTCTCCGTCTCAAATTATTAGTCATAATTATTTTATCACTATTTATATCTTAATTAATTTTATTTTGATCTTCTAAGACAATAAATAATTTGAGACAATTATTTTTAGAAATAACGATAAATAATTTGACACGGAGGGAGTAATTAGTAATTAGTACTCCTCGAGCCTTGTTTATTTTAAGTTACATTGACATTAATCGATGATTATAAAAATTAAGCTCCTTGGATTAAAAAAACACAAGTTGGTCTCTGCTGGACATCCCATACATTTAATTGAGAAGAAAATATTTATTCTGTCTTCAACTACACTAAAATAACATAAATTCACTCAAAATAACTCCAAAATCAACTACTCCTATTAAAACCAACTGTTTTCTCATCCAAACAAAACAAAACCAAGTGTATGAAATTTTGACATGATTTTCAAAATTTAAAAATATACTTTTCTACATTTTTGTTAAAGAAAAAAGAAAAGAAATGTGAAAAAGAAAAGAAAAGAAAAGAAAAAGAAGAATTGGAATCAAGAATAAAACCCTTCCAAATTTGAAATTTAGGCTTGGACCCAAACCAGTTTATATTAGCTTCGGAAAACCGTTGGAAGTCCGAACCTAAGAATTTTTCTCTTTTTCCCCTTCTTTTTCACTCTTTATTTCTCATTTCTTCTTTAAATCAAATACCATTTTCTGGAAAAAAAAAGTTTTACTGAGAACTGAATCTTCTTTAATCACACAGTTCTTTAAAACCTTTTTACTTTGAAAAAAAAAACTACAGAAACTACTACTTTATATGATAAAGTTTTGAGCTTTATATTGATTTTTGGTTTATTAGAGTTTGTTTCTTTGAAAAAAAATTCTGGGGTTTGAGTTTTGAAGTCTTTTATTCAATACCCAATTTGGGTTTCTTGAATCTTGGTTAAAAACAATTCAAGATCAAAAATTTATTGATTATTCATAAGAAATGAAAGGTGATAAAATGGCAAAAAGATCTTCTTTTGGTAGTATTGTGAGGAAGAGACTATCAGATATAACTAATTCACTTCCACAAACACAAAACAAATCGCCTATTGATGTCGATAAGGTTTCGCCTGATGTTTCTTCAATGAAGGATTACATTAATCATCTTGCTAAAGTATGGTTCTTTTTTGTTTTTTTGAATTTCCTTAATGGCTATTTTATGGATTAATGTTTTGTGTTTTTCTTTATCATGGCTTATTCACTTTCCTTATTTTCATTTTCATACTGCTTTAAATTTCTTGTATGTATCTCACCTTTTCTTATGCTTATGCTTTCTCTTGAGCCGATGGTCTTTCAGAAACAATCTCTCTACCTACCTAACAAGGTAGGGGTAAGGTCTTCGTAGACTCTACCCTCCAAGAGCCCACGTTGTGTGATTTCACTGGGTATGTTGTTGTTGTTGTTGTGTTTTGTGATTTTCTGATTTTTGTGTTGTTTTTTTGGGTGTTTGAAACAGGAAAATGTTGCATTGGTGAAAATTGTTCAAGAAAAGAAGTGTGTAATAGTACAATAGTACACATTCTTTAGAGCATGCTGGTATTTTTTTTACATTGTTACAATCAAGTTGTTTGATGTTTTTTTAATATGCTTTAATTGTGTCAACAGCAAGATTATAGAATTAAGTGGAAATGAACTTCAAAAAATGAGGATTCATCTTCAAAAAATGCAGTTGCAGAATTGGAATCTTGCTCAATCAAATAGTCATATGTTGGCGGAACTCAATTTGAACAGAGAAAAGGTAAATATTTTCTTTAAAAAAGATTGTAACTTGTAGAGGAAATTGGAGTTCTTTTTGTTAAAAAGGAGTTAGTAATTTGTTTTGTAACAGATAAAGTCGCTACAGCACGAGCTGGTGTGCAAAGAAGTATTACTTAAATCGCGACATTTGGAAGAGGTAAGGATTTTGTACTATTTCTACTTTGTTATATCTTGCTGAAAGACATATTGATGTATAAAATTTTAGGTGCATACAATCTTGGTCATGCCTAAGTTCATCTTGGCAATATCATGAAGTTTCATCAATTTTGTTTGAGTGGAATAAGTTGCCTTTCTATGTTCAATTTGGTCATGCCTAAGTTCATGTTGGCAATAGCATGAAGTTCCCATGTTGAGACTCATCTTTGAACAGTTGAAAACTACTTCAATAACTCTGAACTTATACTAAGTTCAGGAGTAATCTGGTAACTTTTTCCTCTAAAAGGTTATTGTAGGGATTGAGATGTTAAGAAATGATTGGTTTTACTTGTCTGGAAGTGAAGGAAAGATTGAAGAGTTCAGTTCAATGTCGACCGCCACAATAACTAACATGCTTAAACAAACAATTAGTACAGTGTATATCTTTTCTGCGACCAATGATGGAGGTAGGATTTTTACCAAGGGCAAACACAATAAAAAAATTGACGTTATATATATAGTGTGACTTTTCCAATGAAGAGGGTTCGGATGGAAGTCTTCCACTCGTCTAGCTCTGCCCCTGTCTGCTACCTGATGTGTGACATCTACAGTTAACTCCTGAATGAGTTGATAATCGATTAATATAAGGTAAAATCAACTTGAAGCATTCACCTATAAATTGTGTTAAATGTAGAAAGAAAGACTTGTTAGATAATTTTAAAACTATTTAAACTTTGGTTGGTTCACTATAGGCCAATGTACCATGAAAGCCTTTTTTTTTTTGCTTGTGACATAGTCCTAGATGTAAATAGTTAGATGAGCCTAGTGCTGCTTTTCGATATTGATTAGTAGAGGCATAAACCGGTGTCAACTTCTTGTGTAATTGCAGGAACAAGAACAAAAGGACCAGCCAAAGAATGATGACTTGCAGGTGTGCTACTGAAACTTCCAATTTCTTTCTCCATCGCGATTATTTTCATTCCTCTATGTCTCTCGTTAAGTAGATCTTCATATTTTTGGCTCTAGGATGAAGAAGAGTTTATGGATATCGACTCTCAATTGAACAAACATAGCAAGCCTAGAAATGGTAACAGACGACAGCGTGCTACAAGAAGCCAATGTAAATAATTGCTAATCTCCACTAGTGCATTCTTGATTTCCAATTTATTTTCGTTATCCCTAACTGTTAAGTATATTTCAGCTATGGGCCATTCGACAACCTCTCAACAAGCAGCAGAAAACAAAAGGTAAGTTAGCAGAAATCTAGCCCTGTACATGAATTTTACTTGGTACAATAGTTGTTGGTTTGTTCCACATTGGCTTGTATACATACGAACGTTAAATAGGCGAATTTGTCTGAGGAAAATTCAACATTGTTATTGCAAGTTACTCCGCAAACAAGTGTTTCCTCATTCGAAATTCAGGAAATAAAGTACTGGTTTAATACAAAAAATTACAAAAAAAATGGGAAGATTTCGTGAGAATCTGCTTGGCAAATGAGTCAATTATTCAGGACGTTCTGCCATTGAGTTGAGAGGGTCCTTCACTTTCATTATTTCTATCATACCCCACTAGAAACGGATCACAATTTCATTTTATAATACCTCGGGAGCTAATGAAAACTATTTTTGATTTTTTTGTCTTTTCATTTTTTTGTTTTGGACTCCACAAGAATTTAGTTGACCAAGAAATGGTGATATTGTTCCCTCCATTGATCAATCAAGAATTTCTATTTCTGGGAACTATCAATAAGAATGGTTTCAACTTTTTCAAATGAATTTGAAGACCTATTGTGGTCCGGCCCTTCTCCGGACCCATAGCGGGAGCTTAGTGCACCGAACTGCCCTTTTTTTGAAGACCTATTTATTCTAACAAGAGATGCAAAGTAGGAGTTTATATCGGAACACACGGCGATTGGGACAAAGACAGATTCTTTTTTACTCAAGACGTTTTTTTGACCAAATCATATCTTTTTCAGGCGATGTTTGAGAAGAAAGTCTACAAATTCTAAAATCCAACAGCAAGGACCAGCAACAGAGGACTTGTTTGAATTAGAAGGCCTTGCTGTACCCTTTAACAGCCCCGTTCACATAGACGGTTTTGTTACATCGCCTTCCTCTAGCGTTGAAGAAGTGAAACATGACAAGGAAAATGTAGCTCCACTTTCGCGAAGGTCTTCTATTGGAAGACCATCGCGTAAGGCAGCTGAGAAGGTCCAGTCCTATAAAGAGATTCCAGTTAACATCAAAATGAGAAGAGTTGCATGAGCTTTTTTATAGAGTTTCAAGAATATCATAACTTCATCTATGTAAGCTGTGTTTATTTCTATGTTAACCTGTTTTGTGACACTATTGATTGTTTTGTAAATTATCCATATTTAAACAGTAAACTGTCTCCATGGCTGCAAATTTAGCTCAATTTTGTATCTTGGGATTATATGTTTAGTTGTTTTAAGAAAAGGAGCAAAGTTTTCCTTCCTTCTTTCTATCTATCAAGTTAGCTAGTCATTTGCTTCTATATTTAGGCCCATGATGGACTTATCTGCTTTTAAAATTGGGTCATTTGCATTTTTTTCCCATTTTGTACCGGTGTTTAAGTTTTGCCCCTCAAATGGAACTTATTCCTTCTGGGACATATATTCTTTACGGGATTGACACAAGTTGTGCTGGATCCCGTAGAGAACTTATGTCCATTTGAGGGGTAAAAAATAAAAATCAGCCCTTTTGAAGGAAAACCGTACAATGTTTTGTTTAAAATTTGATTTCTTGGGCTTTGCTAGTCCAGCAGAGTCATGTATAAAATTTGATTTAAAGAAAATTTTAAATCATTTTTTGCTATAACACTAGAAATTGTCATATTAAGGAAATTCAACAATTTATTTTTTCGACAAAAAATATTTAATTGAACCCCTTCAACACGATGGAAAAAAAAAGCCTTCAACACCTCGAGATAGTGATTATGCAAATCATGTAGGCAGTTGCAGTGTGCAATTATGTAGCAGCATCAACATTTATAATCATCTCCTTTCATTATTACTATCTGCCAAAAAAAAAAAAACAGTTATACTCCCTCTGTCCAGTTTTACTTGTTCACTATATTAAAAATAATTATCCAATTTTGTTTGTTCATTTAAAAAAATTAAGAGATAATTTACCACTTCATATATATTTTACCCTTATCATTTATTATTGTGTTGACAAGTTCAAAGAAATTTTAGTGGTTGCACAACTTTTAAAATATGTTTTATCTATTTCAATCATTAGGTTATTTAGCAATAATTATGGGTGATATAGTAAAATTATCAATTTATTTTTGGCTCCTTAATAGACGTGTTAAGTTAAAATGTTACAAGTAAAAATGGATAGAGATAGTATTAACTATTAATTACTCTGTAATTAAAGAGTTCTGCTGACTTCTATTGCTTTTTGACCCCATGAAGCACTGATGGCTCATTATAATGCCACAATTTGAAGTTTAATTTCAGAAATGATAGTTTAACTTTCCGTTTATTACTACATCGTGTATGTTGTTATTGCTATTATATTTGGTCATATTTTTAGTGATAAAGTTAGCCGACAAAGTAGCATGTATTCCGTGAAAACTCAAGGTTCATGCACATTAGTTCAAACATCACGATTATTAAAAAAATACTAGAAGAATCAACTTAAAGAATCGCCCACTCAATCAGTTAAACAAAAAAAATAGGCATATGCATATGTTATATGTATAATCTCTATATAATATGTATATATATGATCAATGTAAACTATGTATACTGGTTAATAAATCCAACTGGTTATTTGTATAAAGATACCAAAAAAAAAAAAACTACATTAGGTTTCAAAAAACACAAGTAACCTTTCACATGAATGAAATTGTCATACAAGTACAATCTCAATATCAACTCACCTAAAAGCCCGTTTTTTTACCATAATCTCTTAACTTTTTAACTCGCTCAAAGTTTTCACATTTCATATTTAAATAGTTGATGTGATATTTTCCTATTAATAATGTTTTCAATATACTTATTGTGTGTCAATTGTCAAATCAATGCTTTAGCGGCAACAACCGCTTGGGATTCCAAGTTAAAGTGTAGTGAACTGACGAAGAGACTAAAGAGACTGTTGTGGAACCCAACAACACTTTATTTAGCCGACATAATGGGCCCACACGCCATCGAGTTACGCGTTAACAGTCCTTTTCACGATTTGGGCACTTAGATTAGTGGGATATAAATAGGCAAATAACCACTTTTTAGTTTTTACCTAGCGTTTCAAAATTAATTAACCTCTAGTTACCTCGTTAATATGAAAACATTATTGCGATGATCATAATTCTATAATAAAATATAAAATTCTTTAAAATTTCAAGTATACCTTAATCCTTGTACCAACTTGAAATATAGGAGTTCATCAAGCTAGAAAAAATAACACAACTCAGTCCTCCGAACATAGCTGGATCACAAAGGAGGAGAACTTAAAATTCAGCTGGAGGCTATAGCATGAGTTCAAACCTTTTGTCTAAAAAATAATAAATAAATAAAATAAAAGGACATGCTACTATTTAATCATTATAATTGTAGACACGTAATTTTTGACTCTCCACATGAGATTTGCACTTTTCTTGATTTTTCACCAATTCCTTAGATCCATCGGATGATATGATGGGTCAATCATTTGCTTCATTGGTTCCAACGATGGCAGTTGCGGAATAGACTTGACTCAAGAGCTGGTACGTAGTCGCTATAGCTTTGTTATTGGACTGACTGTACTCGCTTACATTAAGACATACTGAATCAATCAAGCATTTCACCGTGCGAGCAGAGCGAGATGGTTTTGTTAGCATTAAATGATTTTCTTTTAGGCTTAATCTTGACATTCTTACTTTTATTTTTATTTGATAAGATTGAAAACAACAAAAAATGTTCACATGTTCGACATATTTGAGTTTCGTTTTTATAACAAAAGAAAGAAAATTTTCGAAAAATACGTTTCATCTATTTTAGTTTAATCTCCAAGTTGAAGGTTTTCAATAAATAAATATAGAGTAATTTAATATTTTACGTTGCTATTTTGATTTAGTAGGAGTAGTATTTTAGTCAATTTTTCAAAAAAGAAAAAGAAAATATGGACACCACCTAGCAGAGATTCTCTTTTATCCAAATAGTGCACAAGAAGGACACCTGCACAATTAATTTCTGTCTCGATTTCTCTTACATCAAAAGGTTCGGATTCATTTATTCATTGTTCTTCATTTACTGTTTTATTTGTTTAATACATATGTGGTCATTCAAAGCAAAAACGATATCTTATTTATGTTTTATTGGTTTTTCTTTTAATGAACATTTGATTTTTGAGATTGTTATTATTATGTACTTGGATAATGAAACACGTAAAGTGGAAGGATAATATGGCAATTTTGATTATAAAAATATAAGATTTTTTTTGAGTATGGATAAATTTGAGTTGGGTTTGCATCTAAAATAAATTAACAGTGGGTGGTTTCCATGAACTTAACGGTTTCTTAGCTTTTATGAGTCGCTTGTTTTTTGCATGATTAAGAATATTGAATTGACGTGGTTAGAGGGATTATTCTATATTGAAGCCGTATGAGGCTAATTGATATTAATTGGTTTTGGGTGCGTAATAAAATGAGTTAATTTACTTTCAACATTAGACGAGCATTAGACATGATTAAATGTGTGTTTCTATTAAGAATGCGGTTATGCATCTTATGTTAAAACGCTCAAACAACTCAAGGATGTGGTTACGCGCCTTGATTAATTTTCTAATAATTAAATTTTTTTAATTTAAGCTGAGACGTATTAGGTGCGATACACAAAGCGAAGAAAGCGGTTACGCTTCTAAGACAATGTATGTCGAGATCCAGAATGCGGTTACACATCTGGATTAAGACCAATAAAAGTTCAACAATAAAGCGCACGACCAATCAAGATTTGTGACACAATTTATCCAAAAAATAGATTAAGCTAGGTATAAGTTGATAAAAGTGACCGTGCTAGAACCACGGGGCTCGGGGAATGCCTAACACCTTCCCGATCAACATAATTTCTTACTCAGTCTTTTGTTTTCACAGACCAATAATAAAAAGTCATTTTCTTTTGATTAGGGATTCATAAGGTGACTTGGAATACCAAAACTCAATTTCAAGTTGTGACTTTGTAAAAATAATCAATCCCTATCCAAAACGGTCACTTTAATTGAAAAAACTCTTTTATAATAAAAATCCGTGTGTTCGTCGCGGGGGCGAAAAAGGGGTGTGAAAATAATAACATTTTAATACGTCATATGAGAGTCCTCATCCATTGAATACATGATCAAAAGAGTTTTAGGACAAGTAAAATATCTCTTTTTAGAACTTACTATATGCATTGTAGGTGAACCTAACTCCATTTCTCAGTATATTGAGTTTAAGTTTTATACTGTAACAATATAAAAAGATATTTACGCAATCAGATCACTTATTAAATAACTATAAGAAAGTATTAATAACAATTTAATAAAAATAATAACCAACTTATTATTAAAGATAAAATTACTAATAATACAACAACAATAAATTCAGTTTAGTCCCACAAGTAAGGTCTGAGAATGATAGAATGTACGTAAACCTTACATCTATCTTTATAGGGTAAATAGATTGTTTTCGATAGATCCTCGACTCGAAAGAAAAGACAGGAATGTGATCACAAATAGTAGGGTAAAAAACATGGTATCAAGAAAAATATTGTTAGAAAATCTTTACACTAACATATAGTCCTATATAATATAAAGACCTCACTTTCTTGTTCGTGGAATGGAAGCTTAGCCCTTTCCCATCTATCAAGACTTTGCCAACCTAATAAAAATTATTTCAGCTTCTTTTTCTGACTACTAGTAAAACTATTTTAAAGCTGACTCCTTCAATAATAAAACACAATTCATTAAGAAAAAGAAGAAGTTGGAGAGAAAGAAACTGGAAAAATGAGTGCATGTTGGGTTTAGAAAAACAGCTTGTGGCGAAAAAGTTGTGCACATGCAGCTTCTTCTTTTTAGTCAAATGTAAATGCCATTAGGTGATGTTTACTTACTAGTAAAACTATATTAAGTTGTTCTATTTTCATTCATTTTATATGATACTCTTATTTTAGGTAAAATTCATAATCGCAGTTTTCAGTCTTTGAAATTGAAACATCATAACAAATTTTACAATAATTATTTTTTTAATTACAAAGTCAGAAAATGGCTAGTGGGGGATATTTCTATCTTCTTTTTTTCTCTGTTGATCCGGTCAGAAAAAAAGTTACCACCTATCTACATTAAATAACCGTTAAAGTCGTTTCACATGTAAAATTTGTAACTTTATGACAATAATTTTTTTTCAAAAGTATGATCGAAAAGTGGCAAATGAACGTTATTTCTGTTGGGAAATTTTTCTCTTTATGGTACTTTATAAAGCAGTACGGGAAGTATTTAACTATTACAAGTATTCGAAAGGATAAACAAAGATTTCAATAATTCAACATGAAATCTGAAAATTACAATTGTTACACAAGAAAAAGCGAAAATTCCAGCTTTGTAGAAGACGGAAAAAATGTAAATTGTTTTTTTTGAGTCGAGTGTAGCACTCTGTCCTTAAGACAATATTGCCCCGTATGTATCCTTTATACGTCCTGGACAATTTGTCTCCCAAGATAAAACAGCAATGGAACCCTTGAGCAAAGGAAACTCAAGAGCTACCGTGAAGAATATTGAGTAACGAAATGATGGAACATCATCGGCCCTACCTTATTGTCTTTTCTTATCCTCAAGCAAGTAAAACTCCTCTTATTCATAACTGAGTTTATTAAACGAGAATTAACATCCTGAGTCCTTGTTAATATTCCCACCAAACCGTACTCACCTTGGCAAGTAAAGTTAATTTATGGCATAGATTAAAGTTTGTCACCACTAATCAACATGAACGAATAAGAAATAATTAAACACTAGCAACCCATGATTCGTAAATCAATGTAAATACTCTATTTGCATAGCACCCACCATTGGGTTCACAATCTCATAATGGTATTTAGCTACTCATGATATTAAAGATAAAGAAAAGTTTGTGACATTATCATTGAATACGAAGGTTAAAAGATTGGCTCTTGTTCTTGAAATCCTTAAAATACTCTAAGTACCTGATACTATCGGTACAAGTCTTAAAAATGATGATAAATAAACTATTTAATCCTAAATAGTATTTATACAAGTCAAAAAATTAGAATTAAAACATGACAAAATCACCCCCGACACTTAATTCGTGACCGTATAATTAAGTATGGCTCGTATAAAATTATATGGTAACATTTGACGATGGAAATTTAATAAACAACTCGATTATACATCAGGATTATCCGGTCCTTATAAATATTTACGGACAAATCAAATCCCACCGTCCTCCTAATTGGTCTTCTCGATGTTTCTACCAATGGCTATTATGGAGGTAGTAAAGTCACCAACATAAATGGGAGAAAGACCAACGGATTTGGCCATTATAGGAGGAGTAATTCAGCCAAAATAAATGGCTGAATTGAGTGCTTGGCTTTTCTGTCTTGACCGTCGAAATTCGAACTTCGGGGACCAAACCGTACATCTTGAAACTTCGGGGACCAAGCGTACATCCGAAATAATTATGGTCCAAGCGTATATCCGAAACTTCGGGATCAAAGCGTACTTACGGCAAAGTTTTCGGCCCAAAAAGATAATATCGAAGACCCACGACCCACGACCCGTGACCCGTGGGGACCAAAGCGTACATCTTGAAACTTCGGGACCAAACGTACATCCGAAATAATTCGGTCCAAACTCTATATCCGAAACCGGGATCAAACCGGCAAAGACGGCCCAAAAAGATAATATCGAAGACCCACGACGTGGCCCGAGAACCCGAACCGGACGGGACGGGCGCGGCGCGCGCGCGTGGTCTTTCCTCGAACCGAAGCACATCTAGGTTCTCCCTCCTTTAAACACATGGGATACCCCTTGGGGTCCCAAACCCCAAACCAATTTCGAATCTTATATACACAACACTTCTTTCTTCCTCTACCGATGAGGGAGAATTACACACAATACCACACTTTCCATGCTTCAAACACCTTACTTCGTGAACCAATATCTCTTTCATTTCTCAATGAAATTTGACGATTCTTGGCCCTACGGTTATCTACGTACTTAGTAGATCATGCATGTGTGAAGAACCGGATTCTCCAACATACGTTACACTAGTGTTTAAGCCGTTAAAGTTGGTCGGTCGCAACTCCCGCCAAAGGCAAATTTCCAACAATCCCCTCTTGAAAGAGATTTTGGCGCACTCACATGGTGTCTTTTCATTTCGAGCAATATTTCAGCGGACCGATGTTGCATAAGGAGAGGTAGCCTCGCTTTGAACCTTCCATAGTTGAATACCATCGGACTTACTTGCTTCGCGCGGTGAACGTGATGTCTTGAACCGTCGGTGTTTAGTGTAAGCCAAGACAACGGTACCAACACAACAAATTCCCTTACTCTCTTCTTCGTAATGTTTTGTCCGTTTTGGCCATGGACAACGTCTTGGATTCTTAAGTGCGTTCAATTTGAGGTGGCCCGTCCTCGCACTTAAATAGGTGGTCTCCTACAAGGTATCCTGCTATACCCCACTTCACAAGTGTTAGGAACCATTAAAAAGTTTCCCAAAGACCTAACCTCAATCGTTGAGGATCATTACGGGTTTTGAAAACTTAACCTTTACCCATCTGTGAGATAGCACTTAACGTCTATCGCGGGAACGACTTTGGATTTGGTGTTTCTTTTCGAAATCACTATCCGAAGTGCTCATGCTTCCACCGAAGCGATCAACCGAACCTTTACAACTTAGTTTTCCCATTGAACCAAATTACCGGGATCTCCGGTTCGTAAGGTTGGGTTTCCACCGTATTGGTCCGTATATTTTGGGTTTTAAGCCCATTCCCCTAGACATGCGAGAACACTTGATCTCCGGGTAGTCCCTTAGTTTGTAAACAAGGAAGTGACACCCGTGATGATCAAGCGCCATACGGTCTTATGTCTCCGACGGATCCCGACAGATATGTCCGACGCCGTCATCCATGTCCTTCCTAAAGCCGACCGGCTAGCCACAGTGTAGAAGCTGCCGAAGGCACGGGTTTCTCCCGATAAGGGACATCCTCTAAGGAGCCGTGAAGTTACTCAACTTCTTTCATGCTTTATATAAAGCGATAAACTCCGATTCCATCATGAATCGGCCGATGCAAGTTTGCTTAGAGGATTTTCCAAGAACCACCATACACATTTACTTGTGGCTTTGGTGTTCTTCGGATCCGATGTCCGCTTTGCATCACCGTGTTCTCTCGTAACCATTTGGACATCCGAATACTATAATCCGTAGATAAGCGAATAATTCGGATATCGTCATATCCGACTTAACGCCTTCTATTGATCATGTATTAAGATCATCGGTGAACCTTAGTTCAACCGATCCGTTTGTTGGACATACCAGGTCGGTTGTAGTGTGTACAATACATTGAACTACACGTGACCCGAGCATATCGCTCCTTGTCTATGGGTGCACATGATTCCAATCGTTCTATGATTCATATCCATTGGTGGCTTCAACGAGACCGTCAACTATCGACCAATCCGTTAGATGTCTTAGAAATCCAATTCCTAAGATGTCATCTCGTGATACTCATATCTTTCATATCGAGACTTTGTTTCAATATGATTTTCACTCTAAGACCGTTGGTTTTCCAACCGTTGTTGCTTTCTAACTTCGAGTCAATGTTTCGTGATCGATTCATTGTTTCGTTTTATCCGAGACTTTCGGGACCAAAATGTTAACATTTCGGGGACCAAAATGAAAGTTCGGGAAGAAGCCCAACAGTCAAACAAACCAATTCGATCCTCTTCTTCCAACTCTCCGGTTTGGAAGGTTATTTCAACACCCATGCCATGTAAGATTACAATGGCCCTGGATGTGAAGCTACTCACGGGGAGCACTTTTTACAACCCAAAGGTTCTTTTCCGGAGGAAGATTAACTATTACACACGTATGGTTCTATATATGGAATCTATTTCTCCCTTTAGCTTCTTTCCAAAGCGGCGCTTTTGGAGATAACAATTATTTGTTAATTGTCCATGGTTCGTTCTCAACCATACAAGCTAGAAGGACCGGAACAAGTCTTTGTCCCCTCTTTGCTCCGTCTTGGTTCAACATCTAGAATCCCCGAGTTCTGCGGATCCGGAATATTAAGTTCCGGATAGACAAGAACTTTCGAGTCATGAAGATACGGAACGTCTAGTTCCGGACAGTCAGGCCCTCGCGGGTTCTTGTTAACCTTGAGCAATTACTCCTTTTTCCTTTTCCAAGGAAAGTTATCTCCAAAGAATTCATCATTCTTTGACGCCAAGAAGCGATCAACACTACTGTTATTTGCAGATCTAGTGGATATGCAATCTACAGTCTTAGGTCGAACTTGACCTGTTTCGGTAGTCCATCTTTTACCAAGCTACCCCACATAATTTGGGCGTACGACTTCGCGCTTGGCTAACACCGTTAGACTGAGGTGAGTAATGAGCAATCGTTTAATAAACGATGTTTCATATTCTCCCCCTCTATCACTACGAATTTCTCAATCCGTAGGCTTAGTTAATTTTCAAATTCTGCTTTGTAGCGCTTATCCGCTTCAACAACTTCATCTTTGCTTTTAACAAACAAAGGATTCCATACGTTGTACTATCATCAATGAAGATCACAACGTACTTGTCTCCCCCCTCTATTTTGTATAAACTTCAAATCACCAAGTAGGTGTGACTAAGTTCTAGAGGAGCGGTGCTTCTTTCGCTATTCCCTTGACGGAATTTGGAAAGGTGATTTTGCCTCTTCATCTACCTCACATTTATTTTGAGGGTTTGTGTCGTCAGAAGGCAACAATCTCAACATCGTTAGCTTTTGAATGACTTGCTATTTAACGTGTCTTAATCTATGATGGCATAGATGCACGGATTACAAATATATCATTCATTTGGCTACGACACATTGTACCATTCTTAGTTATTACGGACTGTTGGACTAGTCTCAAACCAAACTTGACCAACGGCGTCCCTTAAACCAAGTTAGGGACATGTATCACATCATCTTAGAGTGATCTCATTCCCCGAAGTCCTATTGAGGACAACCTCTCTAACCCCTTCTACTTTAGAGGTGGTGTTGCTTCACATAAACAACCTCTTACCCGTGGTTAAGGCGTAACCGGATCATATATGATCCAGATACTCTGGCCCACTCCGTTGCTTTGGCATCGAGTGTCCAATTTCTTTCTTCGCCTTTCTTTAGGCCTTCGATCATTAAGACACGGAAACTCGGCCCACCTTACTAGGTGTCCATTACTTTTCCTATGAAATGAATTCGGCACCACTCCGTCGCCGGAGGCTTTATATGACCGAGTGTCCAATATCATCATATCAAAGGAATTTTGGCCCACTCCAGGCCGCCGGAGGCTTTGTTTGACCGAGTGTCCAATATCATCCTATCAAAGGAATTTTGGCCCACTCCGGTCTCCGGAGGCTTTGTATGACTAAGTGTCCAATATCATCCTATGAAGGATCTTACGCCAAATAATATGACGAGCTCAACGTCATCAACTTTTAGACTTCTTCCGTTATGATTGGTGCCCGATAATTCTTGGCGCTTACTTAAGAGTGGTAACGCTTTTCGCACGATCGGTGGATCTTTCTCCCTCGTATGTGCGAACATACTTTACACACTTTAATAATTACACTTAAAAGAACGGATCTTCTTAAGTCGTTTACAAAATCCAATCTTTAAACGGAAAAGAAGATGATATTAAACTTCTGATTTGTTAAAGCATAAGGAATATAAATTATTTTCATATTCCTCCTTACTTTAATCCATTTTTAATCAGACATAATTTAATCTTTATTCTTGACAAGTAAGAAAAACTACTTATCATTTAATCCTTATTCTTGACAAGTAAGAAAAATACTTATCCCAATTTCGGATTCTGGCTCACTTCAGTCACTTCATCAGACTGAGTGTCCATTTCCTTCTCACCATTATTCGTATCCTTTGTCTGGGACAGATATAGGCCTTCTCGCTACAAGATAGAATAACATCTTCACTCTTCTCCTCTTGTCCCGTTGACATCCTCGGGCTCTCGAGAGCGCTTGTTTCCACTAGTGTTGGTAGCGGTGACACCATGAACACGTTCATCATCATCACTCTCTTCTACCAGAAAACCATTTCCATATCCAGATTTGGTCACACAACTTTTGACCGACATCTTTCGAACACTAATAGTAATACTATACGAATATTGTCTTAAGTTGTTGGGAGATTTTTCTCTTTATGGTACTTTATAAAGCAGTACGGGAAGTATTTAACTATTACAAGTATTCGAAAGGATAAACAAAGATTTCAATAATTCAACATGAAATCTGAAAATTACAATTGTTACACAAGAAAAACTGAAAATTCCAATTTTGTAGAAGACGGAAAAATGTAAATTGTTTTTGCTGAGTCGAGTGTAGCACTCTGTCCTTAAGACAATATTGCCCCGTATGTATCCTTTATACGTCCTGGACAATTTGTCTCCCAAGAT
The DNA here is from genome assembly GCA_034509755.1 of Anisodus tanguticus. Taxonomy (NCBI): domain Eukaryota; kingdom Viridiplantae; phylum Streptophyta; class Magnoliopsida; order Solanales; family Solanaceae; genus Anisodus; species Anisodus tanguticus. The sequence goes on along the minus strand of CM067549.1, from coordinate 3,850,682 downwards.
AAAACAGCAATAGAACCCTTGAGCAAAGGAAACTCAAGAGCTACCGTGAAGAATATTGAGTAACGAAATGATGGAACATCATCGGCCCTACCTTATTGTCTTTTCTTATCCTCAAGCAAGTAAAACTCCTCTTATTCATAACTGAGTTTATTAAACGAGAATTAACATCCTGAGTCCTTGTTAATATTCCCACCAAACCGTACTCACCTTGGCAAGTAAAGTTAATTTATGGCATAGATTAAAGTTTGTCACCACTAATCAACATGAACGAATAAGAAATAATTAAACACTAGCAACCCATGATTCGTAAATCAATGTAAATACTCTATTTGCATAGCACCCACCATTGGGTTCACAATCTCATAATGGTATTTAGCTACTCATGATATTAAAGATAAAGAAAAGCTTTGACATTATCATTGAATACGAAGGTTAAAAGATTGGATCTTGTTCTTGAAATCCTTAAAATACTCTAAGTACCTGATACTATCGGTACAAGTCTTAAAAATGATGATAAATAAACTATTTAATCCTAAATAGTATTTATACAAGTCAAAAAATTAGAATTAAAACATGACAAAATCACCCCTGACACTTAATTCGACGGACCGTATAATTAAGTATGGCTCGTATAAAATTATATGGTAACATTTGACGATGGAAATTTAATAAACAACTCAGATTATACATCAGGATTATCCGGTCCTTATAAATATTTACGGACAGTCAAATCCCACCGTCCTCCTAATTGGTCTTCTGATGTTTCTACCAATGGCTATTATGGAGGTAGTAAAGTCACCAACATAAATGGGAGAAAGACCAACGGATTTGGCCATTATAGGAGGAGTAATTCAGCCAAAATAAATGGCTGAATTGAGTGCTTGGCTTTTCTGTCTTGACCGTCGAAATTCTGAACTTCGGGGACCAAAGCGTACATCTTGAAACTTCGGAGACCAAACCGTACATCCGAAATAATTCGGTCCAAACCGTATATCCGAAACTTCGGGATCAAGCGTACTTCGACAAAGTTTTCTGGCCCAAAAAGATAATATCAGAAGACCCACAGCCCACGACCCGTGACCCGTGGGGACCAAACTGTACATCTTGAAACTTCAGGGACCAAACTGTACATCTGAAATAATTCTGGTCCAAACTCTATATCTGAAACTTCGGGATCAAAGCGTACTTCCGGCAAAGTTTTTCGGCCCAAAAAGATAATATCAGAAGACCCACAGCCCGTGGCCCGAGAACCCGAGAACCCAGAACCGGACGGACGGGCGGGCGGCGGCGCGCGCGTGGTCTTTCCTCGAACCGAAGCACATCTAGGTTCTCCCTCCTTTAAACACATGGGATACCCCTTGGGGTCCCAAACCCCAAACCAATTTCGAATCTTATATACACAACACTTCTTTCTTCCTCTACCGATGAGGGAGAATTACACACAATACCACACTTTCCATGCTTCAAACACCTTACTTCGTGAACCAATATCTCTTTCATTTCTCAATGAAATTTGACGATTCTTGGCCCTACGGTTATCTACGTACTTAGTAGATCATGCATGTGTGAAGAACCGGATTCTCCAACATACGTTACACTAGTGTTTAAGCCGTTAAAGTTGGTCGGTCGCAACTCCCGCCAAAGGCAAATTTCCAACAATTTCTACCTCTTTTTTTTTCTTTTGTTGATCCGTCCAAAGTTTATCCCCTTATATATCAAAGTTTCTAAGTTTTTGACTTATGCTCTTAGTGAAACAATGTTATATAAATGAGAGTCATGAAAAAATACCGTTTTAGAATGTTCACTTGCTAGTATTCCCTTGTTGTATATCTCGATTATTGGCTAATTTGTCTATACATATTTACTTTGGTTTATATTTTTTCTTACATCGGAGTGAATCTAGAATGATTTGGTAGTTTGAGAATTTAAGTTTGCTTCCACAAGTCTACTTATGAATAAATTATTGCCTTCATTCATGTCCATCGTATAATTTATTTATACATAAAGAAAGATTAAATTGTTAAGCAAAAAAAAAAAAAAAGAATATATCTACAATATATTTTTCTTCTTGTACACTCTAATTAAAGGACAAGACGGATAAAGTCCGACAGATCTACTAAAATAAATTGTAATACAGCCATCTATTTCAAAAAATAACAAAAAAACAGTCTCGTTTTTAAAACAAAAGTAAAAGACTCTTCACCTAATTCCATTGTTGGTCTATTTTAATTATGACTTTTCATTTTATTAAAATAGGGCATGGTAATCCTTTTAGTAGACATATGTACAACAGTCTTTTACCGCTGTTCAGTCGTAATTCGATATACTAAACGTTGGAATAAAATAATGCATGGATTCTTTTATAATCATGCCATTGTCAAAGGTGAAAAAAATGAAAAGTATGACAGAGTCAAAGCAATTCAACGACCAATCTGAAAGTTAAAAAAACAGTCAAGAAAATAAGAATTTTAAATGTCAAAATTATCTCGCAAAATAGAGCTAGCACACTAACACTATGCCCCAAAATGATCCCACATTTTTCTAAGACATGTATAATTTAAATCTTACGTAATTGATAGTTCCTTTTACATATTGTAAGGGAAAGAGACTAATATAATGTTGATTAAATTATTTCCTCAAAGAAAAAGGGAAATTTGGTTTAAACAAACTTGATATTTACCTCTTCCTAGCGATAAACGGACTGAAAAATTAATTATAACCTTTTTTCTAGTAAGAATTCGAAAACGTATATCCTAAATTCTTGTGGGTCAGCCAACATGTCCCAAAAATATTTGCTAGGGATCTTAACATTTTTACGGCTAAACAGATTTTTACATGTCTAGCCGTAGCCATTGTCGATGTATATTCGGTGATAATAGTGTATAATAAATCTATAATCAAATGTGTATCGATAGATTATGGAAATAATCTTTGATTATTACATAATCAATGTAAATAATTTATATTTAGGTGTAAATATCATTAGTATATTATTAGTATATTCTACCATAATTGTAGCCTAAATTGAGGTTTGTACACTTGTATATAATAGAACATTATGGAATGAAATCATTACGAAAAATATTTCCTTCATGGTATCAAGAACAAAAAATTAACCCTAGCCCAACCCTAATTTTTTTTCTTCTTTCTTGCGGCCCCACTCTCGGATGAAACCCTAGTTCCGCCGCACCCCACCCCTACTCGTTCAAACCCTACCTTTTTCCTTGTTTTTTTCCTCGTTTCTCTAGGGCAATGGTCGACCAACACAAATTCTATCCTGCTATTGCCGTAAATAACATCAAGAACTTCATTCCGATACCGCTTGAGATGGAAAAGGGGCAATATTCCTCTTGGCAGAGTTATTCAAAATTCATTTCCGCGCATACCAAGTCATCGACAATATTCTTCCTCCTAAGTCTCAATCAAGGATCACTGATATTGACATGACTCTATGGTCTCGTGTGGATGCTATAGTCCTTCAATGGATCTACGTCACTATATCAAATGACCTTTTACACACCATTTTGGAACCGGACTCTACGACTCAACAAGCATGGGAGCGTTTGTAAAATATTTTTTAAGATAATAAGATTTCTCGTGCGGTATATCTTGAAAACCAATTCACGAATATCAAATTGGATGAATTTTCAAACATCTCCGCATATTGTCAAGAATTAAAAATGCTTGCCGATCAACTATCCAACATTGGTGCACCGATGACAAATCAAATGTTGGTTCTCCAATTAATTGCGGGTTTGAATGAACAATATGATAGAGTTGACATGTTCATTCAACAAAGTAACCTGTTACCACCATCTTATGAGGCTCGTTCGAGGTTGATTCTTGAAGAAACCCGGAAATTAAAACAGGTGGCAACGACGGCAAACAATGCCGGCACCGCCCTACTTTCCACCAATGCATCTGCAGATGATTTTGGCCCTCAAAAATTCTGGTTCGGGCAGTGCTTCAAATCGCAACAACAATGGACCAAAACGGGGTCAAAATTGCAACCACATCAAAGGAAAAATAATGGTGGAAGGGGGAGGGACCTTGGCGGCGGGAGAAACTCTGGCGGAGGAGTCAGCCGCAGGCAACAGGGGCAGAACCGTCCCCACTGGCAGCCGCAACAATTCGTCGGCAACGGGCAGTAGGGCTAGAACCCGCAGCAGTGGGCCTCTCCATGCCCGTACCCAGATGGACCCTGTGGGCTAGGCCCAACACACCAAACCGACAACCCAGAGTCCTAGGCAGCCGTCCACTTCAAGCATTTTCAGCCCATGGACCATCGTTTTCGAGTTATGCTCCCACAAACATCGAGCAAGCCATAAACAATATGACTCTCAATGTTCCCAATGACTCATGGTACATGGACACGGGGGCATCCTCACACATGACGGCATCTCAAGGTACCCTCTCATTTTATTTTAATATAAGTAGTAATAAAAATATTATGGTTGGCAGTGGGCAGGAAATTTCAATTCGTGGTATTGGGCAATTAAACCTTCCCACATACCCTCACCCACCTTTACATTTAAAGAATGTTATACATGCACCCAAACTTATTAAAATTTTGATATATGTGTGTCGTTTCACCACTGATAATACTATTTTCTGTTAATTTTGATCCATTTGGATTTCTGTGAAGGATTTTCAGACGGGGATGCCACTAATGAGATATAATAGCACTGGGGATTTGTATCCCATCACCGCCACCACCAACAACCAAGTCACCACTCCATCAACTTTTGCTGCTCTTTCTCTTATTTTATGGCATAATCGTTCGAGACACTCGGGAGCACCGATGTTCAACTCCCTTAGGAAAAATAAGTTTATTGATTGTAAATAATCTTTGATTTCCCATGTTTGTCAGTCTTGCGGTTTTTGGACGCATGTTAAATTTCCTTTTTCTTTATCTACTTCAAACATTATTATGCCATTTGATATCATGCATAGTGATTTGTGGACATCCCCGGTTTTAAGTTCGGCAGGTCATAGGTATTATATGCTTATTTTGGATGATTACTCTAAATTTCTATGGACATTTCCCATTGGAAATAAATCGCAAGTCCACGCTATTTTTAAACAATTTAGTACTTTCATCCAAACCCAATTTGAGAAGTCTATTAAATATTTTCAATGTGACAATAAGAGGGAATTCATAAATGACCAATTTAAAGATTTTTGTTACAAAAATAGTTTATCATTTCGTCTCTCATGTCCACATATTTTTCCTCAAAATGTGAAAGCCGAAAGAAAAATATGAATAATCAATAATTTAATTCACACACTTCTTGCGCATTCGTCCATACCACCATCATTTTGGCATCATGCTCTTCAAATGGCCACATATCTCTTAAACATTCTCCTTAGCAAGCTACTCTCAAACCTATCACCCACACAAATCATGTATCATCGTATTCATTCATGCACATATTTAAAAGGGTTTTCGGGTGTTTGTGCTATCCATTGTTTCCTTCCACAACCATAAACAAACTTCAGGCATGTTCCACTACGTGTGTATTTTTAGGATACCCATAAAATCATAGGGGATATAAGTGTTATGATATGTCTAATGGAAAAATTATCATCTCTCGTCACATTGTTTTCGATGAGTCCACATTCCCGTTTGCTAATGCTCACACGTCTTCCCTGCCTTCATATGCTTTTTTGGACGACGGGTTACATCCAATATTGCGATACCATTTAAACAACCCATCTCCACAAGCCCAAACGAGGGGCCCACTGTTTCCTCCTCATTACCGTTGGTCCAGCCACCAACCCAGACCGGGCCAACCCAAATAACGGAGCCCATTGCTCCCTCATCATCAGTCTCGGCCTAGTCCATATACCAAAATCAGTCGGCCCAAATGAGGGAGCCCACTGCTCCCCGCACCTCTTCACCGACCTAGATAACATGCCCAATACCTCAAGCCTATCTGAGCAGTCCCTCTCGGCCTTGTACAGTTCTCGAAAATCCACAGCCTCAGCCATTCATCTCGGCCCCACCTCAGTTTATTAAAATATGTGCCATTCATGGATTTTTTTTTGTCTAAGTGTCATTTTAATCTAACATCATCGGTCCAACCATCACCGATTTCCAAAAATTCAAAAGCTGTCATGTTAGATGAAATTGATGCTCTTATTAAAAATAAGACGTGGGAGTTAATGCTCCATCCTTCTAATGTAAACATAATACGCTCTATGTGGATTTTTGTCATAAAAAGAAATCTGATGGTTCTTTTGAATGGCACAAAGCCCGTCTTGTTGGTGATGGCAGGTCTCAGCAGCTTGGAGTAGATTGTGATGAAACGTATAGCCCATTGGTTAAACCAGCGACTTTTCGGACAGTTCTCAGCCTGGTTCTGTCAAAATCATGGTCCATTCATCAGTTGGATATCAAGAATGCATTTCTACATGGTCACATACAGGAAACAGTTTACATGCACCAACGATGGAGTTCCGAGATCCTATTCATCCTGATTATGTTTGCTTGTTGAAGAAATATTTATATGGTCTAAAACAAGCCCCCCGAGCATGGTATAACAGGTTTGTTGGATTTGTTTCCCCACTGAGATTCTCACATAGCAAATCCGATCAGTCTTTGTTCATTTATAAGAAAGGGAATGACATGGCATACCTTATTCTCTATGTGGATGACATCATCCTTACAACGTCATCTGTCTCTCTTCGCCAGTCAATAATTTTCCTGCTTGCATATGAATTTGCTATAAAGGATTTGGGTCATTTGAACTATTTTTTGGGCATTGCTGTAACTCAACATGCATGTGGTCTATTTCTTTGCCAAAGGAAATATGCTGAGGAGATAATTGACACAGCCGACATGTCTTCATGTAAGCCGTCACCAACACCGGTGGATACCAAGGCTAAGTTGAGTAACTCTTCAGGGTCTCCCACGGGGATCCGTCACATTACAACAATTTAGTTGGGGCATTGCAGTATCTCACATTTACGAGACCAGATATCTCATATGCTATTCAATAGGTATGTTTACATATGCATGACTCGAATGAGGAACATATGGGTGCTCTCAAACGAATACTGTGATATATTTAGGGTACTCTTGATTTTGGCTTACATTTGTACAAGTCAACATCTCCGATCTCACGTCTTATACCGATGTTGATTGGGGTGGATGCCCGGATACCATACGCTCCACCTCTGGTTATTGTGTATTTCTCGAAGACAATTTGATCTTGTGGTCATCCAAACGCCAACCCACGATCTCTCGGTCTAGTGTTGAAGCTGAATATAGAGGGGTTGCGAATGTTGTCTCTGAATCATGTTGGCTGTGTAGTCTGCTATTGGAGCTTCATTGTCCGATCAAAAAGGCAAGTGTGGTTTATTGTGATAATGTATGTGCGATATATCTGTCAGGGAACCCAGTACAACATCAACGCACTAACACATATCGAGATGGATATTTTATTTGTCCGTGAAAAGGTTGTCCGTGGACAAGTCCGTGTTCTCCATGTCCACTCGCTATCAGATTGCCGATATATTCACAAAAGGTCTTCCGCGATACTCTTTAATGATTTCAGGGACAGTTTCAACGTACGGAAACTTCCCGCTAAGACTGCGGGGGAATGATAGATTATGAAAATAATCTTTGATTATTTCATAATCAATGTAAATAATTTATATTTAGGTGTAAATATCATTAGTATATTCTATCATAATTGTAGCCTAAATTGAGACTTGTACACTTATATATAATAGGACATTATGGAATGAAATCATTACGGAAATATTTCCTTCACGTACAATAATTATACATTGATTATGTTAAAAAGGAAATAAAATTTGTTGTGGGCTTTATTGCGCTGTTGTGTAGCGTAGGAACGTAAGAAATTGACAACGTATTCTATTTTGGACATCACTATTTATTATGTAACCACTTTTAAAATTATTTTGCACGTCCACTTATTTCGGAGGGATTTCAGACATGTGATGTCTAAAATTAGATTTGGCAAAACGTAATTTCAGATGTTTTGTTCAAACATTTCTATCGTAATTTTAGGTAAAAATGACTGAATTCACACGGATATGGTTGAAAGGCAAAAATGAATAAATTTTAGCCACATGAGCCTAATTTCACACTCACTTCTCTAAAGTTTTCCGAGTGGCAGCCTTATACATCTTTATGCACTGCAAATATACCTTAAATGACGGTTCCAACATCGGGTATATGTGCACTTCGGCCTGTAATAATTCATATGTGATAATCATATTAAACCTTGAATTCTAGAAGAAACCTTCATTGCAACCTAAGTCACCAAAAGAGCAATTTTCTCAAATTTGTTATATTGCTTGTCTGTCATAAGGGATTCAAACTTGTGAGTTGTCTTTCATCTGGATAAATATAGACAGAATTTTTAGGTTTAATTTTAATTAACTAGCACACGTCAAAGTTTATAAAGTGAGTGTGCGACTTAAGCAAAAATGGATGTCACTTTCAAAATAAAGGTAGAAATTCTTAAAATTAGTTTATTAACACAATTGTTCAATTTTCCTGCTTTTACATTAGAATTTTCCTGTTATATTATTTCTTATACTCCAAAGACTTATGAGTCTATACATGTGATTATGTCTTTGCTTTTCTTTTGGTTTCTGCTAGTGGAATATGTGTTGAAATAAATTTTTAATAATGATTATTACTAGGTTAAAACGACCAGTGGGGACTAATGATTGTGATTACGGTTAAACCTTGATTTTACTTTTACCATATATAGTCATTTCCCCTTACAAATACAATGTTGCCATTTATAGCCAAAAACATATTTGGGGTATGTTCTAAGTAGTCTTCTAAATATACTCTTAAATATTTTTGGTCCTTTAAATTTTCTAGAAGTGAGTACTTCTGTTTTTTGTCAAATAATAAACTCTCTATTATATTTGAAGGGAACTCTTAAAAGAACAAGATTTAACTAATAATATCCATAAAGTCTCATCAAATCCTAAGAAACTACAATACTAAAAAAGCTGCACTACTAGACATCAAAAATATCAGAAGTTGCACCTCAAAAAACTGCACCAAACTCTAGAAATAAATCAAAAATAGTAAAAACTTCAAAAACTACACCTCCACATGTGAGTTTCCGCTAGATTTGTTTTTTCTTCTACAATTTCCGTCAAATCTAAAAAATATATATATAATTTGTTAAATATTTGATGAAAATAAAAAACATCCACTTGGAAAACTTAAAGGACAAAACTGCACAGGAATATATTAAAAACCTACTCTAAACCTAATCATTTTCTCTCATTGGTGCCAAATTATTTTAGAAATAACATCCGTGGACAATGATAAGAGAGTTGCTTTTACTCTCTTGTCACAACATATGAATACAATAGGATAGATAAAATTTCAGCATCTTTAATCAGAAGTCCAATTTGAATATCATGAATGGAGAATTTTTTTTTTTTGGGTTTGAGAACAGAGCAACTGATATCATCTACAAGGTCCTATCCCAGAAGAGAGCAAAGTGCTCTCACCAGGATTCGAACCCACGTTGCAGACCTCCATATGGATTTTAAGTTCATCTCCTTTGCCATCCAGCTATGCCCGGGGATGAATCTAGAGTAATTGGCTTTTGATAAGTTTTGCGTGTGATAAATCTGAATTAATCGGGAGTTTGGGACATTAAATTTCAAATATCAGATTAATATTGGGGAAAAAAAAGGAGAGTTGTGATCACTCCCGCATTTAGTGCTGATTTGTGAAGTCTGAAATATAACTATATAAGCGAGTGACCTGTCACCTACCCATCTCTAGTATTATCCAAATCAAATGTAGCTTTATCCAGCATAGCCTTGTTGGCCTTCTGTGCATTTTTCTTAACCTTAATAAATTCCCCTATAATCTTCCCTTGTAGCATTTTTATTTCAATATTTACTCGGTTCACTTTTACTTGTTCACTATATTAAAAATGAACGTCTATTTTTACTTGTTCAATTTAAAAAATCAAGAGATAATTTATCATTTTATACCTATTTTACCTAGTTATTAAGTACTACAATACAAGAAAATATAGAATTTGCAACAAAACTTTAGCAACAACAAATATATTATTGTAAATGGCAACAAAAAAAATAACTTGTTGCGATTTTTTTTTACAACGGCACGTTGTTGCAAAAAGTACTTTTGGCAACATCCAACATATGGCAACAAAAATATTGTTGTCAAATGTCTTTCTTCTTGTAGTGCTAATCATTTCCAATTCATTTTTCAACATTTAGATAAATTATAATATATAATTATAAATGATATAGTAAAATTATTATTTTATTTATTGCTTCTTAAAGGATACGTAAAGTCAAATATCGGCAAGTAAACATGAACGAAGGGAGTACTTCTTATGAAAATTGCATAGTTGAGAATTTTGTTATATAAGAAATTACTACTCTTTCAGCCGGATGCTTAATTCTTTGATTCAGAAATATTTTATTTGCCTAAAAAAATTCAAAACTCGTGTTACACAAACAAAGAAAGACTAACGTAGTTGTCTTCTAGTTATATCAAAACTTTATAACCCAGTAAAAAATATAAAGAATTTTAGTATTTTATTTTTATTATTTTACATAATTATAGCCTGAAAAAAAATTAAATATGACATATAGTCGACTTCACTCAATTGACACACATACATCCATATTATGCTAAGGGGTGGACGTACATTATGTGAAACGGGTTAATTTCATCCGATACCATTTCATAACAAAATTGATGATAGATTTAAGTAATTCTAAAACGGAATATTTAAGTAAAGTTAAAACCTAAATTTCAACTTCACTTAAGAAAAAATCTACATAAGCCATTAATATTCTGTTGGTTTACAAGGATTTGCAGGAAACGGAAATTACAAGTAACTGCTTATGTAGGAATTGAAATTACAATTCAACAAGAAAGCTGAAAATTACAATATAACAACAAAATTGAAATTACACTTTTGTTGAACAAGAAAACGGGAAAGTTGTTTATCTTTGAGTCGAGTGTGGCACTCTGTCCTTAAGACAATATTGCCCGTATGTATCCTTTATACGTCTGGACAATTCGTCTCCCAAGATAAAACGACAATGGAACTATTGAGCAAAGGAAACTCAAAAGCTACTAGTGAAGAATATTGAGCAATGAAATGATGCTTGGAAGATTAGGAAGAAGCGATTTTTGCTTTGTGTATTTTCGTGTATGTTAAGTACTCCTCAACAATGGTATAAGGGGTGTTTATATAGGTGAGGGAGGGCTGTTTAAGCACTTTGCCCCCATGTGACCATTATTGGCCAAATAATGGCCATTATGGAGGTAGTTAATCCACCAAAATAAATGGTGAAAAATGCCAACGGATTGGCCATTATAGGAGGTGTAATTCGGCCAAAATAAATGGTGAATTGAGTCTTTGACGTTTCGTTACGGACCGTCGAAATTCGATTTTTACGAAAAACTTCGGGGACCAAAGCGTACATCTTGAAACTTCGGGGACCAAGCTGTACATCTTGAAACTTCGGGACCAAAGCTGTACATACGAAAGAATTCTGGTCCAAAGCGCACATCGAAACACGGGATCAAGCGTAGCACGGCAAAGTTTTACGGCCCCGAAAAGATAATATCGAAGGAAGGCCACGACCCGGCCCCGCGACCCGACCGGACGGCCCACGACCGTGACCGTGACCGTGACCGTGACCGTGACCGTGACCGAGAACCGAGAACCGGAACCGGAACCGGAACCGGAACCGGAACCGGAACCGGAACCGGAACCGAGCCGGAGCCGGGCCGGACGGGCGGGCGGCGGCGGCGCGCGTGTGGTGGTCTTTACTTGAGCCGAAGCACATCTAGGTCCTCCCTCCTTTAAACACATGGGATACCCCTTGGGGTCCCAAACCCCAAACCAATTTCAAGTATTATATACACAACAATTCTTTCTTCCTCCGAGTGAGGGAGAATTGATCACACACCACACTTTTCCATGCTTCAAACACCTTACTTCGTGAACCAATATCTCTTTCATTTCTCAATGAAATTTGACGATTCTTGGCCCTACGGTTATCTACGTACTTAGTACATCATGCGTGTGTGAAGAACCGGATTCTCCAACATACGTAACACTAGTGTTTAAGCCGTTAAAGTTGGTCGGTCGCAACTCCCGCCAAAGGCTAATTTCCAACAATCCCCTCTTGAAAGAGATTTTGGCGCACTCACATGGTGTCTTTTCATTTCCAGCAATATTTCGGCGGACCGATGTTGCATAAGGAGAGGTAGCCTCGGCTTTGAACCTTCCATAGTTGAATACCATCGGACTTACTTGCTGCGCGGTGAACGTGATGTCTTGAGCCGTCGGTGTTTAGTGTAAGCCAAGACAATGATACCAACACAACAAATTCCCTTACTCTCTTCTTCGTAATGTTTTGTCCGTTTTGGCCATGGACAACGTCTTGGATTCTTAAGTGCGTTCATTTTTAGGCGGCTTTGTCCTCGCACTTAAATAGGTGGTCTCCTACAAGGTATCTGCTATACCCCACTTCACAAGTGTTAGGAACCATTAAAAGTTTCTCAAGAACCTAGCCTCAATTGTTGAGGATCATTACGGAGTTTTGAAAACTTAACCTTTACCCATTGCGAGATAGCACTTAATGTCTATCGCGGGAACGGCTTTGGATTTGGTGTTTCTTTTCGAAATCACTATCCGAAGTGCTCATGCTTCTCTTGAAGCGATCAAGCGAACCTTTCTGACTTAGTTTTCCCATTGAACCAAATTACTGGGATCTCCGAGTTCGTAAGGTTGGGTTACCATTTGTATTGGTCCTTATATTTTGGGTTTTAAGCCCATTCCCCTGAACGAGGCAAGCCATCGATCCTTGAGTAGGCCCTTTGTCAATGGGTCGCTATATTATCCTTTGACTTGATGTAATCAATGGATATTATACCGTGGTGATCGGTTGCCTAACGGTCTTATGCCTCCGTCGAATATGACGAGACTTGCCGTTGTACATAACATTCCGTGCCCTTCCTAGAGCCATTGGTTGCTGCATCGCGGTGGATCATTACCGAAGGTACGGGTTTGTTCCAACACGGAACATCCTCTAAGAAGTCATGAAGCCACTCGGCTTCTTCTCCTGCTTTGTCTAAAGCGATAAACTCCGATTCCATCGTGGATCGGGCGATGCAAGTTTGCTTAGAGGATTTCCAAGATACGGCCCCACACCGATTGTAAATATATACCCATTTGGTGGACTTGGTGTTCTCTATATCGGATATCCGGTTTGCATCCTTTGTACCCCTCTAGTACGGTGGATATCTCGAATAGTGTAACCGAAGTTTAACGTGTATTTCGGGTATTGTAATACCGATTCAACGCCTTCCGGTGATTATCACTTGGATTACGGGTGAACCTAGCCAACTTATTGATTGCGTAAGCAATATCGGGTCGGGTGCGGTTTGTTATATACATCAAACTACCGATGCACTGTGCATATCGCTCTGGTATACGGGTGCACCAAGATTTTTATCAAGCTTATGATTTATATCCATTGGTGACGCTATCGGAGAAGCTGTCTAACATCTTGAACTTTCTCAAAACATCCTCGATGTAGTGAGGCCCGAGATAAGACCGGTCCGTCGGACGTCTTAGAGATTTTAATCCCTAGGATGACATCTGCGATACCCGTATCTTTCATGTCGAAGCATTGTTTCAACATGTTCTTAGTCTCTAGGATTATCCTAGGGTGCTTCACCTGTGATCAACATGTCGTCTACATACGGGCATATCATAACAAATGAGTCGAGTTACCTTTCGTGTAAACACATTTATCACACTCATTAATGGCGAACCCCTTCGATAGTAGAGTACTATCAAATTTTTCGTGCCATTGTTTCGGGGCTTGTTTCGGCCCATACGGAGATTTGATAAGTCGACGGACTTTCTTCTCTTGCCCTTGAACCACGTACCCCTCGGGTTGGTCCATATAAATTTCTTCTTCCAAATCACCGTTTAGGAAGAAATTTGTCTTAACATCCATCGGTGTATCTCAAGGTCACGCAAAGCTGCGATCGCAATAAATACCCGTATGGATGTCATCGGGATCCGGAGAGTATGTGTCAAAGTAGTCAAAGCCTACGTACTGTCGATAGCCCTTGACTACCAACTTTGGCCTTGTACTTGTCTATAGACCCGTACGCCTTGTATTTCCGTTTGAGTATCCATTTACAACCCGACGGTTTATTTCCGGAGGAAGATCAACCAACTCCCAGTATGGTTATGCGAGAATGGAGCTTATTTCACTCTCGATAGCTTCTTTCCAGAGCGGTGCTTGCGGAGTTGACAACGCTGAGCAATTGTCCTTGGTTCATCATTAACCATGTAAGCTACAAAGTCGGGACCGAAGGATTTATCCTTCTGGCCCTTTACTTCGCCTTAGATCCATCTGCGGAGTCTCCAAGTTACGAGAATGCGGAACACTAGATTCGGATGTTCGGACCACCTCGAGATTCGCTAGATTTGAACCATTTAGATCCGGGCGATCAAGGACTCCGGTTCTTGAAGCTTTGTGCATAACTTCGCTTGCGAGAGGTTATGTCTTTTTCCTTTCTAGGAAAGGTGCTTTCAAAGAATAGAGCATTCCTTGATTCCATTATTGTACCCTGGTGGATATACGGAATATCGGCTTATGCACTAAGAAGCGATAAGCACTCTTTGTTATTTGCATATCCGATGAATATGCAATCTACGATCTTAGGCCCAATCTTGACTGCTTTGGCTTAGGTACTTCAACCTTTGCCGGACAACCCCACACCTTAAAATACTTGTAGGTGGGTTTCTTTCCTTTCCATGATTCATATGGAGTTTTGTCCTTACCTTTATGTGGGACTCTGTTCAGAATCGTATTAGCGGTAAGGACGGCTTCTCCCCACATGTTTTGGGGAAGTCGGAATTGATAAGCAAGGCATTCATCATTTCCTTTAATGTGCGGTTCTTACGTTCCGCCACACCGTTTGATTGAGGTGAGTATGGAGCCGTCGTTTGATGAATAATGCCTTCTTGGGCACAATATTCCTCAAAAGGCGCTACATATTCTCCCCTCTATCGCTACGAATGGATTTGATCCGTAGGCTAAGTTGATTCTCAACTTCGCTTTGTAACGTCGAAACGCTTCAAAGGCTTCATCCTTACTTTTCAACAAGTAAAGGTAACAATACCTTGTGCTATCATCTATAAATGTCACAAAGTACTTGTTCCCCCTCTAGTTTGTACAAACTTCAAATCACATATATCGTGTGAATAAGTTCTAGAGGAGCGGTATTCCTTTCGACGGATCGAAAAGGAAGCTTAGTAAGTTTTGCCTCTACGCACACCTCACACTTATGTTGAGGGTTTATGTCGATAGAAGGCAACAACTCCATCTTTACCGACCTTTGAATAGACTTGTAGTTTACGTGTCCTAATCTATGATGCCATAAATTAGAAGACTCAAGCAAATAAGAAGAAGACTCAACTTTATTTCCTTGACGCAATACGAGACATGGCATTCACTTTGAAGAGGCCTTCACAGACGAAGCCCCTCCCCACAAATGTGCCATTTTTAGTGAGTACAAATTTATTTGATTCAAACACTAGCCTAAAGCCAGCATTAACCAATAAAGGTCCGAAACTAGATTTCTTCTAATATACGGGACGTGCATCACTTCCTTCGAGTGAGTTCCTTGCCGGAAGTCATCTTGGGACCACCTTTCCAACCCCTAGCACGTCAGGAAGCGTTGTTGCCCATGAACGACTTCTTGTCGGAGGCCGGAGTGTACGTGGAGAAGGCATCTTTGTTGGAACAGATGTGTCTTGTTGCACTGTGTCCACCCACCTTGCATTGGATTCTCCACCAAGTTGGCTTCTAGCACCCGCTGCGGAGAGAATTCCTCGATCATGTCATCCGGGAGCGTGTCCTTGACGACGTTTGCTTGAGCCTTGCCTTTTGACTTGGCTTTTGTTGTTGCTCGGTCTTGAGCTTGCGGCATTCCTTGATCCTGTGACCGGGTTTCCCACGGTGATGACAATTACCTCACGAACATCTCTGCTGCGGGGGCTTTGCCGTCTTTACGAAACTTCCGCTTCTTGCTTGAGTTCCCTTTGGCCTCTGCCAGATTTGCCTTTGCCTCGGCATGTTGTCTACCCTTTGGCAAGGTCTTCTTATTATCTTCCTGGATTTGCGGTTTGATAACAAGCTCTTCAAAGGTCATCTCCTTTGTCTTGAGTTTCAAGTAACTCATAAACTCATTCCATGAAGGAGGTAACTTCTCAATCGCGATGCAACCAAAAGCGCTCGTTTGGTTTTAGTCCTTCCAAATCCAGGTGATGTAGAATCATCTGAAATTCTGGACTTGGGACATCACATTTGTCTTCTTGTCCACCATTTGGAATTTTAGAAATTTCCCAACGATGAACTTCTTAGTACCGCATCTTGTGCGTTGTACTTCTTTTGCGATTTTCCCACAACTCTTTGGCGGTGCCAACGGTGCAATAGACCGTGTAGAGAGGGTGCTGCTAAGCGATTCGGTATATAGTTCTTGCACATGAAATCGCTATGATTCCATGCGTCACGAACCATCTTCATGCCATTAATGACATGGATACCAAGGCCCCTTCACCCGTTTCATTGGGCGAAGAGTCCATTTCATCTCCGGCTTGTGGAGGATCTTCCGTAAGGAATCGGGCCATGCCCATAGCTTGTTAGATAAAACGGCATCTTTTCTTGCCATCTTTTGAATTCGATCCCATGAATTTTTCGGGGCGATCATGGTGGTGTGAAGAAGAGGGTGGAGCTCCGATGGCCGGGAAGGCGGCGGTATTCTTGCCTTGAGCGGTGGCGGCGGCAGCAGCGGCAAAAGGCGGCGGTATTCTTGCCTTGAGCGATGGCGGCGTTAGCGACAACATTGCCTCGAGAGCGGCACGATAGTAGCAACATCGGTCATATTTCCAGCCATGTTATTGCGATTACCGTAAGCAAACTATTGTCTTAAGTTGTTGGTTTACAAGGATTTGCGGGAAACGGAAATTACAAGTAAGCTGCTTATGTAGGAATTGAAATTACAATTCAACAAGAAAGCTGAAAATTACAATATAACAACAAAATTGAAATTACACTTTTGTTGAACAAGAAAACGGGAAAGTTGTTTATCTTTGAGTCGAGTGTGGCACTCTTGTCCTTAAGACAATATTGCCCCGTATGTATCCTTTATACGTCTGGACAATTCGTCTCCCAAGATAAAACAGCAATGGAACTATTGAGCAAAGGAAACTCAAAAGCTACGAAGTGAAGAATATTGAGCAATGAAATGATGCTTGGAAGATTAGGAAGAATCGATTTTTGCTTTGTGTATTTTCGTGTATGTTAAGTACTCCTCAACAATGGTATAAGGGGTGTTTATATAGGTGAGGGAGGGCTGTTTAGCGCCCCCCATGACCATTATTGGCCAAATAATGGCCATTATGGAGGTAGTTAATCCACCAAAATAAATGGTGAAAAATGCCAACGGATTGGCCATTATAGGAGGTGTAATTCAGCCAAAATAAATGGTGAATTGAGTCTTTGGACGTTTACATTACCGGACCGTCGAAATTCGATTTTACGAAAAACTTCGGGGACCAAAGCGTACATCGAAAGAATTCGGTCCAAAGCGCACATACGAAACACGGGATCAAAGCGTCGGCAAAGTTTTACGGCCCAAAAAGATAATATCGAAGGCCACGCCCCACGCCCCGGCCCCGAGGACCGGACCGGACCGGACGGACGGACGGGCGGCGGCGGCGGCGCGCGTGTGGTCTTTACTTGAACCAGAAGCACATCTAGGTCCTCCCTCCTTTAAACACATGGGATACCCCTTGGGGTCCCAAACCCCAAACCAATTTCAAGTATTATATACACAACAATTCTTTCTTCCTCTACCGATGAGGGAGAATTGATCACACACCACACTTTTCCATGCTTCAAACACCTTACTTCGTGAACCAATATCTCTTTCATTTCTCAATGAAATTTGACGATTCTTGGCCCTACGGTTATCTACGTACTTAGTACATCATGCATGTGTGAAGAACCGGATTCTCCAACATACGTAACACTAGTGTTTAAGCCGTTAAAGTTGGTCG
The DNA here is from genome assembly GCA_034509755.1 of Anisodus tanguticus. Classification (NCBI taxonomy): domain Eukaryota; kingdom Viridiplantae; phylum Streptophyta; class Magnoliopsida; order Solanales; family Solanaceae; genus Anisodus; species Anisodus tanguticus. Next base: position 3,832,533 of record CM067549.1, on the reverse strand, counting down.
GTCGCAACTCCCGCCAAAGGCTAATTTCCAACATATTCCTCTTTTGCTTTTTTTTTCTTAGAGATATAAAAGAGAAAAAATAAAAGGGGGGTGAATCTAAAGTGATATGGTAGGTTGAGAAATGGAGTTTGCTTTCGACAAGTCTTCTTAATTAAGAACTAAGAATAAACTTTGCCCCTCTAGTTTTATATTTCCCGTACAATTTTAGTAATGGAATAACTTAATCTATATACACACACTATATTCTAAACAGGACAAGACGGATAATCCACACTATATTCTAAACAGGACAAGACGGATAATTAAAGTCCGACACATTAATAGTTTAATACGACCATTCAATTTAAATAATCAAAAGGGGATAAAAGGCTCTCTCGAACTTCAAAGCAAAAGTAAAAGATACATCATAGGTCCTAATTCTCATCATAGGTCCTAATTCTCATCATAGGTCTATTTAATTATTATGAAATTTAATTTAATACTTAACATGATAATGCATGATAATCTTTACTATATACATATATAGTACATTCTTAGGAAGACTGTATATACGTAATTATGTTATTTAAACGCTGGGTTTGAATAATGAAATATATATATATATATGGATTCTTTTATAATGAGCCCATTGTCATGACAGAGTCAAATCAATTCAATTATCTACTCCTATAGTTTATGTTTCTAAAAAAACAAGTCTATATATTTACAATTTAATACTTCCCCTTCTTGATATATTTTTCGTTTTTCGAAAGGCAATTTAACAAAACTTTATATATTTTAAGATTAAAGTTTATATATTTAAAAACTTTATTTTGAATTAGATTAACTCAATATTTTGAAACTAAATTGAATTAGAACTTAATATTTTAAGATTAAACTTTATATATTTGAAAACTGTATAAAAATACTATAAATTATAACTTTTCTCATATCAATTGAGTGAAAAGATATATCTTAAAATATTGATTAAAGTTCATGCAGTTTGAATCTCAAGAAACAAAAAATATCACATAATTGAGACAGGGGAGTAACTTATCTCACATTGGATAATAGTTATTCCTATCTAAAAATAAGTGCTTAATTTTGTAAAGGGAAAATACTACTTAATTTTTTGTATATCAATTCTATTTCCCCAATGAAAAAGGGTAATTTTGTTCAAGCAAACTTGAGTTTTACATCATCGTGTAACACGACAGAAAAACAAATTAAAGGATAACAACGTTTTGTATCGTACTGAGAAAATTACATCCTAAATCCATGTGGTTCAGCAGACCCATGTGCCAAGGATTTTTGGTAAGCATAACCTTGATTTTCAAAATTACATCATCTTGCTTTTTTCTACTACAGTATCGTTTTTAATTACTATTTAATATTTAAAATTTACTGACCCGATTAATTAAAATTTGAATAAAATTGATAAAAAGCTATTTTTTTGGACCACTAATTAAGTTCTAGACAATATTATTCAATGTTTAGCCACCATTTAATGCAATTTTTTTTTTTAATATTTATCAGTTTGAACTCTGTGAATCATTCTTGGACTTGAATTGATAACAATTTAATCATCCTTCATGGGGTTTGAAACTCCACCACATTATGTTGGAGTTTCACTTGTCAGTTAGCTTCGAACTCCAGCACCGTATATTAGAGTTATTATGTGTTTTAGCTGAAGATATTTTTGTACAAATTTTATTTTCGTATGAAGAAATGGCCTAGCACACAGCCAAAATTTTAAATTTTAGAGAACGACTTGACCAAAAATGGATGTCACTTTTAAAATAAAGGTAACATTCTGAAGAATAGTCTGGCACAAGAAATGGGCTAAAATGTTCAAATTTCCCGGCTTTTCCACTAGTGTTAAGTTGAGTCTTTTTTAAGTTCAATTTTTCTACTCCATAGACTTAATAGTCTATAACAAGGGTGTCCAGTGGGTCGGGTCAGTCCGATCCCGATCCCGACCCGTCCTGCTACCCGCCCCCCCCCCCCCCCCTTTAAAAAAATGGGATGGAAAATGATGGTGTCGGGGATCAACTCGGGATGGGACTAGGGCTAGTCCGGCCCGTCTCGATCCCGCCCCACGACCCGCCCCGACCACCTCCCCCTTTGCAGCAATAACCGTTACACAACGGGTCAATTTCAATTTTAGCTGTTGGCAACGACTATAACGGTCCTTTTGGCCCCCACCCCATAAACCCCCCTACCCCCTTAATACTTATTTTTAACCCCTAAGTTAGTATATTTACACTTTAACCATATTTTTTAACTATAAATATCTCATTTTCCTCTTCAATTTTCTCACAAATCTTCCTACCATCTCTCTAATCTCTCTCTCTCTCTCTCTCTCTCTCTCTCTCTCTATATATATATATATATATATATATATATATACAAGTCTACATTGCCTACTAAATATTATATTTTATTTGCTAATTTCTATCAAAGTTTAAAAATTGGGAGTGAAGTTGGCAACTAGCTTGAGGATCATCGAGCAAAGTTTCAATTTTCAACCTCGATTACATGTCGACGTTACATCAGCGTTTGGTACCTTCGTTCCTTCTTTAAATTATTATTGTTACTTAATTTTAATTATCGTACTTAATTTCATTATGTTTAATTATTTATTTGCATAATTATAATGGAACGAAGTGGACGTTTTTCTGGTAGAGGTACTAGGGGTAACTAGGATAAGGGTGCATCTTCTAGTAATCCTAATTACGGTGATTTCACTCATATAGATGAAACTGGTTTTTTTAATGTTAATAATAATATATCATTAGATCATGAGGTATATTCTACATCTGAACCACAATTTAATTTAGAAAATGAATTAGAAGATAATTTAGATAACACACCCACTAGTGCACCTCCACCTCAGGCTCAGGCTGAGTCTCAAACTGAAATTGAAATTGGAATGGCTCATATCCCCCCTAGTATGAATCGAGGCAAAAAACAACGAAAATTAAAATCATCTGCATGGAATTTTTTTGATAGGCACATTGATAATCAACTAGCTATATGTAAAATTTGTTGCGAAGTTTATAAATTTAAACTGGAAAAGGTCAAAGTGGGACGGTAGGTTTAATGAGACATGTAGAAAACTCTCACAAACAAGGTATAACCAATACCTGACTGAAAAATCGGGTGTGCAAATGCCTTCTGAGTAGAGACAAGGTTCACATAGTGTCCCCGATCAAGTACATGGTCGAATTAACCTGATGACGGTGGGAATTATAGATCCTAAATATGATAAACACAGAGATAGAGAAATTTTAGCAAAATTAGTTCGTTGTGGAGGTTTGCCTTTTTCATTTCATTCCTCTCATGATTTTATTCATTACATTAGATAAACATATAATCCCGCTTTTAACAGTTTTCCTAGATCAACTGTTAGAAGAGATGTTTTTAAATTTGCCCATGAATATCAATAGTATTTACGTTATGCAACGTATCAAAAGTATTTACATTGTGCATTTATGTTATAAAATGGTTTTCCTAGATCAACTGGTTTTATATATATTATGATCCTTAAGGAACATCTGGATTTAATTAAACCTATTGAACCATGTTCCATCATATGTAATAATCATTTTTCCTATATTTGAAAATACTGCCTTCGTCCCAAAATATTTATCGCATATTTTATTTATGTCTCTTAAAAAGTATTTATAAGGATAACATTTTGACTATTTTATCCTCCTAACATATTTCATCGTGTTATATCTCCTCAACAAATATTTACTTATTTATCTACGCCAACGCGATTGCATTATAAGGTCTCAATTGAACAGATCGAGCAAGCTCGAATTGACGTAACATGAAACCTATTAGGCCAAAAGCTCCATGGAGAGCAACAAAAGTCCACAGACCCCAACTCCATCAATGATGTACTTCCTCTTAAATGATGTAACTAATACAAGAGTATAATGAGAAAAAGCTCCTTAATTTCATATTGGTTAAATAAAATGACAAGTATTTTGACACAAATATTTTTAGTAAGGATGACAAGTATTTTGAGACGGAGAAAGTAATAACTTTACACTTCCATTTTTCCTTATTTAGAAGCTATTAAAATCACATAAATGTTATGACATATTAAATGCACAAGTTTTAAAAGTTTTATGGCCACACAAATTCAATAACATATTTAAGATAACAAGTCTCAAAAATCTTATGTATTTTCTTAAACTACGTGCAATTCAAAATATGTCTAGATTGGACGGGTAGTATAATAAGCATCAACTTGACAGCTTCAACCTTTAGGAGTCGTTTAGTTTCTGGTTATGAACTGATTTATTTATGTATTAAAATCAGCATAATTTGTACTATCATGTTTGGAAGTGTTTTAGATGTTATGTAATAAACTCGGTACATCAAATATCGGTGATTGATTACCATTTTACAATCCCGTATAACTAATACATGTATAAGATATGAGAGAATTTATGTATTATTTTATGTAGGGTAGAAAATGAAATAACTAATATATGACTAACTAAACCCTGCATAACTAATATTGTAATACATACATAACTAATCCCTTCATTACTAATACTTACATAACTCTAACTAACAATCAAAACGATCTCATTGACTCTCTGATTGGGAATGGAGTTTAAGAAGGAATGATTTTTTGAATTTTTTAAATCTAAAATAAGTCATAAACATTTGTATGATTATAAATTATTTTACTAAAAGTAAATTTAAAATTTAAAATTTTTAATCTAAAACAAGTTATAAATATTTATGTGATTACATATTATTTTTTAAAAATAACAAAAAAATGGGTTAGAGAAAGTATATAAGTACTATATATATATATATACTCTGTAAGAAAAATAAATAGATTTTTCTTACAAGCTGGAGGCCTGCAGCGTGAGTTCGAATCCTGGTGGGAGCAATTTGCTCTCTTTTGGGGTAGGACCTTGTAGGTGATATCAGTTTGTTCTCAAACCCTGGTCATCAGGCACATCCCGCGATTTACAAGTAGTAGTGCTGAGGGATCGGGATTACTATCTCCAGAAATAGTCTGGCGTAAGCCGAGAAGTTGAATATCAAAATAAAAATAAAAATATATATATACTCTGTGTAAGCAGTACTTTTCACCCGGCTAAAATCCCTATAACTGATACTTCAACTTGGAAGTAATTAGATAAAATAATATTTTATTGTGGGAAAATTCTTTACTAATATAATGATGATGAGAGCAGGTGGGACTAATGATTAGCGGTTAAACCTCGAGATTACTTTTACCATACCATATAATCACTTTCTCTTTCAAATGCATGTGCATATAGCCTATAGAACTTTAGAGTAAGCCAAACACAGAAAAGCAGATATATAGGTCTTCATTGAGCAGTAATAGGGTAAATACTTACCTCCACCAAATTCAAGCTAGAATTAGGGTTGCATGTTCAGTTAAATTCAATAGCATTGATTCAAATTTTATATTTATTTTTTAAAAAATAATAATTAAATATGTATAAATATTAAGAATCAATAATTTAAAAGTATTAAAATTCCAAACCCATAAGCTCCTATTTTAGCTCTGCATCTACCTGCACCTCGTATTTATACGACTACTTCTACAACAACATACATAGTTTAATTTCACATGTGAGATTTGGAGAGAGTAGGGCGTATGCAGATCTTACCCCTACCTCGTGGAGATAAAGAAGTTGTTTCCGATAGATTTTGGATTTCAAAAAATATATTTCAAAGTTTGAAAAAGAAAATACGGATATGGCAAATAAAAATGAAAGAAATGCATAACATTCAGAAAAAGGAACAGTAACAATAACGAAATAATACGATAATCAAAGCACAAGAAATACATGTGGTAACAAAAAATCGAAAAACAAGAAACTACAAGAGTAATGCTAATACTAGTGTAAGAAAGTGAAAACAGATACGGTCCTCCAAACTACCACAATGTCACATCGTATTCATAATAAACCATATAAATATATTATAATTGAGTAATTTAATAAGATAAATATGTATTAGTTGATTATACTTAAGCATTAAAAGCTTATACTCCATTCATCTCAATTTATGTGATGTAGTTTGACTGCGCACGAAGTTTAAGAAATAAATGAAGATATTTAATTTTGTAATCTGAAATAAATTTAAAATATTTATATAGTTATAAATTATCTTATTATTAAATTATTATTAAATAAAAAAATATTTCATTATTTTTAACATAACTAAAAGAAAAGTGCGTAAACTTTTAGGGGTTTGAAAAATCAAGCATTGTGGAGAACTTCTTCTATTAGTCTCTAATTCTCTACTCTAGACTCTAGAGTCTTAGACCTATCACTTAGGGCTCGTTTCGTACCACAGATAAAAGAAAATTAATCACGAAATTAAATTTAAGACAAGTTATTTACATGTTTAGTTGAAATAAAATCGTAGTATAACTAATAGTGTTATTTTTATTTCTGTGGGAGTGGAATAATAATTCCGGAATAACTAATTCCAAAATAATAAAATTTGGGATAACTTGTTCCCCAACAAAACAACCTCTTATTATCATATGTATAGATAGAGTATTTTAATTTATCAAGATTTGAATAGATAGAAAGATATTACACAACATTTGTTTTTCCCCACATCTATTGAGGAGTATTTAGACCTATTTTGAGTCTAATTGATTAATTTAATGGGAAAAGGCCAAAAAATAACTATTCTAAATAGTATAATTTATTCTTTGTTATATTTTTCGCTAAAAAAATCCTCAGTCATTAGTGAACCAACTTAAAAATACCCTTCAACTAATTAAATAGCTCAAAAATACTTCTCCTACTAGCTATTGCTCCAAAACAAGAAAAAAAAACCAAATTTATCCTTAAACTCTTTGAAATGGGACATTTTCCCTTAATCTAATGGCGGAGTCGAGAACTTTATTTAAGAGATACGAGAGATGCAAGAATGCAATTTTTGAGATCTCTCAACCACTAGACTAAAGAATTCTATTATATTAAAAAAATTCAATAATTTATATATATAAACCACGATCAACTATCAATGGAAGATCTTTCAAAAAAATTGCAATCTAGTCCGAGAATACCCAAACGCAACAAAGTTGCTTCAACTATAAAACTAAATTAATATGTTAAAGCGAATTGGATGATTCCTGACTTAAAATATTCATAATCTAAGAGTAAAGACATAGCTTATTCTTAACCTTTGTCATTCATTAGAAAGAAGTTGTAGAAGTAGGAGCCAAATTTTCAAAAAGACTTTGAAAAACAACTTGGGAAAAAAAAAAGAGATGATTACAAGTTGCTCTACCTAGTGCATAAATCAATTTAACCAAGTCAAATCTTGTAGAAATAAGTTGTGAACATTTTTATTTTGCAACTTTACAAGATGTCTTGGGCCAAAGTGTTCTTTTTAAAAACTTCTTGTCCCTTATTGGTAATTCATAAAGAAAATGCTACCTTAGAAAAACACAGTGCAAGTGAGAAAAGAGCAACACAGTGTCAAAAAAGTAGTCCATATAAGGGAGCAAATCAGAGCAACCTAACAAAGTAACAACACTACTTTCCTCTTCTCCTCTCTCTCTCTCTCATCACACCACTTTGCCTTAAGTTTCTTCAAACAAAAACATAAAGACTTCTTTACCAAATTTAACTACATTTACTAGTCTTAGTTTATGGATAACCAAAGAACTACTCTTCTTAATTGGGCTTACTTCTGTCAAGGCAAGGTCAGAATTGTTCCTCACCATTCTACATTTTTATGCATTTTCAAGATTTTTTTTTTTTTTTTGTATGGATATTTTAAGACCATTTTATTGGAATTTTAGCAAGTTGCGTCGGAATCTTCATTTTCGTTACTGCACCCGTGTTGGATTCTCCACGCACCCATCGATATTTTTGAAGAGTCCGAGCAACATAAAATTTTAGAGCAAAATCTTGATGGGGTTTTTGTTTTCTTGAAAAAATTTCAGAGCGTGGATGAGCTAAGCCAGACACTGTTGCTGACAACAATGGAGCTGGAGAACACAAGGTTGAAAGCTCAAGAAGAGCTGAAAATGAGAGAAGATGAGATACTCCAGCTCAAAGACATGCTTAACAGGGCCATCAATGACAAAAATGAAGCTCAAGAAAAATGCCAAAGATTGGTCCTGGAAAAACTCTTACTCCAACAACACCAGTTTCATCAGACAGGCAAGGGTGTTAAATGGTCGGATTGAGCTTAATTTGGATAAGTTATTGACCGTCAAAAGTTACTTAAAATAAAATAGGGTCATAACTCAACCCTGTCAATGTTCTTACCCAGTTTAAATTTTTTTGTTTGTTTTTTATGGAGTAATTTTTTTAGTATTTAATAAAATTATTATTTTTATTTATGATCATATATAACCTATCAACTCAGTTTTTTAGGACAAGTTCCGCATTTAGTCGGTTGACCAAAAATAATTATATTGTTAGTCAAATATACAAAAAAATATATTATATACTATGAAATATATATAAAAAATGTATACTTCATGTATATTAAACACTAATATACAAAAAAATATATATTTACAGTCTCTTATTTATGTCATAATTTTCTCAATTTTTATGTGTTCAATTAAGTAATGGATGGGTCAATAACCAATCCAAACATGAACGGGTCAGATTAGACGAATTTTTATGAGCTAATTTTGCCACCTCCATCAACAGGTCCATTATCGGGAGTTTCAAGCATTGAAGATGAGCCAATTATCAAAGGATTAGAATCCACCACCACCAACAACACAAACTTCTCTTCATCAGATTGTGATGAAAGCATTGTTTCTTCCCCACAAGACAGAGAACAACAACAAGCTTTGCCTATTCTTATAGACAAACCATTACCAGAAAATGGGAAATTCTTGCAAGCAGTAATGAAAGCAGGACCACTTTTGCAAACACTTCTACTTGCTGGACCTCTGCCTACGTGGCGCCACCCCCCACCCCCCATGGACACATATGAGATTCCACCACCCCCTGTGGTGATTCCATCTCAAGATCCAATTTTTAATGCTTTTAACAACTGTGGAAGACTTAACAAGAAAAGGGGTAGTAGTAGTCTTTTTGATGATTCTGATTCTTCCATTGGAACAAAATATCAAAGGGTTGTGCTTTGAATTTTCAATTCTTGGTAGCGTTAGTATGTCTACATCAACATTCTTTGGAATGCGGCTTTTTTTCAGATTTCTACTAACGCGGATGCTTTGTGCATCGGGATAGAGTTTACTACTAGTACTAGTATCATATTTTAAGGAAAGAAAAAAGAACTGATATTTAGAATTTTTGTATAGAATTGAAGAGGTTTGATTTAGGAAAGTGAGGAGATGAAGATCTAAATTTGACTTTTGTTGAAGTTGAAGGGAAAAGAAAAAGATTATTGTTCTGAGCTATTTTTAGTTTTTAGGGTCAGTACTATAGTATGTTGGTTGGATTGTCTCTTTCCTTCATTATTGTTATAATCTTTTAGAGTTGAGCTTTTTTTCTATCATGCACTAAATTCCGAGTCTCAATTCTCAAGATTAAGCTCATTGTATGAAAATATTCAATTCGAGGAATTTTTAAGCATATGATGCTTGGTTCCTTACTATTCAACCCTGTGGCGGAGTTAGGGATGATTAGTTTGCCGAAAAATTATAATGTATAAGCAAGATTGAAATTATATATATATATATATATATATAATCTCATGGTTTTTTTGTGTTATTTATTTCTTTATATTTTGAATCCTTAACAAACTATTAGCTTCGCTATTGATTGTACTAAGTCCTAATAAAAATGTACTAGATTTGAAGGTGTAGATATGAAAAGCCTAACATATATTAGAGGGAGCTATTTCTTTTTTCCGCCCCACTCTAGTCAAAAGGATCACCAGTAATTCGAACCTCTAGTTAACCGATTGGAAAAGATACTTTATTAGTAGAATAAATTCAATTACTTTGTATTTATGCTGTGTAAGATTCATTTAAGAAGAAATGTTATTTATTAATATTTTTTTTATATTCAAAACTCGAATTCAAATTTAGTGAATGAATCTGGACCATAGAGTTGTTAGGATTGGAAGGTAGAAGAGATCAACAACCACAAGGTGTAAGAGCTCAGCTTTGTCGACTGAGTTAATAGAGTGGGAATCCACAAATAAGAATCAGACTCAGGATCTACTACTCTATGTAATGTTAAAATTATTTAAATTTTGATTTGATGTATCTCTTAGTCATATTTTCTTTCTCTACCTTTCTCTAAATTAAATTAATTAATTTCTCTGTTTTTCCTATCAAACCCCACTAAATATCTTTATTGTTCAATTTATTTCTAGGGCTAATACTACTTCCTCTCTGAACACGTAGGGATGGCAGGTGGGTATAATTTTGTGGATTCCGCACCGCACCCGTCCCAGTTGGGGCGGGTATGAGTATAACTTTGACGGGTAGTAGGTGGGTATGGGTATTGAAAATGTACCCGTCACGGATAGACGGGTAGGTGGTGGATTTGCAGTCATACCCGCCCGCCTTATACCCCCGCCAAGCCCAAAATATTAGCAGCCCATAAGTCATGACAAGTTTCTCATTCTCCAACAAAACTCAAAACCCTACGCCTCTTCAGTCCTTCACGCCTCCCTCTCTCTCGTTCCCCTTCACGTCGTCTCTCCTCCCTCCCTCATTCTCGACGTCTCTGCCTTTTTTTTAAAAGGAAAAATCACAAACTTTTTTCACAAACCACCTCGACGTCTCTGCCTTTTTCTTTAAAGGAGATGCCGATCGGGAGATATTGAGAAATATTGTTGTCTTTGCTTTGTGCTTTGGGGTTGTCTTGGTGAGGTCAATTTTTGTGCATTTGTTAAGTTTTACCTATTGGGTTTGTGGAGTTCAATTGAAAAAGTTGAAAAACTTTAGCTTATATAGCTGAAATAATATCTGGATTTTGTCTGCATTTGTAATACATAGCTATTTGGGTGGATAATTTTTGGGTTTTCTTGGAAATTTTGTTTTTTTGATTCTTTGTTGTGCAAGAGGGAAGAGGTGAAAAAATCTGGATTCTCCTCCCTCTCTCTCAAAGAAAATGAGACCGTAACTGTATTGATTCTTGACTCAATTTTTTGGAATAATTTTTGGAATTTGAATTTTTGGAATCATGTAGATCACAAATGAATTGATTACAAAATATGGCAGGCGGGTATTGGCGGGTGACGGATATCCACTTGGGTGGTGGAGCGGGTGTGGATTTAGGAATATATCTGCCTAGGCGGGTATGGATGTGCAAAATTGTACACGCCACGGATGGCGGGTATAAAATTTTCTGGGGGGTACGGGTGCGGGAGAGGGGGGTACCCGCACCCGCCCCGCCCAATTGTCATCCCTATGAACACGCTATATATGCTTTCTTTGCATCCAACGGTACTCTTTCCCTCCCCACCCCCCTTAACCAACTCCGACCGCGATAAGAACCAAGTTTTCCCGGCGGAATCAAGTTTTCCCGGCGCGCAAGGTTTTACCGGTGGGACAAGATTTTTCGGTAGAGACAAGTTGTTCCGCCAGAACCAAGTTTTCCGGTAAAACCAAGTATTTTCAGCAACGCAAGGTTTTACCAACGGGACAAGGTTTTCCGGCAGATTTTCGACGATTTCTTTTCCAGCAGATTCCCGATGTATTGTTCTCACTCGACGACTTAACTACAACACTAACCGTTAGCGGAGAAATTATTCTCTCGATCTCTGAACTCCGGTGGATCTCACCGGCGAAATCGAGTTCTCAAGTCGGTCCATCTGTCGGAGTTGTCTAGATCTGGCCGGAATATTTTGTCTTCCGGCAGACACTTCTCTCACATGTACATTTTATTGAGGATTTTTTTATTTCTCTATTCTCCTCTCTTCTCTCTTCTACTTTATTCTTTTTGTTCTTTTTCTCCTCGATCTACACAGGTACTCGACTTTTTGGAGAAAACTCAATTGAACAGTACTTTTGGTGCCGGTAAACGGTACTGGTGAACAGTTATTTTCGCCGGCAAACAGGTTCGATTCAATTGGAGTTGGTACCTCCGGTTGCCCGTATCCATTCTTTGTCTTTATACTTGTTAAATTTTGTCATTTTGCTGTATTGATTCGTGACGTTACGTTCTTGCATTTACCATTCTTGTCTTAGTTATAACATTCTTGGCATAGTGGTTTTACTTGCCTCTAGATTCTTGTTAACTTGTGCTTTCACTTTGATCCCTTCTTGTTTTAGGGTAAACGTTTGATTAGTTTGTTACTTTATATTTGCTTTAGTGGCTTTGGTTACTGATGGTAGACTAAGGTCATGTTCTCGGTCGGGGGCGAGGGTTAGGGGGTAAGTGGGGTAAGGGAGATGCTAGAGGCTGAGAATAGGGTCTTGGAACATTGGGACTTTAACGAAAAAGTCCATAGAGCTAGTTAAGATTCTTAAGAAGATGAGTATTAATATAGCATGTGTCCAGGATACAAATGGATAGGACCTAAGCCTAAGGATGTGGACGGGTATAAGTTATGGTTCTCGGGTAGGTCAAGGTATAGGAATGGGGTAGACATTTTAATAGATAGCGAGCTAAGTGATCAGGTGGTAGAGGTTAGGAGGGTCAATGACATGATGATGGCGATTAAGTTGGTAGTTGGAGGGTTCACTATGAACATTATTAGTGCTTACGCGCCGCATGCGGGCTTGGACGAGGAGGAGAAGAGGCACTTTTGGGAGAATTTGGACGAGGTGATGGGTGGTATACCACCAATTGAGAAGTTTTTTTATGAGAGGATTTCAATGGACATATCGGGTCACTTTCGGGGGTTATAACGACGTGCATGGAGGCTTTGGCCTCGGGGATAGGAATGGGGGAGGCGTCTCACTTTTGAAGTTTGCTCGAGCTTTTGGGATGGTGATAGCCAATTCGAGGTTCATGAATGAGGAGCACTTGGTGACTTTTTGTAGTTCGGTGCTAAGACTCAAATAGACTTTTTGCTCCTTAGGAAGATTGACAACGACCTTTGTAAAGACTACAAGGTTATTCCGATGGAGTATCTTAGAACCCGACATAAGCTTTTTGGTGATGGATTTGGAGATCAAGATGGAAAAGAAGAGGAGAGTTGTGGATGACAGGTTAAGAACCGAATGGGAGTTTGACCATGGCTAGTGCAAAAGAGATGTGGCCAAGGTGGCTTGGGGGAGTAGTGGGGATGTGATCGTATGTGGGACAAGACGGCCAGTTGCATTCGAGAGGTAGCTAGAGAAGTGTTTGGGGTCTCGAGGGGTAGCCGTGGTGGGCATCGAAGGGACTGGTGGTGGAATGGTAAAGTTCAAGAGAATGTGGAAGTGAAAAAAGCGGTGTATGCGTAAATGGTAGAATGCAAGGATGAGATGGAGAAGTGGATGAATAGGAAATTGTATAAGATGGAGAGGAATGAGGCAAAGTTTGCGGTTACGGCGGCAAAAACGGTGGCTTTTGAACGCTTGTATGTGGAATTAGAGGGAAAAAATGAGGATAGAAAGTTGTACAGACTAGCCAAGGTGAGGGAGAGGAGGGCTCGTGACTTAGATCACGTGAGGTGCATCAAGGACGAGGAAGACAAAGTACTGGTGGAGGACGCGCATATAGATGGAGGTGGCATTCTTACTTTCATAAACTCTTGAACGAAAAAAGAGATAGAGACATTATGTTGGGAGATCTAGAGCAATCTGGTAGGTATCGGAATTTTGAGTATTGTAGAAACATTAAGGTTGATGAGGTTAAGGGTGTTGTTTGCAGGATGCGCAGGGGACGAGCGACTGGGCCTGATGAGATCCCATATGAATTTTGGAAGAGCGCAGGCAGGGCAGATTTATAGTGGCTAACTGAGTTGTTTAACGTCATTTTGAAGACGGTGAGAATGCCCGAAGAATAAAGGTGGAGTACAATGATCCCTTTGTACAAAAGCAAAGATGATATCCAGAGTTGCAACAACTATAGGGGTATCAAGTTGTTAAGCCACACTATGAAAGTATAGGAAAGGGTAGTGGAGATGAGGCTGAGAAGAGGCGTGTCTATTTTCGAGAACCAGTTTGGATTCATGCCGGGGCGTTCAACCACAGAAGTCATTCATCTTATTAGGAGGTTGGTGGAGCAGTATAGGGAGAGGAAGAGAGACTTACATATGGTTTTCATCGACCTCGAGAAGACATATGACAAAGTTCCTAGGGAGGTTTTATAGAGATGTTTAGAGGTTAGAGGTGTACTTGTGGCGTACACTAGGGCGATCAAGAATATGTATGATGGAGCCAAGATTAGGGTACATACAGTAGGATGAGACTCTGAGCACTTTCCAGTGATGATGGGACTGCACCAGGGATCAACTCTTAGCCCATTCTTATTTGCCTTGGTGATGGATGGACTGACGTGATAAATCCAAGGGGAGGTGTCATGGTGTATATTATTCGTAGATGACATAGTCCTTATTGATGAGACTCACAGCGGAGTGAGCGCTAAGCTGGAGGTTTGGAGACATACTCTAGAATCTAAAGGGTTCCGTCTGAGTATAACCAAGACATAATACTTGGAGTGCAAGTTCAGTAACGGGAGCGACCCTGAGACAGGTGTGGAGGTGAGGCTTGGTACTCAGGTCATTCCAAAGAAAGAAAGCTTCAAGTACATTGGGTCTATTATCCAAGAGAATTGAGAGATTGATAACGACGTCACACATCGTATTGAGGCATGATGGATGAAATTGAGGCTCGCATCTGGAGTCTTATACGACAAAAAATGTGTCACCAAAACTTAAAGGCAAGTTCTATAGGACGGTGGTTAAACCGACTATGTTGTATGGGGCGGAGTGTTGACCAGTCATGACTTCGCACATCCAAAATATGAAAGTTGTGGAGATGAGGATGCTGAGATGGATGTGCAGGCATACAAGGAGGGATATGATTAGAAATGATGATATCCGGAATAGAGTGGGAGTGGCCTCAATGGAGGATAAGATGCGAAAAATGAGGTTGAGATGATTCGAACATGTGTAGAGGAGAGACATAAATGTCCCAGTGCGAGAGGTGTGAGGGGTTGGCTATGGACGGGTTTAGAAGGGGTAGATGTAGGCCGAAGAAATACTGGGGAGAGGTGATTAGACGGGATATGGTGCATGTGCAACTTACTGAGGACATGACCTTATATAGGGGGTTGTGGAGGACACGGATTAAGGTAGAAGGGTAGTAGGTAGTCCTACTTACGCTTGCAAACTGGTAGTTGTAGTGTTATTATTATAGGACTACATAGCCTACCATACTAATAGGCACAATATTTTTTATAGTCCTTGTAATTTGATTCCGACTGCTATGTGTCCTTTAGTGTGCTTTGTTTAGCTTATTTACATGTGCTAGTTACTGTTTACTTTTTTAGAATGCGCTATCATGGCTTATTCGCTTTTGATACCAGGATTTTCATACTGCATTAGATTTTTTTTTACCGGGTCTGACTGTTTCTGTTGCTCTTTCTTTTTCTTTGCTTGTGCTGATGCTCTGTATTGAGGTGATGGTCTCTCGAAAATAACCGCTCTACCTATCAAGGTAGAGGTAAAGTCTGTGTACACTATACCCTCCTCAGACCCCACGTTATGGGATTTCATTGGATATGTTGTTGTTGTTGTTTGTTGTTGGCTAATACTACTTTCTTGACGCAATCCATATGTATCTTAGCTTTTGCTTTTTCGTGTACTGAATTTTATCATGTCAAACCCCACGAGGAAACACTCTATACCAGACAGTAAAAATTTTACATTGATAAAGATTAATGTAAAATTAATAATAATAATAATAATAATAATAGTGTACATGCTAGCTTGTGTATATATCGATTATTCCATTATTACGATAGTATTTATTACCTTATATTAATACAAGCATCGAATAATTCTGCCTATCACAAAGCGGATGAGAAAAAGGCTTAATCCGTTGTTGTCACATTGGTAGCGATTGATAATAACCACTTACTAATATAGCTGTCAATTGACACCCGTAAAATCCAAAACTAATAGTTCTAATTTTGATTTTTGGAACATTGAAATATCGACTTATTTGCTTTCATATCATACCTAAATCATGTCCAGAACAGGTGACTTTCCACCGTTCAAAAAGTAGTACCATAGTTAACAAGAGATTCCATATATTATAATGTGTATAATCCAAAAGATAGGACAGATAAACCCTTATAAATTAGCCACTAAAGATGAATTTTTTTCTACAAGAGCTCTCAAGTCTTGTGTATTTGCAATTTTCAGTACTCCTTCTCACAAAAATAAGTAGTTTTCTTATTTATTTTCTTAATGTTTGATACGTAGCACATAATTTTATTTCAAAAATATTTATATATAATTTAGACAAATACTATAGCGGTTTGGGGATACGACTATGGGGTTGCGTGTATTGGAGGGTGAATAGGAGACAATCAGTGTGAAATATCACTTGTGAAATGTGTTTTTCCTACTTGTACGGAAGTCATTTTCCTCATTTTTAAGGAACGCGTGTTCCTAGAAAAATACTTGCCAAATTTTTTAACCAACCAAACATAAGAAAATTGGAACACATTTTTCATACCAAACACACCCTTCCTATGTGAATGTAAATATTCTTGCAATTTGACAACATTAATTGAATCATTACAATCGCGAGACTTTAAAAAAAATACAATTCGGTGCACTAAGCTCCTGTTATGCACATGTGCAGGGTTCGGGGTAAGGTCGAACCATACGGATCTATTGTACGCAGTCTTTTCCTACATTTATGCAAGAGACTATTTCCACGAACATGTATGATGGAGCCAAGACCGGATAAGGACCTGCGGGAGGTGACTCAGAACCCTTCCCAGTGGTGATGGGGTTGCACTAGGATCAACTCTTAGCCTATTTTTATTTGCCTTGGTGATGGATGAATTGACGCGGAAAATCCAAGGTGAGGTGTCATGGTGCATGTTATTTACGGACGACATAGTGCTGATTGAAGAGACCCGTGGTGGAGTTAACACTAAGTTGAAAGTTTGGAGACAGACCTTGGAGTCCAAGGTAGGGATGGCAACGGATCGGATCTGGACTGGATCCTACTAGATCCAGATTCATTGGGCCATAAAAATCAGATCCAAAATTCGGATCCATCGGATCCTCCGGGTCCACGGATCGGATATCGATCTACATGTAAATTTTTTTGGCTTGAATAATATTCACACATGTTGAAACTTTTATGACAAAATGAAATGCAATATGATTGAAAAAATGATTGAGTTCATTCAATCAACCTACACAAACATGACACCATTCTTCCAAAATACTGAACAAAGTTTTAGCATCACAAGAAAATAAAAACGATTGACTTCATTAGTAATGCTGAACAGGTTGCAACTTTGAGCTAATTTTTGGAGGCTTTAGTGATGCTTCACTTGTAGTTCTACTGATTGACTTCGTTAAACAACATAAAACAATGTCAGTCATATATCAAAAGTCCCAATTTTTTTTTGTTGATCAAACAAATGAGAGAAAGATACTTAAAGCTTACGGCTAGCAGATTCAAGAAAGGAAAATTTAAAGAAGAGTGATATTTTTTTATTTTTATAGAAATGAAAATATGGGAAACTGCAGAGAGCATATAGGTAAAAGAAATGAAACTTCAAAGACAAATTACATGGCTGTGTGACTTGTGCCTTATCCTGGTTCAACCTTTTACCCAATACATAAATTATGAAAAAAAAATTAGAAAATACTTATAAAATTACATTCTAGGTTATGGATATATTTAATAAAAAAAGGATCGACGGATCGGATCTAGACCGTATACGGGTCTCAAATACAAGATCCAGTTCCAGATCTGATCCGTCAGAAACGGATCCGGGTCCGATCCGGATCCGTATGGTCCAAATTTTGAAGATCCATATTCTATAAAACGGATCTGGATTCATCGGGTCCAAGATCCACTGCCATCTCTAGTCCAAGGGGTTCAAGTTGAGCAGGACCAAGACATAATACTTGGAGTGCAAATTCAGTGACATAGAGCATGAGGAGGGCGTGGAGGTGAGGCTCGAGACGCAGGCCAACCAAAAGCGAGAAAGTTTCAAGTATCTTGGGTCCATTATCCATGGAAATGGAGAGATTGACGATGATATCACACACCGCATTGGGGCAGGATGGATAAAATAAAGGCTTGCTTTATAGTGATTTGCGATAAGAAGGTGCCACCAAAACTTAAAGGTAAGTTCTACAAAGTAATGGTTAGACCAACTATGTTGTATGTGGTGGAATGTTGTCCAATCAAGAAATCTCACGTCCAAAAGATGAAAGTTGCGAAAATGAGGATGTTGTGATGGATGTGTGGACATATTAGGAAGGATAATATTAGAAATGAAGTTATCCGGGATAAGGTGGGAGTGGCCTCGATGGAGGACAAGATGCGAGAAACGAGGTTGAGATGGTTAGGGCATGTGCAGAGAAGATGCACAGAGGCCCTAGTGCGGAGGTGTGAGAAGTTGACTATGGATGGTTTCAGGAGAGGTAGAGGTAGGCCGAAGAAGTATTGGAGAAAAGTGATTAGACATGACATGATGCAATTGTAGCTTATTAAGGACATGAGCTTAGATAGGAGGTTGTGGATGACACAAATTAGGATAGAAGGTTAATATGTAGTAGAGTGTCTTGTCTCATGAATTTTCCATACCAGTACACGTAGGATTACCCTTTAGCTTATTGCCTCTCGATTTCTGCTACCATTTGGAGTCTCTTGTACTTCTACTATCGTATTAGTTGTTGTAGTTACTGTTTCCTTTATACATAATGTAGTAGAGTGTTGTCTCATGAATTTTCCATACCAGGACACGTAGGATTACCCTTTAGCTTATTGCCTCTCGATTTCTGCTACCATTTGGTGTCTCTTGTACTTCTACTATCGTATTAGTTGTTGTAGTTACTGTTTCTTTTATACATAATGTCTTGTTATGCTCTCTTTTATATTTTGTGATGACTTTCTAAAAATGCTTGTCTAACTTTATTTGAAATGTCTTTATTGAGACAAGGGTCTATCGAAAACAATTTCTCTACCTCCCAAGGTAGAGGTAAGGTCTGTGTACACTCTACCTTCCCCAAACCTCACTTGTGGGAATATACTGGGTATATTATTATTGTTGTTGTTGTTACTATTTACACGGCTCGAACTCGTGACCTCCTAATCACATGGCAATAACTTTACCAGTTACGTCAAGACTCTCCTTCAAATCGCGAGACATCTTAAGGAAAATAATAAAAAGTGAGTTTTCTTGAAAAAGCAACAAAACGTGGTGAAAACGGGAAAATAGAGTCAACGAGAAACAGGCAACTCTTGCAAATTGAAGAAAATTGACATCTCAAAGAATAATTACGTAGAGAAAATAGCAATCCCTTGACTTCTTACCTTTGTTTCTTTTCTTTCTTCTGATAGAGTCCCATAAATCTAACAAAAGTTGTGTAAAGCTTAAAATACAAATTGTTCTTGAAGTTTGAAAATGATGGATTATTTTGACAAGAGTGCACATTATATATGGCGGGAGGGGTTTCATGATTTCCCAGACGGAATAAAATATTTACCCGTATATATTCCTTTACAAAATTCGATCCTTGGAAATAAATTCGCCTCTTAAAAAATACACTGTAGCAGTTATGTACGTTGTACACCGTCAAGGTATGCAATTCATATATTGTATACCATTAGGGGTCGTTTGGTTGTTGATTAGGAAGTTAATTATTTCTGTATTAAAACCAACATAACTAGTACCATGTTTGGTAACATTTTAGTTGTTGTGTAGAATTTAGGACACCAAGTACAGTGTTTGGTTACCAATTTACAATCCCGCATAACTAATACATGTATAAGTTATGAAGAAATCTACATATTATTTGAGGCAGAATAGAAAATGGAATAACTAATAGTACATAAATAACTCTTGATTAAAAACACAAAAAAAAAAGAGTAATATACATTAATAATTAATTCCTGCATAACTAATCCTTTTATAACTCTAACCACCAACAAACTACCCCTTAATGGTATACTACAATGACAATAGTTCACTCAAACTGTATATGCCATTCAGATATACAAAGTGTATATCTATTAAGTTTTGTAAATGTTTTTCCCTAAATATGCATGAAGTATAATATTCTTTTTTAAAATTGCCATTTTCGCATAATTCTTTTACCGCCTGGCGCCTGCACATCAGGTAATGTCCTCATTTTCTATAATAGTGGTGTCTGAGCTAGTCTTTGCACGTCTCGATTATTTTACAAAGTTCACTTCTTAAAAGATTACATTGTAGCAATTATGTACGTTGTGTGTATAACATCAAGATATACAACTTACATGTATATCTTAATGGTATACAACAATAAGAATATTTGAATCACACTATTATATACCATTCAAGTACATATCATATGAATTATATACTCCGAGGGTATATAACATGCATACCTACTAGGAATTTTGTAAATGTTTTTTCCTACATATGTATTGAGTATAATAATTTTTTAAATGAGCATTTCCGCGTACTTGCTTTTTGGCCAAGCTAGTTTGCATACATTTCGATTATTTTACCAGATACATCAACTATACCACCGACTATGTTCCACCAACACAACTACCGGATACCTATTCCTACCAAAGCTTAATTAATCCCATGGGCTTTGAGTCAATAAACCAGATTTTTTTTATGAAAAACATGTCAACAACGAGGTCCATGCAGCAGACTAACATGATATTGCTCATAACATATTCCTTGCTATTAAGACACCCATGTGTTCACTAAAACATTTAACAATCACATGGAATAATAATTACCAAAACAAGGGTCAATTTTTATGTCCTAAATTATTATTCAGAACTATGATTCCAATACTGGAAAAAATCTCATCAGCGAGACTCGAAAATTTTCACTCTTTTAACTTATCAAATTATACATACAATAAGTGTTGATAATACATTGACTAAGGCAATAACTGATCAACTTTCAGAAAATTGGTTAAGACAACTTACATCTACCAAGGACATCAATCTGTACAATGGACATGATCATTCATTCAGATAAAAGACGTGAAGCAATCTTTGATTAGTCTTTTTCATTGCCATCCTGATCATTTTTAGACAAAGCGATCTTTGATTAGTCTTCTTCATTGTCATCCTGATCATTTTAGACAAACGATCTTTGCTTAGTCCTCTTCATTGCCATCCTGATCATTTTTTAGACGTGAAGCGATCTTTGATTAGGCTTCATCATTGTCGTCCTGATCATTTTTATGATTGTGCTTTTGAGTGCTATACATATCTGCAACCTGAGAAGCAAAGCATGAGGAAATAAAAGGTTCAAACCAACAAGGTCACGAATAAATAGAATATAAACCAGTAAAAGATGAGATGACAAAAAAAATTCACCATCTCTGCTGATGATGCCTGCTCAGGATTCTTGTCCTCTCGTACACGCATCAAACGTGGAAATCTTAAAGAAATTCCCTGCGACAAGAAACAGTAAATGATATAAATCTACTCCAGAATTTTTATGTGTGTATGCATATTGAAGATAGAGCCTTAACTAGCCATTAATCAACACTGGCATTTATTCTACACATTTGAATAAGAGATTGTCCCAACTGTTTGGTGTCCAATAGATAAAACACTAGCAACTCTTGCATGCTTTGGCATGGTAAACCAAGTAACAAAGACTTAAGAGAGGTGTAAAACTGCGAGATTCAGTTTTCTCACTATTTGTTCTATTCAAAAGATACATACCTTGCCGGGATCCATGATACCTTGGGCAGCGCAGTGGACAGGGCTGATGGTAAGATCAGCAGCTTTCACTTCCCATACCTGACATTAACAAAGAGTTATGGAGACATTAGCCTTTGCATCATGGAGTAAAAACATATGATAAAAGCAGTGTTATCAAAGGCGAAAAGTGCAAAATAAAGCACTGAACTCTATTGAGACTTTAAGAGCAAGATGCAATTAAAGTGCACACTTCAATGAAGAACAAAATAAAATAGTTTGTATGCAACTCAAGAATAACAATTATAAGCACAACAACCATATGGATATACGAATTTGAATTTTTTTGCAATGAAGTGAACTCTGAGAGAGAGAGAGAGAGAGAGAGAGAGAGAGAGAGAAAACTAAGAAAAAGGATGACAAAGTAAAGTATGGCAAATGAATGGAATGTAAAAACTATTACCTCGGTAGGTTCAAACCATACATCTGGATTGATGGTCTCCGCATACCTGTAATATGACTGAATATGACACATATGTTAGAAGGGCACAAGGATCCACTAACCGAAAGCAAAGTGCTTCCAAGTAATTTGGGGAAAATGAAAAATGCAACCTTTGGTTTAGGAATAACTTTGGAACGGAGGCTGGAAGAGCGCTCTTCAAGCATTGCTTCAGAAAACCCAGTTCCTAACCAGAAAATCATAAAAAAGCATCTCATATAAACACCAAGTACAGAAGTAGGCTAAATTGGTGCCACTTAGAGGTCGTTTGGTAAGAGGTATTAGAGAAAATAATACTGGTATTAGCTTTGGTATTATTTAATCCATTGTTTGGTAGTGTTTTCAACCTGTATAACTACTACATGTATTCAGTACTATCCTGATACATAATAAACCATGACATTAACAATACCAGTACTATTCCTATTATAAAACACCCTATTTTAGTACTATTTAAAAATTATAAAATGCATGTTATTTAATACAACAAACCAAACAGTCGATAAAAACTAATGCCAGCATAACTACTCCCAGCAAAACTAATCCCAACATTAATAGACCCTATTCAGTACTATTCCTATACGCCCTACCAAAACAACCCCTAACGTTTACAGGAGTAAACAGCTTACCAATTTTACAGATGCTCTGGAACTCCTCATTGTTGCTATCATAACAAGCTAGGAGAAAGGCTCCGTATACACCTGCCAATTTAACCAAACTCAGGTTAAAGTCCACTGTGAGGAGTGAATATTATAAGGTCCAGTTTATCCCCATAGAAGTTTATGAAGTTACCAGTACGTTTCCCCCGACCATGAAAAGCAGCAATTGGTACCAAATCCAGTGAGTCTCCAACACTGAAACTCAAATTGGTAAATATTGAAATTTCTCCACAAGTTTAAGCAGCAATATATCTAAAAAGCAGTACTCCCGACACATTACCTCTCCATGTAGTCCTTCTTCAGTTTTAGCCAGTTATTTGACCGCTTTGAAGGCTCATATGTAGCATCTCTAGATAGTGTTTTGATAATCAATCCCTCACAACTGCAGAAATGGACAAAATTGAAGTGATCAAAAAAATATTCCAGTTTTCTTCAACTACAACTAAAGACGTTAAGATAGGAAGTCCTTTTTTTCCTTTTTCTGTGTATTGCAAGTTTTGTTTCCTTCCCTATTACCTCTTTACCCATAAGGATTAGAACACACCAAGAAGCTATGAAATAGACAGTAGGAAAAGAGGAGACTTGATTTATGAACTTCCATTCTGTCGTATATTGTGTTTTGCAAGAATTTTGACAAGTGACAAACAAATTAAGCAATTGAATCATGCACATGATTTGTACTTGTTAACTATCCCCATGTTTCAGGTGCTAGTAACCATAACGTTGGCAACAATCAGAATCTACCATATGCATTTAGTTTCGTAACATTATTTCAAGACAGTGTCAGATATGAATCTTTTGAGTAGATCAAAAAGGAAGATCAAGAAATTATGTACTCCAGATGATACAGAAATTCTACATAATGCCCCGCGTAACCAACAAAGTTATGTAGGGCTTTTAAATTTTTGACAAGAGACTCCATGGGTCACAATACCTTATGGGTTGTTTGTGTCAGTGTGACCCATAGAGTCCACTCGTCCAAAATTAAAAGGCCTCGCCATACGTATTGTTGGTTATGTGTGGACAATGTAAAATTTCTCCAGATGATCTTACTTAACTTTCCAGCATCTTCCTCGGTACCATGTGGATTTTTAAAAGAAAGGATAGAGAAGGCACAAAACCAAGAAAAGAACATTTCAGAAATCTCCACTTACTTGACTTTACTCCTTTTAACAAACTAAGAAGCAATACAGGGTTTGATTTCAAACCAACCAAAGGTACAATTTTTATCATAATTTTTGACAATGCAATTTTTTATCATAATAAAAAAATAATTAATCAAAGTGGCAGCAGCAAACACCAACAAACACAGAAACGGCATTTACAAGAAACTGGCTTTTCAAATGCTTGACATAAAGCAGCTTGTGACAGACTTTACAAAAGTTCATGTCACGATCATTACGAATGCATTTGAACTTCACCAAAACAAAAATTAAAACTATATAATAAAAATACATTTGAAATACCAGAAAAGCAGAAGCAGATTTGTTAGATATCAGTATCAAACCACTACCTGGCATTGACCGCATCTTCAAGAAATTTAGTTATTTCCTCGAGATCATTTGAGGTTACAGCTGTAGCATACTGGAAATATCCAGGTTCTTCTTCAAATGACTTGTAAAGATGCTGCTTGAAGCCAGAAGTCACAGCATTAGCAATCAACTTTGTAAGACGTGTTCGAGCGATAAATTAATTGTTCACACAATGTTAATCTATGTACTACAAGTAAACATGACCAGACATCAATATGAAAGAACAGTTTAAAATATTAAGAATGAGGAGATCTTAGGACATCATAAGCCCACCTCCTGCCAAAGAAATTAAAACCGTAAGCTCCACTTAAGAACCCCATATAAATGTTATGTTACCAGTTTCAAAAAAACAAAAAAAAACTATATAAATGTTTACAAACAATCAAAGCCATGGATAGTCAAGAATCTTCTTTTTAGTTAACAGAAAATTTTTATGCACATGGATTTACTTGTGTTTATTACTCCAGCCCTCTCAATAGAATTAGACCTGGAAGAGCATCTAAAATTGACTAATATATATATGGAGTAGGACACTTGATATACTCATTGAAAATAAAATTCAAAGGTCTTGATATATAAAGAGTCCTGCGCACCCCCCCTCCCCTCCTCTTCCCCCCTTTTTAAAAAAAAATTAAGGGGGAGGGGAAGAAATACATGCTGAGGTTTTGTAACAAAAAATGCTTTAACTAAGCCGTTTAAGGATGAGACATTCACTGATAGACAATTCATTTGGTACAATTACCATCAACACAAATGCTACTTGGTTTTCCGCAGAAGCACAAAAGCAAAAGATGAACAATATAATCATGAGAATTACAGAAAATATTCAACCGCAAAAATGAGATACCTCTCTGCGGACGTTAAGTTGCTCTTGAAGAAGTGGTTGTCCATTAAGATACAAGATATCAAAAGCATATATGCACACGTTAACCTTGATTTCACTCACAACAACATTCTTACGAGCACGCGTGCTAAGGATCTGTCATGAACATATATCCATAAGTATCACCTCATTTTACACCAAAATTACACATAAACATAGCATGACAATTCTCCAAGCAAATAATGAGCATTTATAGGAGAAGAAATATTAACAGTTGAAGCTTGCTTGGGAAAATGCACACGAGAGATAAAAAGACTACGAATATAAGCTCGAATGAGTTCAGACACAACTTGCTTGATCAACTCCATATGACCTGGACAGAATAATAGTTCTTAGTTGATAAAGAGCCTAACTAGGTTAGCTAGTGATCGAAACATAAAATTTCATAATTTTGTTCAGAAGTTTATCTCCCATCCATCTTCTAGCCTCATTCCTTTTTACTTTGACCTCACATTTCTTCCTCTTCTATCTTTTCTCATTTATTCTTATTCACCCTCTAGTATTGTTTATTACAAAATAATTTCCTCTGCACTTTTTTTGGGACCTTAGAATATGTGAAGAAAATAGAAGGCAATAGAAAAGAAAAGCATATCTAAGAAACATGGACGCTATCATCCTGTTTAGTTTACAAGGAGTTCAAAATATCAACTCCTTGTTTGTATTTGAAATTTCGGGAGAATCTGAAGAGAAAATTACTCGGTAAACCTTAATAGTTCCTCTCTTTTTCTTTCAAAAGTCAACCGTTCCTTTTTTGTTTTTGCTTCCACAGATACTCAATCCATCACATGTAAAAGACATATACACCTAATAAACAGACAAGAAATGTTCACTTGCACTACCACTTTCCAGCAAACTTTTGACCTTCAAGGCACACAGATTAAAATTCAACCCAGAGTGGCCACCATATCACACAGCAGATCAAAGTCCTTGCAACCAATAATTGAGAATAAACCATCAATTTTTATCAAAGACAATCCACTGAGTTTCTAAGCTAGAATCAGCAGCTTTCTAGGTTATCATTTGCTGAAGTACTAGAAGAGTTGCTCCCAACTTCTTTACCTCACTATTTTTTTTTAGCATCGAACAGAACCAATTTCCTATTAATTTGTGTCCATTTCCTCACCAACTTCCGTGTTCCAAACTAATAACAGGTAAACTACTCTTAGAGTCCAAAGTTTAACGCATTTTTCTCCCTCCTCGCTGCTTCAGATTCATGCTAATCATTAGGGCTAGAAATTTAAGCCAACCCAGAGCAAAAAAGCATATTATTTGACAAGCAGTTGGATCAAGTGGCGAGATTATGAATACTAGGAATTTCAATTGCAAAAGTTCTTCATACCCCTCCATACAGACTATGAGAATAACCGCAGTTGATATTAACATATATCCCTCTTTAGCCATGCAACACTGCTAGAAGGTGATAGATCATGGGGAGGTGATCTGAATCACTATTGATACGACGCAGGGCTGATTGGCTGACCATAACGAACTTGACGGGAGGACATGAGTTGAGAATTATCACCGGATTTGATCCAAAAGAACACAGTCCGGAATTAATAAGTCACGCTTCGGAAATACATCTATAAATAAATGAGCCACACCATCTTTAACAGATTGATTTAAATGAGCAAGGGAAGAGAACACTTACATTTTTTTCTCCACCATACCTAATTTTTTATGCATTCATTTTTCTTTAGTGCTACGTAGTTTTGACAAGAGGACAGGAGTTCACATACTGAATTCTAGCAAGGTTAAAAGTTGTTGGATTGTCTCTATGATCAAATTTACCACCTCTGAAGCCCCAACGATGGATCTACAAGACTACAACCGTGAAATATATATAGATTAGGTGTAGATAATTCACCTGAAAGGGCAGAATCTTCTGTTTCTGACGGTCGTATGCAACCAGTTCACAGTCAAGAACAAATGATGTTGCAGAAGGTTTCTTCAATCTGCAACAAACTTCAAAAATTAGCTAACAAGTTTGCAACGAATTTTCAGGTAATGTACGACTCTGGTTGTAGGTACACATAATTGTGGAGAACAAAAATCTTGTAGCAGTAATTTACATAAAATATAACAACATACCCAGTGTGGTCCCACGAGTGGGGTCTGGGGAGGGTAGGATGTACGCACGCAGACCTTACCCCTGCCTTTGTGGGGTAGAGAGGTTGTTTCCGATAGACCCTCGGCTAAAAAATTTACATAAAATAACAAACAACATCGTACCCCGAGTCTGAGGAGGGTAGAGTGTACGCAGACCTTACCTCTACCTTGGTAGGTACAGCGATTGTTTCCGAGAGACCCTCGGCTCAAGACAAAGCACAAGCACAAGCAAAGTAAGACAAACAAAGCGACTAAGCCATGATAACGAATTTTGAAAAAGAAGCAATAACTAATGCAGGTAAATAAGATAAACAAAATACACATAGCAGCATAAATCAAACGACATGGGACTATAAAGCAATAATGTGTCTACTAGTATGATAGGCTAAGCAGGCCTACAATAATAACACTACAACTACCCGTTTGTAAGTGTAGGTAGGATTATGCTGGACTACCTACTACCCTTCTACCCTAATCCTTGTCCTCCATAACCCCCTATCTAAGGTCATGTCCTTAGTGAGTTGCATCTGCGTCATATCCCGTCTAATCATCTCTCCCCAATATTTCTTCGGCCTACCTCTACCCCTCATGTACCCGTCCATAGACAGCCTCTCACACCTCCGCACTGGGTCATTTGTGTCTCTCCTCTGCATGTGCCCGAACCATCTCAACCTCGCTTCCCGCATCTTATCCTCCACCGAGGTCACTCCCACTTGGTCTCGGATATCATCATTTCTAATTCTATCCCTCCTTGTATGACCACACATCCCTCTTAGCATCTTCATCTCCGCAACTTTCATCTTTTGGGTGTGCGAAATCTTGACCGGCCAACACTTCGCCCCATACAACATAGTCGGTCTAACCACCACCCTATAGAACTTGCCTTTAAGTTTTGGTGGCACCTTTTTATAGCACAAGACTACAGATGCGAGCCTCCATTTCATCCACCCTGGCCTAACACGATGTGTGACATCGTCATAAATCCCTCTATTTCCTTGAATAATAGACCCAAGGTACTTGAAGCTTCCTTTCTTTGGAATGACCTGAGTACCAAGCCTCACATCCACGCCTGTCTCAAGGTCGCTCCCGTTACATAAAATATATACATTAAAACGTTGTTATCAATAATCTAAGTCCTTGATAAATGTCATATATTCAGATTCAAGTTAACCTTTTGTGCACAACAGCAGTCAATTAACAAATATTTGATCCTGGATTTGCACATTATAAGATTCAATTTCAGAGACAAAGTTCCGAGCAAACACAGTGCCCAGGACACATAAACTTTGTCATGCAGACCTTCCTTTGTTTTAAATATTTCATGCAGACCTTTTTTAAGCAGCAGATTGTAAAATTAGAGCGCCAAGGTTTTAAAGTCTCCATTGTACTACAACAACATACCCAGTGAAATCCCACAATGTGGGGTCTGGGGAACGCCGAGTGTACGCAGACCTTACATCTACCTTGGTAGGTAGAGCGGTTATTTCCGGGAGACTCTCGGCTAAAGACAAAGCATAATCACAAGCAAAGCAAAACAAGAGAAGCGGTCAGACCCATACAAGAAAGTAAAGCAATATGAACATGCTGATAACAAGATCGAATACGCCATGGTAGCTGACACAAGGAAGCAGTAGCTAACGCAGATAAATAAGATAAACAAAGTACACTAAAGAACACATAAAAGCAGAAATCAAACTACATGGGACTATAATGTAGGTAATAAAGTCTCCACTGTAATGTAGGCAATAAATGGAGCTTTCGCATCTGAAGAGAACATCGAGCTAAGAGGAAGTGCTTGCATACTACAACTTCAGAAACAGAAAATCTAGACAAATGGAAGTACTACCTTGAGATAGCAGCAACAACGTCGGGAAACTTTCCTGTATTCCTTTCTGCATTTCGGCTGTATATCTCAACGGAACCATCTTCCATGTAGTGTATCTGGATTAACAAACAATAATTAACAAAAATTAAAATGCAAATAACAAATTTCTTTTAAAATGATTAAGAGATCCTGCAAGATGTTCAGAGAGCATTACTTAAGACCGACTTCAGTTGACTTTTTATATTAAGGAT
Organism: Anisodus tanguticus; assembly: GCA_034509755.1. Classification (NCBI taxonomy): domain Eukaryota; kingdom Viridiplantae; phylum Streptophyta; class Magnoliopsida; order Solanales; family Solanaceae; genus Anisodus; species Anisodus tanguticus. The sequence continues at coordinate 3,803,036 of CM067549.1, read as the reverse complement.
GTGAGCTTCGACTCCATTAATCAGAAGGGTAGAGTCGAGGAGGATGCAATAGGGAAATAGAAGCAAAAGGTGACATCTTTTACTTATCGAACACTAGGATGAATATCAAAGCAGAGAACTCAAGGGAAGTTATCAATAGCAAGAAAGAGCATGTAATGCAATAAACTGAGACTCTGAATGCTAGAAAAGAGTAGCATCCAGGAGGTTCCAGAAAGTTTGAAAATGTAAGGGAAATAGTTTTTAGGGGGACAATTGTGGCCGAGAATTAACAAAAGAAGGGGGAAAGAAGATTAGGAAATCTTTTGAGGAAAAAATACAAAGTAACTAGGAGTCTGATGAGCCCAGTAAAATGAAGGAGATGTGTCTTCCTTTTCTTTGTATTCTTTTGCATTAATAAAATGCCGCTTCCTCTAATAGATAAAAAATAAGATTAACCAAGAAACAAATAGCTCCATCAGCTATGATGGAAAAAAAGGAAATCAGCTGCATGTGAGGTAGCATGAATAATTTATGGGAAAAAAATCATGTGTCAACATTTCATTCAATTGGGTAAATGGTTGTAATTAGGGTTTATTCTTTCAGGAAGTGACTTATATTTATAATTTTAGTTCCCATTGAGTTTGTGTTCAGTTCCTGGAGAGAGAGTATATGAATTAGTAGTAATTTACTGAATAAAATTACTAATAAGGACAAGATTATAAGAACACCTGAGCACGTTCACCGTCGTACTTGTATTCGCATGTGAATTCCATATCCTGAAACTTATCAAGAATTTCAGATACCCCTTTTGTTGGCTTAGCTAGCATAGGTCCAACAGGAACACCAGGAGAGAAACTGCATGTTTCTGCAAGCTTCCAAACACCATCAGCTAGAAGAGCAGGGACAATTTTTTCATAAACCGGAATTACAGAGTACACTTGCTTTACAATCTTGGCAGCCTGTCAAACACAGAAGTCAAATTGAATAAGGAACCAATGAGATAAGCATTCAATAGCAATGGAAATGCAACAGGCAGCTCGTCTAATGGACTTACATCATATACAAAATGCAAAGGGATCAGAATTTAATGAATCAATAAATCATGACTTATAGAATCAACTAATCTGCAAGATAACACTGATCTCCTTCTGCTAATTCTCTTTATTTGATGAAGTAAGTAATTTCATTGCTGGCATCAAGTGGATGCATAGTGGTTACAAAAGTAGAGTAGCAAAAGGAACGTATCATCTCCAGTACATATCTAGTTAAGAGTTAAGGAGTTGATAAAGTTCATGAAGGTAACAGTGGAATCTATTGGGCACAAGTAAACCCAACTATACAAAAACATAAAGACATTTAGCTTTTAAAGATTGGAAGGAAGTTGATATTCCATCAAAGCATCTCCTATTTCTTTCATTCCAGATGCTCCAAAAAATAGCAGCAAGTATCCGCTTCCAGATTCTCTTGATGGTGCTATCAACTTTCCAGCAACTCCAGCTTTCAAAAACATCCCTGATACTCTGTTGCATGACCCAATTGAATCCAAAAAGTGGGGGAAAAAAACATATTCCATAACTCTGTTGCCACTGGACAGTGTATAAAAAGGTGGTTGTGTGACTCTGCTACCTTCAAGCACATATAGCACCTATTTGCCAAATGAAACTTCCTTCTGGCTAGGTTATCTTGAGTCGAGCATGATTCATGTAATGCTGTCCAGCTGAAACAACTAATTTTAGGGGGTAATTTGACTTTCCAAATAAGCTTCCAAGGCCAATGAGTTGTAATTGCAGTCTGAGGGCCTAGAAGTTTATATGCGACCTTAACTGAAAACTCCCCCTTCCTCCTATCTCCCCATTTTAGCTGGTCTGGCATAAGGTTGCTGATTGTGGCATTATGAAGTGCTGCTAAAAGGCTGATCAGTTCTTCCATCTCCCAGTCCTGAATGTTCCTTCTCAGGTTGAGGTTCCATGTGTTTCCATCTCTGTGCTGGTGAATCGTAGCATCTGGTTCATTGGCTATTTGAAAAATGTTGGGGTATGCAACCTTAAGAGGAGTGTTGCCCAACCACTTATCTCTCCAAAAACTGATGTGCTAGCCATTCCCTACTACCAGGTGTTTGTGCTGAGAGAACACCTCCCATAGTTTGCTTATGCTCTTCAAGCAACCAACCCCATAAGGTTCATTTGAGACTTTAGAACATCAGTGGTTCAAGGCTCCATGTTTGGTTGTAGCGGAAACAAGCTTACGACTGTCATATATAGTCAAGCTGAAGCTCTGCGGATTGGAAAATCATTTTTCCCCTTTCTGAAAGATAATACTTATTGAAGGTGAACCAAAGGAGGAAGCTCCATCACAAAAATTACAGTAGGAGATAAAATATTGTCAGTGCAACATGAAATATATTTAGTTCACTCTACAAGTTTCTATAATTTCTTTTTCTAATAATCGAGAAATCCTGAGAGCTAGGGCGCACAGTTCGAAATTCGGTGGAAAATGTGGTTGCCCCTCTGCCCTTCTCCACTTAAATGTCAAACTTTTGTCCACGGCAAGGTTCAAACTCATAATATACACCTAACCACGCACCATACACTGCACTTTTGCCACTAAACTAATGCCCTGGCGGCGACAAGTATCCTTAATTTATGCAGCTTTAAGAACTTGTAGAAGCACTTATTCTTAAATGATGCCTTTTTCAGATCACTTATATTCCACCAAAAAGAGTGAAAATCATGGGGCTAGCAGTACAATACTCTATAACATACAAGAAATTAGGCTATTCAGATCTATGAGGTCTTATGGCAATCATAATGCAAGTCTTTACTGGCAATCACTGGCACCTTTCAACTTTTTTATTTTAACCAGTAATTAATGTTCCAATCATTGCAGAGGAAGAAAACTAATAGATAATTATGCAAGTTTGCAGAAAGGAAAATCTAATAGAAAACTCCTCCAACTGGAGAACAACGCACCTCTTCCAAAGGAGAATCTACACCTGCAGGAGGTGATGAGTGCTTATCTGAGTACACAAAAGCATGAGCGATTGCGACTAACAGTGTTTGTTCAGCCAAACCAATGCGTAGCTTTGTCTGCAAGAAAGAGAAATCAACTGTACAAAGATTCGATGTGCAATGCAACAGCTAACTAGCTGCATGAAAAAAAGAAAGGCTTTCCTCTGACCTGGAGGAGACGAATCAAATATTGGGGTTCGCAATCAGTAGCTGCAACAAGCAGTGACTTAATGTAATTCTTTTTCTTTTCCTGACTATCCTTTCCAGATTCCTAAGAGAAAATTCCCACATAAGAAAAGACAACATAATCATACTACAAATAGTAGATATCATACTGCAATATCCAAAAGTATATCAGATAAAACAAAAATAAGTAACTAAATAGAGGATCATCTGCACCACAAATAGGAGAAATTTATTTTGTAGCCTCCATGCAAACCTATTTAGAATGACGCACGGAACTGACTTGATTGGAGGCTTCTAAAAGAAAGTGAACAATGAAACAGGAATACCTTGGCAATAATCCGAAACGTGTCAAAAACTTTGACAACAGTCAATGCTTCTGGTTTACGCATCAGAGGCTGTGATGAACGGCTAGCTTTAGCAACAAGGCCCAAGTCTCCAAGCTCCTGCGTTTAACAATGACAAAAAGACATTTGGACTAGTCAAAACTGAACAGGAAAAAGGTTGACTCTCCTAGATTGAATGGTATAATTTAAATAGAACAGGTACTAGCAGACATTACAGGATAACCATACAAGTGTCATGTTCGTCCCTTAGGTATATACATAATCATGTCAACTATGTCAACTATGTCAACTTATGTATATAGGCTTGCAACTAGGATTTGGTCCATGAATAGGTTAGAGAAGTGATCATTAAGATTAAAAACAATACGAAGTGAACAGCATTTGATCCCCACTAACTCCCTCATCCCCCCCCCCCCTCTTAACAAGCCTCTCAATTTCTTCAATCTCCACACAACATGAAAGCTGAATTTCACTTTTGTCCAGCAGATCTTCCAACAACTAGTTTTCTACAAATTCAGAAAAATAAAAACAGACAATGACATCAAGTGCCATGTAATTACTAACATAATCTGACATAATTCTGTGAACTGCACTAAAGTTCTCATGTGGCATATAACTGCATATAAGGGGTGTCATTGACTTGAAAACTAACAATATGTTATGAACCCCGTTATATTCTTGGTAGACCAAACAAGTAATAACGCAGTCAATGATGGACTTGGACCTAAGGTGAAGTTGAGGCTAAGCAAGAGAACTAAACAGCCCAACAACAGAGTGGATTTCCTCTGGGATCCGGGTTAAGCAAAGTTAGCGCATTAAAAGGGGGGCAGTGGCCTATTGAAAGGGTTATGCGTATTGTTGAGTAAAGTGTCTGATTCCTCTCATCTCCATTCTTAGTATGAGCTTCTCATCCCCTTCTATCTATCCTTATAGTTTTAATTCAATCTTCCCATCCAGTGACATGGCACAACTTCAATTTAATGAGTACATGACCCTAGATAGAAAGGTGTGTAGGTCAAGGATTAGGCTAAAAGGTTCTTAGGTAGACGACTGGTCTCCTTATTAGTAGTATTAGTTAGTAATCGCGTATTTTCTTTTCTTCAATGTGTATACTATTTGTTGCCTCATTTGCTTTTTATCTTGCTATCTTGTTGTCATATTTTCTTGATCTCATGCTTCACATCATTGTCTTTTATTTCGAGCTGAGGGTCTATCGGGAAACAACGTCTCTACCCCACAAAGGTAGGGGTAAGGTCTGCGTACATCCTACCCTACTCAGACTCCACTTGTGGGACTACACTAGGTATGTTGTTGTTGTTGTTTGAGTTGAGTTGTAGGGTGTTCTCGGTATGGAGGAAAACTTTTTTTGATGAAGTGATTTCATTTCATTTGAGAAAAAAGCGTCAAGAAGATGCAGTTTGCCAGAAAATGTTTTTCAGTTTTCCAATGTTAGGTTGGTCAAGAATTTTGGAAGATATTTTCTCTAGGAAAACAAGTTCCTTCAAAATGAGGAAAATGACTTCCCTAGTGGAAGTGGGGAAACAAGTTCCACAAGTGTCATTCCACATTGATAGTGTCTTCCCCACCCCCAATACAGCTCATCTTCACCCCACCCCACCCCACCCCACCCACCCCACCCTCGTAGCACCCATCCCCAACCACACCACACCCCTACCCGCCCCACCTCCCATAGGATTTATCTAGATTATATACGAATGCTTTTAGGATGAATTTTTTTGCTTACGTACCAAACACAAGAAATAAGTAAGAAATACACTTATTTTCCCGAAAAACACTTTCCTTCATACCTAACACACCCGTGCATTGTTGAAGTAATAGAAGAAGTGTTTGTAAACTGGTTCATTACACAATATCACTTCAAACAATCATTTCATCAACCCCGACTGGACTAACCATAAAGTAAGTACACACTAGGCACTTTCTAAAGGAAAGGCTTAGGCAATTACACTCTATAAAGAAATGGTTAAATTTCATTTTTAATACCCTCTAGGGAGCCTCGCTTACATAATGCACTTCTTTTCAGTCAGATAAAATATTCAAGTCATGTTTGAGTCTCCCATTAGAACCCATAAGGAATTAGTGCCAGAAATTTTCAACTGCAAATTAACAAACTTATTAATGTTTCAGCTGCAAGCATACACATTGGTCACATTTGAACCTAATTCTTCCAAATTAACAAACTTATTAGTACCTTGTATTGTTTCTTGACATGTGCTTCTTTAGCCCCACAAGCTTCAGCAAGTGCCTTGATAATCGAAGCATCACCAATACCAAGCTCCATACCATCATGTGCAGCTGCAATCTTGTTAGCAGCAAGGTACACAACAGGCAACAAATCCTCAGGCGTCGTCTGAATCACAGTCCTCAACATATTAGTCACAATTTCAGTAATCACAATCCTCCCTGACTCCTTAGAAATCGCGTCTAACGCCTTAGCTACAAACATAAACGGCACTCTCTCACCATCACCCCAATAAGCCGCCTTTTTCGGATCGAAATTCGCAGCTTTTTTCTTAATTTCCACAATGCTCTCGTTTGGGCTTATCATCTTCCGTTTCTTCACCACCCCAAGCTCCTCACTTTTCGACCCGTTAACCAAATGGGTATCCTCAATTGGCTTCAAAATTGAATCTTGATTACCTATAGGAGTTTTACTGGAAGTTTCAACATCTGGGGTTTTACGTTTCTTCACCAAATCCTCACTTTTCGACACAGTGACCAAAAGGGTATCCTCAATTGGCTTCAAAATTGAATCTTGATTACCTATAGGGGTTTTACTTTTCGACCCAGTGACCAAATGGGTGTCCTCAATTGGCTCCAAAATTGAATCTTTGGGGGTTTTACTGGATGTTTCAACACTTGGGGTTTTACGTTTCTTGTTCTTGGGCATGAGAACATCGAATAGAGAGCGTTGAGTGGACATGGTTCTTGAATTAGGGTTTGAAGAGAAGAAGAAAAGGGGTTTATTAAGGGTTTTAGGGGATGCGATGAGAAAGATTGAAGAGGGTTTAAGGGTGAAATGTAGATGGTTGTAAAATGAGGGTTGTTTGAAAGAGTAACAACATGAGCGCAATGACAACATTCAATTTGGAAATGGTCTTTCTATGGAGAGGTGTGTAACAGGAAGAAATGAGGGAAAGAAGGGACGGGTGGCGGGAACGGAAATGTGTTGCCGTTACGTACCTAAATTAATTAAAAGACTCGTGCTATATGCGGATTCTGATAACGGCCGGACACAACTTAATTTTATTTTTTAAAGTGAACTTGGAGTTATTTTTCTAATTGTAGTTCACTAGTTTTAATGAGTTACATACTGAAGAGGATATTGATTACATTCATATGTATATATATATATATATATATATATTTAAATATTATTTATGAGATACTCGCTCCATTTATTTTTAATGTCACATTTTGATTTGACAGGCCTATTAAGGAGCCAAAAATAGAATGTTGATTTTATTATATCACCCATAATTATTGCTAAGTAACATAATAATTGAAATAAATAAAATATACTTTAAAAGTTGTGCAGTCACTAAAATTTTCTTGAACTTGTCAATCCAATAATAAATGATAAGGGTAAAATAGATATGAAGTGGTATTGTGTTCATGTCCATACGTACAGATAGGCAGAGCGACGCTCCTCCCCAGGAGGTTGCATGTTTCGGTTGTTAATTGTCGTACTCCACTTCTCCAGAGTCGCTTTACAGGAGTCGATATGTACTATTGTACATATTCCTGGCATTTTGTATGTCCACAAATTTGTGGCCCCGGGGCCAAGTATACGTACATATACATAAATTATGGCCTTGGATCCAAATACATATGTGTCCTTGGGCCCACAATACAAGTGTTCAATATTAAAAATTTACATAAAAGAATTGAGAATCATGCTATACTGAGCAATAATTTGCTGAGACATGTATTCATGAAACTAATTATGAGGATTGAAGCTTTAACTAGTTTACAACATGTTGAGTATTCTAGACTTTGACTCATGGATATCAACTACTAGTCTATACTGATTATGTACCGAGCTCACAACGTTCAGAATGAAAGTTATGAATGTATTATGAAACTAGAGAATAAAGGTTCTGCAACTATTCAAGAAACTAAGCTTAACTATATTTCTGAGGCAATTCGTAACATAGTAAAAGAGCGTATTGTAGTGAGAATCATTAACATTCTCAAACGGAGAGTTAGCCTCACATACCTTATAAGTAGATGTTGAGGAGAATCATGTTTTAAGATTCTCTAGATTCACGACTTATAAGGAGGTTATACTCAATTGAAGGGAGGCATTGTGCAAACTTTCTTGAAAACAAGCTCCGTAGAGTAACTTTCAACTCTAATTTTTCCAAAGACTCTTCTTATGCCTTGATTATTTTCCAAAACTCTTACCACACTCCTCATTTGGGTTTCATTATGTTCCCATCATATGAGTTAAACCTTAACCCGAAGATACGAGGTGTTACAATATCTCCCCCTTTGAATCATTCGTCCTCGAATGCTGAATCGTGGTTAAAATATGACTAACTCTGGAATTTTACAAAAAAATCGATAGAGTTTCCTTATAAATATGACTATCACAACATCTCTCAAACACCTTTCATCTACCCAGAGTATCAACACAAACCTCACAAGGCATCATAATACCCATAACATGGTAACTGAACATGAACGTGACTGATGGAAACATGTGTACACTAAATTGTCATGAATATTGATTTGAATGAATACATGAATATTGAACTTAAGGGATACTGAATTGGATAAATACTGAGCTGACATCAATATCTGAATACTAAGCTGGCATAAATACATGAGTATTGAACTGACATGAATATCTGAATACTGAAAACGTGAATGTTATACCACAATACTGAGTGTACGATGACCAACTCTGGTGGTAATTCTAGTTTGTCAGCCACTTGACCGACCCTTCGTAGGATCCTATATAGTTTAATATATATGTGATTGAGCTGCTCTTTTTTCTCAAATCGCATGACGCCTTTCATAGGCAAAACTTTCAAGAAACACCCTATAGGTAACATAAAACTCTGAATCTCTGCGTCGCACATCCAAATAGGTCTTCAGATGACTCTTAGTCGTTTTCAAACACTCATGACTCAAGTTAACCTTTTTCCATAGCCTGATGGATTAAGTTTGGCCTTAGCAATTCTATTTTTCTAACTTCAAATCAAATCAATAGGTGATCTACACCCTTCCCGTACAAGGCTTCAAACGGTGTCATCTTGATACTGACATGATATCTATAACTTTACACAAACTCAAAGAGAAGCAAATGATCATCCCAATTACCTTTAAAGTCTAAGACACATGCTCTCAACATATATTTGAGCATCTGGATAGTGTGCCCTACCTCATAATATGTCTAAGGATGAAAAGTGGTACTGAGACTTACCTTGGTACCCAATCATTTCTGAAAATACTTCCAAAAGTTTGTCGTGAACTAGATACCTCGATATGCAACAATGGACACTGGAGTCCCATGAAATTTGACAATGTCCTGAGTATATAACTTGACATAATCTTCTGCTTAAATGGTGTTTTCATAGGCAAAAAATGCGTTGACTCGGTAAGTTGGTCTACAAACACCCAAATCAAGTCATGTTTATGAAATGAGCGATGTAAACATGTTATAAAGTTCATGTTAATCATCTCACATTCAGGACTGTCTGCATTCGGTGCTAAACTATTGGGCTTCTAGTGCTCGGTTTTCACTAGCTGATAATTCGGACACTTTACCACGAAATCTGTTACGTCCCTTTTTTTTATCGTTCCACCAATAAATTTTCTTAAGATCATGATATATATATTTGTGGAACCTGAGTGGATGAAATACTTGGAATTGTGGGCTTCGAACATAATCCGCTCCTTGAGCCCATCTATGTATGAAACACATAGTGTTGACACCTAGTTTTGTCCCCTCTTTTCTGATTATCTGTTTGCGTTTTAAAATATTCTAACACCTCAAAACAATTTTTTTATATATATACATATATGCAAAACGACATCGCATTTTCCATTTTGAGCATTTTAAACATTTCGCAAATATTATATTTTATTATTATCACATTGTTATATCTTATTTTAAATAATGTACATCTCTTCAAAGCATTTCTAATAATAAACCCTTTTATATTTTAACCAACTCCCCATTTTATTCCCCTCACCCAAAATAATATCAACCAAAGGAGGTACAATACACAACCCCCCTTACCAAGACTAAATCATCCCAAAACACCTCAACCCGTCGGCCCAACAAACCCAACCGAGACCAAATTTTTTGTCCCAACCGGTCATTCCCTTTATTCCCTGAAAAGTCCCAAACAAACCAAGACCCCTAATTCCCCATTGTCCAACAACCGAACCGGCCCAAAAACCCAACCTAAAACCCATTAACCCATCGCCCCAACCCCCCCCCCCCCCCAAGGCCCCATCGTCAAAACCAACGACTCCAAAACCAGACACCCAAAACACCACCGACAACCACAAAATCCACCGGATATTCGCCTCACCGACACCACTGCCACCACGTCTCATCTCCTCCATCAATCACTCATCTCTCTTCCTCTATTGAAGACGTTTGAGGCATGCAAAGCTGTTGACAATAGATGTGAAGAGGAAACCCAAAACTCTTCGGTTATTTCTTCAAATTCGAGGGGTAACGGCATGAATCCATACCCCTTTATCATTATCTATTCTTTTCAGAATCTGGAAAAGAAGAACCGTCATTTTTCCCTCTTTTCTTTGAATTTGAATTTCGAATTCTAGCCGTTAAGATCTCAAAATACGGCTATAAATAGAGCTCTTTGGGTTGTGTTTTAGGAAGGTTTTTTTGGGGGGGGTTGGAAATAAATCCCCTCTTTTTTAAAAAAAGTTGTTAGGTAAAAAATCGACCTTGCTTGCTTTTTCACAACGAAGTTTTCAGAAACGAAAGTCCCCTTTTGAACAAGCTTTGATTCTAGAAAAATCCTTTTTTTTACTCCTGTTTCTGGTTCGACAAAGTCACAAAACGCTTAAGCTCTTGTTCTTTTCTCAATCGCATAAACAAAACTTCTCCGAGCAGGGTTGACGATTTGGAACGACGCCTCAGTTTGCTACCCGGAGAAGGTCGGTAAGCTTGAATTCGTCTCAGTTTATTTTATTTTTTATGTGTTATGTGTGCTGATTAGTTTAGTTTTCTGATTATAATGCATGATTTCAAGTATGATAGCTTTTTAAATTTAACTAGTTTAATTAGTAGATTTAGGTATTACATTCTGGATAAACATGTATAATCTGGTATGAGCTGTCTTTGTGTATTTTTATGATTTAAGAGCAATATAAGTTTGTTTGTCTTCATTTTGGATATCTGTCGGTAGGAACTTGCATGATAGAATCTGAGATAGCTAAATATGCATTTGCTTTATTCTTGTGGATTCTTGAATCAAATTGTATAAAATGTGCTAAGTTTGTTTTGACATATATGACTCGACCTGCATCTATTTTGTTCTTAAGTGGTAAACAATTGTTATTCTAAATTTCATTATAGTTAAAGGACAGAAAAATAGTTAAATACCTAATGGTGTTTCGAGTTTAGTTCTTTAATGTTTGCTTTTCCCTAACTAATAAGTTCCCATCTTAAACATAAGTTTTGCAGTAACTCGAACATGAAAACCGTTCAGTTTCTTACTGTTTACTTTTCCCCAACTAATAAGTTCCCATCTTATTTTCATTGATTGAAAGAATTTATATACAATTTACATATTTACACAATAGGATAATCCTATTCCTATTTCACTCCGAAAATCTTATTCTACTTGGACACTAACTATACAATTATGGCAATACAATTATGGTAAGTATGCAATACTAATTACACTCAAATACTACCTAAACTAATATACAAAATCCGAAATATACATATGATATTAGTTTGTATATCATATGTATGTTTAACAAAGAGAATTGAGAGGAGAGAATCGGGAAAGAAGAAGAAAAGTAAAAGAAAAGATATGGATTGTACCAGATCAATAATAACTCTTCCAGCTGGCTAATAGATATTTAACAAACTAATAACTACCCAATTAATCTGAACCGTGCCATACCCCTTTTCACCTCCCCGCCGAAGGATGCGCACAGATTTTATTATTAAAGAGTTTTTCCAATTGAAGTGATGGTATTGAAAAGGGATTATTTAATATACATAATCGTCACTTAGAATTGAGTTTTGTATTCCAAATCACCTTATGAATCTCTAATCAAAAGGAAATGACACTTTTTTATTGGTCCACAAAAATATAAGACCGGGTAAGAAATTGTTGGAAATTTGCCTTTGGCGGGAGTTGCGACCGACCAACTTTAACGGCTTAAACATTAGTGTAACGTATGTTGGAGAATCCGGTTCTTCACACATGCATGATCTACTAAGTACGTAGATAACCGTAGGGCCAAGAATCGTCAAATTTCATTGAGAAATGAAAGAGTTATTGGTTCACGAAGTAAGGTGTTTGAAGCATGGAAAGTGTGGTATTGGATTCAATTCTCCCTCATCGGTAGAGGAAGGAAAAATTGTTGTGTATATAAGATTCGAAATTGGTTTGGGGTTTGGGACCCCAAGGGGTATCCCATGTGTTTAAAGGAGGGAGGACCTAGATGTGCTTTGGTTCGAGGAAAGACCACCCGCCCGTCCGGGTTCCGGGTACTCGGGTTCTCGGGCCGCGGGCCGCGGGCCGCGGGTCTTCTGATATTATCTTTTTGGGCCAGAGAACTTTGCCAGAAGTACAGTTTGATCCCAGAAGTTTTTAGATGTACAGTTCGGACCAGAATTCTTTCAGATGTACAGTTTGGTCCCTCAAGTTTCCAGAAACTGGATAGTCAAAGCAGTTGCCAAGCACTCAATTCAGCCATTTATTTTGGCTGAATTACTCCTCCTTTAATGGCCAAATCCGTTGGTCTTTTCTCCATTTATGTTGGTGGCTTTACTACCTTCATAATGGCCATTATTTGGCTGTTATGGAGGGCAGTAATCAGCCCCTCCCTCACCTATATAAACACCCCCTTACACCATTGTTGAGAAAAAAGGAGAACACAAAAAACAGTGCACGAAAATACACAACCGAAAACAGTTTTCTTCCTACAACTTTCAAGCATCATTTCGTTACTCAATATTCTTCACGGTAGCTCTTGAGTTTCCTTTGCTCAAGGGTTCCATTGCTGTTTTATCTTGGGAGACAAATTGTCCAGGATGTATAAAGGATACATACGGGGCAATATTGTCTTAAGGACATAGTGCTACACTCGACTCAGCAAAAACAATTTCCATTTTTCCATCTTCTACAAAACTAGAATTTCCAGTTTTCTTGTGTAACTATTGTAATTTTCAGATTTCTAGTTGAATTATTGAATCTTTGTTTATCCTTTCGAATACTTGTAATAGTTATATACTTCTCGTACTGCATTATAAAGTACCATAGAGCAAAAACTCCCAACATAAATTATATTGACCAGGGAGAAGGTATTAGGCATTCCGTGAGTCTCGTGGTTCTAGTGCGGTCGCTTTATCGACTTGTGTTCGACTTAAAAAACTCTTGGATAATTTAGCTTTTATTAGTCTTGTCTAAGATGCAAGTAAACACAATCTTGACTTGCGTATCACATCTAAAGATTGAACCTATTCGCGTTTGTGAAAACAAGAAGATTATTTTATTAAAGTGTTACGGTCAAGACGTGTGGTCGACCTTAACGTTTTATTTACATGTCCTTATCCGAGACCTCGGTCAAGACTATATATTATTCGTGCCCTCGTTAGGGCTTACCATTCGAAACAAATCATTTCTATTAATCGGAGAGAATTATTTTATCCTTTTCTTTTATCTTTTGAAAACGGGATTTGAGATAAGCTTTTATCCGTCTCGCTGGACTCACTTAATAATTAATAGGGGCATTAAACACTGGTCAACACAAAAGTATCATATTGTCACCGCATATAAGCTTGTGTTTGTTTCCTTAACCAGAAGTTCAGCAAGATTTCCACTTAAAGCTGACCATAAATTAGGACTTCTTTCTTTAGGCGATAAGCAAAAAACTAAAATAGCAATCTAATAACTAATGAACATAAGCAAAAATAAATCACATTCAAGAGTACAAAATAAACATGAAGCCACTAATAGGAATGATTAAAATACTACATATACTCTTAACTTAATTGCAATAAAGTCAGTTACTTTATTAGCAATTTAACAAGTAACTGAGGCAAAAACAAACATAGCCAAATACTAACAGAAAAGAGACAAAAAAAAATGGACATTTGATGAAACAATAATTAAAAATGGAGAAAGATTGAACCTTTATTGCTGAAAATTTCTTTTAATACACCAAGATCAAAGAAAACTCCATGCTCGCGTACAAAAATGGACTACGATCAGAGTTCGACGCCGGCGGAACCTTTGATTTGAAGACCTCGAATGGTGGTTTACATGGTATTTTGAGGTTGTTTTATGGTGTTTAACTGCTGGTTTTTAAAGTGGTTTGGAACTGTTTTGTTTGGTGAAGGTGACAGCTACCTGACGTGATGAAGAACATATAATTTTGTGTATCTCCTAGAAATGGCTAATGCGGCTGACTCTTTATGGGTAGAATGCCACTGTGGTCTGTGTATTGATTGCGACTGAATGTTTTTTCTTCTCTTTCCTTTTATAGTATGTATGTGTGTCAAGAATTGGGGAGCAAGAAAGGAAAAAAATGAGTGTGTGTGTGTGTGTGTGTGTGTGTGGAGTCCCAAAAATGAAGTGAAAATGTGTGTTGGCTAAGAATAGCTAAGAAGGAATCAAAGTTAGTTATGCCAAGTGGCAAAATTCCATTAGTTCTATTTTTGTTCATTTTTCTTTCAAAAACAACTACTCTCACTGAATTAAAATATCAAGACTAAAAAAATGTAGCTACATTATATTTATTTATTAAAAACCTTTAACTTGGAGATTAAACTAAAATAGACAAAACACATTTTTTTGAAAATTTTGTTTTTTCCATAATAAGAACCAAACTAAAATATGTAGAACACGTGAACTTTTTTGTTGTTTTCAATTTTATCAAAACAAAATTTAATAAAATGAAATAAAAGTCAAAATGTCAAAATTAAGCTTAACCGAAACATTTAACTCTAAAATTAAAATGTTGTAAAATCTAAAGGAGTGTCAAAATCACGTGTCTACAAACAGTACGATATTAAAACTAAGATCTAATCTTGGCCGCCCCGTTAAGTCGTCACGCGTAGCAATGAATAGATGTCCTTCTGCCACGTGTTCCGGGTCCACTAAATTCAACGCCCCCAAATACTCCCATGAACCCTAATTCCCAAATCCCCAATTTCATTTCCATATCTCCAACCATAACATTGAACGTTCTCAAATTTCGAACTTGAAACTCTTAATTAAGGTTAATCTTATCTCATTTATCTCATCACATTTGTTAGTGATAATCCTTCCTTTTTTCATTAAGGTATCATGTGAGCGATAAGCTATTGATGATGACTTAGGGTGTGTTTGGTATGAAGGAAAATATTTTTTGGAAAACAAGTGAGTTTTACTTATTTTTTAGTGTTGTAAGTAAGAGCATTTATATATCTAGCAAAATACTATGGGGGTGGAATGAGGTGGGAATTTCGGAAAATACTCATCCAAGCCCCCACCCTCCACCACCCGCCCCAAAATTAAAATTTTTTGGAGGGTGATGGGGGTTGGTCGGGGGGGGGGATTGGAGGTGGGGTGGGTGGTGTAGAAAACCAAAAAAAGAAAAACTTTTTTTTTAAAAAAATAAATTTTTGGGGGTGGGGTGTATAGGGTGGTGATGGTGGTTGGGGTTTGGGTGGGGTGGGTGGTGATGGTGGTTGGGATTTGGGTGTGGTGGGTGGTTGGGTGGTGATGGAGTAGTTTGTTGAATGCCACTTGTAAGATTTGTTTTCCCTACTTTTATTAGGGAAATCATTTTGCTCATTTTTAAGGAACTTGTTTTCCTATAGAAAATATTTTCCAAAAAATTTGGCTAACCAAACATGAGAAAATTGGAAAACATTTTTCTGAAATATGTTTTCCTTCGTACCAAATACACCCTTAATCTACACTCTTTTGAATGAGGGCAAACAAAAAGACTGATAAAATTGATTGATATTTGCAATTAAACTTCGGAAAGTGCGGGTATTTTATCGATCAAAGCTGATTATTATGAGATATGTCAAATATAATATTTTCAAACTTCAGACGTATAACTTTGAATTTGGGACTATAAAGCTTAACTTTAACCTTGTAAGATTGTATTAATATCCCTTGGGGAGTCTTTCTCATTAACACAAATATATATAGTGTGTACAGTGTTGAATCCTAATAGAATAAAGATCATATATTTACCATAATTATACACTACTATTAATTATAAATTATATGGTGAATATATTAAATATTCACTAATACACCCCTCAGTCGGAGCGGGAGGAGGCCGGACGCTGAGACTGGATCTGAAGTCTAGGGATAACTGTCTAGGAAGTCCATTAGTGAAGATATCTGCATATTGATACGAAGAAGGCACGTGCAACACCTTAACATGACCTATAACAACCTTCTCACGAACAAAATGTATATCCATCTCAATGTGCTTGGTTCGCTGATGCTGAACAGGGTTATGAGATAAGTAGATCGTAGATATGTTATCACAGTACACTATAGAAGCCTTACGCAAGAGACACTAAAGCTCCAAAAGAAGGTTTGGAGCCAGCAAATCTCACCAACAACATTTGCAACTCCTATATACTCTACTTCTGCACTCGATCTGAATAGGGTGGCTTGCCTCTTGGCAGACCACGAAATGAGATTATCTCCTAATAACACAAAGTAGCCGGATATGGAGCGTCGCGTATCCGGACAACCTGCCCAATCGGCGCTCTTATATGCTATCAACCTGGACGGTGTAGAGGGTAGAGATGCAATCCATAATCAAGTGTGCCCTTAACGTATCGAATGATACATTTAAGAGCTGTAAAATAAGGCTCTCTGGGGCATGCATAAAGAAACACACTGCTGAACATCATAAGTAATATCAGGCCTGGTGAAAGTATACTGAAGTGCACCTGCAAGGCTTCTATACAGAGTGGGATCGGACACTGGATCACCGTCAACAACACTGAGCTTCGATTTTGAGTAACCAGAGTAGGCATGATCTTGCAGTTTGTCATTTTAGCCATGTCACTGGATCACTGGAATTTTAGGCATGATCTTGCAGTATCTGCAGATCTAGTCACTGATATCCCCAAGAAATAGCTCAACTTCTCCAAGTCAGTCATAGCAAATTCGGATTTCAGCATAGCAATAATCTAATTTTTCAACACATCAGAAGAGACACTGAGAACAATATCATCCACATATAATAATAAGTATGCAATGTTACTACCTTGATGAAATATAAAGAGAGAATGATCACTCTTGCTGCATACAAACCCAATATGCATAATGTAATTGGTAAAACGTTCATACCATGCTCTGGGGGCCTATTTCAAACCATATAGTAACATACGTAGACGGAAGACATAATGAGAAGCCTCCGGATGAACAAAGCCTGGCGACTAGTGTATGTAAACAGTTTCTTTCAAGTCCTCATGTAAAAATGGATTCATCACATCAAGCTGATGAATCGGCCAATGCTTATCCATAACAATGCTTAGAACAATGCGAATGGTAGTCGGTTTAACCACCGGACTGAACGCCTCACCACAATCAATACCCTCATGCTGATTAGTACCATTAGCTACAAGTCTCGTCTTATATCGCTCCAGGTCACTACTATCTCTGAATTTGTGATGAAATAACCACATGCATCAGATCACATTCACCCCATACGGTCTAGGAATCAAATCTCAAATGTGTTGTTTTATTAAAGCATTAAATTCTTCACGCATGGTCGCATTCCAATTCGGGTCAAATTTGGATAATTTTGGGTTTTTGGGAATTGGGGATATGGTTTGCGTAGATAGGTTAAAATGGATTTTTGGTTTGAAAATCCTGTGTTGAGCATGAGTTTTCATATGGTGCGTGGGGGCAGGGAGAGGTTGGGTAGGCTGGTGAGGTGTCGGGTCTGGGTTATATTGTGGGGTTGGATTTGTTGAGGCAGTGAAGGTGGGTGGTTGTCGTGGGAGGTCGACGGAGTGGGGGTTATGGAGATTAGGTTCTGGTAACCGAGACGGGTAGGCGGAATCAAAGGGATGTGACGGGGTTGGGGTTGGTTCTGATGACTGGTGGATGGGTGATGTCGGGTCGGGTAACTGGATAGATACGGTGGTAGGGGTCGACGGGTTGAGATGGTCGATAATGGGGTGGATAGACGGTGACAGTGACCGGTGGGTTGGTGGCTGATGAGTCGCCAGTGACAGTTGGGTTGGTAGAGTTGGGTCGGATCGGAATGACAATGATGGGTGGGTCATCAACGGTACATTGGTGATAGTGGCTTGACTAGGATGTGACTGTCCAGAGGTGGCATTAGTGTCGAAAATTACCGGAACAATGGTAGTGTGACGGAGGACGTGATGGACAAGAGGGGATGTGTCGGACTCATCGAGTAAGGTGTAATCCATGTTCCAGAATTTTTAGATGTTTGCAAATGAAAGATTATTTCGTCAAACGTGACGTAACGAGAGACGTGGATTTTTCGGGCACATAAGTCATAGCACAAATAACTTCTATGATTAGACGGAAAACCTAGTAAGACACATGGAGTGGTGTGAGGTGTCAATTTATGAGGGGCAATGTAGACAAGACTTGGGTAGCAAAGGCAATCGAAAATTCGAAGATGATCATAGGAAGGGATCCGACGGTATAGAATTTTGGTGGGGGTCTAATTATGAAGAGTGCTGGTAGGTAAAATATTAAGGATATATTCTACCATTTTGACTGCATAGACCCAAAAGGAAGGAGGAATAGAGGCATGTAAAAGGATTGTATGGACCGTGTTATTGATTGTGCGGATGATTCGTTCAACTTTACCATTTTTGAGGGAGGTGTGGGGATACGAAAAGCGAAAAACCATGCCATTATTTATGCAAATTTTTTGAAAGGCGGAATTGTTAAACTCACGACCATTGTCACATTGAAAAGATTTGATGTATTTTTCGAATTGTGTTTTGATATAAATACAAAATTCCAAAAACTTGGCAAAGACGCCAGACTTGAATTTAAGTGGGTAGACCCAAATAAAGTGAGAAAAATCATCTAATAAAACTAGATAATATTTATGATTCAGTGAGCTAGTAATGAGAGATGTCCATAAATCTGCATGAATAATGTCAAAGGGAGAAAACGTAACACTTAAAGAAGAATGAAAAGGAAGGCGGACATGCTTTCCTAAAGGGCAAGGAACACAATGTTGCGCAAGTTTCCCATTATTACATCGAATAAAATTATTGCTTCTAAGAAAATTAAAAATAGGAGCTCGAGGTTGTCCAACTCTATTGTGCCAAGTTGACGGAGAGATGGCAGCGAGAGAGGTATAAGAGCGGGATCTGGCAGCGGAGGTGGATGAGAAAGGATAGAAGTCCCCACACTATTGCATCTCGTAAGAGGTGTCCTCGTAAGTAGATCCTTCACAGAAAAACTAAAGGGGTCAAACTCAATAGACACATTATTGTTACGAGTAAATTTCCTAATAGATATTAAATTTTTAATGATGTTGGGAGCATAAATGTCGTTATTTAGGGAGAAAGGCGGATGATGTGGTTGGGTGTAGGTTGTACCATAACCTTGAATCGGAATGCGATGACCATTACCGACCGTAATAAATTGAGGATACTTTAAATGAAACAACTTGGAAAGATTACATGAGGAGCGGGTGAGATGAGAGGTAGCTCCCGTATCCATGTATCAATTCTCGTCGGGCTGCTGTACGGTCAAAGTGCTGAAAGCTTGGCCCAAATCGGTGGGGGCCAAGACATACCCATTCGGATTCTGCTAGGCCGAGACCAGGTGAGCCTACTGGGCCGTCGGCTGTGTCAGGCGTGGGCTTGGTCCCGAGCCCAAAATGCTTGGTTGACAGGCCTGTTGAAACTAGACCGTGGGCTGTTGGAATTGAATGTATGGCGAGGCCCAATTTGCTGGGTTGGACCAGTGAATTGGGTCGGCCCACTGGCCATATTGGGACTGATTGGACTGCTGGCGGTATGGGCTGGATTGCTACCCAGTTCTGCCTACTTTCCCGCGGCCTCTCAGCCGCCTCTACCATTGACACGACATCTGCATCCCCTGCCCCGCCGCAGTTGTTCCGCAGTTGGTGGTTGTCCGACGGCGACGTTATTTGTCGCGGGAGTTCCAACTACTAACGCCTTTTGATTGTGTTCGTCTTGCTTGACACGTCGGGTTTCTTCCAACAATAATTGTGAACAAGCCTTGTTGAAGCTGAGTAATAGATCCGCTTGTTGTATCATGGTGGCTAGAGTATCGTATTTACCCTTCGGTAGACCAACAACTAGTTGGAGAACCATCTTTGTATCGGAGACAGGCGTCCCCACATTAGACAATTGGTCCGCAACTAGTTTCAATTGTTTATAATACTCTGACATGTTAGCAAATTTTTCAAAACGTGTATTATTGAATTGCTCCTCCAAGTATGCAGCAGATGTGTGCTTATTGTCCTGAAAAATCTCCTCCAACCGTATCCATAACTCACGAGCTAAGACGCCGATTTTCATTATCGTATGAAGCAAGTCCTTAGAGATTGTGCCATAAATCTATTGTTTGACGATAGCGTCAAGACAGCGCCATGTCGGATCATCAACCTCAATAGGGCGAGGAAAGGAGTCGTCAATATGATCAAGCACGTTATAGGCACATGCATGAATGCGGAAGAGTTCAACCCACGAAGAAAATTGACCATCTTCTTGATCAAGAACCACGGGAATGAAGTTTTTGATGTTGGTTACGGCGAATGTCGGATGGAAAGAGGAGGAGAATGAGGACATGGTGGTGGTGGTGGTGGGAGGGGATGAAGACTGAGGAGGTTGAGGCCGCCGTGGGAGGAGTCATTATAGTGGCTGAATTTTGGTGAGGAAAAGAAGCGAGGAATCAGAAAATTGTTCTCGGAAAATAGGGTTGGCCGCCGGAAAAAAAAGGGGGGGGGGGGGGCAGCGAGAGAAGAGAAAAGAGGGTTTATGTGTTTTTACGGTTTGACTCTTGATATCATGTAAGATTGTATTAATCTCCCTTGGGGAGTCTTTCTCATTAATACAAATATATATAGTGTGTATAATATTGAATTCTAATAGAATAAGGATCCTATATTTATTATAATTATACACTACTATTAATTATAAATTATATGGTGAATATATTGAATATTCACTAATAAACCTAACTGATGACCACATTGCATGAAGTTTGTTGCTGCCTTGCTGGATAGAAAAGCCCACTCAAGCGGAATCTGTAGATCATAAAAGCAATTTTGGGCTAGAAGAAATTGGCAACTAACCAATTTTAGATAGCTAATCAAGTTTTAATCATCATTTTAAAACTATTTAAGTTTAGCGGTTTTTTTAATACGAAATGAAATTTGATATTCCTAATTAAAACACGAAAAAGTCTAATTTTTTATTCGAGTTTGAACATTATCAATTCAAACTCCAAAAATTATTTTCATTATCAACAATTCATGAGTTTAGTTAATTAAATTAATAACTGATAATTATTAAGTATTAAAAATATTTAATAACTAGATGGCACACCCTTTTTAAAATAATATGTTGTCGTGAATAGAGATGGCAATGGATCCTGGATCCGGTGGATCCAGATCCGTTTTATAGGATATGGATCTTCAAAAATTGGACCCAACGGATCCGGATAGGACCCGGATCCGTTTCTAACGGATCGGATCTGGATCTGGATCTTGTATTTGAGATCCGTATCCGGTCCAGATCCGATCCGTGGATCCATTTTTTATTAAATATATTCATAACCTAGAATGTAATTTTATAAGTATTTTCTTAAAATTGCTAAGCACATCCTTGCAAGTTTAATTCTCAAAATAAGTTTAATTTATCTCCGCATTAACTCAAAAAACAAAAAATAAAGAGGTAACTTCGATAATAAAATCAATGTTATATTAGTGAATGACTAACATCTCCATAGACAAGTAGTTAAAATTATATTCACTTCATTTGTGAAGATTTCAAACACATGCAAGTTCTTCATTGTGGAAATACTAGTCAGCATTTTCCACAACTATTGTCATTGTCCAACATTTTCAATTAATAGCTCACAATCAAAACAAGGCAACAAACAAAATATCTCATATGAACATTTCAAAACTGAAACACAGTAAACTGTTAGCTAAGTAAAAATCGTTTGTCAGTTCAAAAAAAAAATTCTTAGCAAGGTTACATTCTAAGCAAGACAATTTTTTTACATGTGGATCCAGATCCGATCCATGGACTCGGTGGATCCGATGGATCCGGATTTGGATTTGATTTTTATGGACCCGATGGATCTGGATCCAGATATGGATCTAGGTATGAAAAACGGATTTGGATCTGGATCTATTAGGATCCGGTCTAGATCCTATCCGTTGTCATCCCTAGTCGTGACTCTGGAATCCCCAACCTCTTCTTACCCGCCTTTCATCAAAGACTAAAACATGATATAAGTATTTTCTTAAAAATGGAAATTTCAGAAAAGATAATCATGTTAAATTCATTAATAATGTAATTTTTAATATTTATAATTTACTGACTCGATTTATCTCAATTCACCTTAGATATAGTTATTAAAGGAGTATCAACTCAAGCAAACAGTTGTCGAAAAAAGAAAAAAAGTCAGAAGCAACATAATTATGACTTATGAGGTCTGCAGAAATAATTCCTCATCATTAATCAATCTTCTTTCTCTTGATGCCACAACAATGTCCAGATCAAACCACTAATTACGGATCTCACTGGAAAACTTTTCCTCTTATTTTTTTTATGTGGAAATAAGTGTCTTTAATGTTTCAAATTATTTCATAAGTTGTTGTGAAAATTGCTCGAAAGAAAATTAAAATAAGAGAAGAGAAGTCATCGACTAAGATCCGAAGTTCGTGGTTTGATCTAAATTTAAGTAAAACAAATTCAAGAGTCTACCATTATAAGTAATATATGGTGGATGTACCATATGTACAAATTCAACAATTTACAACTCGAAACAAAAAGTTCAAAACTTGAAGAAGCACAGATTTATTCAACGGGTCTACCGGTATAAATAAGTATTTCATTCGTTTCAATTTAAGTGTCTTAATTTAACTGAACACGAAATTTAAAAAATAAAGATATACTTTTGAATCTTGTGGTCTTAAATTAAAGATGTGTATAATGTACTAAAATATCTATTAATCTTGTGATTATAAACTTGTCATGTAAGATCCTTGAATTGTCAATTTACTAAATGTGAAAAGATGCACTCTTTTTGGGATAGATAAAAAAAGAAATAAAAATAAAACACTTAAAATAGGACGAAGGAGTTAATATGTATACATGCTTGTGAAGGTATTGAATATTGATTTTTTTTTATTTCTCGAGGGTGTTTATATCTAGTATTAACTATGATGTTTATGACGGAGGGCGCGGCGGAGCGACGAGGGCAAGTCGAGAATAAGGATGGACAAGTTTCTAAGTTGACAAACTTTTGAAAAATGGTGTATGTTACACCATAAGCGAATTTCACATTGGAGTGAGAAAAAAAGCAAAGAGTTTTATAAGATATAATACAAGTTTACATAGTACACACAATTTTAGACTTTATGATGACATAACTCAAAGGACAAATTCGTGAGGTCTAATGGGTTAAAATGTACATTATGTTCCAAGGACTTCAGTTGTGAAAAATGTGTTGGAGATAAAGCCGTACGGGAATAGTGAATAATTATTACAAGTGCTTTGAAAGGATAAACAACAAAGATTACAACAAGTTGTCAATCTTTTAATCTTGAACTAGAACTTCAAATATGGATCTTGTATTCAGAACTACAAGAACATGAACTGCTACACTTGTGGTTTGTAGAACCGCTGAGAATTCGAACGGTTAGAGTCCTTTGAGATTCAAGTTCACACCTGAAACACTTAGAAACCAATTAGACAATCACAACACCACCAGTTGAGTCAAGAGATGTCTACCTGCCTTTAAGACAAGATTGCCCCCGTATATAGACTTTACGGAAGTGTTGACAATAGTCTTCCAAGATGAAACAACAAACTATCAAATGTGCAAAGCCTACATAAATGACCTCAGCAAAGAACACGAACAATGAAGATTGCTAAGAGAATGATTGCTTATCAGGAAAACTGATCTCTTTGTGGTGTTATATACTTGTATGTATATTGTAGGCATCTATAGAATTGAGCCAAAGGCCTCAATTTATAGGTGTGCAAGATGACCTTTCAAGTGCCCCATAATGACATTCAATTGTCATGTAATGGATGACATTTAACCCCAAGTAATGCAGCTACATAATGGTCCAAGTAATGGCCATTATCGAGTGGATTCAATGTCATTGAAACCACCTCAACATCCAAACTTTTGGGATTTCGTCGAGCAAACACTGCTTGGGAAGCGCCGCGGCGCTGCAACATTTAGTGCCGCGGCTCCAGAATACTAAACAGTCAATTAGCGCCGCGGCTCAGCTTGGGGGGCGCCACGGCCCTTTTCCGACCCGTACCATCTTACACTTCGCACAATCCTTCATTCGTTTACCGACATGGAACACTTGTTATTTAGCCAATAACCGTCCATCATTCTATGTCTCAAACACTTCACTTACGTACCAATATCTTTTTCATTAACGAAATTTATGATACTTGACACTAAGATTGCACGTGTGTAGAAACGACGTTTCCGATGTGCGGGACCCCAATTGTTCGAGTAATAAATAATGTGATAAACTTAATTCCACATTAGTAAATTTCCAACAAAATGTGGTATCAAAGTCGCTTCCTAGGTATGGTAGTGGGAAAAATCTCAACGAGGGCACTGAAACCTTAAGGAGGGTATACGTGATGTCCATAACGAAGGACAGGTCGAAGAGAAAGATTGATAGTCATATAAAGAAGGGTGCATATTACTAGGTGGATTCCATACCAAAATGAGAGAAAAAAATGAAGTACTTTATAAGACATTGCACAAATTCAGATTATTCATGGACTTTTGGACTCGATAATAACATAACACGAAGAAAAAAAAAATCCATGAGATCTACCGTACCAAAGGGAACCACTATTATAACGCTAACTTCACAACAGCTTCTTTATGCCCAAACATAATTATCACTATTAGAGGCATATTCTACTTATAAAGAAAACCAAAAAAGTGAAGAGAATATTATACTTTGAAAAAATGAAAAGAAAAAGAAAGCCTTTTTTCCCACATAGAGAACTATAGAAGCATGTAGAGAGGAGCAAGTAAAAGGAAATAAATGGGTGATTAAGATGGTATTCAAATTTCCTGATCATGAAGCAATTAAAGAAAGTGTCGCTTATACTTTAGACATATTAGTACTAATATTAATTAGTTAGTCAATTACTACTTGATCCACTACTGTCTGAGTCAGCTACTTGTTATTGGAAATTGGAAAACATGAAAACAATGGAGTGGACAAGAATATTATTGTGTCTTTGTCAATTTCTTTCTATTCTTTCTGTATTTGTTTATGTACCAACAATCTAAGGTCACATTGAGCTACCAATCCTTGATTAAGCAAAATTAATATTTAATAATAACAGAGTCATTTTGGCACCTTCTCATATAAAGTAGGGTTAAAGTTATGTCTTTTAATTATTGATAAATTCTGATTTTAGTTCTTACAATATTTGATTAAGCGTATTTAACTTTTCATTAATTGAAATGTGCGTTTTGATTCCTTTATATTTATAAATTTATCATAAGTATTAACCGTTCAACAATTTAATTGTTCATGTATTATGATAATTTTATATTGTTACTTCATATTTAGCGATAATATTATTTTAAAAATCAGTCCAAATATATATACCATACTTCCAACATAAAGAGACTTACACATATTCACTTAATTAAATATTAAATGTATCAAATACCACAAGAACCAAAATTAAAATTTATCAATAATTGAAGAATCAAAAGTGCTTTTATATAAAGTATCACATGATAGGTACCTTTATTTTTTAAACTCAATACATGAAATTAAAATAAGTAACCACTGAAGAGTACTTTTTACTCTAAAAATCTTGGTCTATGAGAAAAGTAAACGCAATTAGTGTAAATTAATAGTACTAAAGCTCAAAACCCAAATTCATAAATCTTGGTCTATATGAGTGCCTTATATTTATTTCATTATATTCAAGTCCATACATGGCTAGGTGGGCATGTCCCACATAATTTAATATTTAAATAATTTATCATAATTAAATTATTTTTACGTAGTTGTCAACCTACTTATCCGACAAGAGGTGTGTTTAGATGGTAAGCGTCCTCCATTTTCAATTCGAAAGCTGCGAGTTCGAATCATCAAAAGAGCAAGGAGAAAGGTCCTCTCAGGGAGGGGCAAAAAAAAAACTTATCCTTTTCGACTTTAAAGACAATAGTTTATGAAAACTTAAGTAAGCATGATATATTTTGCTTATTAACAAAATAAAATTTTCTTGACTTTGATTAAGTAAATAGTCTAAAGGTAATTATTAAGTGTTACCTAATCTATCATTCCCCTGTCCTTTCCTCCAGCCATCCTTCAAAAAAAATATTTTCTATATATTCCCTTCTTATCTATTGTATTTACAAGTAAATTATATAATCAGGGGTATCTGATTAGAAGGACTAATAAACTTCTGATATTTGATACTTTTACCAAAACAATACAAGTAAATTGTGAAGGGGGAAACACTTTTCCCTTTAATAAGTTTTTACACGAATTTGGATTAGTCGACTAACGAATTTTAGATCTTCTCATAAAAGGTATAATCTGCATTCACTTCACCCTCTCCATATCTCATTTGTAAGATTACACTGATATATTATTGAACTAATAAATTTCAGATATATGGTAATTATATTAAAAAAACTACAAGTAAATTGTGAAGGGGGAGCAGTTTCCCCTCTAATAGATTCCTAATATTTCAGATTCCAAGTAACAAGTGAAATAGGGGTGGGGGGTTAAAAGATAGGAAATAAGAAACATTCCGAAAAGGCATGGAAAAGGAGAAAAATAATCATTACAAAGAGGGGAAGAAGATAACAAAATGGACGAGAAAGGGACCAAAAACCAAAACAACACAATTCCTCTTCGAAAAAAAAGCCAAAGAAAGGAAAGTAAAGCAAAGCCTGAACCCCCATGAGAATAGGCCAGAAAGTGCTCTCTCACCCGTGTTTTAAAAGACACATTTGGGATGCGTCGCATAACTCGTCCCCGGATGAGGCACCGGCAAAATGCGATTTAGTTCCATGAGGTTTACATCCTAAGTGCCTCATTATATATCCTAAACACGTCTATCACTCAATGTTCGAGACTCGCGTACCAATTTTTACACAAATTATATATCAAATTCCTTAGTTAACACTCTTGACGCTCATAATTCTTTAATAAATGAATGATGTTTACTAGATTTTTTCATCTATAAAAATAAGAAGATTGAGAGTAACTTAAATAACAAGACGTTGTTGCATATATACTATTTGAAAACACCGCGAAGGTGAATATCATTATCACTTAACATTTCTTTTTAAAACACATAGCCGAATTTTTTTACATCTTCACTTGTCATTGGTCTTCATGTTTTGGTCATATTTCTCAATATTATCATATTTTATAATTTTGCTATTTGAAAGTAATTTTATTTTTATTCACGAAGGGGTGATGATTTAATTATAATGCTAATACAGTTTATTGCTTATTTTCTTTTAGGGAGGTAATTGTATCGTATAATAGTATGTGTTTTAAGAAATTATGATTCTTTTATTGTTTGAAAGTTAAGATGTTAGAATTGATTTGCATCTCATAATAACTTTTATATCATTACACTGTTTATTCTTGTAAAATTATGTTATAAATATTATTCTCTATGAGTTTCTTTAATTATATTTTTAATCTTTTAAAACTATTAATGTATTTTTTTATTTATAATTTTGTATTTTATAATAAAATTATAAATTAAATTTTTAAAATGTATGTGACTTCTACACCATATCTCGGGACTTGCCCCTCAGCCATGCCAAGTAAAAAACCCCGCCTCACATCCCACCTTTTAAAACACACACTCTCACAACCAAACAGAATCAGTAAAATGAGGAAAAAGCCATAGCAAAAGTTGCAAAAAAAAAAAAAAAAGAAAAAGAGAGAGAAAACCCTGAAAGAACTCACAAAAACTGTTCTCAGTAAACACTACCACTACAGTTCAAGAAAAAGCTTCTCTTTCGTATCTTACCAGTCCCTTTCATTTCTACTCTGTCTTTTCGATAAGTCTTTCTGTTTTTTAATCTGTCAGTTCAACTTCAACCCATCTATTTTCCCTCCCAATGCCACCCAATATGGTCCCCCTTGTCATGAATTTAACACTATAGTCCATGTTACCTCTCAGGTTGGGCAAAAATGGTGGTCTTTTTCTTTCATATTTAGTTGTTTTAACACATTTCTGTATGTGGGTACTTATCAAGATTCCATTTTTTGATCTTAGTATACTAATTTGACTCTTTTCTTGACTAAATAAGCAAATGGATATTTGGTACTGGGTTGGTTCTTGTCTGTTTCAACAGTGTGATTTCTTGCTGTTTTTGGATTTTATCTTCAGATCTAATTGTAGCTTATTAGAGGTAATTGTAATGGAAATGTTTGGTGTTGGGTTGATTGATGATTTTGATTGTTGAACTGATTTACTAGGTATTTGATGAGATTGAAGTTGAGAAGGAGTTAGGGTTTGTTTGTTGGAGTGTAATTTTTTTGGTAATGGATGGGCGAATGAAGAAATATGGGCAGTTGAGTCCAGAGAGAGCAAAAGTTTGGACTGAGAAATCACCTAAGTATCAACAACAGCAACCACGGTTGACTAATGGCAAAGTCCCTGTTGTATACTATCTCAGTAGAAATCGACAGCTCGAACATCCTCATTTCATTGAAGTACCCCTGTCTTCCCCTGACGGTCTCTACTTGAGGGGTAATGCATTTTTAATTATATTGTGTAAAATATATGTTCGACCAATATGATTGATTGTAGAATCTAAGTCACTGATTTTTTGTTTGCTTTGTGTTCATGTATTTTTGAAGATGTAATTGAGAGGCTTAACGTTTTGAGAGGCCGAGGAATGGCTTCGTTGTACTCTTGGTCTTGCAAGAGGTATGAGTTGTTCAACAGTTTTAGGTTTGTTGTCAAATTTGGCTTTAAATGAAATATATACAGTCAAACCTCTCTATAACAACACCGTTTGTTTTGATATGTTTTGGCTACTATAGTGAAATGCTGTAATAGACAATGACGGTTATAGAGAGGTCTGACTGTAATTATAGTTTGTGGGCTTAATAATTGTTTGATTATGAAAACAGAAGCTACAAGAATGGATTCGTGTGGCATGATCTTTGTGAAGATGACCTCGTTCTTCCTGCTCATGGTAATGAATATGTTCTTAAAGGCTCAGAGCTATTCGATGAATCCGATGCAGGTATATTTATACCTTCTTTAAAGAATTGTAAACTTTGAAGTTTGAACCACTTGATTGTTAGTGTTACTGCAAGAAATTAGAACGATGGATGAGGTTGGCTGCCTTAATTCATCACAGGAAGTCTTTTGCTACTGGACTTCCCTTTTATTGTGAATGGTTACAATTTTGAGATCATTATTTAGTGCTTATAAACCAACTATGAGTAAACTGGCTTTTTGCTTCCAGGGCGCTTCAGTCCTGCTGGAAATGTTAGGTTGTCAAACCAAAAGCTACTGCCAGAACCACAATCCTCCAGAAGCCAAGATGATACGTCATCTTCTTCTAGCATGAATGAAAAAGGTACAAAGAATTCTCAAGATGATGAATCATCACCTCCTGTTCATCGATCAGGTTCTTCAGCGGTATTTCCTCAGTCCAGTAGTGCTGATAAAAGTTCTTCATGGAACGGTTCATTAAGCTTGACAGAGTACAAGATCTATAAGACTGAAGGTCTGGCCGATGCTTCAACTCAGACTGATGAAAACGCAAGCAAAGCTACACCTCCCGAGACTTGCACGAGAGGTGTTTCTACAGATGACGGGTCTACAGAGCCTGAAAATAATGAAATTCACGAGGTTCCAGTTCAACCGACAAATGAATCTGCACAGATGTGCCGGGAGACAGTATCGCCTGCTCCGTCCTCGTCAAGTGCATCGTCATCAGGTGGTAGAACAGATACGTTGGAATCCCTCATTAGAGCTGATATTAATAAGCTCAATAGCTTTAGAATAATTGAAGGGGAGGAGTTTCGGGTTCCAAAAACTAAGCTAAAGCCTTCAAATGTGCTGATGCAATTAATTTCTTGTGGATCAATTTCAGTAAAGGATCATAGTTTTGGCCTTATTCCTACTTACAGGCCGAGATTTTCACATTCAAAATTTATATCTCCTCTGTTCTCAACCTCGTTATCTTTAGGAGGCCTTGATTGCCTGGCAGAGAATCCTAGGTTTATGGGTTTGAAATTGGAAGATAAGGAATACTTTAGCGGCAGCCTTCTTGAGACGAATATGCCCAAGGAACTTACTCTTTTAAAGCGGTCGTCCTCCTACAATGCTGACAGGTTGCTGTTTTTTGCTTTTCTTCTATACTAAAATAGTAGAATCACTTCTATGTAATTAATAGACACTTCAGACTTCTTGCCAATGAGAAACTACTTTGGATTTGTAAAACCGAAGTATCATGGCAGTAGTTTCACAATCTGTACCTGCTAAATTTTGCTTATCTGATTTCCTTTAGTTTTAATCATGTCAACATTCATAGTACAAATCGTAGGATGTTTTTCATGTTTAATTATTTTGTCCTTCCTCATGGTGGTTTTCTTTATACCATCTTCGACTCTTCGTTGTATAGGAACAAATCAGTATTTTGACAATGGTTAGGAAGAAAACCTTCTTTTTGATTAATTTAACCTTGAAAGATTGCCTAGATTTTAGATACTGTTTACTGCAACAGCCATCTGCATAATTGCAAGCTATATAAACTCCGTGTTAGCCTGAGTTATTTGTAGGTAAAATTGTAGGCCATTGACCTTCTGAAAATGTTGAGTTGGAAAACGGAGTAATTGGTCTTCAATAATAAGAATTCTTTACTTGATTTTGCTTGTCATCCTAAATGTTGAGTTGGAAATGGAATTTGTTGATGCAGGACAAATAAAGAACTTGGAGATTCAGTTGAAGACAGAGAGGAGAAAAGCTCAGGCACAAAGTGCATTCCACGATCCATCAAGGTTTCCCTGAATAAGCAGCAGGCAAGAAGCGAGGCAATGAAATCTCCTCTTTCCGAAGGTCCTAGAATCTCATCAGATGGAATAGGCAGTTCACGAACCATTACATCTGACTCATCTCGTGGAGGAAGCAAGCGAATTACAGAGCCGTCACCTGTCAATAGACACTCAAATAGAATAGACTCCTTCAGAGAGGAGAAAGACAATGTGATCAAAATTGAAGAAAGTTGAGTATGACTGACTAAAGATGTTATTTTCCTTGTTATCGAATTTTGTTGGTTGAATTGTTTTAGTCATTTCTTTCAACAGGCTTGCTTCAGGAGCTCGGGTTATAATACAGTCGAAAGGAGCTTATGACAACGATGAACATTAGGCGACCAGAAACTTTCGGTTGACTAACGTTGGAATTTTGTTAATCTTGTAACTACTTGTCCTACATTTAACTGTCCAAACATGTTTTGTAAATGCCAAATAGGGAAAATCATGGAGCAAATTGAGTATTTGCTGATGGGGACAAGCAGTTAGTTTTGGAGCTGGTTCTATTGTACCTACCATTGGATATTTTGATCCCTTTTTTTTTCCTCCAGTTTTCTGGTGTATAATTTGACATTGAAACGATCAAGTGATCCACTTTCAATTTAGTCAACTCAGTACATCTAAGCAATCATTCTCTACCTCCTCTCTCACACTCTCTCTCGGCTTCAAGCTTCGTTCATGGCTGCCATGGAGTTTTTTAAGCTTCCTTTCACGTTTTCTACTCCAAAGCACCAAGCCAGTGTTTGTAAAGCTTTAAGCAAAATATTTGGCCGCCGATCTCGAAATCGAAAGAAATCAGCCAACAGCGAGCTCAAAGTTCTTCCACAAAACTCTTTAAATCTAGAACTAAGTTCAACGTTTAGCTCAGTTAATCAACAACAACAACAATCTTCATTTTCAATGGTTCCAGCTTCAATCTTCGTTCCTTATCAGTTGGGCGTTCCAGAATTCTGGCTCAAACGAATCGTTCGGAATAGAATATCACCCCCGTATTCGACAATGATAGACAAACCCTCAGTCGATTTGACTCTCAATTTGTCATGTACCCAAATCGACTTAAACCCAGTCTCTGCCGCCGTCTCACTATCTCTCTCTCTCTCGGCACCACCGCTGTCTTGTCGCTGCTCCCACATCTGGTGATGGTGAGCCGGAGCTCCGGCGTGATCTCCGGGCTTAACTGAAGTTGCACCAGACCACAATATGCAGGATGTAATTGGAGTGTTGGTTGCTGCACGTGATACATTGGCTGAATTTAGAACGAGAGAAGTGAATCTAAACCAACTGAGCTTTTTAAGTGATGAAAATGGAAATTTGTATAGTTAAACCTTGTTAAGATTCCATTTTTGTTAACCCAAATTCTTTCTCATATTTAATGTTAAGGAATAAATTACACCTATTTTATATGATACGCTTCTTCCTGCCCCAGATATGAACTATTAAAAGAAGAAGCCTTGAGAACTTTTATATATTGATATACTATATCCTGTCTTGATGCAATAAAATAAGCCTAATTAGGACCCTATAAAAAGTTAAAAACACTTGGAATTTTGAAATGACATTGAAGACTAAAACGAAAAAAACAGTGACTTTGGTATTGTTGACTCACTTACTGACTTTTTGAAAAGGTTAGAATGAAACTTTTACCTCGGGTTCTTCAACAATTTTTTTATACAAGAAGACATAACAGAAAATGCATTCTCACCTTAGTGATTTTTTTTTTTAATAAAAAATGTCAAATATATCCATCTACTTTATTTTATTAGTCAATTTTATCATCCGTTAGTGATAGTAAACAAATATACTCCCGCCATCTATAAAGTTTACATGATGGAAACTCTCAAATTTCATAAAATTACTAGATTTAAAATAATAAGCCGTTTGGACCCGCTTATTAATTTAACCCGTACCAATGACATCTAAAATTCCATAGATGAGTGACTGCTCTTTATCTTCTCCGGCGAACTCACGACTCCAGAGTCCGGCGAAACCTCACCGTGACAAAAGCCCCTCTCCAATGCCTTACTCTTTCTTTCCTCTTTACGAAATGAAACAAAATGATTTTTTAGTTAATTTGTACGTTAATTTGTCAATTGAAAAGGTTATATGTTACGTTTAAACATTACAGTAATAAGGTTAACAAGGTATAGTACTAGCTACTTGATGCAACTTACTTTTCATGCCTCAAAATGGTAGAGATACCTGATATTATATACCCTATCGCATCCAACAAATCAAACTGTTGGAATTCTGTGTTACCGATTCACAAATACGATGTAAAGCGTATTATTTCTATTATCAAATCGCTGATTTCAAATCAGGATATTAGTAAACACAATTTTTTTTTTAATTTCCACTCCGTAAAGAAGATCTTTAAAATAGAATTAAAGAAGAAGAGAAAAATAATTTATTAAACAGTAAAATGAACAAATGATTGTGTATTAAGGCGAGTAATCTCTTTACTTAAGACATTTAATGCCCTGTCCTAGATGCTGATACAGGTTATGGCATATGTCTCCAGCATTCAACAATACCTTCGGTGTTCTTCAACATCACTTTGATGAACGCCAAAAACGAACGCGGATTGATGTATCACAAACTCATTTTTACAGACTCGCAAAATCTCAAATTAAAAATAACAAAATTTCTGTGTGTAAAACTCAACAGGATGAAGAGTTTATATATAGGTTGAAACAACACATTTGGTTGGGATTTCGTAATTGTTCCCAACCATTGCTAATTCAAAAGGTGTGACTGTTACTAACAATCACTTGGTTTGAATGGTGCAATTGTTCTCAACAATCACTCATTC
Organism: Anisodus tanguticus; assembly: GCA_034509755.1. NCBI lineage: Eukaryota > Viridiplantae > Streptophyta > Magnoliopsida > Solanales > Solanaceae > Anisodus > Anisodus tanguticus. The sequence goes on along the minus strand of CM067549.1, from coordinate 3,769,206 downwards.
AAACGGTTCATTCTAGATCACATCTTATTGATAGAGATTGATTAGTACCGTTAGATCATAAATGTTAGTTTTTGTCTAAGCCATCAGATCATAACTGATCCCATCAGATGCAATCCTGAGCGTTCATTTGAATCTCATTGTATAAAATCAAAAGCTCCAAGTGCGAAGTGCGTGCGCCCTAAACGCTCATTTGCCCATGTCACGCGTGGTGCGAGTGCGGTGCGGTGCTTCAGTGAGAAGCACTAAGGCAAGGGTGCACCTTAGCCTTGTATTCATAAGTTAATGTTACACATATAACTTATATACAAGAGAAGCCTTCAAGTTTTAAGCAATGTGGGACTAAAGATTTTCCTTTATGTTTCAAACATAACACAATTTCCATTCAATTGGATATGGGCTTGAATGACCATCCCAAGCCCAATTTCCTACAATCCCCCACATGAATGAAATTGTCACACAGAAAGTCAAAATGCTTGACTCTAAACCTAAACTCTAATGCAGACACTAGAGAGTTTGCGCGTGGAACATCATTGCATCAGAAAAGATGGCTATTGGCCTTGAATCTTTCTTAGTGAGTATCAATCGGGATCACTGGTTGATTAGTGAACGTGATGTCTTGAATTATTCAACCTTATGATGCAATCCGATGCAATAGATATCACACAGTTTATTTCCTTACATATCCGGTTCTCGGTTGTGTTTATCCGGCCCTGAATAATACTGGAAATCTATGAGTGCTTTAGAGTAACATAGCCTTATAATTCTCATAGAAGCGGCCCACTTCTCACTCATATATGTGATTTCTTATAAAAAGTATCCTGCCATACTTTAATTAGTAAAACTAATCTATAGGAATCATTAAAAAAAATTCTTATCCTCTAACTCTTGACAGACAACACTTTTTATCATAGAAATGGGTAAAGAGATTATTTCTTCCAGTGTCACTAGCGAGTATTTCACAACTTTATTGTCCCTTTTGAACCTAGATCTTGGGATCTCCCGTCACTAGGTTGGGTTACCATTGCAATTTACTCCTTTGAGTAGGCAGTTAATCCAATTCCCCTCGATGATGCAATTACTACATCTCTAGATAACCCTTTTGTAATCGGATCCGCTAGGTTATCCTTGGACCTTATATACTCCACAATTATAATTCCACTAGAGAGTAATTGCGTAATGGTTTCATGTCTTCGACGTATGTGTCGAGACTTACCATTGTACATTTTACTACGTGGCTTTACACCAGCTGCAGTATTATCACAATTAATGTTTATTGGAGGCACTGGTTTGGACCATACATGTATATCCTCTAAGTAATTTGAGAGTTTTCATCCAATTAAGGGTATTAGTGTAAACTTTATAGACGACATGTATATATTTGTTTACTATCACTAATGACAGAGGTATATTTATTTACTATATATTTGACCTTTTTTTCATTTTTTTATTAGTTGCCTGCTCTCTACATTCCAAATTAACATTTATTTAGGTTAAAAAAAGATTGTCTCAAAATAATTGTTCCTTTATGAATTCAAGATTAAAATTGATAATTATTTTAAACTATATTCTTAATATTAAAGAAGAATGCACAATATCTAAAACGAAAATACGCAATCTATTTTTACTAAATAGAAAAACTTAGATTCTTGTTTGTTGAGGTCGGGCCTCCATATTAAATTGTCTACGCTCCAGATGTCTAGTCTGGGCGTGAGGTGGGTAATCTTCTTATATAATATTTGGGCAATACTTCTCTCGTGAACTAGTTTTGGAATTGAGTTAGATTCAAAATTCATTTCTTGACGAATTGAAATAACAGTAAGTACTAAGCAATAACTGTATTTTGTGTTTAAATTAAAGGGTAGTGAGTGAGCTGCCAAAAAGGTGGTTCCCTCACAACACAACTTTAAGACCAACATCAATGAAATCTTTCCTTAGGTCCCATTTGTTTTCTTTCCTCACTAGACTAGAGTAATAAAGTAGCTAGCATATCAGTGCTGCAGTGCTGCACTGCTGCTGCCTCCTAATAAATGGAAAATGCATACCTTTATCCATGCTTATTGGTCAGTGGTAGCTTGGAAACCTTGTAGACTGATCATTTATTCTTTTTATTTAGTTTGTAGGTCTCCTTTTTGTTGAGAATTATTTAGCATGCATCTTGCTATGTTCTGCAGGGTACTTAGCTGCTATATGTTAATATATGTATAGTGATGGACGTAATATATAATGATTTACATTTATCATACATCCGACATATAATTATTTCTCCACCACCACAATAAAACACAGTAGCTATTGGGAGTGACCAAAAGAAACAAGGCAAATGAAAAGCACATGCCCCACATACTAGAGGTAATGACCATCATGATGCTTTGGGTATGACTAACTCCTTCAATCCTTTAGAAGGATGAAAGAAATAATCCCTTTGATTATTTTCATTAATTGAAATGCTATATATACAAGTTACATATTTCCATAATAGGAAGATCCTATTCATATTCTACTTCTAAATCCTTATTCTACCATAATTCTAACTATACAATTATGGTAAGTGTATAACACTAATTAAGGTAACCTTTACACTACAATATACTACAAATATATATACCATATATACAATATTGTGTTGTCCACAATTCTGTATGGTCTGGCCGAGAGGCCCACTGCCGAGGCCCAAGAGACCCTCTGCTTTGCTGCTGCTGGCTGCTGGCCGAAGGCCCACTGCCGAGGCCCAAGCGGCCCACTGCTTTGCTGCTGCCCAGTCCACTGCTTTGTATACCTGTGATATATACTGTTGTATATTCAGTGTATATCACAGGTATATTACCTTTGTTTAACAGGTTCAAATGCTCTGCAATTGATGATTCAATCAGCTTTTGCTTCAAAGGCTCAAAGTAACAGATTATGATCAAGGAGCCCGACCCATCCAAAAAACCAAGATGAAGTTAGCCATCTGGAATATAAGGGGGTTGAATACGTTGCGTAAACATAAAGAATTAAAGAAGTTTATGAGTAGAGAAGAGTTTTCCATTCTGTCTATAGTTGAACATAAAGTTAAATTGAGCAATGCCACTCAAATAATAAAAAAATTATATCCGGGATGGAATTGGTGTCACAACTATGATAACATAACAAGGGGAAGGATATAGATAGTGTGGGATGCTAATATGGTAGATATGGATGTCCACAATATGGATATTCAATACATACACTGCTCTATTAATGTATTACCTCTACAAAAGTTAGCTTTAACTTCACTATTGTCTATGAGCTTCATACTGTGGATGATAGAAAGAGCTTGTGGACTGATTTAAGACTGTTAAACACCACTTGTAACAGTCCATGGCTAATCATGGGGGATCCTAATGCAGTTCTATCTGGGGTAACAAAATAGGAGGGGCCACAATCCAAGATAGGGAGATCCATGTATTTTGCTAAATTCTTGGAGGACATTGGCATAACAGAAATGTAAATTATAGGAAGGGTGTATACATGGGCAAATTGTCATGTGCATAACAAGATTGATAGGGCATTAGTGAATGCTGCTTGGATGACTACATAGCCTCACCTTGAAGTTGTGGTTATAAATCTATTCATATCTGACCATACTCTTTTGTGTATCACATTTCAGAGTTACCAAAGTAATAGGGCTAGACCTTTTAAGTTCTTCAATAATCTTGCTCAAAGTCAGCAATTCATCAAGACAGTGGAGGAAGCATGGAGTATAAGGGTGCAGGGTACAATATGCAAAGGGTATGGAAGAAGCTGACTAATGTCGGTATGAAGACACTACATATCTCGGCATATCCAAAGGTGGAAATCAGGATTCAGGAAGTGCGACAAGAACTTTTAGAACTGCAGAAAAAAATAAGGAAACCTTACCATGACCAGAATCTATTTGAACAAGAAAGAATCCTTAAGTTGGAACTAGAGAAATGGGTTAATGTGGAGGAGGGTATCCTGAGACAGAAATCTAGAGTCCAATGGCTCCAATTGGGTGACTCTAATTTTGCATTCTTTTTTGCCAATATGAAGAACAAGTAGTCCCAGAATAACATAACAAGGCTCATTAATGCATAAGGCCACATCATTCACAAGGAATATGAGATTGAACAAGAATTTATTAGATTCTATAGGAGGTTACTAGAAACTGTTGCTGTAGAATTGCCAGCTATACAAGCTAATGTCATTGAAAATGGCCCAATACTAAGCAGAAATCAGCAACTGGAAATTATGGCCCCTGTTACAAAGACTGAAATTTGTAGTGCTCTGAATGATATAGATGACTTGAAGGCCCCGTAAAGATGGTTATAATGCTTTTTTCTACAAACAAGCATAGGTGGTGGGTGATGAAATCTCAGATGTTGTACTGCAGTTCTTTGACACATGACATATGTATAAAGCCATCAACTGCACCACAGTTACACGCATCCCGAAGGTAAAAAATCCTTCTTCCGACGTGATGACTAAAAGATTACAAAAGGTTATGGATTATCTAGTAGATTCTAGCCAGGGGGACTTTTGTCCCTGCCAGGGTTATCACTGATAATTTAGTACTTAGACATGAGCTTGTGAAAGGATATGGGAGGAAGGGGATTCACTTAGATACAGGTTAAAAGTGGACATGCAAAAAGCCTATGACTCTGTTGAATGACCTTTTTTGCAACAAGTGCTAACTAGTCTGAACTATTTCATATTCTCTTGTTTTGAACGGAAGACAAACTACACAATTTCAAGCCAAAAAAGGACTAAGACAAGGGGACCCATTATCCCCTTTCTTGTTTGTTTTGGCCATGGAGTATCTGAGTAGGTTGATGAAGAATATGGCACTAAATCCCAACTTTAATTACCATCCCAAGTGTTCCACATTACAGATAGTGCACCTGGGATTTGCAGAAGACCTCATACTATTCTGTAGGGGGAGGGGGATGAGGGGTCTGTTAAGCTACTGTTTGGATGCTTTCATGATTTCTCTAGAGCTTCTGGTTTGATTACTAACCTAGACAAGAGTTCTGTATACCTGGATGGGGTACCAGATGATGATACACAAGCAATTGTAGAAGTGTTACAGATGTCCCAGTGAGAGCTTCCATATAGATACTTAGGTGTTCCATTGAGCAGCAAAAGAGTCTTAGTCAGCCAGTGTCAACCACTACTGCTCGAAAGAATTAAGTAATGGACCAACAAATTCCTATCATACTCAGGAAGGCTACAGTTGCTGAAGTCTGTCTTATTCTCCATTCAGGTCAGGTCTTTCGGGCACAGGTTTTTGTCTCATTGAGGCTGCATATAGGAAATTTTTATGGACTGGTGGGGTAGACAAGTCTCATAAAGCTCTAGTAGCATGGGCCCAAGTGTGTTTGCCTAAGACAACAGGGGGATTAAATAATATTACAACTTGGAATAAGACAGCAATCACTAAACTACTATGGAATATATGTGTAAAGAAAGACAAACTTTGGGTCAGATGGATCCATAGTTACTATGGGAGACAGAGAAATTTGATTGATGATGTTCCTAAGCAAGCTTCATGGATTGTCCAAAAGATTTTGAAAGCCAATTAAGTACACAATAGAAGCAGGTATTTCACTCCAAGAACTATATCAGATGTCATCCTTTTCCATTAAAAATATGTATCACAAACTTAGAGGGGAATTCCCTAAGGTAACTTGGAGGAAAATATTATGTAATAATCAAGGTTCACCCAAATGAAACTAATTTTATGGTTGGCTCTGAATGGAATGCTGAGTACAAGAGAATATGGAGATTTGTACTCACAATCTTGATAAATAAACTCGCTTCTTTTTATTTATTTTGTGATTGCAGATTATTTTTTATATTTGAGAAGATTTATTGCAAATAAATTGGCACGCTCAGTGGGACCAGTTCTGTCCTTCATCTCTTCCTCATAAATTAGATCTGTAAAATGTGGAGCCACAAAATCGCAAAGATGAAAGCTTCATTTTTATGTGTACTTCAAATCTCGTCTTTAAGTTACGTCAAGCATGTACTCCGACAAGCCTTGAAGTAGGGGCATTTGTAAACATCGAAATTTTGTAGGACTTTACAACACGAGCCCAATCCATGTTCTTTAAACCCGAAAGTCTAGGGTTTCTTGTAGGCAACTTTACTCTAAATTCTAGGTCACACCTATAAAAGGGGCACATATTTTCTTGAAAAGACATCTCGAAAATTCCATAAGTACCTATGATATTCACAAAGATATCAAGACATAAATTAATGTCTTTATCAAACTGCCCGACGTTCTTGGAGTTCAAATACATCACAAGAAGGTCATCCCACGTTCGAGAAATGCACTAACGGTCCTCGAACTATTGAGGAAATTAGAAGAGAAGAATCAACAGAATGAATAGAATTATACCCAGTCACAATTATATTTCAATCACAATTATATTTCAATCATAATTACATTTTGAAGAAACAAAAATATATTATTACTAATAAACATTGTGGGTATAATTCTATTCATTCGGTTGATTCTTCTCTTCTAATTTTCTCAATATAAAGTATTTTTGTGACTTTTTGTCATATTGGTATAAATCAGTGAAATTAACCCTTTATTTCTTCTAATATTTAAGTTTTCCTAGTTAAAGTTCAAACAGACAATGCCAAATAGATTTTGCATACACACAAAATCTAAGTAAAACCCAAGAAAAAATCTCAGACACCACACTCTTTGTTTCTCTGCTATCTAAACATTATCAGTTTATCAATTTACCATCATCTTTGGTAGACATGGCCACCCACACAATCTTCACAACTACCAGCACTACCAATTCTTTGATATTCCCAATTTCTGCCCCTTCACTTTACTCTTCTTTCCATGGTGTTTCCCTCAATGTTAAGTCAAATTCTCGCCAATCTTTGACCCTTTATGCTGTCACATCTCCCAAACCCTTCACTGTTTTTGCTGCTACTAAGAAAGCTGTTGCTGTCCTTAAGGGCAACTCTAATGTTGAGGGTGTTGTCACTCTATCTCAAGATGATGATGGTTGTTTACTTTTCCACCCTTTATACCCTAATTTGCTCTAAAGATTTAATATTTATTAGGAATGGTTTATACCCCTTTTATCTGAATCTTTATCTGCTTGCATTTCTACCCTTTATGCTCTAATTTGCTCTTCTGTTGTCACATTTGTGATTATGACTACCCTTTTAACTGAATCTTTATCTGTTTGCATTTCCACCCTTTTGTGCTCTAATTTTTTATTCTGTTTTCACATTTGTAATTATGGCCTAAAGATGTAATCTTTATTACAAATGTATCATACTCTTTTATCTGAATCTTTATCCATTTGCATTTCCACCCTTTATGCTCTAATTTGCTCTTTTTTTGTTGTCACATTTGGATTTTGACCTAAAGATGTAATCTTTATTAGGAATGTTTTACACCCTTTTATCTGAATCTTTATCCGTTTGCATTTCCACCCTTTTGTTCTCTAATTTGTTCTTCGGTTGTCACATTTGTGATTGTGACCTAAAGATGTAATCTTTATTAGGAATGTTTTATACCCTTTTATTTGAATCTTTATCTGTTTGTTTTTTTCACACTTTATGTTCTAATTTGCTCTTCTGTTGTCATATTAGTGATTGCGACCTAAAGATGTAATCTTTATTATGAATGTTTTGTACCATTTTATCTGAATCTTTATCTGTTTGCATTTCCATCCTTTATGCTCTAATTTGCTCTTCTGTTGTCACACTTGTGATTGTGAGCTAAACATGTAATCTTTATTAGGAATGTTTTAAACCCTTTAATCTGAACCTTTATCTGTTTGTTTTTTCCACCCTTTATGTTCTAATTTGCTCTAATGTTGTCACATTTGTGATTAAATGAATTTTCATACCCTTTTATCTGAATCCTTATCTGTTTGCATGTCCACCCTTTTGTGCTCTAATTTGTTCTTCTGTTGTCACATTCGTGATTGTGACCTAAAGATGTAATCTTTATTAGGAATGTTGTACACCCTTTTATCTGAATCTGTACCGAGCTCTAATTTGCTCTTCTGTTGTGTTACATTTGTGATTGTGACCTAAAGATGTAATCTTTATTAGGAATGTATCATACCCTTTTATCTGAATCTTTATCTGCTTGCATTTCCACCCTTTATACTCTAATTTTCTCTTCTGTTGTGTTACATTTGTGATTGTGACCTAAAGATGCAAGCCTTCTAAGTATATTTCATACCCTATTATCTGAGTCTTTATCTGTTTATTTGTCCACCCTTTATGCTCTGATTTGCTTTTCTATTGTCACATTGGTGGATTCTGACCTAAAGATATAAGCTTTGCTAGAAATATTGCGTTCCCATTTATCGGAATCTTTGTATGTTTATTTTTTCACCCTTTATGCTCTAATTTACTTTTCTATTGTGACATTGGAGGATTCTGACCTAAAGATGTAAGCCTTCTAAGTATATTTCATACCCTTTTATCTGAATCTTTATCTGTTTATTTGTCCACCCTTTATGCTCTGATTTACTTTTCTATTGTCACATTGGTGGATTCTGACCTAAAGATATAAGCTTTGCTAGGAATATTGCGTTCCCGTTTATCGTTATCTTTATATGTTTATTTTTTCACCCTTTATGCTCTAATTTGCTTTTCTGTTGTGACATTGGAGGATTCTGACCTAAGATGTAAGCTTTTATAGGAATATTTCATACCCGTTTATCTGAATCTTTATCTGTTGTGTCTCTAGTTATGGCCTTATTTGGTTTTGTATTACCATATTTGTTGTTTTTTGACCTAAAGATGTAAGTTTTTATAGGAATATTTCATACCCTTTTTGTCTGAGTATTTATTTCTTTATTCTCCTCTTTGTATAGGTCCAACCACTGTGAACGTTCGCATAACTGGACTTACTCCTGGACTTCATGGGTTTCATTTAGTGAGTAATAGTTGATATAATTTGAATTTATTGTTTTCTTATGTACTTGTCCTTGTCGCAATTATTGGTGAATTATGGTTAATGTTATGCTTTGACTTGTGTTGCATCGCGTTGTAGCATGAGTTTGGTGACACTACAAACGGGTGTATGTCTACAGGTTAGCTTCTGATACAGTTTGAACTTTGAGTTAATTGAAATGTTGGTCAATTGGAGTACCAAAAATAAAAAGGAACACTTCTAGTAGCTAGTTGGAAATGACGTCTTTAGTTCTTGTTTTGAAATTTGTTCTCTTTTGTTTTACTGTAGGACCCCATTTCAATCCTAATAAATTGACACATGGAGCTCCTGGAGATGAAATCCGTCATGCGGGTGACCTGGGAAACATAGAGGCCAATGCCGATGGTAAAGAACATGTTTTCTATTTTTCTTACCGCTTTGACTCTGTTTTTGTTTGTTAAGATGGATGATAATTTTCTGCTTTCTTGATTATGCTTACTGTATGCAGGTGTGGCTGAAGCAACAGTTGTAGATAGTCAGGTTGTTACATACACCTTTTCCGGTCATTCGAGCTTGCGTTTTTGCACTCTTTGTTTGTTACTTTTATAGGTTTGGATAATTTACTGACTACCTTTTGTGCACCAAGTAGATACCATTGACCGGTCCAAACTCAGTTGTTGGAAGAGCACTTGTAGTTCACGAGCTTGAGGATGACCTTGGAAAGGGTAAGGTTCTACATTTAGCATTTGATCCATTTAATCTGTGAATTTGAAAAGGTTATTTCTGCGAGTGTATCAAATTTATTTGGTAGGTCTCTGTGGTGCTTTTATGAGAACCCTCATTTGGTGATCTGTCTGTAGGTGGCCATGAACTCAGCCTTACCACTGGAAATGCTGGTGGACGATTGGCATGCGGTAAGACGAAACACTCTTTCCTCCCCCTTTCCCTGCTGCTCGCTCTTCCTTCTTGTATAATTTCTAGTCTGATATTATTCTTGCTATAAATGAAAAGGCTAGCTAAAATTAGTAGAACTTAGCCTGGTATTACGTTAGCCCCTAGTTACACGGTGTTTATAATGGTTAAAGATAATCTTAAGAGCTTGTTTTGCAAGTGTTCCACGACTAAAACTTTTGTGAGTGTTCAATGTCTAGAACTTTATTGAGCTAGGAAACAAATGTTTATTTTGCAAAAAGAAAGGGAGATGCATGGTCAAGACTTTCTTTTGAAAAGGCAGCCTGTTTTTAGCTGCGTTGGACTGATATTTTTTTCCCCTTTCTTTGAGATGCTGATTGTGCAAAGCTCATATGTGCTTCAGTCTTATCACTTTCCCTTCATGTGCATGTTAAACCTTTGTTTTGGCCGTCTTCTCCATCTTATCCTTGTCTGATTCCCTCAGACGGTGTTAGGAAATACTTTGTCCCAAGTCGCGGTATCAGTTTGTGTTAAGCGTTCCCAATTATTAAAATCTGGTTTCTGAATAATACTTACCAGAGTTACTGACGGTCTATTGATCATCTGTCATTTCTACATGTGTAACCAATCTGGCTTTTGACTTGATTAGTTATAATTTTTTAGTGTGACTATTTTAGCTATAAACAAGTAAGATGATTGAAATAACTGTACATAACAAAGAAAACTAAAACAATCTCCAAATACTGTAGTAAGATGGTGGTTCTTGATAGACTCTTCTATCTTTCTCATTGTCAATACCTCATTTATCTTTAGTTGCAACTCCTTCTGTATACGGAGTTTAAGAAAGAAAGAAAGTAAGAAAGACTTTTGAAACTTATGATCTAAAACAAGCCATAGATATCAGTGTGGGCCATTACTCATCTTATTAATGGTGAAATGAAAAGTTTAAAATTAAATTATTTCTATAAGGAAGTATGACATTCTTTTTGGGACAAATTGAAAAGAAAAGTATGACATGTGAATTGGGACGGAGGGAGTATTTTTTAATATTTCACTATGGTTTTCTAAAATAACATGACTCGTAAAAACTCTTTGGTGTATAACACAACCAAAAGTAAAATGGGTCCTCCTTCTGGCGCTTATCTTTGCATTAAATGTGTGGTACGTTTTGTTTGGTTGATGTCCTTCTGCATATAGCTAGTTTATATGACAGGCTTCTCCCTCTCTCCTTTTTAACTTAGCAGCAATTATACAGATATAACTTATATATATAATCAGATATACTGACCAAAATTCTTAAAAGCTAATCTGAATAAGCAATTACCAGCCATATGATTACGGTACCACAGGAGAGTAGTTCATTCTTGATTCAAGATTGAATCACTTATGTGCAACATGATGCATGAGATGATTTCTTTGTCCCGCACATTAATTATGTAAAATTAAAATTTTAAGTGGAAATCTAATACATGAACTCCAACAGTGGCTTTAACATTTTGCACTTCAAATTTCTGGGAACCAATTCAATCCTTGTCCCTCATATTCCTTCTAGATACAGAAATCACATCTGTTAGATGTAATTGTAGTTCTGTGGAGGGTATTGTTCATTTCTAGTTAATAGTTGGCAGAATCAGAGTACCTGTTTTCAGGAAAATTCTTAACTTGCAGCCTTGTCTTTAATATTTTTTAATTTTTTAAATTTATATATACATATACGTGTGTATCTGTGGATAAACTTTGGGTCTTGCACCAATGCACCCAGAATGTCAGCCAATAAGACAAAGTTGGTCACTACAGAGGCAGCTGACAAAAGTTGTTTCAGGAAGCTCATCTAGCTGATGTCAAGGTGGAATAGTAGGAAAATGAACCCTCCGAAGAAGGAAACTATGACAAAGTAGACTGTCGTGAAAACTGACATCAACTTAGGAAAAGAATGTGTTGTACAAAATAGAAGTAGCATTGTTCTAACTCAGCCTCTGCAGCTCTTTGACTCTTCCTGAGAGCATCAGATCAATCATTGACAGCTAGGATATTTTTTACATATATATTTGTGGTTGCTTTCGCTTGGAAATATGATGCCCCCTATTAGAGCATGCACAACGTGAGGCTAACTATAGTAGACCGGACTTAACAATTCATGTTTCAATTTCCAGGAGTGGGTGTGTATAGTGTTGGAAGAGTGCCTTGCTTGCACAACATGGGAGATCTACTTTTTGTGTAGATATGTGCTTTTAATGAAGAGTTCAAAATTCATGTGACAAATGCACTCAAAAGAGAGACCTTTGCAAGTTCCTTTTAAAAAAAAAGAGACTTTTTCAAGCTTTCTCCAACTCCAATATCCTACACCATTCTGTGCGGCATCACCAGGTGCTGGCTGCCGGAAATACACTGCCTTTCTTTTTCTGCTGTGTAGTTCATCCTCATCCTGCCTCTCCTTTACCCGAGACTGATTTATTTAGTCTGAACGTTGAACATCATTGCTGTAATGTCGATAACTGTTAGAAAAGCACTCTGAGGTTATGTGGTTTGTCTAACTTGGATATGTTGAGAGGAAGACTCAATTGACTGCACATTAGAAGAAGTCTAATAGATCGTCTCATTTAAGTGTAGATCTTTTCCTCTACTTTAGATTTCCTAAACCCGGACATGTTTCTCTTTATACTTTCAGAAGAGAGGCTTCTCGTATACTTACTTTTGCTATTTGAATATGATCTTTGGTGGGGGAAGAGTTGATTTAAAATTATTGGTTGGCCGATTTTGTTTTCTCCATTATTTATCCTGGTTCTTAGTGACTCCTCTTAAATAGTTCTATTACATCAATCAGAACTTTGTCGTCTGTGAGGCTCCTTGAGTTTCTAATGGTTTTGATATCGTGCGAACTTCATTCACTTAGAATCATCTGCATGCTATGTACACAGATGCTTTACAAAAATACTCTTTAGCTAATATTCATCGCGATTTTTTCCTATGCAGGTGTGGTTGGTTTGACTCCAATATGAAGTAAATGCAGCAGCAGCAGCTCTTTTGTCAGAATTATAAGGAGTGAACATATTTACTCTCTTCTCCAGGTTACGAATAAAACTCTACATGAATATGTTCTGAGAGATTCTTCATGTACTAAATTTGAACTTGTATGTACACTTGCCAAATGTAGTGCAACACTTTTTGCTTCAAATCTGTAATTGGAGTTGCTATTTTACTATCCTTTGAGTTTCGACTAAGTTTTCGCATTACTGTTTTTCCTATTAGCGGCAAAGTTTGTGGCTTTGTGCTATATCATGAACTTGCTTGACTTTTGCACTCTTATAGTTTCTAATGTTGCATTTTGCCATATAGACTTTAGAGAATTATTCTGTTTGCCCATTATAACTAGTTCTGAATTAAACCATTTTCTTACAACACATGAGGTCTTATTTCAGTTTTCAAAAAAATTATTTTGATGAAAAAAAGGGGATCAAGTAAAAATGTAAAGTAGTCATTACATTGATAGGCTCCCATTAATCTTCCTTCTTCTTCAATGGCTTGAAGTTGGAACATAATAATTGAACTTTAAGATACTAGCTTGAAGTTTGAACTATAAGTGGTCCTAAAAGTGGTTGTTTGTGAACTTTGGCATGGTACCTAATTTTGATGTCGTCATTTAACTTGTGCATGCTTTTGATTTTTTTTTTTGCATGTGTACCTCACTTCGGGACAACTTCAAACTATGCGGTTTTTTGAAGTTAGTCTTAACAAAGTCTAACTTCAACATTGGCTATCTTTTAAATAATGGTCCTAAAAGTGATTGTTTGTGCACTTAATCTCATTTTCAAGCCCTTAGTCATGTTGGACCTGGACTTAGATTTTTGAATTGACAGGCCAACAATAACCAAGACAGATTGTTTAACAAGTATTTTTTTGTGGCTAATTAAAGTTTATCATAAAGATTCACTAGTATTACTGTTCAAGTTATCTGTTTTTAACATATCATAACAACTTTTTTAAGCTTTTAATTAGTAACTCTTTTGGAGGCCAACACATTAAGAGAATTTTAACAAAAAAGTGACATTATTATACATACCGTTATGGCTGTACCAATTTTTTCTTCCTGCAATCATGGTCCATCACGAAGCAAATATCTCAGAATGTTCATTTCTTTGTTAAAACCTTACTTATAATTGCTTGTAAATTGGTAGTTAAGATGGGCTGGAAACTTACTGCCTCTATCAAAGAAATAATCTCTTGATTATTTTTATTAATGAAAGAGTATATATATAATTTACAATTTCCATAATAGGAAAATCCTATTCCTATTCTACTTTCAAAACCCTATTCAACTTGTACAAGAATCCTATAATTATGGTAAATATACAATTCTAATTATGGTACAATTTGTACCAATTCGGTACACTATACATAGGATATACACGTGCATACTGTGTATATCTTATGTATATTTTGTATATTTAACATACCCGTAGTCATAGCGGGTGGTCTTCGTACGCTGAGACTGTCCCTAAAATCTTCAAAAGGACCGAGGGAAGATCCTTTGTAAAGATGTCTGCAATTTGATACCTGGAAGGGACACGGCAGACGTGTACTTGTCCACGAGCTACCTTTTCGCGAACAAAGTGAATGTCCATCTCGATATGTTTGGTGCGCTGGTGCTGAACCGGATTACTAGAAAGGTCGATGGCACTAACATTATCACAATAAACCAAGGTAGCTTTCTGAATAGGACAATGAAGCTCTAAAAGAAGATTACGTAACCAACAGGATTCAGAGAACACATTGGCTACCCCTCGATACTCGGCCTCTACACTAGAGCGTGATAAAGTCGACTGACGCTTTGCAGACCAGGAGACCAAGTTATTACTAAGAAAAATGCAATAGCCAGACGTAGACCGTCTGGTGTCTGGACAACCACCCCAATCAGCATCTGTATACGAGACGAGTGTAGACGTCGACGAAGGATATATATGTAAGCCATAGTCAAGTGTCCCCTGGATGTAGCGAATAATGCGTTTGAGCGCATTTATGTGCTCAACCCTGGGATCATGCATAAACAAACACACATGATGTACGACATACGTAATAACTGGTCTCGTGAACGTAAGATACTGAAGGCCCCCTGCAAGACTGCGATATCGGGTCGGATCCTCATAAGGCGAGTCAGCCGCAACACCTAACTTGGGTTTAGTATCAATTAAAGTGGAAGTGGACTTACATGATGACATCCCAGCCCTCTCAATGATCTCAGCTGCATACTTCCTCTAGGATAAGAACAACCCACCTGCATGACGAGTGACAACAATCCCCAAAAATTAACTCAAGGGCCCGAAGTCTTTGATTGCAAACTCAGAATTGAGCATTGTCATGATAGACTGACGTAATGCATCAGAATAGGCAGTCAAGATAATGTCATCCACATATAATAGTATATAAGCCAAGGAAGAACCATGACGATATATCAACAATGAATTATCAGACATGCTGTGAGAGAACCCAAGAGTCGAAACATAGTCTGCAAATCTCTTATACCAAGCCCATGGAGACTGCTTAAGCCCATACAAGGACTTCTTCAACAAACAGACATGATAAGGATATTTGGGATCCCTAAACTTCAAGGGCTGATGCATATAGACTCTCTCCTTGAGATCACCATGTAAGAAAGCATTCTTCACATCTAACTGATGAATGAGCCATGCTTTCGAAAGAGCCAAGCTGAGCACAGTGCGAATGATAGCCGGCTTGACCACCAGACTAAATGTCTCACCCTAATTCACACCAACCTGCTGAGTCTTACCATCACCTACAAGACGAGTCTTATGCCTCGCAAACGAACCGTCAGAGTTGTCCTTATGAGCAAAAATCCACATAGACCGAATAATATTAACACCAGATGGATGGGGCACCAACTCCCACATCTTATTATCAATAAGAGCATTATATTCGTCGGTCATAACAATTTTCCAATTCGGGTCATTTAAAGCAGACACAGGATTACGGGGTAAGGGTGATTTAAGAATATTAGAATTTAAATTAAAATGTCTTTTTAGTTTAAAAATACCTCGTTGACTACGAGTGACCGGTCTTTGACTCGGGGGGAGAATTGGGCGAATTTTGGGAAATATCGGGACACGTGACGGACGAGCCAGCAGGCAGTGGGCCTGCTGGCCCAACTCGGTAACGGGAATTGGAAACATGGACTGGAACAGTGGCGGTAATGGGCTGGGTAACTGGCCCAATTACCGTCACTGGCCTAGTAACTAGACTGGACACATTGGCGGGAACTGTAGTTGGTGACGGAACAGTGGGCCAGCGGGCAGTGGGCCTGCTGGTGGATTTGGGGTGCGGGATACGTCCGAAAAATGGTGAATAATATACGGGGATATAACATCATCCAAAAAATTATACGAACTAGGCACGGGATTACTAACCTTAGCAAACGAAAATTGGGATTCATAAAAAATTACATGGTGACTAATGATGATTTTATTAGATGATAAATTAAAATATTTGTAACCACGATGATTTGACGGATAACCCAAAAACACACATGGGGTAGACCGGGCCTGAAGTTTGTTAAGTGTGGTGGACGAAAAGAGTGGATAACACAAGCACCCAAATACCCTAATATGTGAATACGAAGGAGTCTTGTTATATAAAATTTGAAGATGGGACGAATATGTCAAACCTTTGGAAGGAAGAATGTTAAGAAGATATGTAGCCATTTGTAGAGCATGATGCCAAAAAGAAGGGGGTACGGAAGCATGAATCAATAAAGTTCGGACAATGTTATTAATGGTACGAATTTTGCGTTCCGCTTTCCCATTTTGTGAAGACGTATGAGGGCAATAAAAACAAAAATTGATCCCATTAGTAGCACAAAACTCCCGAAACACCCCATTATCATATTCTTTTCCATTATCACATTTAATATTTTTGATTTTCCATTCGAATTGGGTTCTAATGAATGCTCTAAATTTTAAGAGATGGAAAAAACTTGAGTTTTTTTCGCTATCGGAAAAGTCCATAAAAACTTAGAATAATCATCCAGAATAATCATCCAAATATAAAACATAATACCGATGACCCAAAGAACTGAGAACAGGAGATGTCCATAAATCGCTATGAATAATATCAAATGGCATTAAAGTATGAGAATTAGAGTCTACAAATGACAATTAACAATTTTTCCTAAAGAACAAGATTGACAATTCGGAGTACTACGCGTACCCTTATACGAAATAAAATTATTTTTATCTAAGGAAGACAAAATAGACGACCCCGGATGACCAAGATGAGCATGCCACAAGGAAGGAACAAGGGCTGCAAAAGTTGATGGCAAGACTTGACTCGAGAAACCGGACCTTGGCGTGATATGATAAAGATCTCCCCTACTATCACACCTCATAAGAGGACTCCCCGTCTTGAAATCCTTCACAGAAAACCCAAACAGATCAAATTCAACAAAAATAGAATTATCAGTGGTGAACTTACGGATAGACACCAAATTTTTAATCAATTTAGGAGCATGAATGGTATTTTTCAAGATAAGGGGTGGATGGGGGGAGACAAAGTTTTATGACCATAACCACGAATCGGAATAGAATTACCATTACCAATAATTATGCCATGAAGGTTGCTCAAATTGGAATAAGATGAGAGCGTACCTTGATCAGATGTCATGTGGGTGGTGGCTCCGGTGTCCATGTACTAATTTGGGTATGGCGGATTTCATCTAAGTGTGTACATTGCGGCTTCAATGTCGGTTTGTGTGGAGCCCGCTGCATGGTGGGCCTGCGGAGGTCGAGGCCCAAGCAACCCGGCTTGCCGCCCATCACTGCGTCGAACAAAACTGGGCCGCTGCGAGTTGGGCCTGAAAGGCTGACCAACCCACTGCCCACTGGCCCAAGCCCATGGCCAGGGGGGCCAAGGTTGGGATCAGTTGGGCTGTGGCCCATTGTTGTTGGGGTGGGACCCACAGTCGTCGGTACTGCCCCCGCCACTGCTGCCGGTACTGCCGCCGTTACCATCGTGATTTTTTCCATTATTTTTCCTAGTATTCTTGCCGCCATCGTGAGCACGGTTTTGGCCCGAATTATCAACAAAACCCGGAGAATTTGTGGAAGACGTCATCATGACTACGGGACTAGCCCCGGTAGCCGCCTTCTTAGCCAAACCGGCTTCTTTCAAAGTAAGCATGAAGCGGGCTTGATAGAACTTTGGGAGAGGGTTGCTTTGACGAAGTAGAGTCTCAACGCCACTATAGGCCTCGGAGAGGCCAGCAACCATCTGTAGAACAAGACGATCTTCACTAACGGACGCACCAACGTTGCGGAGTTGGTCCGCCAATTCCTTCAACCGTTTGCAATAAGCTAAAACATTCGGGAAATATTTCATGTTGACGTGGGAAAATTCCTGCTCAAGGGTAACAACTCTGGAATTCTGATTATCTAGAAATATATCACGTACTCTATTCCATGTCGCCATCGCTGTAGCGTCTGGTTCGATAATCATTTGCAAGAGGTCTGTAGAAATAATGGAGTAAATCCACTGAAGAACGGTAGCATTAAGAGTCGTCCATAACTTAGGATCATCCTCGGGTTTGGGCACCTCCGTATCCTCATGAGCCGCGGGGATTATGTGATGGAGGACTTGATGCGAGCGTGCATGAACTTTGAACAGTTCGGCCCACGTCGCGTATTGGACGTTTTCTATTTAAAGAATGATAGGGATATGATTCTTGATGTTAGAAACAGCAAGGGCAGGGTGAAACGTGTTCTTTGACGTAGACATATCGAAAGAACAATACGTGATTGAGGGATTTGGAAGAGAAATTTGGGAAGATGAGGATACCGCCGGGCACGGAAAATGAGAGAAGGGAGCTCGGATTCCGGCAAACTATTTGGACGGAAATTGTTGGAAGAAAAAATATTAACATAGACTTCTGATATCATGAAATAAATAATCCCTTGATTATTTTCATTAATAAAAGAGTATATATACAATTTACAATTTCCATAATAGGAAAATCCTATTCCTATTCTACTCCCAAAACCCTATTCTACTTGTACAAGAATCCTATAATTATGGTAAATATACATTTCTAATTATGGTACAATTTGTACCAATTCGGTACACTACAAATATACAAAACCGTGTACAATGTGACAAAAACCGAGACTAATTATACATAGGATATACACGTGCATACCATGTATATCTTATGTATATTTAACACTCTCTTACTTTAATCATTCTGATGTAAAATACCACCTAATTAATAATGCTTCTTGCTTTCACATAAAACTTTGCCCATAGAAATATCTGTTAATCTCTTGATTTTTCTTTTATGCGACATGCTTACTATTACTAAAGTTTGTCGTGGGATGGATATGATCGATCCGACCACTCTTAATCAGAGATTTCAAATTCGGGTCTTGAGAATGAAAATAATTGTGATAGGGATCTCTTTTGCCTCTAACGGGTCTTAGGCGGTGCAGAATCCGTATTAGTTAGGGCCTAAAAAAGATACCGAACCTCGAATAGGAAAAATATTACTTTAACTCATGACTATTGGAGACGTAAAAGAACAACAATAAAACCAAAAAGGAGAAGGGAGACTGGATCTTAATCATGACATAATTATGTTGAAGATTGGAATTTTAAATCTTGCTCATAACTTTCATCAAGCATGTGTATTTTAACAAGTTTGGAGATGGTAAAATGCTGAATAAAAATCTAACATAAAATAAGAAATCGTTTATGCTTATATACCTTCTTTTATACTTTATATAAGTTAGATATAGTGGCATATTGTTCCTAAAAATGTGAAAGTTACAAAATTAAAATTATTAAAAATAACACGAAAGAAAAACAAAAATACTGGATTTTGAATCTTTAGCACTAATACATTAACAGTTGGTGCAAGTACACTATGAGAGACGAATTCAGAATTTTAATTTGACAAGTTCAATCTTTAAAGTTCTTAGCACTGAATTCATTATAATTTTTAAATTATAAATTTAAAATCTAATATCAACTGAAGCTCTATTATTTTCATACATATTTCTTCATTTCGTTCCAAAAAATATTAAATTCAATTGAATCCGTAACATTAGCATTGCATTCGCCACCTTCACCAAGTGTTTCCAGCTCGAACTATGCGCATAGAAGTAATATGAACATGTCTTCTTTTTATTATTACTATTAGTTTGATTTCATTTCTCTTTTAAATTTAAGTGTAAACAGACTCGTAGCAAGTCAAGAATATAAATCAGAATTCAAAATACTAGTAATTACCTTTTGACAAACAGCTATATGGAGGCGCACGTTTCATCGTGTGTTGGATGAATCATGAATTTATGATTAATGTCGTGTTTAATTACTTTTGTGGGGTACTTTTTTTATTCATCAGTCAATAATTTAAAAGTAGCTTTAAGAGAGGTTATCAGAATTTTAAGCCAAAAACATGTGTTTCAAAAGCTTCCGTATTAAGCAAGGTATTTATTCTTGAAAAGCAGATTCACGATTAGAACTGATTAAAGAAGAAACTAAATGTGAGATAATCAACATTTTTTAAATTAAGATACTATGAAGTACTTTTTCGATCTATTGTTTCAATTTTAGCGGATGTTTTAGAAGGATGACGTACTTTACAGTAATTAGATATTAATGGACAAATTTTTCACCAGAGTAACTATTAGGCTCAATTAATTCAAAGATATTTTTGATATGGTATGATATTGATCGTTATATATAGCTTTTCAATTTTTTCAACATGAATATCAATATGAAACTTTGTTCGCTCATTCAAGAATCTCCCTTCCCAGCTAAGTTCCACGTGACTGCCACTCCTCACCACGATCCATGAGTCAAGTTGTTGAAATTCATTGCATGCCATCCACATGGCCGTGCATTTACCACCTAAGACAAAACTAGCTTCTCCTTATGCATGTGCATCTTCAAGCTACCCTTTGACATGGTAAATATAGTAATGTCATCAACACTCCACTTATATTCTTATCGTCGAGCCATTAACTTTATCAATTATTGGACTTACTCAACCCAAATATATGCTTAACGTGTTGTGACATTGTCTATTTTGAGTCAAATTGGCATAGTTTCCCTTCACATTATTAAGAATATTTCTATACTATACATATAATTTTTTAATCTTTTAACTACGTACAATGTGGAACTTCGTTCGGATAACTAACAGTAACATGCATATATATGTTCCACTTTCATTATACAGGTAAGATTGTATAGAGAGATAAGATTGTATTAATCTCTCTTGAAGAGTCTTTTTCATTAATAAAAGTATATATATTGTGTACAAGAGGAATCCTAATTAAATGAGGATCTATATTTTACATAATTACACACTAATATAAATTACAGAATATACGATGAATATATGGTAATATATTCGGTATCACACCCCCTCAATCGGAGCGGGAGGAGGTCGGGCGGACGCTGAGATTGAATCTGAAGTCTAGGAATAGTTGTCTAGGAAGCCCCTTAGTAAAGATATCTGCATACTGATACAAAGACGGTACATGAAACACCTTAACATGACTTATAACAACCTTCTCACGAACAAAATGTATATCCATCTCAATGTGTTTGGTTCTCTGATGCTTAACCGAATTATGAGATAGGTAGATCGCAGATATGTCATCACAATAAACCATAGACGTCTTACGTTAGGGACAATGAAGCTCCAAGAGGAGGTTTCGGAGCCATCAGATCTCAGCAATAGTGTTTGCAACACCTCTATATTCTGCTTCTGCACTCGATCGGGAGAGTGTGGCTTGCCGCTTGACAGACCACGAGATGAGATTATCTCCTAAGAACACATAGTAGCCGGATGTGGAACGTCGTGTGTCCGGACATCCTGCCCAATTAACGTCCGTATATGATATCAGCCTAGTTGGTGCAGATGAGTAGAGATGCAATCCATAATCAATAATGCCATTTTAGCACTCAGTTTTGACTTCGAGTTGACCGAAATAGGCATGATCTTGCAGTTTACCATTTTAGCCATGTACACAATTTCTTCCGCATATTTACGCTTACACATGAAGAAATCCCCAATAAGTAACTCAAGTTCCCCAAGTTTGTCATAGAGAATTCGGATTTGAGCAGAGCAATGATTTCATTTTTCAACACATCAGAAGAGGCAGTCAGAACTATATCATCCACATATAATAACAAGTATGCAATATTACTACCTCGATGAAAAATAAATAGAGAATGATCACACTTGCTGCATACGAACCCAATTGCATAATGTAAGTAACAAAGCGTTCATACCACGCCCTGGGAGCCTGTTTCAAACAATACAATGACTTACGAAGACGACATACATAATAAGGAACCTCCGGATGTACAAAGCTTGGCGGCTGGTGCATGTAAATAGTTTCTTTCAAATCCCCATGTAAGAACACATTCTTTACATCAAGCTGATGAATCAGCCAATGCTTACCCATAGCTATGCTCAGAACCGTGCGAATGGTGCCTGGTTTAACCACCGGACTGAATGTCTCACCACAATCAATGCCCTCCTGCTGACCAGTACCATTAGCCATAAGTCTCGCCTTATGGCGCTCAAGATCACCAATGTCTCTAAATTTATGATGAAATATCCACATACATCTAATCACATTGCCCCATATAGCCTTGGAACCATATCCCAAGTGTGTTGTTTCGTTAAAGCATTAAATTCCTCACGTATGGCCGTATTCCAATTCGGGTTAAGTTTGACTAATTTTGGATTTTTGGGAATTGGGATATAGTTTGGGTGGATAGGTTAAAGTGCACTTTGGGTTTGAAAATCCAGTGATGAGCACGAGTTTCCATTTTGTGCGAGGGGACATGGGCCGGTTGGGCAGAGGTGTGGGTCGAGTTTTGGCAGTGGCGTAGGTCAGTGGTTGAGGATGGTACAGTTGGTGACGAGGAAGTGTGACCGATTGGTGACAAGCTAGATGAATCGACGGAATTGGGTGGGGTTGGGTTTGGTTCCGGTGACCAGTGTCGGGAGGGAGTTTCTGTTGGGTTGGCTGCTCTTGGTCGAACTGGAAATTGCGTGAATAGTGAAAGAACAATCCATTCAGATTAAAGATGTGGCACGAGAAGGCAGAAGACCGGTGCTTAGGTTCGTGTGACGGGTTGACAGTGGGCTTAGATGTTCGAGGGTGGGGTGGTGGTGGTGGTTATATGGTGATGGTGACTTGTGGGTCGGTGGATGACAATGTCGATTTGGTTTGGTGATTGTTGGATGTGGGGAATAGTGGCGGATTGGAACGATGGTGGTGGGGAGGTATCGACGGAATGGGATCAGTAATGACGGGGTTGGGTGGTGACGTGATAGAGGTGGTAACGATGATGTTTGTTATCGCCAGAACAGTGGGAACAATGGTACGACGGAGAGCATGGTGGAAAATAGGGGAGGCATCGAACTCGTCTAGAAAGGTATATTCTGTATTTTGAAATTTTTGGATGTTTGCAAATTAGAAGTTTGTTTTGTCAAACGTGACATGGCGAGAGATGAGGATTTTACGTGTGGACAAGTCATAGCACAAATAGCCCCGATGATTACATGGGAAGCCTAAGAAGACACATAGAGTGGTGCGAGGTGCCAATTTATGAGGGACCGTGGAGGCAAGATTTGTATAGCAAAGGCAATCGAAAATTCGAAGGTGATCATAGGTTAGGAGGATCCGACGGAAAAGAATTTTGGTGGGGGTCTTATTATGAAGAGTACAAGTAGGTAAAATATTAAGAATGTATTCGACCATTTTGAATGCATAAACACAAAAGGAAGGGGGGGAGAGACATGAAAAAGGATTGTATGAACCATGTTATTCATAATGCAGATGATTCATTCCGCTTTACCATTTTGGGGGCAGGTGTGGGGACACGAGAAGCGAAAAAACATGCCATTATTTGTGCAAAATTTGTGAAATGTGGAATTGTTAAACTCACGACCATTATCACTTTGAAATGATTTGATGGCTCTTTCAAATTGTGTTTTGATATAAATACGAAATTCAAGAAACTTGGCAAAAACTTCAGACTTGAATTTAAGTAGGTAGACCCAAATAAAGTGAGAAAAATAATCTAATAAAACTAGATAGTATTTGTGACCAGTGAACTAGTAATATGAGATGTCCATAAGTCTGCATGAACAATGTCAAAAGGAGAAAAAGTAATACTTAAAGATGACGTAAAAGGAAGGCGAACATGCTTGCCTAAAGGGCAAGAATAACGATTTTGGGCAAGGTTCTCATTATTACATCGAATGAAATTATTGCTTCTAATAAAATGAAAAACAAGAGCGCCTGGGTGTCCAAGTCTATTGTGTCAAGTTGACGAAGAGATTGCAATGAGAGAGGTATGTGATCTAGGTCTGACAACGGAAGTGGACGAGAAAGGATAGAGGCCCCCCCACACTATTGCATCTCGTAAGAGGTGTCCCCATAAGTAGATCATTCACAGAAAAATCAAAGGGGTCAAACTCAACAGATACGAAATTATTACGAGTATATTTCCTAACATATATTATGTTTTTAATGATGTTAGGGGCATAGAGGACGTTATTTTGGGAGAAGGGTGGGTGAGGTGGTTTTGTGTGGGTGGTACCATAACCTTGAATTGGAATGCGATAATCATTACCGACCGTAATAAATTGAGGATACTTTAATCGAAACAGTTGGGAGAGATTACCTGAAGAGCGGGTGAGATGAGATGTGGCTCCCGTATCCATGTACCAATTTTCGTCAGGCTGCTGGAGATTTATTGAGCTGAAGGCCTGGCCCAAATTAGTGGGGGACAGGCCATACCTAGGTTGCTGCTGCTGGGCCGATATGAAGTGTGTTTATTGGGCCGACGGAAGCTGTTGGTGTGGGACTAGTAACGAGCCCAAGATACGGGGCTGCTAGGTTGGCTGGAACTAGGCCGCTGATGTAGGAAACGGGCAAGGGGGTGAGGCCCAGTTTCCTGGGTTGGACCATTGACTTGGGCCGACACTTAAAAATTTTGGGTGGCTTGGTATTGCTGGCCAGACAGTCCCCCACGTCGCGACCTCTGCCGCCTTTACCATTGTCGCGACCTCTGCCATATCTGCGGATGCCCCGGTTGTTGGTTGTCCGGCGGTGGTGGCTGGACGGCGGGGTGTCGTTTGTCACCGGAGTTTCAACTGCTAACGCCTTTTGATCTTGTTCATCCTGTTTGGCACGTCGGGTTTCTTCGAACAATAATTATGAACGAGCCTTGTTGAAGCTGGGTAGTGGATCGACTTGTTGTATAATGGTCGCTAGAGTATTGTATTCACCCTTCGGTAAGCCAATAACTAATTGGAGAACCATCTTTATTTCGAAAATTGGTGTCCCACATTGGATAATTGATCCACAACTAGCTTCAATTGTTTACAATACTCGGACATGTTAGCAAAATTTTCTAGACGTGTATTACTGAATTGTTCCTCCAAGTACATGACACAGGTGTGCTTGTTGTCCTGAAAAATCTCCTCCAACCGTATCCATAACTCACGAGCAGAGGCACCGATTTTTATAATCGTATGAAGCAAGTCCATAGAGATGGTGCCATAAATCCATTACTTGACAATGGCGTCAAGACGACGCCATACCGTTTCATCAACCTTGATAGGGCGAGGGAAGGAGTTGTCAATATGATCAAGCACTTTATAGGCACATGCATGAATTTGAAAGAGTTCAACCCATGGATAATATTGACATCTTCTTGATCAAGAACCAATGGAATGAAGTTCTTGATGTTGGTGACGGCAAAAGCCGGATGGAAAGAAGGAGTGAGGAGGAGGTAGTGGGTGGGGTGTGGGTGACGACTGGGGAGGAAGATGAAGCCGTGGGAGTAGCCATGGAAGCCATTAGAGGGGCTAAATTTTGATTAGGAAGTGAAAGAAAAATTTAGGGTTTGTGGGGTGGGGGTGGGGGTAGCCGCCGGTCGAATTTGAGGGGGGGGGGTGCAGTTTTGAAGAATAGAGTTTTAGGTGTTTAGGGTTTGACTCTTGATACCATGTAAGATTGTATTAATCTCCCTTGATGAGTCTTTCTCATTAATACAAATATATATAGTGTGTACAAGATGAATCCTAATTTAATGATGATCTATATTTTACATTATTACAAACTAATATTAATTACAGAATATACGACGAATATATGGTAATATATGTAAGATTGTATTAATTTCCCTTGAGGAGCCTTTTTCATTAATACAAATATATATAGTGTGTACAAGAGGAATCCTAATTGAATGATGATCTATATATTTTACATAATTATACACTAATATTAATTACGAAATATACGACAAATATATGGTAATATATTCACTATCAATATGAGTAGTGTTTACCTCGGGTTCATCAAATTTTGGTGTGATATATGATCAATTTCTTCGCTTTATAATTTTTTTTTCACAATAATTGCCAAATTGGGGATCATGCAATATTAGTCTAACACTTTGAAATACTTGCATAGTTTTCTAGTAACTTTACAAAGAGGTGAACCTCTTTGCGTAATGGGAAAATGGAGTAAGATCTAAGATTAATCAGTGCAAAAAAATAGAGTTTGACATCAAAAGGTGACAGATGATATCATCATAACAGTGGATTAAGAAAAAAATAATTGGAAAGTTAAGTTGAGAATTATTATAAATCCCCGTTATGTTTAAAAATTTGAATACCTATTTATTTTAACATATTACATATAGTACTGAATATGAAGTATATAACTAATACTCTCTCCATTCACTTTTACTTGACACTTTTGGTTTTTCACATCCCTTAAAAAATAATGATTGATATAGACATTTTACCACAATATCTCTATTAATTGATTAAAAAACCTCAATAATTGAAACCAAATTTTCATAGGTAATTTTAGAGCTAGTATGAAGTTTCAAGGTTCAACATTAAGTTTTGAAATAAATGATAAGTAAAAGTGAACGGAGGGAGTACAATATATGTGTATTGATATAGTAATATATTCAATAATGTATAAAGAACTTTTCTTGGGAGAAAATCAGTCTAATTTTATGTTTTTTTGGTTAAAATTTATTCCAGAAAAATAAAAATAAAATTTTACTAAACTAGAATCAGAAAGGTACTGATTCAAGTCTCCTCCTTCTAAATCTAGATTTAGAGAGTAACAAATAGATTCTTTTGATGGAATGGAGGCATAAACAACTAAATTAAATAACTAGGATCGAATTTGCATGTAATATAGATAACACATTAATTACATATTTCAATCAAATATAAATTCGATACTTATCTCTTGAAGCGTAACATCGATCAAGAATCGAATCTTCAATCACGAGCAAGAATTATCCACGAGATCTTCCTCCAGTTTCACGATTTGCAGTGTTCTGCTATCTAACCTAATTAGATTTTGGACAGAGAACACTCGTGTGGCCAAGTATTACGGCTCAAGAAAAGGTGGTTCTCTTAGGGCTAAAAAAACATTCTATTTATAACCATGTTTTAGGATGTAAACCCTAGTCCAAAACGTGTAGACTACTTCTCCTCCAAGAAATATATTTTTCAAGTCCATTAATTAATTAAGCATAGTAGGACCACATAATAAATAACGAGGCTTCCAATTGCGGAATTAATTCAAAATATGAATAAATTAACCCTACCACAATAAATTACAGATTATTCCACTAAAAATCTGTAAGTGCACTCCTCAGTTTAATTTTGAAATTTTTATTAAAGCTTATTTAACTCCTCATGTTAAGATTACAAATACCAATTAAATAAATTAAATTACTGACAATTTAATTTATTGACTAATTAAATCATTTATATTTCCGCTTAACTTATTTCATGTGACAGATACAAAAATCCACTCGCATGGTTTTCATGTGAAAACTTATAAGCATCCATAAGGGGTATCATCAATCTCAAAGTCGAGACATGAATTCTATCAACTAATTATTATTTCTCAAATGTTATTTGTTACTATCCACCGAAGGGGAGCCTTAGAGTAACTGGTAAAGTTGATGCCATGTGACCAGAGGAGGTCATGAGTTCAAGCCGTGAAAAAAGTCTCTTGTAGAAATGTGAGGTAAAGTTGCGTACAATAGACCCTCTTGTGGTCCGGCCTTTCTCCGGACCCCGCGCATAGTTGGAGCTTAGTGCACCGGCATGTCCTTTTTTTATTTGTTACTATTCAACCTATTAGATACATTGACGACTCACAATAGAGTCTTACCTTTTGATAAATCAAAATAATAAATAAATCACATTGATCATAATAGTCATATCAAAATTAAGAGTACAAGTACATTAATGAGCTAGAGAAGTTGTTTTACATATTCAGTACTAAAATAGTTATCTCTACTTAGTCCGTTCAATATATACAAAATGTACTAGCACAAGAAGTCGGAACTATACCGTTCACATAATGAAGATACATTATATTTAATCTTGTGCTACAATCATACCGATAACTTTATTCAATTTTCATCTTAGATTGTGAATATGAACTTAATATTTATAAGAACCGATGATTTAATCTTTTGTTGTATAAGCTATACTCTATACACCAAATCATCTAATATATAAGTAAAGGACACACATACATACTAATACATATATAATTATTCTATAATAAATACTATATCCAAAACATAATTAATAGTATATATCCCAACATCTTTAAAAAGTTACATTCTAATAAAGAGTTTCTAAAATAAAATAATAAAATCAGCAAGCATGAAAGAGGATAGGTATTATCATAGAGTAATAGTTGGACTAACTTTTGGTGGTCAAATGATGAAGATATATATAATGAAATATTTATAAGTATATGAAAATAGACCGGTCTACGAAAGACGTGACATGTATCCTATTACGAGTCGGTGACGTGAAACAAATATATATGACAGACGATTTTTCTTCAATTGAGGTGAATAAATATATTTATACTAAAGTGGTAAATAGCGAGATGTAATAATATGATTATATGTTGATGACATACTTATAAGTTTCAATATTGTGCAAAGTATAAATTATTTTATCTATATATTAATTTTGATATAAAGATTTGAGTGATATAAGAATTAGTACCAAACTATTTTGTATCCAAAAAAGAGGGTAGGGAATTTAAAAAGAAAAGTTTTTCAAAATTAGTGGCAGGGATTGGTTAATTAGCAATATTCGTGGTCAACTATGAACCAACCATATTAATATGTCAATATCATTATCTACTTTGCTTATGGAGTACTTCTATATTTCATAAAATTCTCCGTTAGTCAACAGTTGTAGATTATGTCTATGCTTTTGGTGATCTTTTTTATTTTAAAACGCCAAATGAAAAATGAGCCAAGAGGAAAAAAAATGACATAAACAAGGGTGAAAATTTCAAGAAAATTGGTCACAGGAAGTGAGATTAACAATTACCTAAAGATATGTATTTATTTTATGCAATCTTTTTCTTGGTTGTTGTAACAAGTAATTCACTCAATCATTCATTTATTTTGATGCCATAATAGAAAACTATATAGCTTTTATATATTGGATCAAATAACAAAATATTGTTGATGAAAAGATTGCTTTTTCCGGGTGAAATAAAAATTGAATTCATATAATAAGAGAAAAATTCATTTATTAGCCGGAAAGATGTGTACCCATGAAAGAAGAATTAAGTGGAATAAAATTGACTGGATGGTAGAATTGTGGAAACACTTATTTCTTTTATATATTAAAACTTAATTAGCTCCATTTTAGATCGAAATACTATGTATAAATAATATAAATTGCCGAATTTTGAACAACAAACAATTAGTTCAGATATTTACGAATTTAGCTAAATCATTTCAAAAAACAATATCTCTAAAATGTATAAAAATAGTAAACAACAGAAATAGAAAAGGATAAAATAGATTTTAGAAAATCAATTCGAAGCATTCCCTTTCTTGCAACATCTTTTTTCTTTTCCTTTTTTTTTTTTTTTTTTGATAATCCAGGTTTCCAGGCTTGCGCCTGACTACTTCACTGGTATTACCCAGACGTCCTGGAGGTAATAGGACCGGTCCTTCAACACTATTACCAGGTAAATCGCGGGATGTGCTCCGGTGGCCAGTTTTTCTGGGAACGTACAACTGATCAATGAGACAAGATCAAATTTCCCAACATGCAGAGTTTCTTTGTGCTTGCGGGGAATCGAACCCACGCTGTCCCATGCCAGAGCGCCTTATAGCGCCCAGGCTTTACCACTGGACTATGCCCCGGAGGACTTCTTTTCCTTTCTTAATTGTTCTACTTTTCTTGATGATTCCTATAGCTTACTCACACTCAACCTAACTACCCAAGTGGAAAAAGTACTTTGCTTCGCAACTAGATTAGAAAGACTGGTAAAGGTTGTTACTATTTGATTTGCTTGCTTTTTGCAACTTGTAATGGAAAATACTTGCATCAATTCAAGACGGATTCGGAATTTAAACATGTGAATTCAACGTTAAAAATATTAAATTTAATATATATATATATATTTCACACACAATATAAAATCGAGTGAGAAACGGTCATAGCTTTTGCAAACTCATAGCCAGGGATAGATTCAAATTTAAACTTTATATATGGATTCAACCTTTAAGGTTCTTAGGATTCATGAATTCAGTATAGTTTTAAAATTATGGATCCCGACCTACTATTTGTTATAAATTTAATGAGTTTTTACGCAAAAATAAATTTATATTCCGCGTCAAAACGGTCATAGCTTTTGCAAACTCATAGCCAGAGATAAATTCAAATTTTAAACTTTATATATGAGTTCAACTTTTAAGGTTCTTAGGATTCATGAATTCATTATAGTTTTAAAATTATGGTTCCCGACCTACTATTTGTTATAAATTTAATGAGTTTTTATGCAAAAATAAATTTATATTCCGCGTCAAAATTTAAATGAATATAGTATTACGTTAAGATAAACTTTATCAGGAGCACTCATATAGTATTATGTTAATATTAGTATTTTTTAAATGTATGGTTACTATGCGTTTATTTCCTTTTCAAGAAACGATAGGTTGCTTATCATGAGGGTGTTTGGATTGACTTATTTTAAGTAATTATTGACTTTTAAGCATTTTTCTAGCTTTTGTGGCGTTTGCCAATGAGAAAAGTGCTTAAAAGTATTTACTTTTAGACATGAAAAGTGTAAAAATAAGTCAAAAGTAAAAAAATGGATATTATACATTTATTACTTTTAACTTTTATAAGCTACTTTTTAAAAGTCAATCCGAAAACCCTCTATATCATTCTAGTATTACTTCTAGCATGCTAGTGTAGCCTAACATTTTAGCAAGTTGATCTGGGTGTGGTTTCTAATATAAGGTACAACAATCATTAAATGACGCCACTGCACAACGAACTAATTATAAGACGTATAATAACTTGTTATTGTTTTTTTAAAGTATATATGAATTCTATAAGAAATTTTCTTAAGCATTTTGGAAGAAGCTAGAGTTTATGAGTTTGGAGTAAAGAAATCACATAGCATTTTCTTCGTTTCTTGGAATCATAAAATTCCAAGGTATAAAAGATATAAACGAATAAAAATACCATAGCATTTCTTGAATTAACTCCGTTTGCCTGTCTAAATATTAAGAAATAAAAAAATATGTAAGTGTGCGCTGCTAGGCGCTAGCTATAGAGGGTTTGGCTCTCATTAAGAATATAAAGAAGATATAATGAGTTTGGCCTATATGAAAATGAAACAAAATATTTAAGAGTGAAAGACAATAATATTGAAATTCATGGCTATATAAGTATACTTATATCTTAATCAGAGGTCTCAAATTCCGAACATTGATATAAAATCATTTTTTGTAAGGAGCTTTTAATCTCTAACATGAGATTTTCTGAAGTAAATTCGAATTAATTAGTAAATTCTAAATTGAATATCAGACCCCGAATGAAAACTCATATATATGACAACGAGAAAAAAGTAGTATATTTCATTCCTTTGCTTTCCCTAACCAACAAACCAAACAACGCTAATTAAAGTATTTTTTAAATTTTTAATTAGGTTTCAAATTTGAGCGTTGGATACAAAGT
Source organism: Anisodus tanguticus (assembly GCA_034509755.1). Lineage (NCBI taxonomy): Eukaryota > Viridiplantae > Streptophyta > Magnoliopsida > Solanales > Solanaceae > Anisodus > Anisodus tanguticus. The sequence goes on along the minus strand of CM067549.1, from coordinate 3,737,296 downwards.
CGCCTCTGATACGATTTTACCCTCAAAATGAAACTACTCACATGGATTTGAATTAACCGGATCCCAAAATCAGAGGCGGATGGAGCACTTTAACTAGGGGTCCAATTGAACCCCGAACTTTTGATGCGGTGTATATTTGTGTAACAATTTACTAAAATTATAAGAAATAGTAAATATGAACCCAGACATTAAACTCAGAGCATTTTAAGGGGATAGATGATAAACTGAAAGAGATCAAGTGTAAGCTACAAAAAGTTCAAGAGGATATGGGGCATCATCTACAAAATATTGTGCTTATAGAGGAGGAAAAGGGCTTGAAAGCACAACTGGAGAAATGGGGAAATATAGAAGAAAGTATCTGATAGAATAGAATAAAAAAAGGCAGTCCGATGCACTAATATTTATTTATAATTGTGTATATTGTGTATATGGTAGATGTATATTTAGTCATTAATTACCGTATATTTAGTCATTAGTTATCATTATTCTAGCCTAGGATTATGCTTGTATTTTGGGTATATTTACTATCCCTTTGGAATAAAATAATCAAGGAAGAATATTTCTTACATGGTATCAGATTCTCGGGAAAGTTCCTAAACCCCTAAAAATCCTTACTTGTGCCATTGGGCCCACCCCCATTCCCTTTGTGTCGCCGACTTCCTTCCTCTCCCGCCAACCATGTATTTTGGGTATATTTACTATCTCTTTGGAACAAAATAATCAAGGAAGAATATTTCTTACATGGTATCAGATTCTGGGGAAAGTTCCTAAAACCCTAAAAATCCTTACTTGTGCCATCGGCCCCACCCCCTTCCCTTTGTGTCGCCGACTTCCTTCCTCTCCCCTCAGCCATGTCTGACTCAAAATCATCTTTTCATCTAGCCCCCATATTTGGTCCATAAATTGGCCTCCCAACCATGCCTAATTTTTCCCCGCAGCTCAGCCTAATTACACCGAGCCCAGTGGCTGCCAGCCCAGCCGACCCTCTCGCTGGCAGCCCACTGCCGAGAGGCCCAACGACTGGTAGTCCGCGGGGTCACAGCCTATCTTCCTATCGGGCAGTCCATCTACTGCAGGGTAGTCCATCATCTTTAGCCCCCGGCCCAACTCCAATTCCGGCCCAACGACTAGTTACTCTTAGTCAACACGAGATTTTTCAGCCAACCAAAAAATACGGTCTTCACACCCATATTACCAAATCCCCGTTTCCCCGCAATCCTGTGTCTGCCCTTATTGACTCGAATTGGAAAACGACTATGGATGATGAATATAATGCTCTTATTAATAATAGGACGTGTGATTTGGTGCCCCGTCCTCCTGATGTTAATGTGATTCGGTCTATGTGGATTTTTAGTCAAAGAAAAATTTGATGGTACATTTGAGAGGTATAAAGCATGTCTTGTAGGTAATGGGAAGACGCAACAAGTTGGTGTGGACTGCGGTGAGACTTTCAGTCCGGTGGTCAAACTAACAACTATCCGCACGGTACTAAGTCTGGATCTTTCAAAGGTGTGACCATTTCATCAGCTTGATGTAAAAAAAGCATTCCTGCATGGAGAACTCAATAAAACGGTGTACATGTATCAGCCCATGGGGTACAGGGACCCCACTTATCCTAGTCATGTGTGTCTGCTGAAGAAATCATTGTATGGGCTTAAACAAGCCCTTCGGGCCTGGTACAAGAGGCTTGCAGATTATGTTTCTAATATTGGGTTTTCTAATAGCAGGTCTGATCATTCTCTATTCATATACTGTCAAGGTAATGATATAGCTTACATTCTTCTGTATGTGGATGATATTATATTAACTGTCTCATCTGATGTTCTTTGCAAGTCTTTGGCTCAGAGTTTGCAATGAAAGATCTAGGGCCACTAATTTACTTCTTGGGGATAGCTGTGACACGTCATGCAGGTGGTTTGTTTTTATCTCAAAAGAAGTATGTAGAAGAGATCGTTGAACGAGCTGACATGTCCTCGTGTAAGCCGTCTGCCACTCCGATTGATTCTAAACCGAAGTTGAGTGCCTCTTCCATCAAGCCATATGCTGATCCATCACATTACCGCAACCTTGCAGGGGCTTTGCAATATCTCACTTTCACGAGGCCCGACATATCTTATGATGTGAAACGGGTTTTTCTATTCATGCATAACCCGATGGAGGATCACATGCATGCGCTCAGACGCATTGTGCGCTATATTCAGGGCACTCTTGATCATGACTTGCATCTATATCCGTCTTCGACATCCACTCTCATTTCTTACACAGATGCAGATTGGGGTGGATGTACGGATACCAGACACTCCACGTATGGTTATTGTGTATTTCTTGATGACATTTTGGTATCTTGGTCCTCCAAATGGCAAGCTACTTTGTCCAGATCCAGTGTCGAAGCAATATACCGAGGAGTTGCCAATGTGGTGTCTGAATCAACGCACTAAGGATATTGAGCTGGATATTCACTCTGTTCGCGAAAAGGTTGCTTGCGGACAAGTACGTGTCTTACATGTCACGTCACGCTATCAGATTGCAAATATTTTTACCAAAGGTCTTCCGCTGATTCTATTTGAAGATTTTCGGGATAGTCTCAGCATACGCCGACCTCCCGCTTCGACTGCGGGGGTGTGATAGAATATGATAGAATATTTATTCATAATTGTGTATATGATAGATGTATATTTAGTCATTAGTTACCATTATTCTAGCCTAGGATTATGCTTGTATTTTGGGTATATTTACTAACCATTTGGAATGAAGTAACACCATCTATCGACAGAAATCAAGGATTAAATGGCTAAAAGAAGGAGACTCAAATACTGCTTATTTTTTTGCAAGTGTGAAGAACCGAACTTCTCAAAATCACATAAGCAGACTAGCTACTGACCAAGGGATTATACTGCACCATCCTGAGATATAACAGAGGAGATTGTTGGGTTCTATAAAGGGCTCTTGGGACGAAATGCAAAATGCTTACCTACTACTAATGCGATGATTATCAAAGAAGGGCATGTTTTAACTACTACACAACAGAGAGAAATGATCAAACCAGTAACTGCCGAGGAAGTGGTCCAAGCTCTTAAGAGTATTGAGGATTCCAAGGCACCTGATTGTGATGGGCTGAATGCTTATTTTTTCAAGAAGTCATGGGATGTGATTGGGACTGAGGTGATTGCTGCTGTGCTTGAGTTCTTTAAAAATGGTATCATGTTTCCCTCTATAAATTGTACCTCAGTTACTCTAGTATCTAAAGTGAATCACCCAAATACCGTTAAGGAGTATAGACCAATATCGTGTTGTACAGTGCTCTATAAGTTGATTTCCAAGATAATGACTAAAAGGTTACAACCTGTAGTGGATGTGTTGGTGGATGGAAGTCAATCAGCATTTGTACCGGGTAGAACCATAACAGATATATTATCCTAAGCCATGAATTGGTGAAATGCTATGGAAGAAAGAGAGTATCGCCAAGGTGTATGTTGAAACTGGATATGCAAAAAGCATACGATTCTATAGAGTGGTGCTTCTTGGAACAAGTTTTAAGAGGGCTGGCTATTCCTGAATTATTTGTTAAATGGTTGATGAGCTGTATAACAACTCTCTTATTCCATTCTCATAAGTGGCAGCCCAGCCAAGCCATTTACTGCGAAGAGGACTGAGACAAGGGGATCCGCTTTCCCCTTACCTATTTGTGTTGGCTATGGAGTACTTGACAAGAAGCCTAAAGACTCTGAAGCATGTTCCGGACTTTAACTATCACCTCAGATGTGAAAAGATGCACTTGGTGCAACTTGGTTTTGCTGATGATTTGTTATTTATTTTGCAAGGGTGATACCACATCTGTTAAGCTTTTATATGAGGCTTTTCTTCAATTCTCTAAAGCATCTGGATTAACAGTGAATATTGGGAAGAGCTCCATATTCTTTGGTGGTGTTCCTCCAGAAGTCAAAGCTGAGATCCTTAGTATCCTGGAATTCTCTAAGGGGTCATTTCCTGTGAGATACTTGGGTGTGCCACTAACTATTAAGAAACTGTCTATAGCTCAATGTAGACCACTAGTTGATAAGATGGTGAGTAGGATTAATACTTGGACTTCCAAGATGCTCTCCTATGCAGGCAGATTACAACTAGTAAAAAGTGTGCTCCTAGCTATTCAATCTTTCTGGTCCCAAATATTCATAATACCTAAGAAAATTGTGAAGCTGGTGGAAGTAATATGTAGGAGTTTCTTATGGAGTGGAGGGAATGAATCACTAAGAAGCAAGGGCGGAACTTGCTCAAAATATTAAGGGGCGGTAACTACTAACAAAAATATTATAATTGAAATTTATAAGAACAAAATATAATTTTATCAAAGATTCAAAATAACATCAATACAACAAAAATATAATATATAAAAGGAAAGACGTACCTATAAATTAAAAGCAAACTGGAATACTACAAACCACATCGAGCAATCAAAAATACTACAAATTATGTCAAAACAAAACTAAAAAGATTAAGGGGCTTTGGGCATTCAGGGGCTAGGTAGTTGAGGTGTTTGGGCCGGGTAATTTAATTTGAATTGGGCTTGCAGGGCAGATCGTGTATTTGGGATGGAGAGAGGGGGTATATATATATATAAAAAAAAAATTAGTTTTTTGAGGGGGCACAGTCCCCCGCCCCTACCAAGCTCCGCCACTGGTAAGAAGGCATTGATGTCGTGGGATAAGGTGTTTTCACCAAGAAAATGAGCAAGATGTGCACTGCCGTGGACAGAATTATGTGCAATTATCTCGGGGACTAAGAGAGTTAAATTACTACCCCCTTAGGCAATTTGAATTGTAATAGGAGACTGATGGATACTGTGTAGGAGGAGGCAGTACAATTCTGAAGGTTTTGATTTGATTGTAAATACATGCCCTTGTAATAAAATGTTTACTTATCAACAAAAAAAAAAAACGGTTCAATACTAAAAAAATTTAAAAGATTGAACCCTTAGAGTTTAAATTCTAAATCTACCTCTAGCCAAAATAGGTATCGGACTAAACCAAACCATAGAGAAAATATTGCGATGTACATAAGTCATAACCAACTAACCACACTTGAATTTCCTACGCCAAAAATCTGTCATCAGCAACCCTCACCCCATTCCCTGCACCTTGCAACTTTCTGATTTTTGGCCGCCCATTCTTAAAACTCCTTTACTTACTTTTTACCTTCATTTTTTCTTTTTAATTTCTTTTCATGTGTTTGTATTATCTAGAACTAGAATACTCTCTATCCCATTTTATAGTTACAATTTTTTTTTTTAAATTTTGAAATTATTTAATTTTAGTATTTTTATTTACCCTTAATGACATGACTCGTTAGGATCACTTGATATACAAGTATTCATTTATAATGAGAGAAAAATGAAAAAATATGTGAAAATTTCAACATCACTCATTTAAAAGGATACTTATGATATTTTTGTATATATTTGACTTCTATATCAAAAGTGTTCTTTAATTCCTTAAAATTTGTTATTAATTAAATACATTTATATAAATTAGGACGGGCGAGTATTCTTTTTCAAAAAAAAATACTTTGAAAATTGTGTTTCATATATTTTCGGATGTTTGATTGGGAACTAGGTTATATAAGCAACTTATACTAATAGTGTAATGTGGGGGATAAGGTGTTGGAGCCCAATATGGAAGGACCTCCAGGATCCACCAGGCCAACAGCCAACTTATTTGAGTTCCGCTAATAGAGCGGGTCATTTGCACTTTTTCCCTATTTTGTATTGGTCTTTAATTTTTATCTTTTCAGGGCATAATTTTTTTTACAGAATTCGATATAAATTGTGCCGAATTCCGTAAATAACTTATGCCTCAGAAGGCATAAGTTTCATTTGAGGGACAAAAATTAAAGACGAACCCATTTGAAGGGAAAATCGTGCAATTTTTTATAACAGAAAACTCTCGGCTTTCTAGTCTTTTCTTGGTTTCCATCTAGCGTCTATTGTCCGGTACTCGTATTTGAATTTGTGCCTGAAAGGGTATAGCTCTTTCTAATAAAGATAATTTCATATTCAGAGCTCAAATTCAAAATTTATATTTAAAAGTAAAAAAATATTTTCCACTTCACCAGAATCTCTGTTGATGACTTCTAGTCTTTTTAAACACAAAATCCTAGTTTCATTCTTTTTTATATTTCTTCGAATTTTCAATAAGTTGACATAAGGCATGGCTGCAGTGCTTGTATAATAATTCCAGAAAAACCATTGTGATGTTATGTGCTATTCTTTATCATCGCAAATATATTACCTTTCAGAGAGTTGACTTCCATTTTTGTTAATTACAAATTTAATTGGTTTATTTTCTTGTAAATATTAGATCTGAATTGAAATAATTAACAAGGTCACAATTGGCGTGGAAATAAAGAAATAGACAACATAGTGATGGTTAATAAAAAGAATAAAATGGCATGTAAAGAGATGTTTGAGACCCAACAATGTATATACTACACCAATTTGGATCAAGTGATCTTCTAGGCATATTCTTTTCAATCATTTTGATTCGTTTTTATGACTTTTTTTATTATTGTTCTTTCTCCTCGTATTTCATCGTGTGGAGATGACTTATTGCTATTCCCATATATAAAGTATCGTCTCTCCTACTATTCCAACCCATCTTTAATTTTCTTTTTAATTAACTTATCTATCACAAGCTAAGGAAGGATTTAATACCTTTTTTTTTTTCATATTCGCTGACAATGGCAAAAAAAAATTATATACATTTTTGTATTATGATTATTCAGCGTTAAACCTAGAGTTTTCTACTACATAAGCGACTAAAACGAAGCTCCGATCTTGATTTGTCTTGGTTCAACCCCTTATTAGAATATTAGTGTTAAAAGTCTCACATCGAATATGAAATGGGAACATTGACTCCTTATATGGACTTGGACAATCCTCACCCTACAAGCTAGCTTTTGGGGTTCCAAGTCCATATAAGGAGTCCATGTTCCCATTCCATATCCGATGTGAAACTCTTAACAATTAGTAATTGAAATAAAAGGCAGGATGAGATCAAAATTACTTACCGTTCATTTGCTCTATGTTCAGGAATAAAAAGAAGAGCACCCTAAACAGAAAAAGAGAGAAGTTCTGCCGAATAGTAAAATTTCAAAAGGCTATACTAATTGCAGATTTAGTCTTTCGGTTATTGATAAATTTTTATTTTGGTCCTTAAAATAATTACATTTAATATTCAATTAACTAAAATGTATGTTATTTGGTCCTTTAATATATATTGAAAATATGATGTGATAGCTAAATTGTTTTCTAACTATATTATCTTTGGAAAAAGAATAGCATTACAAATGTAACAATAAAACCTCGATGATTGAATTATTTAATAATTAAAATTTATTGAATATTTGGAGATTCACCAGTTAGTTGGATCAAAAGCGCACATATCGCTTTATTAAGGTTGAATGTGCTTGAAAGAAAAATCACAAAACCAAATCAACATTTGTCGATTTTAAGGGACTAATAAAATCACTTATTTTCGTATAAAGAGAATTTACGTTTATACGTGTGAACTAATAAAAATTAAATGGATAATAACATTTTTGGTTCCTCCATTATTAGTAAATTCTTATTTTGGTCTTTATGATATCTACCTAACTACATTTAACCGTCAATTAATAAAAATGTGTGGCTTTGACACTGCTATATATGAAATATGTTATATCCAGATTATTTTTGGGATTGTATTACCTTTAGGATCGAGTAAGAATACATAATAACTTTAGATGTAGTCAATTAAATGGTGTTGCAGTTGACAATTAAGTAAATTTAGAAAGAGACACAAGCAGAAGGATGAAAAGTTCACTATTTCAATTAATTCATGGTTCAATTAGATATTATCAGGATCAAAATCAAAATTTAATCATAATTAAGATATGAAAAGTGTTATTTTCCCATAGCTAAATTAAGCACTATATCATACCAAACGGAGATCAAAGAAAAGGAAGCAAACATGCCATTAGAGAAGAATGAGGTCATCCATTAATCCATAGTCACAAGTCTAAAATTAGCACCACATACATATATATGAATATGATTAAAAAAATACTATTGAATATGATAGGTACCTCTATGGTCTACCGTTCTCTCTCTCTCTCTCTCTCATAATAACACTAATACAATCCCTCTCAACATGTTCACCACATAGTGAAATGCACGTTATTTACTAATCTTCTTTATTTCCCACTTTGTAGGAGAATTGAAGCTCTTTCACCTAGCGCTACATAATGTTGGGATTTGGAAAATTCATTAAATGGAAAAAAATCAATAAAAATGAATTTATGGAATGTAAATGGATATTTACACAAGCAATATAGTGTAACATGTTGTAGAAGATCACATGTCTTATTTTCTAGGTAAAGAATTTTATCGATTATGATTACTCATCTTAATTAATTGCTTTTGATGTGATCGATCTAGCAGTAAATAACTACTAGTGTATATATAAAACTTAACCATAGAAATATAAATGGAAAATAAAATTTGTAGAACAAATCCAAAAATCATTTGTGCATTCTAAGTCAATAGTTAGCAATTCTAATTTTCATAAATTTCAAATTTTGCGATTGGAACTTGGAAGATTTCAAGACGAGAATATCATGTTAAATATATAAAAGTTTGATATGTTCTCTCCACCAACTAATTGACTCTAAAAAGAAAAAAATTCACGACAATTTTGATTTTATTATGAATGATTTTGTAAAAGTTGGAGAATCAAACATATATAATCACGAAAATCAGAGTTACCGCTAACTAACAAGTTAAATTCATGAATATATTCATTATTGAATTAATTAAATTATGCTTGAATTTGTCATACTTGAGTGGCCTAAAAGTGGAGGACCACTATTTTAGTTTGTTTGTGAATTCAATTTGTTAAGATAGAAAAAAACAAAGGGTTTGCTTGAAAGACAATCGAATCTGGGTGGTTTGCCTTACTTGCTCATACTTAATATCCAGCTTCCCGACTGATATCACCTACAAGGTCTTACCCCAGAAGAGAGCAAATTGCTCCCATCAGGGTTCGAACCCACGCTGCAGGCCTCCAACTGGATTTTAAGTTTCCTTCCTTTGCCATCCAACTATGCCCAGGGGCCTCTTTCTCTTTATATTATTAAAAATAGGAGTAATAATTTTCGTGTACCCGTTTATGTGATGTACTTTCCTTGTTTAGTATATCTCATAAAGAACTATATATTTTTTTAGAAACAAATTAACTTTAAATTTTTCTATTTTACACTTAATGAAATAATTAATAATCACACAAATATCTAACGTAGGTTTTAGTCCACAATTTTTTTTAAAATATTAAAAAAAAACTCCATATCCAGTTAAAATGCATTAAATAAATTGAGACGGGGAGTAATTAGAAATAAGAAAAATAGTTCTTTTCTTTGTCTAAGAAGTGATAGAGTGAGGTGGAGCATGCCTTTAACGTGCAATCCCCCTTTGCTTTATTTTCTTGGTGTGTTTATTCGTTAGTGCTGCTGGCTAATTACTTAACTCTAATTAAAATTTAACAATAACAAACCAACAAATTAAAGAAAGAAAAATAAAAGAGAGTGTGAAACCAAACTTCAAAACGTTACCATCAAGTTACCAACTAGACTTCTATATGTAAAATGTTAACATACTTTCTACTTTGTTTTTCAGTTACAACACTCATTCATTTCACCTTACTACTTAGTCAAAATATTCCAACTAAGTACATTAATTTTCCAATATACTCATAAAGAAGTTTTTACCGCATGCAATGTCCAAAGTTATATATATACATTACCCCTTCATAAATAACTTGGCAAAAGGGTGATCTATATACACTCATTTCACCAATTAATGCTTAATGTGAAATTTATTACCATACTTATGCATCTTAATTTTACACGACATAACAATCAATTGAAAAAACGTAATGAATTTTCCATAAGATCAAAGAAAAGTTACTTGTCATACTAAGCTAGCTATAGGCTGTGTAGTTAAAGGGGTGTAAAAGTGCCAAAGTAGACTTCTACTACTCCTATTTACTTAAAGACACTTTTCTCAGTGTAAAAATAACATAACTGGAAAAAAATTGTTCATTCACTTAGTTAAAACTGGGTGGAATATAAATTTGACGCTCTCCAACCATGTCCTTACCATTCACTACAAATATATATATATATACATATACGTAACAAAAGCCACTAGCTATAACATCACTCTCTTTCTTTTTTTCTCTCTCCCTCTTTATATTCTTTCATCACTCTTCTTCTTCTTCACTTTGTCACTTGCTTAGCTTCTTTTCTTGTTTTTGTAGTCATGAAAGTTTGTCAAAATTTCGCGGATAGCTCGTGCGCTTTCAAAGGAAAGCGTACTAAGCGATCGAGTGCATCGTCCCCGCTGTATCGAGCGGGGACGATGAGGATCACTACAAGCTCATCCACCACTGGCGTCGGAAGTGACGATGGTAGTGGTGGCGGAGATGATTTAAATTATAATTCAACAATTCAATATTCACCAACCACTTCTATTACTCAAATATCAACAACTAGCACCTCCAAGGAAGATGAAGACATGGCCAATTGTTTAATTCTATTAGCACAAAGCGGATGTGGCCGGAAAGTAAAAGTTGCAAGTGAATTTAAAAAGGAAAAAATCAGCAGCAGGAAATTTGCAGAAATGACCACTAGTACAACTGGAAAAGCTGGTTTTTATGTTTATGAGTGCAAAACTTGTAACAGAATTTTCCCTTCATTTCAAGCACTTGGTGGACACCGAGCAAGTCATAAAAGGCACAAAACCATAGTGGATGAGAAAAAACCTGGACCTGTTGCTGCTACTGCCACTGACACTACTGTTGTTGATCCACATGATGATCATCATCTAGAAAATGATCAAGAACAAGGGAGACTCAATAAAATTAGTCCATCTCATTCAAACCAAATAGTCAACAACAAAACTAAAGTTCACGAGTGTTCAATTTGTGGGGCAGAGTTTTCATCTGGACAAGCTTTAGGCGGTCATATGAGAAGACACAGACCACCTACGATGACAACTGCTACTACAAACACTAAGATTTCGACGAATTTTGAGACAACAAGTAATGTTTCAGAATCATCCTCCCATGATGAAAAGTCTATAAGAAACATTTTTGGTCTTGATCTTAATTTGCCAGCGCCACCAGAAGATGATCACAAATTTGAACAAAGTCTTGTCTTCGTCACTGCCCCTTTGGTAGATTGCTATTATTAATAGTAATTTGAAAGAGAAGAGATTCTTTTTCTTCTTTTTTTAGTTTTTCAGTTATTGTCTTTCTTTTTTTTTACACTTATTGATCAATTTATGTTGAATTAATTTGTCACAAATTTGTGATCATAAATTCTTAGGATTGCTTCATAAATATACATAAATTCTTTTTCTAAATCTTTTCTTTATTAGTGTACTTATTTTCACCGATATTGTTGATAGTTTACTTTCTTTGAATTCAATACTTTGAGTAAGTAAGTGGTTAGCGTTCATGGTTGCCTTCCATTCACGAAAAGGGAGTGATGATGTATCTTTTCTTTAACTTTTGTTATAAGTATTTTTTTCCTACCCCTCTGTAATTAGAATTTTCTTTTTTGGGTGTAGCGGCGAAATTAGAAATTATGTTACAGTCTTTTAAGATTTATATATATATATATATATATATAATTTTAGCAAAGGTTGTTCAACTAACGATTTTGAGCCTACGTGGCTTCGTCACTAACTACTCAATCGGTAAAAAGTTATGTACTCTTATTTGTATTAGAAAATTAATTAAATATACATAAATATTTGATTTCGGATGCAGTAATTAAAACAACTTATGAGTTTGGTGGCAAATGTGTAACTCTGTTAACACTCAAAAAATACCTTCAAGTGTGTAGCTGAATCAAGTGACAGTCGAAGGTGAAAACATCAAAATGAGCAGGCGACAGAATGCTAAGTCGATAACCGAACTGACTCGTAGCCGAATCTACTAGTCCTAGCCTTCGGCTCAAAAAGCTTCATCGGCTATTACAGTAGTCTAGCCGAGTCACAATTCCGAGGAACGATTAAGACTCACACATATTTGGACGCCTCAAAGACCAAGTCAAAGAGCATCCTAGACCCCAAGAAACGGTAACAACCAGCAGCAGCTAGAAGGAAGTGCCATTAATCGTGCAAGAGAGAATCAAGGAGCAAAAATCGGCACCAACTCCTCATAGTTGGCTAGTGGATTTAGTGGGTAATTTAGTGGGTAATTTAGTGGCTAACATAGGGGGATCACGTTTTATTTCTTGTAGTATAAATATAGGATCATTTGTACAAAAAAGGACACATCCAATCAATCAAAAAGCTGATTTTTTCATATCTTTATCGTCTTTTTTGCACTCTAGCTGTATTTATGTTTCTTACCACTTAGTTTACTCAATCACCATCCTAACATTTTCTGGAGTAGTTGGGGAACCCATTGCTGGAAGTTAGAGTTTCGCTACCGGCCCAAACCGCTTAGTTAAGGAATCAATTTGTTATTCGATTTCGTCAGCCGATAAAACGACAAACATTTCGGACGGGAACAAACTCATAAACTTCAAATGCTTGATCAACCTCAGATGTTTGTGTGTAACACAATAACAACATATTCAAAGCACTTTACTCATTAAATGAGTTTATACAGCGTGAATTGAAATTAGTCGGATCAAGCATATTTCTAATGTCGAATGCAAGTAGAATTGTGGTAGGCAAAATCAAGGAGCATGGAGTGTGGGGGATGGAAGTGTATTGGATTGCTTTATGGCTTTGTTAAGGTTTGGCATCACCAGCACCACAACCAAAAGTCTGTGGATTAGGTTCTTTCTCTTTGTATTTATTTATTTCTCCTAGATTATTATTATTATTATTATTATTATTATTATTATTATTATTATTATTATTATTATTATTATTATTATTATTATTATTATTATTATTATTATTACTAGAAGAAAAAAAAAAGAATAAGCGGGGAACTAGCTCCGTCAGTGTGGCCGTTTCATTAAATGACAGAATTAATGGATAGGAGAGATGGATGGGCTGGTAACAGCCAAAACCATGTGTATCTACCTGTTTTATACACTTTTCTTGTCCATTTTTCCTTCACTTAAAACCTACTACTACTTATCTTTAACTTAACTTTCTTTCTTCTATACTACTAGCTACTATATCACTATATGGTAGAGATATATTCGTCTCTTTACTAGGCAATTATCGTCACATCATGAGTTGGTCCAAAACTCACACTATATTTTATAGTGCGTACATCAGGTCTAGATTTTAAAGTTTATGGGTTCTGATTGATCGAAGGAGATTTAGAACTTAAAATTTATAGATCTTTACATCAATCTTAAATTAATACTACAATAATAATTGAATTCAATCAAATAATATTTAAGAATAAATATATAGGGTCTAGGTAAAAGTTATTGAGTTTGCGTGAACCCGTAACCAACCCTTTGGATCCGGCCCTGTTGGCCGCAACCCCTCGCTTGCAACCGAACCCGCAATCCATTTATGCTAATAAAATCGCAATTTATTTTATGTATATATTTAATTGATTTTTCAATACATATACAAATTTTGGACCATAGCTACTCGATTCTGCTGAATCTTTACCATATAATGTACATCCGTCTCTGCGTTCATCTCAAGTTACTAGCACCTTTCAGAGGTGAATCTAGAATCGACTCAATGAGTTCCATCGAACTCGTTGCGTAGGGCTCCAACTCGATAGGGTGCACACTGCACGACTATAGCAATGGGCTGGCCTTGTATATATGAGGGACGTGTGCCGCACAACATATACATATATATATAATAAGATCACAACTATACGATCCGTTGTTTTGTCATAATTAAGAAAATACTAGTACAATTTTTTTCTTATTCTTTTTTTTGTTTGTTATCTTGTGATACCTAAAATTTTGGATGGCTCTCACTAGAATAGATATAGCTAGTAGCTATCAGCCCACCCATCACACCTAATTGTTAAACTGACCATCCTTACTTTTCAAGTTTCTTAACTAACTTAAAACCTTTTATTTGAGCACGGAGCTTTACTTAAATCTGTACCTTAAGTAGCCACTGCAAATCACACGTCACAAACAGTTGGGTATGAGGTGTAAAGTTTTATCTTTTGATTTCATATTTGGTGTTCAGTATTAGTATTGGGGCAGATTAAAGGTTTTTGCCAGAGTAATTTCATATTAGAGGCAAAGCATTTCTTAATAATTGTGATTCCATATCCAAAGTTCGAATAAGAAAGAGAAAAGTAGATCGAACTTGGCCAACTGAAACAATAGATACCTTTAGTTAAGGACCAAAAAGGAATTAAAACTTATCGCTCGACCACAATTCTGATTAGTTAGGTCTAAAGTTTTATACCACACCAGATACCCCCATCCTTTTATCTCTTTGAATTTAAGTTATATATCTGATACATTTAGTTAAGGACCATAAAGGAATTAAAACTTAACGCTCCACCATAATCCTGGTTAGGTAGGTTTAAAGTTTTGTTGGAAATTTACTAAATGTGGAATTAAGTATATCCCATTAATTTATGACTCGAACAATTGGGCCCGCACGTCGGAACGTCGTTTCCACACACATGCACACGTAGTGTCAAGTATCGCAAATTTCATTAATGAAAGAGATATTGGTACGTATGTAATACGTTTGAGACATAGAATTATGGATAGTTATTGGTCAAATGACAGAGTATTCCACGTTGGTAAATGAAGGAAGAAGTGTACAAAGTTAAAAATGAAATGAGTCAGAAATCGCCGCGGAGCCGTGAAGGGCCGCGGCGTCACACCGTCGAAGCCGCGGCGCCTCCCAGGCTGCCCCGCGGCGCAAAATGGCTGGTCAGCTACTGGAGCTGCAGCGCTTCGAAGGCAGAATGTTGCGACGGGAAGTTGGAAAAATTTGACGTTTGGGCTGGTTTTGGAGCATTGATTTTCCATTACTTGCCACATGAATTCAGCCATTATTTGGCTGAATGTAACCCCTCAATCAAGTGCAATTACATGGCTATTGAAGGCCATTAATTGGCTAGTTGAGGGGTCTTCTACGTACACTATAAATTGAGGCCTTTGTCTCAATTGAAACACTACATTCAACACTTAGAAAATATTCTACAGATTTTCAGAGTTCATATTCTTCCTCTCTAGCAAAGTCACTATACTCAAAGTTTTTCAAGAGTAACACTTGAGTTTCTTTTGTTCACTTGTTAAAGTTGTTGTTGTATCTTGGGAGACTATTGCTCAATACCGTAAAAGGAGATATACGGGGCAATCTTGTCTTAAAGAAAGAGTGCCATCACTCGACTCAGCGAATCACACAAGCCATCGGTTAAGTTCTTGATTTCCAGTTTATTGTAATAGTTAGTTTATCCTTTCTATTATTGTAGTAGTTACTTACTTCTCGTTCCCTACAACAATTGTATCCCAACAATTTTAAGACAAAATTTTGTTGTAAGTAACTAAGTTAGAAAGATGACTCTATAAATCAAACTGCTTCTGATTCTGCTGTTGCTCCTCAAGGCAATCCCTCTGCCTTCCCCACTGCTCAAGACACTCCTAATGCCTTTCCGGTTGCTCAAGGCTCATCCAACGCCTTTGCTGCCGCTCAAGGGAATGTTGTCGCTCCTCCACCCGCTGGATTTCACCATGAATGCCCTGAAAAGTTCATGGGGACAAACTTCAAAAGATGCTCTTATAACTGACCGTTATAGGAATGACACATTTTCTAACAGAAGATCCTCCACAAGCTGGAGATGAAATGGACCCTTCACCTTCTGAAACGGGTGAAGGGGGCCTAGGTATCCATGTCATTAATGGCATGAAGATGGTTCTTGATGCATGGAGTCATAGTGATTTCATGTGTAAGAATTACATATTGAACTGATTGACCCTCTCTACACGGTGTATTGCACCGTTGGCACTGCCAAAGAATTGTGGGAGAAGTTACAAAAGAAGTACAACGCACAAGATGCATGTACTAAGAAATTCATCGTTGGGAAATTTCTGAAATTTCAAATGGTGGATAGTAAAACAGTGATGTCCCAAGTCCAGGAATTCCAAATGATTTTATATCACCTTGATTTGGAAGGTATGAAGCCAAACGAGCAGTTTTTGGTTGCATCACTGATTGAAAAGTTACCTCCTTCGTGAAATGAGTTTATGAGCTACTTAAAGCTCATGACAAAGGAGATGACCTTTGAAGAACTTATTATCGAACTCCAAATTCAAGAAGATAATAAGAAGGCCTTGCCTAGGGGTAAACAACTCGCTGAGGCAAAGGCAAATCTGGCTGAGGCCAAAGGGAACCTAAGCAAGAAGCGGAAGTTCCAGAAAGACGGCAAAACCCAAGCAGCGGAGAAGTTCAAAAGAAACTGTCACCACTGTGGGAAACCTGGTCATATGATCAAGGATTGCGGCAAGCTTAAGGCTGAGCAACAAGAGAAGGCCAAGGCTAAGGGCAAGGCTCAGGTTAACGTCGTCAAGGATCAGTTTCTGGACGACATGATTGAGGAGTTCTCAACGGTGGTGCTAGAAGAAAACATTGCCGAGAATCCTATGCAATAGTAGATGGACACATGTGCTACTAGACACATCTGTTCCAACAGAGATGCCTTCTCCACTTATACACCGGTTACAAATAAGAAGTTGTTCATGGGCAACAATGCTTCCTCTGACTACTGGGTAGGAAAGGTAGTCCTGAAGATGACTTTTGAAAAGGAGCTCGCTATGAAGGAAGTGATGCATGTTCCTGAGATTAGAAGAAATTTAATTTCAGGTCCTTTATTGGTTAATGCTGGTTTTAGGCTAGTGTTTGAGTCCAATAAATTTGTAGTCACTAAGAATGAAACGTTTATGGGAAGAGGATTCGGTTGTGAAGGCCTCTTCAAAGTGAACACCATGTTTGTATTATGTAAAAGCAATAATATTGAAGCCTCTTCATCTTACTTGCTTGACTCCTCTAATTTATGGCATCATAGATTAGGACATGTCAACTACAAGTCCATCCAAAGGTTGGTAAAGTTGGAGTTGTTGTCGTCTATTGACGTAAACCCTCAACGTAAGTGTGAGGTGTGCGTAGAGGCAAAACTCACAAAGCTTCTTTTTCGATCCGTCGAAAGGAATACCGCTCCTCTAGAACTTATTCACACGGATATATGTGATTTGAAGTTTGCACCAACTAGAGGGGGGAATAAGTACTTTGTGACATTCATTGATGATAGCACAAGGTATTGTTACCTTTACTTATTGAAAAGTAAGTATGAAGCCTTTAAAGCGTTCCGACGTTACAAAGCAGAAGTTGAGAACCAACTAAGCATACGGATTAAATCCATTCGTAGTGATAGAGGGGGAGAATATGTAGCGCCATTTGAGGAATATTGTGCCCAAAAAGGCATTATTCATCAAACGATAGCTCCATACTCACCTCAATCGAAAGGTGTGACGGAACGTAAGAAACGCACATTGAAGGAAATGATGAATACATTGCTCATCAATTCCGGTATTCCCCAAAATATGTGGGGAGAAGCTGTCCTTACCGCTAATACGATTCTCAACAGAGTCCCACATAAGGATAAGGACAAAACTCCATATGAATCATGGAAAGGAAAGAAACCCAACTATAAATATTTAAAGGCGTGGGGTTGTCTGGCAAAGGTTGAAGTACCCAAGTCAAAGCAGGTCAAGATTGGGCCTAAGACTGTAGATTACATATTTATCGGATATGCAAATAACAGTAGTGCTTATCGCTTCTTAGTGCATAAGTCAGATATTCCAGATATCCACGGGGGTACAATCATGGAATCAAGGAATGCACAATTCTTTGAAAATACCTTTCCTAGGAAGGAAAAAACATAACCTCTCACAAATGAAGTTATGAACAAAGCTCTCAGGAATCGGGAGTCGTTGACGTCCCGGATCTAGATGGTTCAGATCTAGTGGATCTCGAGGTGGCTGAATATCCGGAATCTAGTGTTCCAGATTCTCAGAACTTGGAGACTCCAGAGATGGAACTAAGGCGAAGTAAAAGGGCCAAAAAGGATAAATCCTTCGGTCTTGACTTTGTAGCTTATATGGTTGATGATGAACCAAGGACAATTGCTGAAGCATTGTCAAATCCAGAAGCACCGCTCTGGAAAGAAGCTATTGAGAGTGAAATAAGCTCCATTCTGCATAACCATACTTTGGGAGTTGGTTGATCTTCCTCCGGGAAATAAACCGTTGGGTTGTAAGTGGATACACAAATGGAAGTATAATGCAGATAGGTCTATAGATAAGTAAAAGGCCAGGTTGGTAGTCAAGGCTATCGGCAGAAAGAAGGTTTTGACTACTTTGACACGTCGTGGGCCTGTTGGCATATTTGGGTCATGAGAGTGTTGGGCCCACTTGTGGATGAAATAAGGTGAGAGCCCATCATCAAAAAAATTATAAGAACTAGATACGGAATTATACAATTTAGCAAACGGAAATTGAGTTTCATAAAAAATGACATGTCGACTAATTATAATTTTATTAAAGGATAAATTAAAACATTAGTAACCACAGTGATTAGACGGATAATCCAAAAACACACAAGCGGTAGAACGGGCTTGAAGTTTGTTAATTGTAGTGGACGGAAAAAATGATAACACAAATACCCAAACACCCTAAGATGAGAATGTGAAGGATCTTTACGATAAAGAATTTTTAGGGGAGATTGATATGCTAATTCTTTGCTAGAGAGTATGTTAAGGAGGTAAGTAGCCATTTGTAATGCATGATGCCAAAAAGAAAGTGGTAATGAAGCATGGGCTAGTAAAGTGCGAACAATATTATTAATGATACGAAATTTTCTTTCGGCTTTCTCATTTTGTGAGGACGTATGAGGATAAGAAAACCGAAAAGATATGCCATTGGTGTTACAAAATTCTCGAAACTGCCCATTATCAAATTCCCTTCCATTATCACATTGAATGTTTTTAATTTCCCGTTCAAATTGGGTCCGGATGAATACTCTAAACGTTAGGAATGTGGAAAAAAAACTTGAGGTTTTTAGATAAAGGAAAGGTCCAAAAAAAATTAGAATAATCATCCAAAAATAACACATAATAACGGTGGCCCAAATATCTCAAAATGGGAGATGTCCACAAATCACTATGAATAATATCAAATAGCAATAAAGTACTAGAATTTGAGGCTACCAACGGTAATTTAACATGTTTTTCAAGCGGAACAGAAGGACAAATATTAGTACTATGTGTACTATTACATTCAATAAAATTATCATTTTTAAGATAGGAAAAAACAAACGCCCCCGGATGACCCAAATGCACATGCCGCAAGGAATGAGCTAGAGCGGCAAACGTGGACGGTGTGACTTGATTAGTGGAAGTGGAAGTGGTGGTGATTGGTTACAGCTCTCTCCGACTATTACATCTTATTAAAGGTATCCCCGTCGTAAAATCCTTCACAAAAAATCCAAAAGGGTCAAAGTCAACAGAAACTCAATTATCAGTTGTAAATTTGCGAACAGACACCAAATTTTTAATTAAGTGAGGAGCATGAAGAATATTTTTCAAGACTAAAGGTAGGTTCGGGGGAGATAAATTTGTGCGACCATAACCATGAATTGGAATTGAATGACCATTACCAATAATTATGCCACGATTTTTGCTCAAATTAAAATAAGACTAGAGATTTTCTGGCGCGGATGTCATATGAGAGGTGGCCCCGGTGTCCATGTACCAATTTGCGTCCGGAGAATTTAATCCAAGTGTATGTATCGCTTCCTCGATATCCGTAAGGGTCGGAACTGATGCTAGGCCAACAACAGCGAAGGCCTACTGAGGCCGAGGCCCAAGCGAGCCACCCTCGCGCGATTCTTCGTTCACCGGCCCGGCCGCTTCGGCTGAGTGTAGTTGGGCCTGGCCCAGTTTGCTGGAACTGGGCAGGATGGCATGGGCCACTGCCCAGCAGCCCAGCCTTCTGCTATGGGTTCAGTGGCCTGGTGCCCTGCATGCCGCCACCACCCGTCGGTCTGCCACCACTGCTGCCGCCACCGCCATGATTTTTTGCCACTATTTTTTCTATTTTGGCCCTTTTTCCGCCACTGTTGTTACGATTTTGGCTAGAATTGTCCGAGAATAAGTGAGGGTCATCGGACGTGGCTGCCATCATGGAGGAATTGGCTCCAGTTGCCACCTTTTTAGTCAACCCGACTTCTTCTAAGGTGAGCATGTAATGTGCTTGGTAGAACGACGGGAGAGGATTTCTTTGACGAAGAAAAGTTTCAACGCCATTATAAGCCTTGGATAGGCCTACAACTATCTGAAGAACAAGACGATCATTTGTGATGGGCGCACCAACGTTCTTGAGTTGATCCGACAACTCCTTGAGCCTTTTACAATAGGCTGAGACATTCAGAAAATCCTCCATGTTAATGTGAGAGAATTCCTGCTCAAGGATCACGGCACGGAAATTTTTATTATCCTGGAATATATCACGCAACCTATTCCAAGTATCCATTGTCGTAGTGTCATGTTCAATAATAGTCTGCAAGAGTTCTATAGAGATAGTGGAATAAATCCACTAGAGTACCGTAGCATCAAGAGTTAACTTTATTTCATCATCGGTGGTAGGCACCTTCTCCTTGCTTGTTACTAAGGGGATGACGTGATGAAGGACTCGATGAGACCGTGCGTGAACTTTAAATAGTTCTGCCCACGTCGTGTATTGGACGTTTTTTATCTCAAGAACGATAGGTATGTTGTTCTTGATGTTGGAGACTGCAAGGGCATGATGAAATGTGTACTTTGAGGTAGACATATTGAAAGAACAAGAGGAGAATTAGGGTTTTAGAAAAAAATAAAATTGAAGGGATGTGGAGGGGGTCTGTCGTAGGCTGATTGGTAGGGTAGGGCGGCGGAAGGGAGAATATTTGGAGAAGGAAAAGTTTGCCCTAGACTGTTGATACCATGAAAGATAAATAATCTCTTGATTATTTTCATTAATGTCAAGTGTATATATACATGATATACAATATTTAATTATGGAAATTAAATCTACTTTTTCCTTAATAAAAGACTAATACATTTTTCTAATACAAGACTACTACCATAATTACACATGTACAAGAATTCTACAAATAGGGTAAGAGGGAAAACCGTGTATATATGGGAAATATATACACGGTATACATAGTAGGGGAAACTGTGTATATTGAGTCCAATATACACGGTATATTCTATCTGTCGGTGGAAAAAACTTAATAGTAGTGTTTTCACACCAAACAATTAAAAAGTTTTTCAGCGTTTTAATGAGAACTTATTTTCCACCATGTGTTTTTTTAGTGAGATGGTCCGACAGGAATGAGGTGAGAATATCATATTTTATAGCACAAATTTTTCCACTGAATATTGATGGGAAAAATTCTGTTTCTAGTAGTGTAAATTCTGAACAACTTTATCCTTAGTGAAATTTTTAACATTATCACGGTTATTTTATTTCATTTTCTAGGTGGGGGTATGAGAGTTGGTGTTATTAAGCCACTTAAATCACTAATTCTAACTTGTTTGTTATGTGCACGTTTAGGTGTACGATTTATTTGTAATCTTAGCATGTGGATACGTTGCTATATATTGCTTGACATGTCCAAATACAACGTGTGTGAATGTGTGTGGAAGAGAGTGGGAAAGACAAATATGAGGATATTTTCTTTGTACTCAATTACTAAGAAAATAGAATTTCAGACAGATGTTTCCATCTTACGTTAGCGGAAATATGGAATTTTCGACATGAAGTCCGTCGGAGAAGTCTCGTACAAACTAATCTCCAATGGAACTTCACATTTTTTAGTAGTGCAACCCCTATTTCATCAGGTACATGTTATATATTGGGTATCCTCCACCAGCGTAGATCTCGAATAAGTTTGTCTGCCATAAACTTATGCAGATGAAAAAATTATTTAGTATTTTCCGTTTTTGTTAGAATTTGGATCCTGATGTTCTGGGATTTTTACCACTTTATTAACGGCTAGATCATATCCTTGGTGCAATAATATATAATTTGATCAATTATAGCATGAAGAAAAACTTTAGTATATAAAATAAAAAAAAAAAAAGGCGACACTCTCATAGATTCTGCCTAATTGGCCAATCAACAACTCGACCATTAAAAGAACAATGACAACAAAGAATATAAATCATTACGTTGCACTTCCAAGAAATAAACATCTCAAAGTCAATGAAGCTTCGTACTATAGCTTCTCTTTTACAACTAATTCACTTAACTGCAGTTCAAACACGTAATTAACTATCTATTATCGAAGACTAAGTCTAATACGTTTACTCTAAATTAAAGTAATAGTATACCATTTTAGTTGTATAACTTAATTGATGAGAAAAGTTGCAGTTACCTGAACCCTAAGAGTCGTTTAATTTGGATCAAGTTATTTCGAAATTAGAATAACAAAATTATAATAAGGAATTAAATAATGACGAATTATTTAATAGATATATTTTTATTGATGTTTGGTTAATTGGACTCAAAATAAAATATACAAAATATGTGTTCCTTTTAAAATGGATACATTGTGATAAACTTTTATTTTCAATTTTGACCTTATCTTTCTTTTAAAACTTTGGGAGAAAAGTTTTGAATAATGTTATTTTATTATTTTATCCGGGTATTAATAATTTCGGAATGTTATCTACATAGAGTATAGTAAAAATATATAGTACCACAATTTTATTATAAATAATCTCAAAATGGCCAATCCGGGAATTCAAAGTAGTATCAAATATGAGATAAAATAATCTCTATCATTTATTTAGAAATTATAATTCGTCATCCCACAAACCAAGCGACACATTAGATGAATTCCATAATTGAGTAATTTTTACACACATCATATTAGACTTGGGATCATGTGCCTATGTGAATCCACATAATTGCACTCACTATTATTTGTGACAATAAGTGCAAACTTAGTATAAATTCATCTCTAACTCATGTGTTTTTGTATACTTTGTGTGTATGTGTGTTTAATTTGTCACATTTCTTTTCTTTTTTTTTGGTACAATAATTCGTCACAAACTAACAATAAACCATAAGAAGAGACAATAAAGAGATATAGTTGCCATGGCATGTGTGTGCAAATTGAGCTCATTGGGAACATCATGTTGACAACTCAACCAAAAAATACATTGTTGACGTGGCGTGCTTCTCAACTTAACAGCTGGTTGGTTAATTTTCTTAAATTCTCCGACTCAATTGCTCCGAAAAAAAACATGTCCATGGCTTTCAATTTCTCTTGTTTCTTCTTCTTTTTCCTATTTTCTTTTTTCTAATTTCTTTAGAAAAAGTTACATTGATTGAGGTAAAAAAGAAAGTGTACTATTAGATCACGTTAAAAGTAAGGAAAGATAACTATCCATAGTTAATGAAACTAGTACTTCTTCCTATCACGTTAAATATATTGATAATGTAAAAAAGAAAATTGTATATAGTTAGTTGATATAATAACTAAAAGTAATGTATCTTCAAAGGTTGTGAAGGTGGTGGATTCAGAAACTAGTCAAAATTTGAACTTTATGAGTTCTAAATTTTAGGATAGCCACATCAACTGTTACTAATTGTATACTAAATTTAATTTTTATATATATTTAGTGGATTTCTTAATATGAATGTAAGGATTTGAACTAGAGCAACTAGATTCCACTGAGTTAAAATTTTAAAAATGAAGTTGCCCATAATACGTCTTAGTGCTATGAGAATATGAATTAATCGTGTTCCAAACAATATGGTTTGTAGTAGGCTAGTAGCTAATATAGTGGCATGGCAGCGTAAATAGAGGGGTCAATTTGATGTGTGATTTGTCGTTTCTAAAGAGCCTAACATAATCCCAAAGTATACCATTTGCCGGCCATTGTAGAGGCAATTTATTATCAGTACTTATTCCATTAAAATTCTCTTTCTTTTCACATTGTTGAATTCACTGATCTGCTTACTGTGCTTTTGCACCAATGTTGTTTAACACTCCACGATTCTGTAGCTAGTTTTGGCATAAATAACTCCCAATAATCTTTTTATTACTTTCATTGCTCAACAGCAGTTTTTCTACTACTTTTGTTGTAAATTTTTGAGTAATTTTCACTTAATCTTCTTTACCTTTTGGGTTTGAAAAATAATATCCCCTTCACCTTTTAAATGAGATTGTAAACCCCCGCTTAATCTTAAATCCACAATTAAAAATGAGTTAGATCATTACATGTATTTTCAATTTTTTTAAGCACCTGCTGCCATTCCTACAATGTTTAGATTAACTTGTGTGCACACCATTAGGTTAAGTTAGCATACGACAGCGTAACTCTTCCAGCAAGTCTGATATGATAACTTAAAAAGTAAGTAATAACCTGCTAAACAAGATAAATTGTATTGATAGTATTTCTTTATATTATCATATATATGTATTAACTCAGAATTTAATCAGAAAAAATGAATTGTCAAATGCCAAGTAATCAAGTACTGTTTGTCGGACCTTTGTTTTGTACAAAATGCTCCATTCATGTTCTATGGCTGATGAGAAGATATTATCAAATCATAAATAAAACAAGCCTACCTACTGTTTTGAACTAATCTCACTAGTTTCAGTTGTTGATATGAAAACTAGTAGGACTAATTCACTATTCATCACACTTTTTTGTGTATTAGATTCGCACCGGAAAGTCTTGTCTCACTTTCGGGATAAAACACTATCTACCAAAGATGACTTCATTAGCAAAACTCAAACCCGAGATCTCTGGTTAAGAATAAAGTGGTACTGGCCACCTCACTACCACCTTTGGTGGTAGCCAGTCATCATTTAAGATAAGAATTAGATGATCTTGCTAATCCAGTTGGTCAGATATAAACACTTCTCTCGTTTTTGACATTTCCTTAAGTGTGCATAATTTTCTTGGTCTTTGAATATTTAGTTTAGTTGCTTTTCTGTATTGGGCCCCCAGATGATGACCACACAGAAAAGAATTAGAGGATTAACCTGGGCAAACGGGACACTTAGAAATAGTTATTCTTGTTATCCTATCAGAACTTTTCAGGTCATGGCTCTTCCAACTTGACAATGGATAATGCCAAAGCAATTTTATCTGATCAGTTTGTGCACATCGCAACTAATTCCACAGAATACCTACTAGGCCACTACCTCACATTAATGTAGGTAACAGGTAACTCTGTCCACCAAGACTTAAACAGATGGGAAGCAATCACCTCGTGTTTTTACCTATGCTAAAATTTGAGAATGAGACAACTTAATTGATCACTAAGTCACACCCTTGGGTACGAAAATGCCAAAGCAATTGTCATCACCAAGGAACAAATCCTAAAAGAGCAATATAGGTGAAAATCATATTACTCCAGCACTGTGTAGTATATTAATTAGAACTAGAGTCAATGGATTCAGAATGAGTGATCTTATTAGATACATGCATTTCAAATCATTTTTGCAAACGTATGCATCGTTCGAGCTCGAAGTAATGGGTTCAGTTGAACCCACAAAACTCGCCCTAAATCCGCATCTGCTTAAAGATGATTATGAATCCCTTAGGTGAATGATTTTACTGGATATAACAATTTCCTTGGAAACAAATAATTAAAAAGATGGGTACAAGATTTGTATCTAGGGAGTTTATAAAAACAATGCAATGAAGACTAACAATGATAATAATTGAAATACAAGAGGCTTAGGATGAGAAATCTGATTTTACACGTCAGGATAAATGATCTCAAAAGAAGAAAATTGATGTACAAACTTGGGGTCCATTGGAGTCTAAATCTGATGTTTACATTGTTTGTAGCATCCTCCCTACCTGACAAAAAAAATGGAATTAAAAAGAAATGAAAACACCAGTTCTGGATAAGAATTATTTCTCAAATTTAGTCACAAATTCGAGCCTACGCCAAGCAAACTAGTTCCAGTATTTAAGTGGAGAAATGTAGATGGTCGGGCCCATCATCACCCAGTTTCAAAAGCTATGAGCACAAAAGGTTGGATCCAGACGAATTTCTCTATAAAAAAAAAAGCATTTCTCAAGTTTATCAACTATGTATTATCTTAAGAACTTAACAAGGTTGCATTTTATGGTCGTGCTCAGGAACATCATTCATGCATGTCTTGATAACAAAGAAGTACCTAATTGTATGCAGGCTCATCCAGGAAAACAATATACTCATGCATATAAACAACGACGAACAATATCCCCAAGGAAAATGAGTGTCACTAATCTAATCAACCAGTCATCCCAACTCAATGTTATTTGGGTTGGAACAGCACGACGAAAGAGAAGATACATGCAGATCACATTATTCAAATTCGAACACATGAAGTTGATTTCTGTTTTGAAGAGAGCCTGTATCTATGTTAGAGAGATTGAGGAGTTCTACCATCAAAAGTTGAACTTCAAATGGGTTTGACTTAAAAAATTTGGTTCTTTCCACTACAAACAAATGTTCTCGTTTACCTCAGTAAAAACTTAAAAGTATACTTCGGATAAAAAAGGAAACAGCAAGATAGACAAAGCAATTCTAAATCACAAGTCACAAGCCCTAACCTGAAATAAAGTTCTCCTGTCTTACATTATATCTTATACTTGTCATTACTTTAGCAACTTAAGTTTGCGAACAAAGCTAAAACTTTGGGGCCACGTAGTTAGTGTTCTGTAAATGTATGGTTTGAATATAGATTTAATGTAGCACCAAAGCCGTTCACCTTGCTTGAATAATAGTCATTGGAATCAACAAATGATTGTACCTTGACCTGGAGAGCCGATACAGCAAATTCCTGACTTGGCACCAGAAAGACCCTATGCTCAATTGGCGTACACTGTCAACCTTACTCGAGCTGTAACTTCTGGATGCAGCTTCAATTCAGCAATATATTCTCCAGTTTCTCGAATCTCAGGCAGAGTGACAATTTTTTTGTCCACATCCCTACAATTAGATTGTGTGTGAATATATAGTAAAGTTAGAGTAGCAACTCATTTGGTACATCTGATTTCCTCTAAGACTATATGACAATTCTTTTTCACTGTTACTTTTCTTCCTATTAGAGAAGTAGAAAATACCTTCGCAATCCCTTCTTCTCTTCTATTTTTGGGGGGCTTTTTTCATTTCTGGCCCGTCGGCCCAAATTAATTACGAGCGCTAGCCAAAATATGCAACCTATACACTGATGATGTATATTACATGTATATTATATGTATAAAATATGTAAATTTATACTTAATATACAAGACATACATTTACCGGCTATTATTTTTTGGATGGTCCAAAAAGGTGATTATCCCTTATAAACTGATGAATACAAAAAACATTGGTTTACAAGTTAATGCAAATTCATATCCAGGATCAACCATATAAAAAAAGGGCTGCACTAAGCTCCCGCTATGCGCGGGGTCCGGGATCAACCATATGAAAGACATATACTTTAACAGTCTTCAATGAACTTAAAAGTAGTAATTAGTTCTCGCATACTACTATCTACATGCTCTGGCAGAAAAGATTGGAAAATAGTACCTCTGTATCTGTGCTTTTATAATATCAACGAGATCCTGAGCAGTGACACTGCAATAAAGATGACGTCAAAAGGTAAACTAAATATATATATATATATAAGAATATATATATATATATAAGAAGTTGCTCATCACAATTTAGTATCTCACTGACCTTCCAAAGATTTGTTTTCCTTTCCCACCCTTACGCTTCACCTTGAAGGCTCCAATAGTTTCAAAAATTCGTGCAAGTTGTGCTGCCTCTTCTTTCACCTGAATTCGAGATTAAACTTTGATTAAACCACACTCGTCATGAAACCATTTATTGTGTGTAGGTCAAATCTTACTGTGACTTGAAAATTAATATTTTATATTTTTTCAAATTTCAACAGATTGGATTATTGAGAAATCTAATTACCCGTTGTTTCTCAGCCTCAATTCTGTCGTCTTCCATCTTCATTTCCCTGAGAAGAAAAGTACGTAATGGTATAAAATAAAAAATTGATTCGTGAAGTTAATAGGTAAATTTCTCACTAAAGGCAGAGGCAGAGCTACAATACAAATTACAGGTTCGGCAAAACCCAATAGCTTTGGCTCAAACTCTATATTTATGTTAAGAAATTCACTTACTATGTATGAATTATCTATCCCGAAACCCACTAAACTGTCCTGTCCTAGAATCCAGAACCCGTAAACTTAATATCCTGAATAAGCCTCTGTCTAAAGGCAAAGCACGCTAATAGCTACCAAACATCTCAATCTGAGCGTAATCTCAAGAAGCTACTTTTTTCTAGCTTGATTACTCCTCAAGGCATCGCCACATATCACGGGGGGAAGCCTATCACTTATAAGACTAAAATAGATTGTGAAAGTATTACTGCTATAGCTTGAGTATTAGACTTTTACAAGACTATCACACCATTAATGTAAACAGCTGTCTAGGCTTATTACTCAGCCCAAAGCTAAAGACCAAGTCACTAAGTAGTAGGAAATCCAAAGCTTTATATCCAACCGACTATCCATACTTGTGCAATGCGGGAAAAGGTATTAAAGACGAAGCCGTTATCAATATATTATATTTTGCTAAAAGAAGTGAACTTACTTAAAACCTATTATCATTAATCATACGAGGCACAATCGATGAGCAAAAATGTTATGCAGAGTTTGTGTCTGACCAAGAGTTCTAACACTAAAATTACCATATTTCTGTTCAAGTAATATTGGCAATGACTAAGCATCATTCTGCTACGACTTTTGCAAGCAGATATGTACATCCACGGGTACATTCACTTTTCAACTGGTTACTAGTAGTTTAAAGGATCGCACAGAGTAAGCATATTTACGTTATTTCCGTTCGACACTGGTCCATCAGCATAAATGAGTCATTAGACAACACAAACAATAGTAATAACATACTCTCGCTCATCAACAAGCGAGCAAGTATTGTGTGTGCATTATGAAATACAGTCATACCTCTCGATAACATTCATCCAACATTTCACTATAACAACCGAGTTCTCTTTGGAACCGATTTTTCATGTTACGTTATGTCATATTATATATTCTCTATAACAACATTTGGCTATAGCAGCCAGAACAAACGACGCCGTTATAAAGAAATTTGACTGTAGTTGAAGAAAAGATTCTTGACAATAATTCTTAAGCCCGGAAATACGATAATGAACAGGAGAGCCAAAGTCTTGTACAATAATATGGTTAAGTTGGCAATTTAAAATATACAGGGTAGTTGGTGTTGAAGCTAGCTAAGTGGTTGTGAATGAGAAATGGAAGAAAATGTAAATTTGAAGCTATTATTCCGCAATTTAAATTTGAATTTCGCGGAATAATAATATTTTCTTTTTCCGGAATACTCTAGAGTTTGCTGGATTATTTTCTACAGTTTGAACAGACGTATTGGTGTCTGTTCACGTATTTGTGTCTATTTGATTAGCACCAAATTTTGTCCCTCATTTTTTTGAATCAAAAAATATTATACACAGCATCTGCATTCTGCATAATTTTTACAACATAAAAATTGAGTCAGTGTCTTGTGTGATTCGTTGCCATCTTTGAGTTCGCGTGAAGTCATAGGCGTTTGAGGTACCGCTACTCCTTTGACAGGTTTATCTGTTATATCATGGGAGGAAGTAACCCATAACCTCGGGTACTTGAGGGGATTAAATTTCTTAAGGACACACAGTGAATTTTGTGGTCTCGGATACTGCTTTTGTCATCTTCTTTCTCGGTTTTTTATTGAAATATTATTTCGTTGTTTGAACATTGTTTTACTAACAAATTATTGTTTTGAACACAGATTGGACAACAATCTTAAGAAAATTATATATACTATTTATGTGTTCAAAAAGTTTCTGGTAATTTTCTACAGAAAGGAAAAATATATTTTTTACAACATATAAAAATACTTTCTTCTGACATATAAAAGTATTTTTTTCTGACATATAAAAGTACTTTTTCTGAAATATAAAAGTACTTTTCAGAATTAAAAGTGCTCCTCTAAGATAGAAAAAAAAATTGTTTTTCAGAAATAATCATTTATCCTTTTGGAGATTAAGACCTTCGTGGTTTTCTACTCCAAGTGTAGGAGATTAAAATCAGTGAATTTTCTACTCCAAATTTAATATTCAGTTTGAAGTAATAAAAACCTCACCGGTTTATTAAATCTGTTACTGTAATAATTTATTCGGTTTGAAGATATAAAACCTTCATTGATTTTGTTAATTCTGTTTGTATTGTTTCCGAACAAAAATGGGAGACCAAACTGCAAATAGCACTACTATTGGAACTAGCACACCAACCCCCGCGGTTGGAACTACAAGCAATGTTGCCTCTTCTAGCCATTCTGATATGGCACCGGCACCGGCACCGCCACCGGCAGATAAACCCGAAAACTTTTTTGGAATTAATTTTAGGGGATGGCAACAGAAGACGCTTCATCGTTATTGAGGCTTGGAAGCATTCGAACTTTTTGTGCAAGGGATACATCCTTAGTGGTTTAGAGAATGACTTGTACAACGTCTACAGTTCTGCAAAGACTTCAAAAGAGTTATGGAATGCTCTCGAGAAGAAGTATAGAACTGAAGACGCATGTTTGAAGAAATTTTTAGTTGCAAAATTTTTGGACTATTAAATGATGGACAATAAATCTGTCGGAACCCAAGTCCAAGAGCTTCAAATCCTTTTTCATGATCTCCTTGCCGAAGGTATGATTATTAATGAGGTGTTTCAAGTGGGTGCTATGATTGAGAAGTTGCCTCCTTCGTGGAGAGATTTCAAAAACTACTTGAAACACAAACGCAAGGAAATGAAGTTAGAAGATCTTGTGATTTGTCTAAAGATCGAGGAAGACAATAAAGCCGCAGAGATGAAGGTTTGTAGTAGTTCAACAATATCAGGAGCAAATATTATTGAGACTGCTCAACCAAAGTCTAACAAAAGAAAGAAATCGTCCGGCCCGACGAACAATTCTAAGAAGAAAAAGTTCAGAGGAGACAAGTTCAAAGAAGACTGCTACAATTGTGGCAAGACTGGACATAAATCTGCAGATTGTTGTGCCCCAAAGAACCAAAAGAAGAAAAATAAGCAAATATGATTGAAAAGAATGAAGAAGAGGAGGATTTGTGTGCAATGTTCTCCGAATGTAATTTGGTTGGAAATCCAAAAGATTGGTGGATTGATTATGGCGCCACCTGCCACGTCTGCTCCAACAAAGAGATGTTTATCTCATCTCATATGCTTCTACAGGGCCCGAAGAGACGATCTTTATGGAAATTCCGCAACAGCTAAGGTTGAAAACGTTGGGAATATTACTCTCAAAATGACTTTGGGCAAGACAATGACTTTGAAGAATGTTCTTCATGTTCCAGAAATAAGGAAGAACTTAGTCTCTACCGGACTTCTAGTAAAGAACGGTTTTAAGTGTGTTTATGTTTTCAACAAAGTTGTTATAAGTAAGAATGATATGTACGTGGGAAAGGTTACCTTACCGAGGGCCTTTTCAAACTTAATGTAATTGCTATCAATAATAATAAAGTTGAAGTTTCGTCTTACTTACTTGAGTCAGATTCTTTATGGCATGAACGTTTAGGACATGTCAATTATAAAACATTGCGGAAAATGATCAAAAGTATTGCCTAAGTTTGAATGCAACAAATCAAAATGTTAAATTTGTGTTGAGTCTAAATATTCTAAGCATCCTTACAACTCCATTGAAAGGAATACTAATATGTTAAGACTTAATTCATACGGACATTTGTGATATGAAGTCAATACCATCTCGTGGTGGAAAGAAGTATTTCATAACTTTTATTGACGATTGTACGCGTTATTGCTATGTTTACTTACTTAATAGTAAAGATGAAGCAATAGATGCATTCAAGCAATACAAAAATGAGGTTGAAACGCAACTCGACAAGAAGATCAAAATGATATAAAGTGATAGGGGCGGTGAATATGAATCTCCTTTCGAAGAAGTGTGTTTGGAATATGGCATCATTCATCAAAAAACTGCTCCATATGAGCCATAATCCAATGGAACTGCGGAAAGAAAGAATCGAACTTTAAAGGAGATGATGAATACCATATTGATAAATTCTGGATTACCGCAAAACTTGTGGGGGGAAGCTTTACTTACAGCTAACCGAATACTCAACCGAGTACCCCCATAGCAAAACACAGTCCATTCCATATGAAATATAGAAAGGAAGAAAACCTAACTTGAAATACTTTTAAGTGTGGGGGTGTTTAGCAAAGGTACATGTTTCTAAACCCAAGAGGGTAAAAATAGGACCCAAAATCGTAGACTGTGTTTTCATTGGATATGCCACTAATAGTAAAGCATATCAATTTTTGGTGTACAAGTAAGATAATCCCGACATTCATACCAGTACGATAATAGAATTAGATAATGCAGAATTTTTTGAAACTATTTATCTGTATAAAGGTTAATGTGATTCATCTGGCGAAGGATCTAAACGACCTCGGAAAGAATCAAAGAAAAATACATCAAGTAACGAAAATCCAAGGCGTAGTAAACGTCAAAGGACTTCTACATCCTTTGGATCAGATTTTCTGACATTTTTGTTGGAAAATGAACCTCAAAATTTTAATGAAGCTATGACTTCTTCGGAAGCTCAATGTTGGAAAGAGACGGTCAATAGTGAAATTGAATCCATATTAAACAACCATACATGGGAGTTGGATGATCTTCCACCCGGGAACAAACCTTTAAGTTCCAAATGGATATTCAAAAAGAAGATGAAAGATGATGGTACTATTGATAAATATAAGGCAAGACTTGTTGTCAAAGGATTCACACAACAAGAAGGTCTTGATTATTTTGACACATACTCACCGGTAACAAGAATAACATCCATTCGGGTGTTAATAGCGTTAGCCGCTGTGTATGGTCTTGAAATCCATCAAATGGGCGTTAAGAAAGCTTCTTAAACGGAGATTTAGATGAAGAAATCTACCTGGAATAACCCGAAGGGTTTGTAGTTCCCGGGAAAGAACAGAAAGCATGTCGACTTGTTAAGTTTATCTACGGACTAAAACAAGCACCCAAACAATGGATGTAAAGTTTGACCAAACGATGTTGGTGAATGAATTCAAGATTAATGAATGTGATAAATATGTTTACATTAAGAACACTCCAAATCATATAGTCATTGTTTGTTAGTACGTTGATGATATGTTGATAATGAGTAAAGACATTGCTGACATAAATGCTACTAAGTGTATGCTAGCTAGCAAATTTGATATGAAAGACTTAGGAATTGCCGACTTAATTTTAGGAATTAATATTCATAAGACTCCTCAAGGTCTAGCATTGTCTCAGTCTCATTACAGATTGATTGAGAAGTTCAAGTATTTAGATTTCAAAAATGCAAAGACTCCAATTGACGTAAACCTTGCTCTTGCAAAGAACAAAGGTGAGTGTCAGTTGGACTATGCTAGGGTATTGGGAAGTATAATGTACATCATGAACTGCACGCGACCAGATATAGCTTGTGCTATAAGTAAACTAAGTCGGTACACGAGTAATCCAATCAAATGCATTGGATGGCAATGAAACGAGTTCTTGGATATTTAAAACATACCGAAAACTTTGCCTTGCATTACAATAAATATCCCGCAGTTATTGAAGAATACAGTGATGCAAACTGGATCACCGGATCAACAGAATCCAAATCCACAAGTGGCTATGTATTCACGATCGGTGGAGGAGCGGTGTCATGGAAGTCGTCCAAACAGACATGTATTGCTCGCTCTACAATGAAGTCTGAGTTCATAGCTCTGGACAAAGCCGGTGAAAAAGTTGAATGGCTCCGGAATTTCTTAGAAGATATTCCTTTCTGGCCCAAACATGTGTCACCTATATGCATACATTGCGATAGCCAAGCAGCAATAGAAAGGACATGGAGCATTATGTATAACGGTAAATCTCGTCACATACGACGAAGACACAATATTGTTCGACAACTACTCTCTAGTGGAGTTATCACAATTGACTATGTAAAGTCAAGAGATAACGTTACGGATCCACTTACAAAAGGCCTAACAAGAGAGACAGTTGAAAGATCATCGAAGGGAATGGGTTTAAGGCCTAGGACAAGTCATCATGGCGGTAACTCTACCTAGTAGATTGGAGATCCAAAAGCTAGGTTCAAAGAGATCAAATAAAGGTATGAATGACGGTTCAACATTGTCAAATAACTCAACATATTCTCACGATGAAGACAATGTTCAGAAACAAGGATAAAGCATTAAGGTTTTTTAACAAGTTAATAAAGCTTAAGCTTTTTAATGGTTTCTAAGTTTGGCAGATATGACCAGATAGTGTATCTACGGGATGACACGTTTAGGAATCACCTATGCTCTACGCACTCATGAAATCAGGTGGTGTTCATGGCTGAAACGAACACAACATTAAAAACCAAAGACGGTTAAAGGGTTAATTGTGTGACATGTGGTTGTTAAGGTATGCACCAAAGCTAGACGGTTCAAAGATATCAAATCTATCAATTGACCGAGTATATCCAGCATATATTCACTACGGAAAGTTCAAAGGGAAACCTACTTATCCAGATGCAATTAATCTTTGCTTACGAATCACACAATTTTTATCATGCATGCATGTTTTCATCATATAGTCATTCTCATTCATGTGGGATTGTTGAAGCTAGCTAAGTGGGTGTGAATGAGAAATGGAGGAGGAAAATGTAAATTTGAAGCTATTATTTCCGCAATTTAAATTTGAATTTCTCGGAATAATAATATTTTCTTTGTCCGAAATACTCTAGAATTTATTGGACTATTTCCTATAGTTTGAACAGACACAAGATTGTTCACACATTTTTGTCTATTCACACATTGGTGTGTGTTCACACATTTGTATCTATTCCTAATAGACACCAATTAGCACCAAATTTTGGCTATAAATAGAGGGTTGTCCCTCATTTTTGAATCAAAAAATATTCTGCACATCATCTGCATTCTGCATAATTTTTATAACATAAAAACTGAGTTAGTGTCTTGTGTGATTCGTTGTCATCTTTGAGTTCGCGTGAAGTCATAGGCGTTTGAGGTACCGCTACTCATTTGACATGTTTATCCGTTATATCCTGGGAGGAAGTAATCCATAACCTCGGGTACTTGAGGGGATTAAATTTCTTAAGTACACACAGTGAATTATGTGGTCTCAGATACCGCTTTTGTCATCTTCTTTCTCAGTTTTTATTGAAATATTGTTTCGTTGTTTGAACATTGTTTTACTAACAAATTATTGTTCTGAGCAAAGATTGGACAACAATTGGAAATGCTAATAAATATAACAACATATACAGTGAAATCACACAAAGTGGGGTCTAAGAAGGGTAGAGTGTACGCAGAACTTACCCCTACCTTGGGAGGTAGAGAGGCTATTTCCGGTAGAACCTCGGCTCAAGAACAAGCAATTCAAAGCGCAAAATAATACGATAAAAAGGTCATGAAAAAACACTATAAAAAGCAGGATAAAGCTGACCGAGAAATGTGAATAAATCAACACTTAAAATCATGCATTAACAGGCTCCAAAAGGGACAAACAAACTTAACACTTATCCAGAAAGTGAACAATATTAGCAAACATTAACTCAACAAAATGTAGATAAAGAATAGAGAATCTAAACCAATGAAAGCAACAACAACAACATACACAGTGTAATCCCACAAGTGGGGTTTGGGGAGTGTAGGATATAGACAGACCTTACCTCTACCTTTGTAGGGCAGAGAGGTTGTTTCCGAAAGAACCTCGGTTCGAAAACCAATGAAAGCAAATGGCAAAATGATAGTTCCAAGTCTAATTAAACAAGTTACTTGATAAGTGCAGCTGTCACAATTTGGGCTTTGCCCAATGGTAGCAAATAATTCCTAAAGAATCCAGCTTTAACATCCAAAAGATCTCCTTTTTTTCCCAACTGTGTAATATCCTCTTTCAATATTATCTGCTCCATAAAAAATAAAAATAAAACATTTAGCTATAAATATATACATAATGGAATAAAAAATGAGAACCCATTATCACATTTTCAAGATTACTTTACCTTTCGTATTTTCTTGGCTTTTTTTTGAGCCACAATTGTTAAAATTGAGGTTCTCTCTGATAATTTTGATGTTTCAAGATTGGTGCTTTTGGCTAAGGTGTAATTGTGGAGGCAAAATGATGAACTCCATGACAGACTTGTTGCTGTGGACGCCATTGCTACTCAGTTTTCTGTATTTCACAGTATAACGTTATCTTATCTGTATATGGTTCCCTGATAATGGCTTTCTTTACGGGCCAAAAAAGTTTATTGGGCTAATGCATGGTAGCCCTTCTTGGTCCAATAAATAAAACTTGGGCCATTTTTTATAGGCCCGTAAAGATGTCTTCATGTTTTGGGTCATTAGCACTTATATGTCCTTAAATTGGGCTGGTCTTTAACTTTTGTCCCTCGTAACAAACAACAAGTTTTTGCGTGGATTTCCCTTCAAACCCACTCGTATTTAGTTTTTGCTTCTCGTATATGTGGTTACATCCGGCATAAATGCAAGCTAAAGCTGCGTATAATAGACTCTTGTAGTCTAATCCAGATCCCGCGCATAGCGGGAGCTTAGTACATCGGGTTGCCCTTTTTTTTTCTCGTAGATGTGATCTTTAATTTTTATCTTTGTTGCTTATTTATTGAATTTTGTGGACGAAAATACTCATTTTTCTCTTGCCCTATAAGTTTGTATTTACGCATCATAATATACCACAAGTTATACCCCGCTCGGCAAAACTTATATACCACAAGTTATACCCCGCTCGACAAAACTTACTTATGTCGGGTTGACTATGAATTGCATTATGGCTTTGCCGGCATAAGCTTTGTAACATCTCACGAGTTATGCTCCATTCGACATAAGTTTGATTTTTTTATGTGTGTTGCGATAAAATACATTATGTCCTTACCAGCATAAGTTGTGTAACATTTATTGAGTTTTATCTTCTGAAAATGAATTTTTGACCCTCTCGGCATAAGTTATCTAGTGTGTGTGGGTATGCGTCTTTCTATGAAATGCATTGTGTATTTACCGGCCTAAGTTACTACAAGTGTTAGCAACTTATGCCGGTAAATGCATAAGTAAGTTATGTCTTTTACGACATAACTTGTGGTTATTGTGATGTAAAATATAAATTTATGTCGCACGAAAAAGTTATGTAGGTTCCGGTGCCAATTTATTTTTCGTCTTCTTATTTGTGACTTAAAGTACTAAAGGATAAAAATTAAAGATCATATATTTGAGGGATAAAAATAAAGACCACCCCGAAATAGGGCACTTGTGCGAATGACCCAATAAATAATATTTTTTGCGGGGCATAAATTTATATTTTCATAATATAATATTTTAGAAGTTATGTCCGATATAACTTTTACTCTTTAAAAAAATTATGTCCCACTAGACATAAATTCAATTGCCAAAGGACAAAAATTAAATATTAACCCATTTGAAGGGGAAAGGTTAAAGACCAGCCCATTTGAATAGTGATTCTTGCAATTTTAACAAATATCTCTCTCTAGGTCCCTACGTAGATAGTGTACTTATTTCTTGAAGTTATCAAATATAGCTCTTAGAAGTTATCCTTTCGAATAATGTTAAATTTGGGTTTAGTGTTTGTTTATTATCTAATATTTATAGTAACTTATAAAATTTTAAATGGTAATCCAATATATTATCATAAAATTTTAAATTAAAACAACTGAAAATGGACATGTCTATTGGGGACACACATTCACATACACATACATATATCCCTATAAGAAGATTCAGTACTCGCACTCAAAATGAAATTCGTATTTACTCAAATTATTTTATATGTCTTACACGATGATTAGAAAGTAACTAGCTTCATAGGCACACCATGATAAGTTCGTATGATATACATACTTTTGAAGTTTATTGGGTCAAAACGGACAACTCGTATCATGGACTTGGGCCATGAAATTATATTCAAGGACCAATTAATATAAGCATATAACCATAACATAAGGGGGTGAGACTTACCTTCCAAATTTTGTATTACTTTCCCTATAAAAAAAAATTCAAAATTAAATAGAACATAACGAAGATTTGAAAAGGAAATTAAGAAAATATAGAGTCGTTGAAGGATATACTTTTAAGTATTTATCAATGTTGGTCGAGCAGGAATGTAGGATACAAGATACGAAAAGTTTTGACGACGTGCATGACAATACTCATGTTTCATGGAGTTTTGTGAATGCATTAAACATGCAATTCTCCCTAATTATACAACTTTTACCTTAAAATATACAAATATGATATATAACTTGGTTCTCTAAATTCCCATTATCTACGAGGTTCCAGTAAGGATCAGACCGCATTAAACTTATCGTGTGATCGTTTGGAGGAAGTTAAAATATTTTTCATAAAAATAAGTGATTTTTTATAATTTATTTCTTGATATTTGATTTAATATATTAGAAATGTTGTCACAAAAGCATTTATATACGGCGGTGGAGGTCGGGGGAGGCGAGGTTGAGGTAGACAAGGGGGGTTGGGGTCAGAGACGGATCTAAGATTTAAACTTTATGAGTTCAACCTTTTAAGATTCTAGCATTGAACACATTATATTTTAAAAGTTACGGGTTCATGTCTAATATTTACTGCAATTTTAATAAATCTATGCTCCGCATTGAAAGTTAGGAGTTCAATTGAACCCCCACATATAATGCTACATACGTCCTTGGTGGGGGCAGGAATGTTGGGGGTAGGAGGAAACAATGAGCTTGAAATGTTATTTATGTAACTTTTCCTCCCATCTCCCATTAGAGAAGTCATTCTCCTGATTTTTAAGAAATTTATTTTTCTAAAAAAATATTTTTAAATGTTTTTGACATATCAATCAAACATGACAAAAACTAACAACTATTTTCTCAAAAATGAACACATCTCTAATGTATGCATTGTCACCTTCATGCACAAGATTATTTTTACGATTTGAACTCATAACCTCCTAATCACACAATAATAACTCTTACTATTGACAGTAGAAAATATAGTAGGGTAAAAGTAAAAAACTTATTTGCGTTGAATATTTATACTAAATCAGTAAATGAATGATATGTATTTGCACATATATATTTATCGTTTGATCATAATTAATAATTAATGCATATCTTCACTTTATTAAATCACTTAACTATTATAAGTTGTATTGACTTGGTGTAAATAATCCCGAGTAATTTTATATTTACATAATACTGGTTATGGAATAAAATATTACAACACAATAAGAAGGAAACGTCAGAAGGCCCTATCTAACAAAGTGACATTTTGTGGTTAGATTCTCAATTCTCAAAAGATTGACTAAATTTAACCAAAAATATGACGGCCCCAAATCCCAATAAATTAATACAAATGTGGAAATGGTCAGTATTATCTCTTAAATAAATTAATCTCTTTTAATTACACTTCAAATTCATGCGTGAAGCTAAGGTTGAAACTACACAACCAACAGAAATAGTTTGAACAAGAAACATTTTTTTTTTCAGAACCAAACATATAATTGATGTCCAAACATGTTATAAAATTAACAATTAAGTCGAACAGAAGTTTGTGTCCCCCATAAGTTATTTTATTTTAATACGTTTAACTATAAAATGTCCCTTTTTGAAGAATTTTGTCTTAATGTGAGATTTATGGTAGTATTTGAGGGAGGTCTTAAGTGGTAGATTTGAATCTCAAAGTTGACTTACTTTGTATCACTATTTCTCTCTGACTTATTTTTTATTCTTTCATTACCAAAACGTCACCCTAACTATCACAAAAAAAATCACATTATTTTCTTCCCTTCTTATATGATCAAATCTTGAAGAAAAGTATGTTCTTTTACAAGCGATCAAAATTAAGGGTTTTTTTAAGATGATTCAAGGGACAACTAGTACTCCATGTTTCCCTAATAGTACTAATCCACAGAACTTACCATTATATGCATCTCTTCATCATCATAATTTTCAAGAAGATGTGTTTTCTTCTTCTTTAATCCATAATTCTGATCAACCAAACTCTTTTCTTTTCAATTTATCCCTTCTCAAAGAGAAGGTTCATCAAGTTCAATCACTTGCCACCATGTTTATTTCTCCGGATAATCAAACGATAATCCACCAACCTCTTGAGTCAACGTCTATGGGCATCGCGAATATGGGAACTTTGATCCAAGAAATCATCACAACTGCTTCTTCTCTCATGTTTTCGTGTCAGAAGATTGCCCTCGGTCTCAGTTCAACCAGCCAAAATTCAAGTAGATTTATCGAACCATCCCAAATCAAGATTCAAGACGATGGTCATGGTCAACTTGATAATTTGCTTCAAGGTTATAATTGGTATGAAGAGAATTACAATTCTTGTAACACTTATGAAGATAACAAAAATCATGTTACTAGTAATATTATAGCTACTATTAGTCATGATCATAGTAATGAATTGGGAAAAAAGGAATTATTGTTGAGTACTTCAAAAGGGAAAGTTGTGAATGAAGAAAATTATGATATTATTGAGTTGGATGCAGCTGATTTATTGGCAAAGTATACACACTATTGCCAAGTTTGTGGGAAAGGGTTTAAAAGGGATGCAAATTTGAGAATGCACATGAGGGCTCATGGAGATGAATACAAGTCTAGTGATGCATTGAGCAATCCCTTGAAGAAGAACAATGATTTAATAACGAACGATGACATGTCAAAATTGAGTAACAAGATTAAATATTCTTGCCCACAAGAAGGTTGCAGGTGGAACCGGAAACACGCGAAATTTCAGCCATTGAAATCAATGGTGTGTGTCAAGAATCACTACAAGAGAAGCCATTGTCCAAAAATGTATGTGTGCAAGAGATGCAACAAGAAGAATTTCTCTGTGTTATCTGATCTTAGAACTCATTAGAAGCATTGTGGTGACTTGAAATGGCAGTGTTCATGTGGTACTACTTTTTCAAGAAAAGATAAGCTTATGGGGCATGTTACTTTATTTGTTGGACACACTCCACTTATTGTAAACTCAATGGCTAAGAAAGAAAGTCTGAGCTAATAGATTTAAGTACTAATTACTATAGTTGTTTTGTAATTCACTTTTTTGTTGTAAAATGTTGATGTGATATATATGATGAGTTAATGTGAAAATTATCCTAGCTTGAAAGAGATACTGCACTTAGTGAAATATGATAGTAGTAGTAGTATAGTTTTGTAACCATGTATTGAAAATCTACCTAGTTGTGTTTTCGATGTGACCGAGGATGGTGATGAGATTTGAATTCAGAATTTATAGAAACTTTGTACTGTGTCTAATATAATTATATATGTGCCATCTAATTAAATGGAAAAAAAAATTAGCAAGATAAAAATGACACTATTTATTTAATTAGTTGTTTTGTAATGCACTTCTTTTGTTGCGGAATGTTGATGTGCAAAGATGAATAAGAAAGCTATCCTAGATTGAAAGAGATTACTATTATTTTACCGTTATGAAATCTGATACACTACATGCAGTAGGGGTGGACGTATATCTGTTCGGTTCGGTTTATATCAAAAAAGTATGAACCGAATAAAAATTGATTTTTTAAAATAAAAACCGAATCAAACTTTTTATAAAAAAAATGATATATCGGTTTATATCACCGAACATATCGGTTTATATCGGGTTTTTTCAATTCAAATATAAAGTCCAAATGATTTATGTTTTTTAAACATCAACAACAAATGCACCAGCAGATTAGTAGCAACAACAATAGCCAATTTTAATAGGAACATACATATACTGATTTTTTAAACAACAACAACATCAAAAGCAAAGCAACAACGGTTTCAAAAAGAGAATTTCAAATTGTTTTTAAAGAAGAAGACAACAACAACAACAGAATTTCAAGAACAACATCAAATTCCAAAGAGAATTTCAAAGAAGAGCAAAGAAGAACAACAACATCAACAGAAATTAAAGGTTTCAAAAGAAATTCCAAAGAACAAAGCAACAACACAAGAATTTCAAAATTTTTAATTTGCTCCAAAGAATGACAAAATAAATTTCAAAGCGGTTTAAAAGTAGAAAATCTAGCAACAACAATAACATCAAATTTCAGCATCAGCAATAGCAACATCGTTTCAGCAGCCAAAAATAAACTTTCATCAATGACCAAAAATAAACTAAGACTGCTTATGAGTCAAATATAGATAGATACTAACAACAAAAACTAATTTGAAGGATTGTAGATTTGAGAAAATTACCATTATGACTCCAATATCAATCCATTGTCAAGTCCTCAACTGCTTGTGTT
Source organism: Anisodus tanguticus (assembly GCA_034509755.1). NCBI lineage: Eukaryota > Viridiplantae > Streptophyta > Magnoliopsida > Solanales > Solanaceae > Anisodus > Anisodus tanguticus. Next base: position 3,694,819 of record CM067549.1, on the reverse strand, counting down.
TGTTCTATTTCTTGTGATTGCGGTACGATTGAAAGTTTCTCAAAGTCTACATACAATTTGCCGAAGCGTCAATATAATAAACAAAATGTTAAAGTATAATCATTCTATTAAAAAGTAAAAACAATATATAAAAAACAGTATTGTTACCCAATTCAACATCTTCATAAAACTCAGTTTCTTCTTCGGTTGCTTGCACAATTTGTTCTCCTATAAGAGTTGAGCGAAGCCAATTTCGTGTGCAAATTAATGCTTCAATTGTCTTATGAGTTAATGTACTCCTAAAAGGGTCAAGAATCCCCCCCCCCCCCCCCGCCCCTGCTAAATGCCGATTCGGAAGCCACGTTAGACACATGAATTGCCAAAATATCTTTAGCAATCTTTGACAAAGTCGGATACCTAGACGAATACATCTTCCACCAACTCAAAAGATCAAAATTCGGATCATTATGACTTTCATTCCGCTCTGACAAATATTTCTTAACATCATTCTTCACCCCAAAATCATCATTTTCAGTTGCCTTCATCTTTTTAAACAGTTGAAAATGATCAATTGATTCATTTCTACTGCTGTCACTATCACAAACTTTACTTAACTGAGCAATTGAACTACTACCCACACCACTATTTGGGCTAACATCATTATAACTTTCAAATAACTGTAACAACAACTCTTTGATATCAGCTTTAATTTCATCAACCTTCCTACTATCAAATATACTTCCAAAGCACCAGTTTATAAATTCAAATTTACACCGAGGATCAAGTACATTTGCTAAAATTAATAGTCTGTTCACCTTTTCTATAGAAGTACCCCAATATTTCACAAACGTATCTCTCATGCCATTAACAAATTTGTTCACCAACAAATCAGTAGATTCCGATAGTGAGCTAAGATGAAGATAAATTTTCCACAACTCATTCAAAAAATCAGTAGAAGTCACACATTTTGTACTACTGAATTTTAATGTCACATCATAAAAAACTGACAAAAAATGTACTAACCTCTTAGCATTATCTCGATCCACAAAAATTGGAGGCCCAATCTTTTTTCTTCCATTCTCATATTCGTTAAACCAACTTTTGTAGTGGTCATCGTCCTCCTCTAACCTATCAAATGCTTTTTCAAATATCACTGATTTTTCCAACATTAAGTATGTCGAATTCCATCTGGTTGGCACATCCAAAACCATAAGTCCCTTATATGATATTTTCTCTCGCTCAACACATGTCTTGAATTTTTGCAACCTTATCGGAGAAGATCTTACATACTTCACCGCATTACGAACAACAGCTATTGAGTCCTTCGCTTCTACCAACCCATCCTGAACAATCAAGTTCACTATATGTGCAGCACACCTCACATGCATATGATCACCATTTAAAACCATCGCCTTAGGACTCCAATTTGTCAGTTTCTTCTTCACATAAGTAATTGCAACTTGATTAGCACTTGTGTTGTCCACAGTAATTGTGAATAGCCTATCAATACCCCAATCCAATAAGCATTTCTCTAAAATATTTCCAATACCATCTCCTTTATGATTAGAAATGGGTGTAAAAGCAAGTATCTTTTTATGCAACATCCACTCACGGTCAATAAAATGGCCAGTTATTACCATGTAGCTACTCATTTGAATTGATGTCCACGTGTCTATTGTAATACAAATTCTCTGTTGCTTTGAGTTCATGATTGTTTTAATCAAAGCCTTCAAGCGTATTATCATATACATTAAGGGCACATTTGACTATGGACTGCATCTCTACCCCTCTGCACCGACCAAGTTGCTATCTTACACGGATGCAGATTGGGCAGGGTGCCCGGACACACGTTGCTCCACCTCAGGCTACCGTGTATTTCTAGGGGATAATCTTATTTCATGGTCTGTCAAGCGGCAAGCCGCACTATCCCGTTTGAGTGCTGAAACAGAGTATCGAGGAGTTGCTAATGTAGTTGATGAGATCTGTTGGCTTTGAAATCTTTTTTTGAAGCTCCAGTGCCCACTGCGAAAGACGTCTATAGTCTATTGTGACAACATATCTGCCATATATCTATCTCACAATTCGGTCCAACATCAGCGGACCAAACACATTGAGATGGATATCCACTTTGTGCTAGAGAATATGGCTCTTGGTCTAGTCAAAGTATTGCATGTGCCCTCCTCCTATCAGTATACAGATATTTTCACAAAAAGGACTACTGAGGCAGTTATTCATCGACTTCAGATCCAGCCTGAGCATCTGACCTCCTCCCGCTCCGATTGAGGGGGAGTATTAGCGAATATTCTCCGAATATTCACAATATATTTTGTAATTATGATAGGTGTATATTTAAGGTAACCTAGGATTCTTATTGTATTAGGAATCAACCTCTGTACAACTATATATATTGTGATTAATGAAAGGAATCCTCAAGGGAGATTATTCCAAACTTACAGGATGAACTTGAGTCCTCCATTGCCATGTCGCCGGAAATTTTTCTCAATTATTCTTCGACTAAGTACAGCTCCTACGATTGGCTCAGTCCTCGAATCTCCAATGAAAAAACAACTACTGTAAACAAGCCGGAAGTACAGATCCAGAAGTTCCATCAACGAAATGACGGATTTCGAGTTTCGACTCGAAGATCCGGTGAATATGTCACCCGCCGATGAACTTTTCTATGACGGAAGTACTCTTCAGATTTGATAGTTTAAAAAAAAAACTATTATCAAATTAAAGTTTTAAATCTCGTCCAATCAAATGTGTCAAATTAATTAAGAAGATGGATTAGTAGGTGACTTGGCACTTTCCATTTCGTCTCCAATCATATGGTCTATCAAATTAATTAGGAAGATGGAGTACTTAGAACTTTCAAAAAAATTGAACCAAGTGCTGAAATATTAATCCTTCCGGATTAAAAAGAGTGTCTACTTAATCATTTGCACGCCCCTTAATGAAATACTAATTTATAGACAAAAATAGATAATTTGACTAAGTTATCCCTAATTAAATAGTCATTGAGATTTGATCACATTACATTTAATAGAAGCAAATCTAAAAAAATAAATTTAATTATTTTTTGATTTATTAACTGAACATTCTTTTTGACAAACAAAAAAAAGGTTATGTGAATAATCCTTTTGATCTGAAGGGAGTAAAAAGTTCCCCGCCTAAATTTCAAAATACTTACATACCTCGCAGAGCCTTCATCTAACCGTTAATTCCTCCTTTCATCAACCGCAATCATCCACAATCCCCGCAAACTAGAACCAACCACTAACAATATCCCACGTGGACACTTAAAACAAAAGCCAACAAATCTCAACCGTCTTTTCAAACGGCCCAAATCCACAATCCGCGTCACTCCAAACCAACCAATCAAATCTCATACCCAAAAAAAACAACTGTATATAACTTCGCCCTTTTCATCTTCTTTCCCTCCATCACAAACTACAAATTTCTCCTTTATTTCTACCAAGAAAAAAAACCCATTTTCTAATTTCAAATTTCATCTACAATGGCACCAAAGGCAGAGAAAAAACCAGCAGAAAAGAAACCTGTAGAGGAAAAAAAGACTGAAAAAACACCGAAAGCAGGAAAAAAATTACCAAAAGAATCAGGTAATGCTGATAAGAAAAAGAAGAAGAACAAAAAGAGTGTTGAGACTTACAAGATTTATATTTTCAAAGTGTTGAAGCAGGTGCATCCAGATATTGGTATTTCAAGCAAGTCAATGGGGATAATGAATAGTTTTATTAATGATATATTTGAGAAACTTGCTCAGGAATCTTCAAGATTGGCTAGGATTAATAAGAAGCCTACTATTACTTCTAGGGAAATACAAACTGCTGTTAGGCTAGTGTTGCCTGGTGAGTTGGCTAAACATGCTGTGAGTGAAGGGACTAAGGCTGTTACTAAGTTTACTAGTTCTTAGATGGTGTTATTCGGGAAATCTTAGATTTGTAACTTTTGGTTCTTGATTAATGAAGTTTCTTGTGTTATATTTCCTTTTGAAATATTATTACATTTTGATTTTGTATGAAAGTTTTAAAGAGGTCTTAAATATATACAATTCAGAGTTTAAGTTTTGTGCATCGTTAATATACAACCTTTTCTGTAAGATAAAGTAATAAAACTGACTTGCAATTGAGGTTACGTATTCTTTCCAATTGTCTTCCAGATTTCAAGGTTGCTTTTATCCTTTTTCTAAAATTAAATAAAATTGCTTGGGTTTGTCTTTCTCCTTGTAACTCGTCACTGCTCCAAAACCCTCCCTTCATGTTATCTTCATATCCCCATATGCCTTTCCTTAACTGTTATTGAAGCACATAATGACATTTATGATTTTGTTGTAATTGTTTATGTGATATCTGCAACTTTGGATGTTTCTTAACAAGAAAGGTAAAATTGAAATTCGTTTGTAGAGTGACCACACAATTAGTAATAGTGTGGCTATATGAGTTGTGCCATTTATGATACTTCTTATCCTTGAGCTCTTCGGCAGGCAGAATCCTATGGCCATCAAGTAGTTGAATTTGTTTATCTTTAAGCATATGATCAAAGATCTAATCTGCCTTTGTAATGTCAAACGAATACCTGACCTTGTCATCAATTGAAATCGTCTCTTTGCCTTTCGTAGGTTGGGCAAAAATAAACCTTACCCTTGACAATCTCGGCTATCATTGCGTTTGCTGTGTAATTAGTTGACTCTGAGTCAGACTCATCTACCTCAATAATGGATACCAAATGGGAGCCTCAGTTTCGGTTAGCTCTTCTTTTCTCCTTCTCCTGGATACATTGCTCTATGTGGCTAGCCTTCTCGGCTAATTGACTTAAGTCAGTAGGATTGTCCCACTAATTTCTCTTTTAGCTGAGGATGCATGTTGTTGATTATCACGTGGGCGCATTCCGATTAAGGGAAGTGTACAGTGCATTTCACAACCTTTCTTCTGAATGTCTCGATATAATCGGTAGCCGACTCATCGACCTGTTGCTTGAAATTCATCAAATCGGTTATAATGACCTGAGGTTGGGGCCAATAAAATCTATCATGGAAACAACGCTTCATGTCTGCCCAACTCTGTACTGAGTCGGGGGTCAAGGATGAGTACCAGGTAAATGTTGTTCCGGTTAGAGAAACGGGGAACAATTGCAGCTTGTGATACTCGTTCTGGCCAACCTCGCCACATTGGGCGGTAAATCTTCCGATTTGCTCAATGGTAGATTTGTCGTCATCACCCGAGAAGGTGGCGAAATCAGGCGTTTTGAAGCCTCTTGGCAATGGTGCTATCCGATCCACCCAATCGGGGTAGGGTTTCCTGTAAAAAGGCATGTCCAAGGGTTTTAATTGGATGCCAAAGTACATCTTCATGGTATTCGCGATAGTTTCAGGGTTCATCAACTGTGAAGTCCCCTGCCGATTCTCAGCTGGAACCGGCTGGTAGGCGATCTGAACTGGAGGCCTCCATTATATACCTTGTTGAGCAGGGTTTTAAAAGTTTTAGGTATTTTGCTGGCCATTACCAATAGGAGGGGTCTATCCCCATTGCTGCTATTGGGCATAACCACCAAAGCCTGCGACTTGAGCTCATGGAATAGCCGACGGAGCATGAGGATAAAATGGAATAGTGTTCCATGTTTGCTCTCCCCGGACATCAGCCGTTCTTGAAAAGTTTGCGCTTTCTGGATTAACGGGCGGCAACTCAATGTGTCTGAATGCCTGAACTGGTCTTCGAGACATTTTGATCTGCCCATACTGCTGACTCGCTTGGTCGAGTGGCACAGTTTACACCACATCGTTTGGTGGCAACCATACAGTGTCTACTGGTTACCAAGTGGTTGGGCTTGCGCTCCTAGGTGTGCTATCGGTTGTACTTTAGTAGGCACTGACTGATACACATTTGGCTGAGGAACAACACCTGGAATTAGGGCCGACAATTTCACCTTGACCCGATTGATATCCGATCCACCCGACCCGATTATATGGACGAAACTCCGACAAAACACGGATTTTAGTCGGGTGACGAATCGGGTCAACTTTGGGTGGACATACATCCAACCCACCACCCGACCCATCCATCCACCCGTTTATAAATTAATTAAAACCAATAATTAAATTCTAAAAAACTTAAATGTATAAGCAAAGAAAGTATGTCTTTCTTTCAATCATTATTTCTAGGCACATGCAAATCAACAGTTAGAGAATCGTCATTTTCTTCCATTTTGGCTACAATTAGACCTGTTCAAAGGTCGGGTCGGGCCGGGTCGGGTGGCTTTTTTTTTCCTGCTTGCCCGACCCTGGCCCCACCCTGACCCTATATTTTTTAAAAAATTCCGACCCTGGCCCTGACCCTTCGGGTCACGGGTCGGCCCTGACCCGTCGAATTTTATTGGCGGGCCAGGTCGGGCCGGGTCGAGGAAAAAAAATGAATTTCCAAAATCGAAATTGGCATTCACCCCTACATTACCACGAAATTTCGATGTATTGTATATCATGAGATCTTGACTAAAGAAAAAGAAAATTAGAAATCGATTTGGGGAAAAATACAAATTGATTGGGAAAACGGACGTTTTTCTACAAATTGGTTGTGCCAATGGCGGTTTGACCGGCCCTGTGTCGAAAAAATATGCAAAATAAAAAAAAATCGGGTAAAACCGACATCCGAGCGCAAAGTTATGACCATTTAAAATTTCACCAATTTACAACTACTTTCTCTCCCTACATAATGCTTCCGTGATATTAACAAAACGACTAATAATATAAATATATAATTAATAATCAGCTACCGTTTTTATCTTATTTTATGTCAAGCTCAATGTAGATTAGAGCCATACATATATATATATATATATAAACATGCATTATATCACTTATTAATGACAAAAATATTTATAAGTACAAAATAATTATTAATGAAGGAAAAATAATATAAATTATATTAAAAAAATATGCGGGTCGGGGTCGGGCCGGGTCAGACGGGTAAAATTTTCTGACCCTGGCCCGACCCTGACCCTGATCGGTTCCCCGCTTTTTCGGGTCAAGTGGCTTGCGGGTCAGCTAAAAGCTGACCCTGGTTTTTTCGGGCCGGGCAGGTCCCCGACCCGGTGGACAGGTCTAACTACAATTAATAAATAGGACATAGCTACTTTCAAAGTTACATCAAGAATTTATAGATTTTTCAAACTGTACGTAAATTTAATAATTCGGCATTTCACAATTTCTGCACTCTAAACAGGGCATGGTTTTCCGTTTTTCCTGTCCTTACACTTCTTCCCAAAATGGCAAGGCATAACGAATCATACGTACCATCAATAATATGGTTCGTACCCTTCTATTTCATGCCAGTCTTCCACTACCATTCTGGGTCTATGATGTTAAAATGGTAGAGTACCTCCTTAATATTTTACCAACCAACACTCTCCAAAATAAGACCCCAACCGAAATCTTATACCGTAGGTTCCTATCCTATGACAAACTCCGCATTTTTGGTTGCCTATGCTACCCCAACCCGGCCTCCACCGCACCCCACAAACTAGCCCCACGTACCACACCATGTGTCTTCGTTGGTTTCTCATCCAATCATCGGGGTTACATGTGCTATGACATAGCCACTCGTAAAATCATTATCTCACGTCACGTCACATTTGACGAGGCGAACTATCCATTTTCAAATCGCCAAAAATTTCAAACCACGGATTACACATTTCTCGATGAGTCTACTTTGTCCCCCATGGTCCAGTCGATGTACCACCAGCAGTTCACTGCCCCGACAGAGACTGCTCCAGCAGCTCCGTCAACTGAGTGTCCGACGTCATCTCTGACCAGGCACCACCTAGCTCTCGGTCGAACCTTCCACTAATCGACCCCCCTCTGTCCCCTACTTGACCAGCCATTACTCTGAGCCTAGCCACCACCCAACCATAACCCGTAAGCCAGTAGCCACAAACCACTGCTGCCTACCCACCACATGGAGACTCGTGCCCAACACGGGATTTTCAAACCCAAGGTTCGCTTCAATCTTTCCACACAAACCTTATCATCCATTCCAAAAAATCCAAAACTAGCCAAACTGGACCTTAATTGGAATGCGGCCATGTGCAAGGAATTTAATGCTTTAACCAAGCAGAACACTTGGGATTTGGTACCTAGACCGGACGGTGTGAATGTTATCCGGTATATGTGGCTATATCGTCACAAGTTCAGAGACAGTGGTGACTTGGAGCGGTACAAGGCAAGACTGGTTGCTAATGACACTAATCAGCAGCAGGGTATTGATTGTAGTGAGACATTCATTCCGGTTGTTAAACCGGCCAATATTCAGACTATTCTCAGTATTGCTATGGGTATGCATTAACTGATTCATCAGCTTGATGTTAAGAATGCATTTCTTCATGGGGATTTGAAAGAAACTGCGTACATGCATTAGCGCCCTGGCTTTGTTCATCCGGCAGTCCCGCAGTATGTATGTCGTCTCAGAAAGTCATTGTATGGCTTGAAACAGGCACCACACGCTTGGTATGATCGCTTTGCCAGGTATATTATGCAGATCAGATTTATTTGTAGCATGTGTGGTAACTCTCTCTTCACTTTTCATCGAGTTAGCAACACTGTTTATTTGCTATTATATGTGGATGACATTGTTTTTACTGCCTCCTCTGACGATTTGAAGGATGAAATCATTGCTCTACTCAAAACTGAATTTGCTATGACTGATTTGGGCAAGCTGAGTTATTTCTTGGGTATATCCGTGACCAGATCCGCCGCTACTATGTTTCTGTGTCAGCGCAAATATGCGGAAGAGATACAGGGCTAAGATGGCAAATTGTAAAAGTATGTCAACTCCGGTTGACTCGAAATCCAAGCTTAGTGTCAATGAGGGTGCGCCAGTTTCTGATCCCACCCTATATCGGAGTCTTGCAGGTGCCCTTCAGGAACTCACATTCACTAGGCCTGATATTGCATATGCCGTTCAACAGGTGTGTCTGTTTATGCACGCCCCTCGAGAGTCCCATTTTGCAGCCCTCAATCGTATTATCAGATACATTAAGGTCACACTTGACTTTGGACTGCATCTATACACCTCTGCCCCAACCAAGTTACTCTCCTACATGGATGCAGATTGGGCAGGATGCCCAGACACACGTCACTCCACCTCGGGCTACTGTGTATTCGCTAATAGTTCTAGTAGCAATTAGTTGAATTGAGGAAATGGAAGGGTTCAATTTTCAGTTCTGGGTAACTGTAGTCCTTTTCAGTAAAAGAAAAAAAAAGTGATTTGAATTTGCTACTGTAGCTCTGTTGTGGAATTATTAATGTAACTGGCAAAAATGTTGTTTAGGCCTTTTAATTTTAAGCTAGGTGATATCTTTCTTTTTCAATTCTGGGTGGATAGAATTATTTTATATACTCTCCGTTTCACAATAATTAGTTGTTTAGGTCTTTCAATTTTTTTTAAAAAATAAATGGTTTTTTAGAATTTCAAAAATACTTTGGGCGTGCTCTTCTAAAATTGTCCTTGTTTAAATAATCAACATTCATTAACTATATTTTCTTTTTCTAGGCATTGATTATGAATAAATTAGTAAAAACACTCCCAATTTTCTAGGAGTGAGCACTTTCTTAAAAGATGTGTACAAACTAAAAGAATCACTTATTATGAAACAGAGAAAATATGTGTTAATGGGAGATAAGAGGTTTTATGAAATTAATTAAGGTACACACAAATTGACGAGACACCACAATTATAAAAGGAACACTATTCACATTTTAGATTGGAAGTATCTGTTCCGCTACATTTATGATCAAATGGATTTGGAGAGGGGTCCTTTGTGTGGCAATTACTACTTCTTTCAACTATGATTTGAAATAGGTTGCATTCACTTCATATAGGAGACGAAAGTCAAACCATTATATGAAACTGAATCAAACATGTAAAAATTGAACCTATTGAAAGTAAACGTGCAAAGACATTGAATGAGGAACTGCAACAAAGAACAATATAGGTACCAAAACTGTTTTCTCCAATTTCAAATCATTAGTTTTGAAGGCTGAATAAGCATACATCTGCTTTACATCACCTCCACATAGAAAAAGAGCAAGACAAAACAAAATGCCATAATATTTTGATAGAGAAGAAATCCCCTGACTGAAATTACACCAAAAATAAGAGCAACGAGGATATAAATTCTCACTATGACAGAGGAAGTGTCAATTCTTGGTTTTATATGGGCAATGAATTCCCCGTTTTAACAGAAAATGTAATCATAGAATCTCTTTGTGCACAAAAACAAACAAATGTTACTGTATTGGGGAAAAAGCACCCAGGAGCGTCATGCATAAGCAAGAAGCTTTGTGGCTCCAAAGACTCTAACGGATCCTCACAGCTGTCTCCCACTCCCAATAACTACTGTCACATCAACCAACCTAGATCAGAGCGCCGCGGCGCGCATGGGAGTAATGACATCAGGATGCGTACGTCACCATAGCCCCTAGGGTCACAATAGTCTAAGTTTTGACTTATATATGCAAGGGTTAGAAGGGAAAGAGGACACATTGTATTCTTTCTAAGCACACATTTTTGTAACTCAGATCTCTCTCAAGCTAATACACGATTCTCAGCTTTGGTTCATGTTCGATCCATAGTTTATTTTCAAATCTTATTAATTACTTTTTAGTTATTTGCTTATTCATATTATTATCCTTAACATCATATATCCGTAACCTAAATCTCAATTTCGGACTCACTCAAGAGGGTCTCCGGATCGGATACGACCGACTTGTCTTTAAATCCTTGAAATACAAATCTCTAACTGCGTTTTTGGTAGATATCATCTTTACCGGAAAACAGTTTGGCACCATCTGTGGGGATAGCTAGTTGTGGAGTTATCTCGATCTGTAGAAATAAGTGAATATGATATGACCTATCAAGCCCAATCAGCGATATGGGCGCCAAGCCTGCCAGAGTTCCTGGCTGATTTCACCCCACGATACGTCCTTGAAGAGTTTTGAGGTATGAACCCTTTTCGTTTTATTTTTATGTTTTTATAACCATTTGTGATCGTATGACTAGACTGGCGTCAATACTGGGACTGACCCGAAAGACATCGGAAAATACGTGTTGCACACTTTTCCTTGATCAGCTTTTTTCCCAAATGGGTTTTTATCAGCGAGGTTTTTAACGAGGAATAATTGAACACCACATTACTTAGAAGAACTCGCCCTGGAGGATCAAACACAAAGGAAAACACTTCGTCCTAGCTACTGGGGGTCGAGGGCCATCGTCTTTTCCTTGTATGTTATTTTAAGTTTTGTCAAAAATAAGCATTTACTCGGGTTTGACTACCGAATGAAATGTATAAAAATAGACTTTCTTCGAAAGCTTCCTACGCTTTAACATTGTTGGTACGAACGCGTCCTCCCGGACTTAATAATATCCATCTCGAACACACGACACGGCCTATTGGCCTTAGAGCGTGACAGAAACATAACCTTATGCAAATATAAAGCGAGGTCGAGACGTCCTTCTCGTCGGCACCGAACAAAGGGGGGCCCTCATTTTATTATGATATGGATGATTTAAATTTCCAATCATAAAATATGTGGCCAGAAGTAACATTCCCGGATAGGGGAAAGCGATTGCTCGAAATCCCACATATGATGCAAAGAAATGAAAATGTGCATCGTGAAACTTAAACACAGGCACTCGAATTCATCATAGAGCATAGTCTCGATGAGGGGATCCTTGGGTGGAAGGATCCCTATGGTTGAAGTGCTCCACTTCAAAGGACTGGGTAATTAAACACGCTTGGCCACAAAGCATACCAACATAACTGGAGTACCGACTAAATAATAAAATGCCCCGCACGGGACAATGGACAATTTGATACAAGAGACTTATCAGTTAAAAAATGAGCTAAAAAACATTGTCATAAAGATACAAAAGGGCCCCAGAAAGCACGAGAAATACTAACAAGTACGAATTAATTTTTTTAACAAAAGCAACCAAAAAACATATATAAAATGCTGGGAAAGATCCACGTAGGGAGTATAGAGGTCAAACTTCGGTAATCTGAGCATCAAGATTGACATCGGGGGCATACATCTCCGGGGGCACAGCTGTCGAAGAATCCTTCGGGGGGACCATCTCTGCGTTATCTCCTCGCACTTCCGGAGCTATAGGAGGACTATCGAGATAAGCCATCACCCCTTTGCCTTTCCCGCTCACGTTCTCAGTAACCTCAGGGGAATGCATTTCATGATCAGACAAAGTCTCCCATTCGCCCTCATGCGACCAACTCTCAGAATCAGAAGGCAAAGCAAGGTCCACTGATGGGGCACGCATAGGCAGAGCATCGTAATCCCTTTCTTCTACCCTCAGAGCGTCAGCCAAGGCAGTCTCTACATTTATTGAGCCCTCTCAAACCTCCTGGAGATCTTGCCAGCGAGCATGGTACACAGCGTGGGTCTTTTCAAGAATAAAATCATTTTTCAGCTGCTGAATTTTGGCATCTATATCAATCCTACTGACTTTCTGCAGAGCCTCCCGGAGGGAATCGTTGCTCTTAGACAAGTGCTCGTTGCATTTGACTTGCCTATCATAGCGGGTTCTCAAACTCTCGTGCCTCTCTACCGTACCCGCAAGTCTCTTTCAGCAGAAGCCTTTTCCCTCTGGCAGGCCTCGAGCTCAATCCCTATAACTCGGAGACGCTATGTCATCTCCGTCTCTCTCCTGACTATACTGGTGAAATGTTCATGGTGCTCAGCCCACTTTCCCTGAAGATCCAGGAGCTCTTTATGAAATCTAGCAGCCTCATCGCTGTAAACTTTTCTATCATGCTCTAGCTGCAGCGCCTGATACTCTAGTATCCTCTCATTTTCTTCGACAAATTTCCGTTGAAAGCCCTTCATAGTGAGAAAGCTCGTCTGGGAAATTGCAAATTCAGGGAACAGTGAGATAGTATACATGCGCGGCCGCATGAGCCCCAACATTCAACACACAGTCACCGGAGACCCCATCCATCTTCTCATTATCTCTCTTGCTCACCAAAGGCCGCAAATAGTTGGCCGCCCCTACTGGCCTTAAAAGAAGATTGCATTCTAGGGGCACAGTCAAAATAACTTACCAACGTGATGCAGGATTACAGATCGGGGCATGATAGGTATATACTAGTATGCCGCTGAGATTATTGATATGGCTGGTATGTCCTCGTGTAAGTCTACTTCCACTCCCGTTGATACTAAGCCCAAGTTGGGTGTTGCGGCTGGCTCACCTTACAAGGATCCCACTCACTATCGCAGTCTTGTTGGAGCTCTTCAGTATCTTACTTTCACGAGATCAGATATTACATATGTCGTACATCAAGTGCGTTTGTTTATGCATGATCTTAGGGTGGAGCACATGAATGCGCTCAAACGCATTATCAGATACATCCAGGGGACACTTGACTATGGCTTGCATCTATATCCATCATCGACCTCTACACTTGTCTCGTATACCGATGCTGATTGGGGTAGTTGTCCAGATACCCGACGCACCACGTCTGGTTACTTGCATGTTTCTTGGTGATAACTTGATCTCGTGGTCTGTCAAACGACAGGCTACCTTATCATGCTCCAGTGCAGAGGCCGAGTGTCGAGGGGTAGCCAATGTGGTTTCTGAATTATGTTGGTTACGTAATCTTCTCTTGGAGCTTCACTTTCCCATTCAAAAATGACTTTGGAATATTGTGATAATATTAGTGTCGTATATCTTTCTGAAAATCCGGTTTAACACCAGCGCACTAAACATATTGAGATAGATATCCATTTTGTTCGCGAAAAGGTAGCTCGTGGACAAGTACACGTCTTACATGTTCCGTCCAGGTATCAAATTGCAGACATCTTTACTAAGGGTCTTCCATCGGTCCTATTTTAAGATTTTAGGGACAGTCTCAACGTACGACGGCCGCCCGCTATGACTGTGGGGGTGTAATAAATACCATATTCGGTTGATTTGGACCGTGACCATATTCGGCTGATTTGGATCGTGATATACATGGTATATATAACCGTGTATATCACGATTTGGGAGGCTTATTTTAGGAAATATTGTTGTATTTAATTAACATTGTACACTTACCATAATTATAGAATTCTTGTACAAATAGAATAAGATTTTGAAAATATAATAGAAATAGGATTTTTCATATTATGAAAATTGTAAATTGTATATATATACTCTTTCATTAATGAAAATAATGAAAAGATTATTCCTTTAAACAAAGATGATAACTAGGTTGAGTGGTCCTCATGGTCCCATATAGAGCATCTGGAATGTATAAACTAAGTCAGCTACTGATCTGACTACTCTCCCAAGAAAGTCACGTCAGAACAGTTTGGCTCATATCAAGCATCTAAATAGATGATGATTGATATGAGCCAAAGTAAGTCTATATAGTCTCGCAACCTACTCCTTCTGTTCCAAAAATAATGACTCACTTTTCTTTTTAATCAGTTTTTAAAAAATGACATATTTCTTTACTTAATAATAATTTAACTTTAAATTTTATTTTTAGACAAAACGAGATAATCTATAACCACAAATATCTTTTAACTTATTTTAGACCATAAAATTCAAGAGCCCTCCTTTATTTTTTAAATTGCGTGCCAAATATAATTACATCACATAAATTAGTACATATGAAGTAATTAACTTCCTCATCCACAACCCCACCAACAACAGGGTGTCAACCCCAACTTTCCCTAGATTCAATCCTTTGTCTCACAATAGTGCTTTTTCTTGACATGAAATGTTTCAACAAGCCACAAAAGTCACATAATGAAAAACATGATGTTCCATTTGGGAAGTTAGAACTTGTCAAAACCCGCTCACATAATTAAAAGCATCATCATATTCCTTTTGAGAAGTTAAAACTGGCCAAAAATTACATGATAACAGACAAATGGTAGTGGATAAATTATCCAATACTGAAAGGATGCCAACAAAATAACAAGAATTAAAAGAACGTGCATCTCGACCAGTACATAATAAACAACCAAACAGATCCAATATCGTAAAGATGCCAAAGTAAAGAAATGCAAACAGGTAGAGCACCAATTCCAACCACACGGATATAAAACCTGATCATTTAGAACACAGGATTTCAATACAGAAACTCTACAATATGAAGAGCTTAGCGCTACACAGTACTTAACATCTTTAACTAGACATCCACATAAAGCTATCATATCATTTCTAGATGAAATGAACGTTACTATCTGTAGATGAAGAGAAACGTAGAGACATGTTTCTTCACTTGGCAAGCATAGCCTGCTGAGCCTGGTTCTCTTGTTGCTGCTGATAGTTCAAAGGCCTCCTGAAGAGCATGATATGTGGCTCTGGTCGATGAATAGCATAGTGCACCCATCCTCTGCTCTGCTGAACTCCAATTGCCCGCCACTCATTCTAATAATCAACCAAATGAGACAAACACGACGTAATCAACATGCAGTACAGGAAATCAAAGCCAGTCGAAACGAAACACAACGCCACATTCCTGATGAGTTTTTCATCTAATGCAAACAGACAATCTAAGGTCATGTTTGGCCATGGATAGTTTCACTTTTTTTCCGGAATATATATTCCGCAAAACTATTTGGACATAGAATAGTTACAATTTCCAGAATTTGAAAAAACTCCAAAAAGTTGTTTTCACAATACACTTCAAATCACTCACAAAATCCAAAAACAAGTCCAATTTTTATTCATCCAAACGCATCTCCAATTTCAAAAAAAAAATCCAACTTGAAAACAAATACTACTAGTACTACTTTTTTTCAAATTTCTCAATTCTTATGTCCAAGCACCCACTAAACTAAATAGTAGGCATGATATCATTTATTTTGCTTAGCATTTCAATTGAAGAAATTCCGAAGTGAAAACACACAGCGCTCATTGATTATCATTCGACTAAGCATTTCAGTTGAAGAAATTCGAAATGAAAGTACAACATATCATCACTGATTATCATTTACTAGTTCAACTACTCCACGCAAAAAAAAAAAAAACTGAAATTAATATATACAAAACCGTAATATTAAAGTCGATTACTCACTTCAGAGAGAAGACGATTCTTCGGAAGCAATTTAGCTACATCTGGAGGAAGAACAACATGCCTGCAAATCCAAAAAAACAATTGATTAAATATAAGCGGAACACAAAAACTCTCGATTCCAAAATACTACAAAAAAGCAATAAATTTACTAAAAATCCAAGCTGATTAAACAAACACAATCCAAATCCAGAAAATACACTAACTATTAAAAATCATTAACGAAAAAAATAAGCGGAACTCAAAAACCACGACTCTCGATTTTCAAAACCACTACAAAAATAAATAAATAAAAATTCAAATTAATTAAACAAGCACATAAGAATTACTAAAAATCATTACGGATAAACAAGCGGAACTCAAAGAAACAATAAAAAAAGCAATAAATTACTAAAAATTCAAACCGATTAAACAAACACAATACAAATCCAGAAAATCACTACGAATTACTAAAAATAAATAAATAACTAAAAATTCAAAATAATACCTGTACTCATAAGTATCATCGAAGTACTTCTCGGAATACTGGATCTGTCCCATTTCTCAGTTCAAAAATATCTGCAAAAAAAAGTAAATCCATAAAAACAATTAGATTGAATAGATAATATAATTAATAAACCCTAATTTTTCATCTAAAAATACTGTAGAAATTTTACCTTTGTGTTTGTGCGATAGAGAATGGAGAGACGAAAATGAGAAATGAAGTAAAGGGATATTATTAGTGCTTTATGACGTTTGGGTGTATTTATTTTTTTGAATTAATAAATAAACAAAATTGTTAATACCGAATTTTCAAGTTTTTAAATGATTAAAAGGGGAATAAACGGTACATTTTTAAAATTTTGAATTGTTGATTTGTTTTCCCGCTTAATGGAAAGATGGTTGGCTGGTTCTGGATGCTTCTATACATGTGGAATTCCTAGTTTTTAAGTTATTTTTGCCTATTTTGCTCGAATTCTCCAAAAGTGTTGTCACATCCGTGTCGAATTCTCAAAAAAATATAGTACTACTCCCTCTGTTTAAAAAAAATGATCTACTTTCCTTATTAGTTTGTCACAAAAAGATTGACAATTTTCTATATTTAGAAATAATTTAACTTGATTAGATTATTTACAACCATATAAATATCTAAAATTTGTTTTGGACCACACATTTTAAAAAAAATTCTTTTATTTCTTAAACTTTGTGACAAGTCAAACTAAATTAATTTTTTTGGGACGGGGGAGTACTATTTTTGAAGTATTCGACACGCATCCGTCGACATTTTTAAAGAGTCCGAAGATCGATTTTTGCAACAGAGAAAAGAATAGTTATTTACGCAAAAAAAAAACATTTCTGGAACATATTTATAAGAGTATATAAATGAAATACTAAAATTACGCATGTGTACTATTGAGGATTTAAAAAGGAACAATTCAATAGAAGTTCAAACTGAGTTACAAATTAGAAGGTTTAATATCAACTATTCAGATAGATATTTCTCTCAATTTTATGAGAAAAGTAATCAATTGGTTTGAAATGTTCCTCCGCATAGCACTAGCATGCAAATGGGCCGAATAAAATACAAAAAATACTCCTAAACTATTAGAAATAGATTGACTTTACTCTCCGTTATGCTTTTGCCCTTGTCTTCAGTTAATTTGTTCAAAACGCCCTCCAATTAGTCAAATAACTCGAAAATATTCTTCTTATTTATGAGTGCTCCAAAACAAGCAAGAAGAGGTCAATTTTAGCCCTTCAACCATTCAAAAAAGGGCTAATTTTGCTTGTCCTCAACTGTTCGATGGGATTATATAAGTACTACTCCTACTCAAGCTCTAAATATCTTATCCGTTTCCATGATTAAAATTCATTAGATAACACTGATGAATCTCTTTGTGCATTGAACGTATTTCCTTATAATCTAGAACGAAAGACCACATTAATTTACAAAAGGAAAAAAAGTGGAAAACAATAGAAGGGCAGTCCAATCATCCCCTGATTTAGCTCAATTGAGAAAGTTGTTTTAGATTACAAGTTTGAGCGGGGCACAAAGGGAATTAAGTGCTTTCGTGCAGGTCAGAGGAGTGGACCCATCATCCCCAAGTTTCTAGGGCTGCAATGTCTCCAAACAGATATTCCAGTTATCAGAAAAATAAAAACAAAACAAAAAGGAAAGTGTGTTTATAATGATTAAAATAACAAAACAAATGTAGTATGATAAACCAAGGCGACTTATCAATTGTTAATGTAGCAAAAATGGAGCCATTACAGTAGCATAGGGACCTTCTCATTTGAGAGAAACAAGACAATCACAGTTGGTAACTTCCAAAACTGAGATAATCCAATGTTTCCAAATAATAGCTCCTATTAACAACTGATGTACATTCACAGACACTACACTATTCCCTATATATACCACCAAAATGAAACTAGAGCACTGTACATCCGTTGTCATATGAAAGAAAAATCGAACCCATTTTCCACAAAATATGTGCAGAACAAATCATGCATCTACTCTAAAATTCAATTTTCATCACATGAAGAACCCCGAACTTGCTTCTGCAGCATGGATGTTCCAGAAAAAACCATCATTTGGTAATTTTTCCGATAGTTTTTCAGCTGCAAGGATAATGACACATGGGTTATAACAAAAAACCCTAGAAAAGGGATCGATGAAAATCATGTATGTTTTGTTACATCAAGATACCTGTTCTTCGTCGATCTTCGTAAAGCTAAATCTATTTGTCCAGATTGACTCTGCTTCTTCTGCTGAAGGAAGTACAAGGTTTTTTACATTCAGGGACTGCAAAAGGTTCTCAATACAAGAAAACAGAGATTGGAAGTAGCCCTGTGCAGGAAAAACAAAATGCTTAGTTACAAAACTGAAAAGATGAAGTATATCCTCAGGAGGTACGGTAAACCGAAATCAGACACATTGTAAGCTTAAAATTAAGTGAGTTACCTGTCCTTGACAATTAGTACTTGTCGCAACTAAAGGGAGTTCTGCCACTTCCTTCCCAAAAATACGGATAATCCCAGCAGAAACAACCAATGAACTGCAAAGTGGAAAGTGAATCAGAATCGGTTACCCACGACTTATCTGGAGCAATGGTAAAGTCGTTTCTTACTTGACCAATAATATTGCGCAGAACATCCCTCCATAGTCTTGGTCCTTGAAATTCCTTCTGAACATCATGATATGAAATAGGGTGAGGGAAGTTATGTGCACTAAACTAAAAGAGTTCACTAGAAATGACAGATCAAACGAGAAGCTAAAAGAACATTATTACTTACCCATAGACCATATGTGGGATCAAATCTAGACGGCTGGTACTTGCATCAGCAATTGGGTCAAATTGTTCCTACACCACAAGGCAAAGAACAGATTATCAAATTCACATATAAACAATAAGCATCACTAATTAACATGGAGAAGTACCCCCAAGGATACCACAACTATCTACATCTAAACTGTATTAGCAGATCGGTAAACGAGATTACAATACAGCTGGAGTTTTTAAAGTGAATTGCAAATGCAGAAACACACAGGGCAGTGTGTTCGTGGATATGATAATCTGGGATTCTAATACCATCAGACTTTAGCCAGGGCATTCTGAATAGGATTATAACACTTCTTTGCTTTATGGATTAGGAATTAGATAGTAGTTGTGAGTTGGAGGTAGCAGGTACCCGGTGCAATAGTCAAGGTGCGTGCAAAATGGCCCCGACACAACCGTTACAAAAAAATGATTGTAGTTGCGATAATAGTTCTTTCGAGAATTATCGCCTAATCACCAAACTCGACTTAATCCATATACAAAATAAAGAAAAGGGAACCCCTGAAACACAACAACTAATAATCAAGTTGGACAATGTGGGTGGCTAGTTAGCTGGTTAGAATTTTGTACCTGAAAGAGAGACAAACAGATGTAACTAAACACCAGACCAAGGGATGTAATCCACCCTCATCCAAACTAACACTCATGACACTCCTACATGGGATAAATAACAGGAGAAAAACTTTAAGGCAGTGGACCAACATTGTACCAGTTTGAGATGAGAAACTGGTATTGGAATAAGCCGAGAGCTTGAAAAGTAAGGTGGGTGTCAAAACGAACTTCTCACTAAGAAGGAAAGTGACTTCTTCTCACTAACCTAACAGGATATTTGAATTGTTCACAAAGGCGCTGGGGGGAAGGGGTGTTCATAAGACACAAAGCTACATAAAGCTTACAGTAGGGAACGAAAAAGAAAACAGAGCATTACTTTAGTATGACCAGAAATGTATTAATATTAGAATTTAGACGTGAAGAATTTAATAGTTCGATTACAACACTCATCGAACGTCTGATCTCTAATATCAAGAACTTCCGACTTCAGCTTAATAGCTCTGAGTGAAGCTCCTGGGTTTCCATTAGCCCCTTTTCTAATTGAAGGAAGAAAGCGCACACAAAAATATAATAACCTGAGAGTATTCAAGTAAAAGCCAGAACGCATATAGAAAAGAGAAGAGGAATGTAATGGGAAAAGATAGTTAAGCTGTCTTTAATTTCAGAGGCAAAATGAGTTCTTAAAGATGCACAATTTGCTATTCATGGGAATGTTTAGTAGGTCTCCTAGAGGTTATGCTGGTCCATTTCCGAGTCGGAAGCACAGTAGGAAAGAAACTCACATGGAAAATTGAAACGGCACCAGAAAGCCAGACCCTTGTTTCTTCTGATGGCATTTTCCCACTTAGCAGCCTCCATTTAATGTTAAGACTGGAGTCGTTCTCTGATTCTTTTCCTTCGTTCTTTTCCTTCAAGACTTTCAACAGAGACTCCGGAATGCTCTGTTCTCCTTCTGATACCAGCTTTCCCAGAGCAAAATGAATTCTGCTGCAGTCTGTGCAGCAAAACCATTTATCTTTTGGCAATTCCTGAAGTGAAGAAGGTTTCAAACGTTAACTAGAGATCAGTATGTGTAAAACTGTTCCAAGGTTACCAATCCATTTATACAACGGAAAGGACATGGGAGAGATACTAGAAAACAGAAAAACATGCAAAAGAATAGGAAATTCTGCAAACCTGCAAGTCATCTATGTCGTGCTCCTTCAGACATCCAACATGATACTCCTTCTCACACTGCAGAAAGCAACAGAAAACTTCTTCAATGCTTGACCTTACTGAGAATTTACAAGAGAAAAAAACTTCAGATATTATATTACTCAATACTAACAAAATAATACCTGATCACAAATAATTACTGTCCGTGGGCCAAATCCTGATTTGCTGAAATCCTGACTCCTGCAAACATCAAAGAAAGATATGAGACTACTGAATAACATTACAGTCAGAAATTTTCAAATTTCATATAGTTCTAATATATCTTTCACTATGCAACTGAAGGAAAATACACATCTAATGATTCCCCAAAAAAAAGCCTAAATACTGATGATGCAGCACCACAATAATAAAACGGAACAACCAAAGACGTGATATTTGTATAGAGAACATCTGATGATCACTATCATGCAAAGATATCTTACAGGAACATGATCTAGATTCCAGGTGTGCATATCTGGAACACATGCCAACACTCCGGTACTGTCAAGTTTGTAATACCCCCAGTTCCAATTTATATGACATTCCCTCCATTTTGGAATGTTCCAAAGCGTTTCATTCCAATTCTATACAGCTTTCACAATTCTCAAGAATTCAAATACATTAAACTATTCAACTTTTAGACTTTGATGTGATGTTTTCTGTCAAACTTTTCAATCATTTGCTTTAGTATTATTCCTCCATCATCACTGCTATAATATATAATTCAAACTAATATCTTAAACTACATCTAACCGTCTCTAGTCATGCATATTGCATAATACAGGCTACTGAAAGAAACAAAAATGATTGCCCCTTGAAGAAAAAGAAAATACCCTGGATGATCAGAATTAAGTCATTATTCTTTCTATCAAAAAAATTGTGTCAGTATTCTCCAACTGTTTGGTGCAAAAAGTGCATAATGGAAGGTCCAAGTCTTTAATAGATTTCATATATCACTTCAAGCCTCATGTGACTACTATGTGCCATCAATAATAAGTCGACTTAGTTGTGGAAAAGGTAGGAATAGAAATGTGACCTGCAGAGCGCACAAACACTAACTTCAGTTTCTAAAGCTTCCACCATTCGAATGCATCGTTTTGTTATCTGTTCGATGGCATCAACTCCAGCAACCCTCCCAGCAGCTATAGCATTGGCATTATTCTCAACAAATCTTTCTTTTGCAAACATATTTTCACAGTATTTGCAATACCAGGTACCCGTGGGAATACTTGGCAAAGAAACACACTCTGCAATAGAAACAAGAGCAACGAGCACGTGAAAAATTAAACTCTAGGTTGCTTGTCAAACATTCGCATCCACAGTTTGATGACTCGTGAAAATCAAATTGCAGTTCGATCATTACACCAGAAAATCCATCTTCTGTAGTTCAAAATAACTACTCCCTCTATACCAATTTATATGACACTCTTCCCATGCTTTTTAAATATTCCAAATTGTTTGACACCAAGCGTTAATATTGTTTAATCAAAATTCTCAAAAATTAAATTCATTGAACTATTCAAATTTAATTTTTTCCTCCCTATCAAACTAACTCAAAAACTAGAATATATTACAAAAGTCAAATTAACAATTTAAACCAGAGTCAAGTCAAATGATGTCACGTAAAATGCAATAAAGTGAGTAATCTAAATGATTGTAGCAATTAAAACCTTCGTTCTGAACACAGTATGCTTATTTGAACAAAGTGACAACTGATATACCAATAGGTTCGCTAGGTGACTAATACGTTTAGAGATATCTTCAGACACCTTTAGAATGTATTTCATCATTCAAGAAAAGGAGCATCCAGGTCTATCTGCAAATTTCATGGTTTCCATTAGTAATGTTACAGAAGAGACCCCCATTGGACTCTACCGCTATCTTGTGGACAAAAACTAGAGTAAAGTGAATCTTTTTCTGCGGAGGATCAACAAAGAGAAAAAGAAGATGACCATTGATTGCACACCAAATAGAATTTCATGTAATTCCATCACATTACTATCTGATGAGTTCAGCCCTTTAGCATCCAAGATGGTTAGTAGGCAGTACATGATGATGAGTAGCCTTATGATTCAGAATGGTCTTTAGTCCCAGGTTAAGAAGCTAGCAATTATGCAGGAGAGCAAGCACCCAAGCAGATAGTTGGTGCAGCACAATCCTACGTAATGGACAATGGAAGGAGATCCACTTGACTATATGTGTTCTGGAATTTGTATGCCGCCTTTTGACTGTATAGCCGTACGTATCTTGCTGGACAATACTCAAGGTGCCTACACCTTACTTCGCACAATGTCTTTTTTTTTCCACTAGCCCTTCTAAACCAACCCGTGCAATTGACTCAAAGAGTTAAATCATTATTTCACTGTTACTATACTAAATAGAACTATAAATTGGATTTTGAGAAAAAAATATGCATCACTGAAACAACCAACATGGTGCATTATCCTAACTTCCTAAGACAACTCGATACTGAATTGCTAAAAGGAAACACAGAGAGACAGTTGATAAAAGAATTCAACAGTACAGAACACATTAACCTGTGTGAAAAGCTCTTGGACAATTGTCACAGCACAGGAGGTCCCCTCCGTCAGCACATATGGAGCAGAGATCATCATTTTCCTCAGCTGCGGACCTTCGTTCTTTTGAAAGTTTGATAGACAACTCATGCAGAGACACCCCATTGGAAGTATATATGTACAGATAACTGTAAAAGTGACACAAAATGATTAAGGCAAACTAAAGCTTTCAGCCAAAGAAGTTGCACGAAAGCCATTCATGCATTTGAAGAAGATTAAATACTGTCTCAAATAGCAACTTGCTTCTTGACTTCAAGAGACGGCATTCTCGTCATCCGTTAATGTCACATACCCATAATCCATCCACAAAAGGAATGTAAAAACCACAGCTCAATCAAAAAGGGGTTAAACCCAGGAAAATGACTTGGATATGTCCCTGAACCCTTGCACAACTTATCCAGAATAAACCACATATAAGAAACAGACACTCACGGCTTCCGGCGTGAAGCGCAGCCTGCATGAGCCTCAAACTGTGAAGGGCTGACCTGTAAGAGCACGAGGATATTAGCATATGACAACTGATTTTAATACTTACGGAACACAGGAACTACGTACCTCGGTATTGCAACAGTAGCAAAAAATTCCATGACCTTTCTTATAACCCTCGTTCAATTTCTGCCAGGAGACAGCAAGCAAATTAAAATCCCAAAGCATGTCGATAAGAAAAAATCGAGTGAACAATTCTTTGACAAGTAACTAATTTTTATTCCACCAAAAGAGCACCAAGCGAATGCTACGAATGTTCAAATCTAGTGAACAAACTTCTAGCATGTTTACAACAACACGTGGGATAAGCAAATAAAAATGGACCAATCTAATGTTGGTTGAATATTAACCTGTTACAACACAAAAGTGGAGCAATTAAAAATCGAACTATCTAATTGGGTTGAATATTAACCTGTCCACGGACATAATATGCTAATGCAGTTCCATCAGGAAGTGCATCTTCCTCGAATACAAGTTTGTGCATGCGCAGGTCCCTGAAGAGACAGAGCAAAAATGAAGTCAAAAAGAAACACCACAAAGCAATAAAAGTATGAAAAACTAATAAAAAGCTTAGATGCCAGAGCTAAGGCAAAAATAAATCATCAAAGACCAAGAAGAGAAAGCTTTAACAAGAAAAAAGGCTTACTTTCTAGTTAACTTCCCGTGAACTTTGCTTTGAGCTGCACTGCCAGAAGGTATTCGATCGGTCAACTTTGTAGCAGGCATAGATGATGTGGACCTGAAGCAACTGTGGGAAATAACATATTGACAAAAGTGAGGTATCATAAGATAAAAAAAGATATACAAAGGAAAACACGAGGCAAATGTTTTACTTATCTAAAACATGGAAAGAACATAATGGTAATGTTCCAGCATCCAATGGTAGAAGAGATGTAATAAGACTGAAGAAGAATATATGACAATACCATTTAAATTATTTTACTTTTTTGGGATAAGAATGTGTATCCATTTTTACCACTTACTTCGTCAAAAAGAAAATGTGTATGTTGGAAAATTAGGAAGGAGAAGTACTCTCAATCACTCAAATTCTTTCTAGAAGACAAGTAGAGGAAATGATTCTTCTTTACTTCGCTCTACTTACTTTCTCAATCAATGATTTTCACTTTGAAGAAAAGTGGAGTATATTCTTCTACCAACTTGACTTGCATAAAATAACATATTATAGTCCTAGGTATTTATAGGAATTCTGCTAACTATTCTAGTACCAATATGATAATTTAATTCTAAATTTTCCTATTCCGTAGTTCATGAATAAAAGCATACATGCATCTTAGCATTAGTTTCCTAATACATGAACTAGGTAAACTTACGTACTTGGGATGAATCTAGTTTACTTTTTCAAGAATCAATTCTTTAATGATGCAAGAAGAAGTAGGGATGACAATCGTAAGGCTTAAGTCCAACTTATGCCGCTAAATTCAACCAGATCACTGAGTTAGTTTCATACATTGAGAAAGGAAGTGAAGAGAAGGAAAGAAGTTAAGCCGCGTTAGCATATCAAGAGAGATATTTGAGCATAAACAGACGATGAGAGACATATTCATCCTTTTAAGGGAATCTGTCACTTCAAGGAAAAGATGATGACATTGAAATCAAAGGTACACACAAACTTAGCAAAAGCACCCCAGGGATAAGTTGCTCAGACTCGGGTACGGGTGTCCGATACGGGTGCGGATCTAGAGGTCGAATCCTTCATGATCTAAATTTTAAGATTCGGGGATACGGATCCATGTATGGATACGTGTGCGTGGATTCGGTTAAAAATAATTCTAAATCTAAAAATAAGAGTTTTTTTTAATAAAAAAATTCTAAAAATAAAGTTATAAAACTTAAATTAAGAAATATTATGTGGAAGACTTGAGGAGAAAATATTGATCAAGAGGAGAATCCCGGAAAGAGATAAAAAGAAAAGGAGTGACATTGAATGAAATTTCCATGTGCAAGGTATTCCATTTTCTTCAATTTCACCTTAGCTTTTGTTTTGATTACGGAAATCATCGAATCTGTTAGGAAATTTCTCCGTCAATTTAGCCAAAGTACCCAAAATCGGTTGACCAGATCGGGTACGGATCTCACACCCACGTCGTGCCGACACAGGTGCAGCACCAAAAGTGAAGAGTCCAAGCAACTTATCCCAGGCAAGCCTTATCCGACATTGAAGATATATTATTCCAAATAAAAAAATAGAATCTTACCTTGGAAAAAATTTGGTTGACTGGTTGATAGTTGGAGAAAGATATGCAGGAAGTGGTGAAATTGTTTTTGCCGAAAGAGACGAGGTGATACGGAGAGAAAAAAACATGTAGTTTTAGGTCTAAATGGTGTTAAGACTTGATTACAAATCTGATTCATTAAGACCCATTCAGGCCCATTAAGATGTTTTAAAGCTAAACAACAAATGAACTTAATGGGCTGAGATCTAAATGATTCATATTCATGACCCCTATTAAGTGCAAACAAATGAGGCCTGAGTTAGTTTCATTCATTAAAAAAGAAAGTGAAAAGAAGGAAAGAGAGATATTTGAACAAAAACAGACAATGAGAGACATCTTCATCCTTTAAAAGGTATTTGTCACTTCAAGGAAAAGACGATAACATTGAAATCAAAAAAGGTACACGCAAAGTTGGCAAAAGCACCCCAGGCATGCCTTATCCAACATTGAAGATATATTATTCCAAATAAAAAAATTAGAATCTTACATTGGAAAAAAATTGGTTGACTGGTTGATAGTTGGAGAAAGATATGCAGAAAGTGGTGAAATTGTCTTTGCCGAAAGAGACGAGGTGATACGGAGAGAAAAAAGCATCTAGTTTTAGGTCTAAATGGTGTTAAGACTTGATTACAGATCTGATTCATTAAGACCCATTCAGGCCCATTAAGATGTTTTAAAAGCAAAAAAACAAATGCAATTAATGGATCTAAAATGATTCATATCATGACCCCTATTTAGTGAAAACAAATGAGGCCTGAGTTAGTTTCATACATTGAGCAAAGAAGTGAAAAGAAGGAAAGAAGTTAAAATGAGTTAGCATATCAAGAGAGATATTTGAACAAAAACAGACAATGAGAGACATCTTCATCCTTTCAAGGGTATCTGTCACTTCAAGGAAAAGATGATAACACGGAAATCAAAAGGTACACGCAAACTTGGCAAAAGCACCCCAGGCATGCCTTATCCAGCATTAAAGTTTTATATGGATATGACTGCTGGCTAACAACCCCGACCAACCATGGTGTTATAAGCTTACAAACAGAAGCTTCCAGGACCACAAAAGTAGCTAGATGTTTATACCTGCTACCAGCTTCACTAGTTTGAGCAGGAGTAGATTTAAACTCCTTTGCAGTCATGCATGCTGAAGCAAATAATTTGGTGTCTGCACTCCCGATGGCATTTTTTATAACTGCTTCCAGTTCATCACAAGGAGCATCTTTACACATACTTAATACATCCCTCAGAGTTTTTCGATTCTCCAAAAAGATGTATTCTGATGGACGTTTGTTGGCACTATTCGCGTGCAGCTCAAATTGATTTGGTGTAACAACCTGTATTGAGCAAAGAAATATATCATATAAGGGATACTTCAGCTAATCTACAGAACAAAATCCATAAAGCTACACTTACAGATGCCCCATGACAGTTATCACAGAAGCACAATATTCCTGACCCTCTAATCTCTCCACGAAGTCCTTTTTTGGGGCGCCCTCTCCCCTAAATTACAGTGATTTGGTTAATCTCCAAACAAAATTGCAATCATTGCCAGACGAAAACTCAATAAGTGCATCTGTAAAACTCACCTTTGTGGTGCCACGAATGTAGCGAATAGGTAAACCCTCCAGCAAACCTGTATCAAGAAGATCTTTCAACTTTGTAGGAATTTTAGTTAGTGCAACTTTCTTGGACATCTTCAACTCCAACTTTGCAGGAGCAGACATAGTTCCTACAGAATTAGTTTCGTGAACCTCCTCAATCTTAACGCTATCACACTGAGATAATACCTTTGCATCCTCTTTTGGTTTCAAAACAGACCTAGTAAACCGCCTCACAGGAGTCTGCAATAACGCCTTTTGCTCATCTTTACCATCACCATGAGCAGTAACACCTAATTCAGGAACAATTTCAACTTCAACAATGCAATCATTGGCATTCACTGTTTTAGCCATTTCAATCTTAGTATCATCTCCACAATTTTGCTCATTTTTACCATCATCCTGAGCAGTAACAGATAATTCAGGAACAATTTCATACATTAATTCAACAATGCAATCACTGGAATTCCTTGTTTCAGGCATTTCATTCTTCGAATCATCTCCACGATTTTGCTCATCTTTAGCATCATCCTTAACAATAACAGCTAATTCAGGAACATTTTCCGGCATTGCTTCAACAATGCTATCACTGGTATTCCCTGTTTCAGGCATTTCAGTCTTCGAATCATCTCCACGATTTTGCTTATCTGTACCATCATCCTGAGCAATAACACCTAATTCAGGAACAATTTCAGCCATTTCTTCAATAGAACCATCATTGGTTTTTGCTGTTTTACCCATTTCAGTCTTAGTATCATCTCCACAATTTTGCATGATCGCATTTACTTCATCTATTTTACTTTTTTTCTCATCATCACTATTACAATCAACCACATCGCTCTTCGGCTCCTCCTCTTCACTCAAAACAACCACATTTTCCTCCCTTTTCACCACCCCATTACTCTCCAATTCCTCACCAACAACGACAACAACCTTAGAACTCCCCAAATCTTCACTAACAACTCTATTTTTCGCCTCCTTTTTCCCTGTTTTCGCCGAAACCTTAACATTGCTTTCCAATTCCTCCTCTTCACTCAAAATAACCACATTTTCATCCCTTTTCACCACTCCATTACTCTCCAATTCCTTCGAATCCTCTAAATCTTCACTAACAACTCCATTTTTCGCCTCTTTTTTCCGTTTTTTCACCGAAACCTTGCCATTACTAACATTACCAACAACATTACCAGGACTATTCTGACTACCCAACTGTGACCTAGTAACCCTCTTTTGACCTGTCCCAATCCCCCATTCAGCTTGAGCCTTCATCATCATCGCAAACTCTCGCTTCATTCCTGTCCTAATCAACGAAACCACAATTTCCCCTTCTTCTGAACCATTCGCCATTGCAACAAAAAAAACTTCAAACACACCAAAATCAAATCATTCAAGCATTCAAGCATTCAATCAAATAAACAGATCCAATCTAATACCACTCAAAAACACATAAAATCAAATTCCAAACCCTAGCATATTCAAACAACAACAAAAACCTAAAAATTACTTCTTAATGATGATTCTCAATCATACACAAACCTTGAAATTCTTATATGTATTGCACTATATATATTAGAATATATGCTTACATATATATATATATATATATATATATATATATATATATATATATATATATATGCGATTTAGGGTTTGATCGGAAAATTGCGGGGGGGAGGGGAAGATGAACAGTTAGGGTTTCCGGTGAATCGTTATACATACAGATAGAAAAATGGGTTTCTTTATTTAGGATGACATGGATTTAATTGTTGTGGTATTAATGTGAAATTCCCAATTAGCCCCGTTTAACTGTTTAAGTCTAAACGGCGTGAGAGCAATGGAGTATTTATGAGGGGGTCCTCGAGTTTTTCCTTTTTTGTTTTTTTGACCCTTAAGTTATGCCCTCCGAACATTGATTTCAAATTGATAGAGCTCTATTTTATTGTTTTTCTTTTGGTTTTTTACTCTGTCTTATCTTGTATTCGCTCTGATATTTTGATTGATTTGGTTTGAGACCTCCAATCTCCTAGGGGTTCGTTTGGTAGGATGTATAAGAATAATGTTGAAAAAAGAGTGTATTAGTAATGCTCATATTAGTAATGTTTGCATTAGTTATTGTTGTCATTAGTTATGCTGACTTATTTCTTATCTGTTGTTTGGTATGTATTAAAACTGACATACAACAACAATAATAACATACCCAGTGAAATTCCACAATGTGGGTATGGGAGGGTAGAGTGTACACAAACCTTAAAACATTACATAATTTCTAAAAAAAAATGCTTGTTTACAAAAATACCATCATAATTAGTGCATCACTTTATTTTAAAAGAACATTATGTTGAGGAATATTTTTGTAAACAATAGATTTTGGGTCTAACTCAACCCCAACATCGGTGAACAAAGAATTGAAATGAGTCTGGCTTTGATACCATGTAAATAATGAATCTCGGGCCTAACTCAACCCCAAAAGTTAGCTTGTAGGTGAGGATTGTCCAAGTCCATATAAGGAATCCATGTTCCCATTCCATATCCGATGTGGAACTCTTAACACTTTTTATATGAAGAGGTAAAAAAATTGATTTGTCTATATATGTAGTATTGAATTGAATATTCATTTGTATATGCTACCATGGTAGAGACACTGTTAATTTAATTTGTGTATCATTTTGTGTATAATAATTGGTTTAACACGAAATGACTCCTACCACTGCAGAGACAACAACAACAACATATCCAGTGAAATCCTACAATGTGGGTCTGGGAGGGTAAAGTATACGCAGACCTTAACTCTACCTTGATAGGTATAGCGATTGTTTCCGAGAGAGACACTACTCCCTTAAAAAAAGATTCCTCCTAATAAAAAAATCAAAATGATTCTCGTATTTTTTTTTATCTACATCTGAAAGTATATTTATGTCCAAGAGACAATTTGTATTAGGACAAATGTACTTTATACACATTCGTATTATTATTAATGGAGATTAATATTTTGGCATTTGCAAATTATTGAATTATTAATTGATTGTTTGTAATATTCTATAATATGCATCCCTGGAGGTTACGTTGTTATTAATAGTGTGAGTTATTAATATTATAACGTAACTCTTAAAATAGCATCGACTAATGATCATCGAGAATGAGATATCGATGATATGTGATAAGTCGACAGGTGGTCTGCATCACATCCTTAGAGGATGTAGTATGTCTCACCTGCTACGAGTAATGGCTACTCGTGATGGACACATAGATACTTTGGAAGTATTGGTATACCCTGCTGATATATTGTTTGTTAGACTTGTCTAAAGTATAATCAGTGTGTGGGAGATAGAAGTCTTTCGACTTGAGGTCAATACGCGCCTTGTCTACAAAGTAATGTACTTTGATCCCGTCCTAAGCTCAAATGCCTTATAGGTTGAGATACGACTTGTATTGGGTACATTACGATGTGAATTAAAGGTGGTAGTTGAGCCAAGATTAGGATTCATTCCTCGAATGTATATTCGAGAGAACACTCGGATTCTCAGTGATATTAGGTTGACTAAGTCATTGGCCAACGCAATAGACATATTTAGAATATGGTCTAGTTGTCAACTAATATAGATGAGATACAATGATTAAGCCATTTGGATAGACACTTGACAAATCCTAAGCTTGATCGGGTGTGTCGTGAATGAAAGGATTTTATCTACCACATAAAGGTTAAGTTTACTGGATTCACGTAAATGCACTTCACATATTGAGTTCCTCTTGCGGCGCCATCTAGGAGCTTCACGTAGACCTTAATTTGATTAATGTCGATATGAGAAGGTCTGTAGGGTCACACTATGTCGATTGTCCGTTCGATCTAAGGATGTATTGAGAGAGTAATTAAATGTTCGATTTAGAATCGAGATATTTAAATGAATAATGATTATATTAATTAAGTCAAAATTGGATTTTGGATTTAATTAAGAATGAACAGAAAATAAATCGAGATAGTGCAGGTGCACGTCGAGCGCCGCGGCGCCCATACCTTAGGGCCACGGCGCTTCTGCCTTAAATTTTGGGTCAGGCCCAAAGTCAAATCCTAATCTGGTTTTGACCTATTTTTTAACTATAAAAAGAGGAATTCTTTTCATTATTCACACACTAATTTCAGATTATCATTCTAAGCCTTGGAGACTTAGAATTAAAACTCTCTCGAACCTCTGCCGAATTTCTTAGCTTTTCGAAAGAGAAATACATTAAAGCTTGGAGCTTGCAATCGGAAGGGCAACCGCGTGTCCACCTTATAGTAGATAAAGACTCCATATATTGTAACATGTAAGTTTATGCTTTATGTTACATGTTTGATTGTTGTATAACCATGCCAGAAAACTTGTTGGGGTAAGTAAGAAACAAAAAATTTAAACTTCCGATGTGCCTTACTTATGTGTTTTGAATCCAACAAAACCCTACAGTGGTATCAGAGCCCAGGTTGGTTCAATGGTTATATAACAATTGAATAAAGTAATAATATGGGTTACACATAAAATTTGATTAAAACGAGATTTCTTGAAATCCTACATGTCTTGAACGAATGTTAACCTTTTGATATCACCTTAAATTATCTCTTACGCTAACTCGAGGATGTCATTCCGCTCTAACTCGAACTAAGCCAAAAGTGCGTTATCCGACTCATTGCACGGTGCACGGCTAAGAACGGGTAAGAACGGATGATGGTCGATATGGGCGTTATTGGTAATGGTGGTTGATGATAAAGGACCTGTGAATTGATCCTTGAATTGGATTTAGGGGTTGAACGATTTTAAAAATCAACACAGAAACGTTTGTCAGGACATCGGCGTCGCAACCCTATAGTAGGGCGCCGCTGCGCTTGCTAGGGTTTTAGGGAGGCGTCGCGGATCCATGGTGGAGCGTCGCGACGCTAATGCTTCGTTTTAAAATGTGGACTCACTGGACTATAGGCGTCGTGGCTCCATGGTGGAGCACCGCGGCACTAATGCAATTGCAGAAGCAGAAATATTTCTGCCCTTGCAGCGCCGCGGCTCCATGGTGGAGCGTCGCGACGCTAATGCATTTTGCAGAAGCCGAAAGGCTTCTACCTCGGCTTCTGCCTCAGTGGCGTCGCGGCCCTAATGATTAGCATCGTGGCCCCACCTGTCCAAAAACAAAATAAAATCAGAGTTCAGAATGCTTAATCCAAGATTATTATTATACAATATAATTGATAAATATATTGTTTATGTGCTAAATGTCAAAATATTTGTCATTTACATTTCTAGAATAGCGTCCGTTATAACTGTCTAGGCCGGCGGCGCCCAGTATTTGATTAAACCATCTTATATCATGCATATTGGGTTGATGGTTCCCAACTATATGTGTCATTAGTTTGCATGATGTTAAGATGTCATGTTGGATATGGCATAAAAGAGTTGATCTTGGTTAAAACCCTGAATTAAAATGTTCCCCAAAATTTTAAATACAAGTCTAAATTAAAACGTGTCATCCATTATAATTGTTAGAGTACAAAATCCTTTTCGGCGATACGAGTATTTATGCCAAAGCATTTGCTCTAAGTCTACGAGGACCCAGACTCTTTCATAGATGTGTTTTAATGTAAAGGTAAATGATAAACTTTTGTGGGTATTTACACCAAATTTTTTTGCTCACAAAGGCCAAATTTGCTTAGATACATAAACATAGTCGTGTAATGGAGTTGACTTACTTAGACAAATCTTGGCGCCAAAGTGTCGGACTAATCTAAGGATGCAAGATTAAATGTAATATTTGATCAACCAAGAGTTGCAAATAAATTTTGCAATTGGTTTAGAACCTACCAAGATGTGTTATTGAAGTTATCAACCAAGGCAAACAGAGATAGCATATGCTTGGATCTTGGCCCATTATAACCTCAATTAAAGTAGGTTCGTATTCTACCATGGGGTCGTAGAAGTATGTTAAAATAGTGGGAGCTAATTAAACAAAATGACTTGTTAATTAGCCTAAATGAATGTGTATAATAGGAAATAGATTTTTAGTTTGATTTTCGGTCTATCTAATTCTTCAGATTATAAAAGATGCCGAGCTTATCGTTGAAAATGTTGATTGAGATGAACAAACTTACTGGACCGAACTACCTTGACTGGCTAAGGAATTTGCGAATATTACTGAGACAAGAGAAAATATAATACGTGTTGGACACGGTGTTCCCAACAGTCCATGCGACAGACTTTGTTGAATA
This sequence comes from Anisodus tanguticus, assembly GCA_034509755.1. NCBI lineage: Eukaryota > Viridiplantae > Streptophyta > Magnoliopsida > Solanales > Solanaceae > Anisodus > Anisodus tanguticus. Next base: position 3,660,571 of record CM067549.1, on the reverse strand, counting down.
TGCCTCTTTTGATAAGGATGCTTACCATAAACATCTAGATGATGCCACTTCAGCGTAATATGTATTGTTGTCTTCCATGTCTATGGAACTTCAGAGACATCATGAGAACATGGGGCCCAATGAGATGCTCGAACACTTGAAAAGTCTCTTTGACTCTCAATCCCAGACTATGGAATATGAGCTGCTAATAGAACTCTTTAAGTGTAAGATCAATGAAGGGGGCCAGGTCTCGCAGCATGTGTTGAAGATGATAGGGCTGATAGAAAGACTTGCTTCAATTGGAACGAAGCTTGAAAAGAATGTCGCTACCACCCTCATCCTGAACTCTCTCCCTCGTTCTTTTGAGAACTTCATTATGAATTTCAACATGAATGGAAAGAAGGCGACTCTGCCGGAGCTGCACAACATGCGCAAGACTTTTGAGTTCTCCACTTCCAAAGGCAAAGTTATGCTTATGGTGAGCTCTTCTAGCCGACCCAAGCCGAAAGACAAGGAATGGCATAAGAAGAAGGGCAAAGCAATCGTTGCGCCCTCAGCTATGAAGCCCAAGGGAGGTGTGAAGAAGAAGGTGAATCCGGCTAAGGATGAATGCCTCAACTGCCATAGGAAGGGGTATTGGAAAAAGGACTGCAGGGCACCAGGAGGAGGAAAAACACCAGGTGCTCCTGACTTTGGTGGACAAGGTATGTACATCATTTAAATAAATATGTCTATAAATAACTCTCATTCCTGGGTATTGGATACTGCTTGTGGCTCACACATTTGTACAAATGTGCAGGGGTTAACTGATAGCAAGAAGGTTGGACCAAGGGAGGTAGACCTACGCGTTGGAAACAGAGCACAAGTAGATGCTGAGCGCGTGGGGACTTATAGATTAAATTTACCTTCCGGCTATTATTTAGTGTTGAATGATTGCTGTTATGTACCCTCGTTAACGAGGAATATCATTTATGTCCCAATTTTAGACATGGAGGGTTTTTCCTCGTATATTTATAATGGCAGTCAAGTACTGTCTTTTGATAATATTATATATGGAACTGCTCCTCTTGTGGATGGATTATATACACTAAACTGTAGTCGAGAGATATTCAATGTACAAAATAAATGAGCCAAGATAAGTAATAGAAACTCTACCTACCTATGGCACTGCAGACTTGGTCATATCAACGAATCAATGATAGCAAGATTGAGGAAGTTAGATTACCTCGAACCATTTGACTTGGAGTCTTATGGTAACTGTGAATCTTGCTTGAGAGGAAAGATAACCGATAAACCAGTTTTTGGGAAAGGTGCGAGTCAAGGAGGTGCTTGAGTTGGTACATACTGATGTATGTGGGTCATTCTAGACTGAAACTAAAGGAGGCTTCCCATACTTCATCACTTTTACTGACGACTTCACAAGGTATGAATATGTGTATCTTATGAGGCACAAATTCGAGGTTTTTGAGAAGTTTAAGGAGTACAAGTCGGAAGTAGAGAAACAACTTGCAACAAGCATCAAGACCCTTCGATCGGATCGAGGAGGTGAGTACTTAAGCAAGGATTTTCTAGATTACTTAAAGCTACATGGAGTCTAATCAGAATGGACACCTCCTGGAGCACCACAGATGAATGGTGTTGCCGAAAGGAGAAACCGAACCTTATTGGATATGGTTCGATCCATGGTGAGCTCCTTAGCTCTACCAACATACCTTTGGGGATATGTTATACAAACCTCTATATATGTTCTGAACATGGTTACTTCTAAGTCAGTAGAAAAGACACCCTATGAGATATGGTGTGGCAAGAAGCCAGCTCTTAAACATATGAGACCATGGGGGTGCCCTGTATATGTTAAGAAGATGCTCACTGATAAGTTGGAATCTAAAAGTGAGAAATGTTACTTCGTGGGGTATCCAAAGGAAACTAAGGGATACTACTTCTATCTTCCTGGAGAATATAAGGTCATTGTTTCCAGGAACACAACTTTCCTTGAAGAAGAATATGTCTACAAGGAACATAGCTGCACAGAGATAGAACTTGAAGAAATTCAAGAACCACAAGATAACACAGAAAATGAACCCTTGTCGAATGACCTAAACAAGGATTCAGTTGGAGTATCTGGTGAAGATTGGATACTTAGAGTACGCCCTTCAGCCAGTGGGGGTGCTGTGAGAGATAGTGCAGAAATGCAAGACTCTCATACACAACCAATAAAAGATGATACAATAGTTGTACATCATCCCATTCAAGAAATACATGAAAATGACATTCTTGAAAGCTCTCAAGGTGATGGATTGTCCAACACACAAAGACCTTCTCACAATCAGAATGCAACAAACACTAAAACGCAGAATAATCAACTCCGTAGGACCACTAGGACTCATCGTCCGCCTGAAAGATTAAGTCTCCTTGTTGAAACACAAATGAGATAGATATTCCTGATGACGATGAACCTATAACCTACATCGAAGCTATGTTGGACATTGATTCGCAGAGATGGCAAGAAGCCATGAAATCTGAGATGGACTCGATGTACATAAATCAAGTTTGGAACTTGGTTGATTTGCTAACAGGTGTTAGACCCATATGATGCAAATGAGTCTTCAAGAAGAAAATTGATGCATATGGCAGGGTACAGACTTATAAAGCAAGATTGGTGGCTAAAAGTTATAATCAACGACCCGGGGTCGATTATGATGAAACCTTCTCACATGTTGCTAAGATTAAGTCCATTCGGATTTTGCTTGCAATAGCTGCATATTATGACTATGACATTTGGCAGATGGACGTCAAAACTGCTTTCCTCAATGATAATCTAGTTAAGGATGTGTTTATGAAACAGCCTGAGGGTTACAAAAGTCTATTTATGCGCTTAAGCAAGCCTCGAGGAGTTGGAATATTTGCTTCGACAAGGTTATCAAGTCATTTAATTTCGTCAGAAGCAAAGATGATACATGTGTTTATAGTAAATGCAAGGATGAGAGTATTATCTTCATTATCATATATGTAGATGACATATTAATAATGAGAGACAATAAGACTCTCATGCAGTCAGTCAAAGAGTGGATGTCCAGTACCTTCATGATGAAGGATTTAGGTGAAGCCTGCTACATTCTGGGGATTATGATCTATAGAGATATACCTAACAGATTGTTGGGGCTATCACAGTCAGTCTACATAGACAAACTGTTTAGACATTTTTCTATCAAAAATTCCAAGAAAGGCGGTCTACCTATGGGTCAAGGCATCAAGTTATCTAAGAAGGATAGTCCTTATAATACTATAGAACTTGAACACATGAAAAATATCCCATATGCTTCGGCTATAGGATCGATCATGTATGTCATGACCTGTACTAGGCCAGATGTGGCATTTGCACTTAGTATGACTTGTAAATTCCAGCAGAATCCTGGGGAAGAACACTGGAAGGCAATCAAGAGTATTCTTAAGTATCTTAGACGAACTAAAGATTACTTCTTAGTGTATGGTGGGGAAGAAATACACGTTCATTTTCAATGGTGGAACAGTAAGCTGGAAAAGTTCCAAACAAGATACAACTGCTGATTCGACAACATAAGCTGAGTACATTGTTGGATTGGAAGCTGGTAAAGAAGCTGTTGCGATATCTGAGTTCCTGAAGGAACTAGGGGTTGTTCCAAGTACCACTTGTCCAATAACGGTTTATTGTGACAACACTGGTGCGATTGCGTAAGCTAAGAAACCAATATCAACCAACAAAAACAAGCATGTACCAAATAAGTACCACATACTCAGGGAGATGGTGGAGACTGAAGAGATTAGATGAGACTATGTTCCCACATACGATAATCTAGCTGACCCATTCACTAAACCATTAAGCTTAGTCAAGCATAATGGTTATTTTGAGAATATGGACATTAGATATGTTGGAGATTGGCTCTAGGCCAAGTGAGATATTGAAAGTATATTTATGTCCTAGAGACAATTTGTATTAGGACAAATGTACTTTATACACATTCGTATTATAATTAATGGAGATTAATATTTTGGCATTTGCAAATTATTGAATTATTAATTGATTGTTTGTAATATTCTATAATATGCATCCTTGGAGGTTACGTTGTTATTAATAGTGTGAGATATTAATATTATAACGTAACTCTTAAAATAGCCTCGACTAATGATCATCGAGAATGAGATATCGATGATATGTGATAAGCCGACATGTGGTCTGCATCACATCCTTAGAGGATGTAGTATGTCTCACCTGCTACGAGTAATGACTACTCGTGATGGACACATGGATACTTTGGAAGTATTGGTATACCCTGATGATATACTATTTGTTATACTTGTCTAAAGTATGATCAGCGTGTGGGAGATATAAGTCCTTCGACTTGAGGTCAATACGCGCCTTGTCTACAAAGTAATGTACTTTGATCCCGTCCTAAGCTCAAATGCCGTATAGGCTGAGATACGACTTGTATTGGGTACATTACGATGTGAATTAAAGGTCATAGTTGAGCCAAGATTAGGATTCATTCCTCGAATGTATATTCGAGAGAACACTCGGATTCTCAGTGATATTAGGTTGACTAAGTTGTTGGTCAACGCAATAAACATATTTAGAATATGGTCTAGTTGTCAACTAATATAGATGAGATACAATGATTAAGCCATTTGGATAGACACTTGACAAATCATAAGTTTGATCGGGTGTGTCGTGAATGAAAGGATTTTATCTTACCACATAAAGGTTAAGTTTACTGGATTCGCGTAAACGCACTTCACATATTGAGTTCGTCTTGCGGCGCCGTCTAGGAGCTTCGCGTAGACCTTAATTTGATTAATGTTGGTATGAGAAGGCCTGTAGGGTCACATTACGTCGATTGTCCGTTCGATCTAAGGATGTATTGAGAGAGTAATTAAATGTTCGATTTAGAATCAAAATATTTAAATGAATAATGATTATTTTAATTAAGTCAAAATTGAATTTTGGATTTAATTAATAATGCGCAGAAAATAAATCGAGACAGTGTAGGAGCACGTCGAGCGCCGCGGCGCCTCTTAATCGAATTTTGGGTCAGGCCCAAGGTCAAACCCTAATCCGGTTTTGACCTATTTTCAACTATAAATAGAGGCATTCTTTTCATTATTCACACACTAATTTCAGATTATCATTCTAAGCCTTAGAGACTTAGAATTAAAACTCTCTCGAACCTCTGCCGGATTTCCTAGCTTTCCGAAAGAGAAATACATTGAAGCTTGGAGCTTGTAATCGGAAGGGCAACCGCGTGTCCACCTTATAGTAGATAAAGACTCCAGATATTGTAACATGTAAGTTTATGCTTTATGTTACATGTTTGATTGCTGTATAACCATGCCAGAAAACTTGTTGGGGTAAGTAAGAAACAAAAAAATTAAACCTCCGATGTGCCTTACTTATGTGTTTTGAACCCAACAAAACCCTACAACATCTACATATGTCCTAAGTACATGCGTTAATATTCCAATATGACATGCCCAAAAATCACTTTAACAAACATCATACCAATACAATATTTTATTATTTAAGTAATTTAATATATAAAATATAACATCAATTTTTGGGTATTTTAACCGAACAAGATTAAGTATAACAATAAAATAAAGTTTGAATTAAAAAATAAAAGGAAAATGAGGTGATTACAAGTGCATTATTCCAATAGTAGAATATAGATTTAAATAGTGAAAGCAATTTTAATATCAAACTCCCCATCAAACTTGCATAATATAATAGCATATTTTAATAAAGAATAAAATTTTATGGAAAATTTTGTCTTTAACTAAGTTTATTCATGTATTAAAGTATTACTCATATCATAGTGTGTTGTGTATAAGCTATACATAGGATAACTAATACTTGCATTAGTTATACATCAGTATAACTAATGCAAGTATTAGTTATACATAGATTGAAAAAGTGTATCAAACAAGGGATTAATAATATCAAAACTAATATATACAGTATTTTTTAATGCATCCTACCAAACGACATCTTAAGGTTTATTAAAGAAATAAGCACTTCGTACCATAATTTTTCCTGAGGCACAAATCAAAAATATCTAAATAAAGGTACAAAAATCATATTTATTTCACCACAATCTTCAGTGATCTGTTTTACGGTGATAATAAAATTTACTGATCTAAAGACAACAATTCGATTTTTCTTTATAATTGAAAAGGAATAAGGCATCAGTATATTTTAATTTGTAAAACTTTGGGAAGGGTTGATTTTTTAACTTTTTGCACTTAAATTTTACTAAGTCGGAAATAATGAGGGTGGTGATATAGTAATGAACATTTCATTATTAGCCAAATTCAAAACCAAGCGTACCCCAAGGGAAATACAGCCGAAAAACATCATCATCAATTATGTGACTCAAGTGTGTCTTCGAAGGTTGATCTTAGAAGTGGTTATCACTAAATTCGTATGAATCCGGGTGATGAGTGGAAAACGACCTTCAATACTAAGTTTGTCCTCTATGAATGGATTGTTATGCCATTAAACCTAATCAATGTACCTAGCACCTTCATGAAATTGATGAACCATGTTTTGAATCTTTTTATCAATAAATTTGTGGTTGTCTATTTTGATGATATTCTTGTGTATAGCAAAACAATTGAGGAGCATGTAGGCCATTTGAGGCAAGTGTTTGATGTCTTGTTGTATGAGCGGTTGTTTGCTAATCTCAAGAAGTGTTCCTATGGGGTTGAGTGTTATTCTTGATTTTTGTTGTGAGTGCAAATAGTGTGGAGGTTGATGAAGAAAAGATGGAGTCCATTAGAACTTGGACAACTCCTTAAAATGAAATTGATGTGAGGAGTTTTTATGAGTTGGCAAATTTCTATAGACGATTTGTAAATAAATTTAGTACTATTGCATCTCTCTTAACCGAATTGATTAAAACTAAAAAGGGAGGTTCCTTCTATTTGGGAAGATGAGCAAGAGAAATCTTTTCAAGAATTGAAGTCCATGTTGAGTCCGTCACCATTGTTGCAATTGCCCAATTTTGAGAAGACATTTGAGGTTGAGTGTGATGCTTCCGAGGTTAGCATATGTGGAGGTTGATGCAAGAGGGTAAACCATTGGCTTACTTTTGTGAAAAGCTAAAGAGAGCTTATTTGAACTACTCTACTTATAACAATGAGTTGTATGCACTTGTGAGGGTGTTGACCCATTGGAAATATTATTTATGGCACAAAGAATTTGTGATTCATTCGGATCATGAGTCCTTGAAACATTTGAAGAGTCAATCCAAACTCAACAAGAGACATGCAAAATAGGTGGAACTTATTGAAGCCTTTCCTTATGTGATCTATTACAAGAAGGGTAAGAAAAATGTGGTGGCAGATGTTTTTTCTTGAAGATATGTTTTGCTAAACACTATGGCTTCTAGAATGATGGGATTTGAAAGCCGTAATGAATTATATTCTCTAGATCCCGACTTCAAAGGGATTTGTGAAGAGTTGATTCAAGGGACGAGAGTTGACTGGTTCCAACTTGTTGATGGGTTCTTGTTCAAATATGGTAGAGTGTGTGTTCCTATGAGTCAATGAAGAGAGCTATTTGTGAAAGAAGCTCATAGTGGTGTAATGATGGGACACTTTAGAGTGTCTAAAACACTTGACATCTCAATGAACAATTCTATTGGCCTAAAATGAAGCATGACGTGGAGAAGATTTGCGGATAATGCTTGGAGTGCAAGCAAGCGAAATCAAAGACTCATCCTCAAGGTATGTACACTCTCCTTCCCACTCTTATTGGTCCTTGAATTAACATTTCTATAGATTTTGTGTTGAGTCTTACCAGAACCAAAAGGGGACATGATAGCAACTTTGTTGTGGTAGATAGGTTTTCAAAAATTTCTCATTTTATACCATGTCAGAAATGTGATGATGCACCTTATGTAGATTTTTTGTTTGTAAATCACGTGCTTAAATTGCATGGAGTACCTCACACTATTGTTAGTGATAGAGACTCCAAGTTTCTTAGTCATTTTTGGAAGAGTCTATGGGGTACACTTGATACCAAGCTCATGTTCTCTACTTGTCACCCTCAAACGGATGAGCAAACTTAAGTAGTAAATAGGACTATTGAGAGCATGATTAGGTGTATGATTAGAGGAAAACCCACTTCTTGGGAGGACCGTTTGTCTTTGACTGAATTTGCTTATAATCAGTCTCTCAATTCCTCTATTGGAATGACTCTATTTGAAGTGTGTTATGATTTTAATCCTTTGGTCCCTTTAACCTTAACCCCTTTGTCTAGTGACGCTATTGTGAGTATAGATGCAAGGCAAAGGGCGGACGAAATGATGTAGGTTCATGCCAAAGTAAAGGAAATCATAAAGAAGATCAATACCAAGGTGGTGAAAAGACAAAAGTATGGAAGGAAAAAAGTAGACATTTAACCCGATGATTGGGTTTGGGTACACTTCCAGAAGGAAAGATTTCCTCAATTGAGGAAGGGAAAGTTGAACCCAAGAGGCGATGGCCCTTTCAAAGTCCTTAAGAAGATCAATGACAATGCCTACAAGATTGACTTACCAAGTGAGTATAAAGTCTATAATATTTTTAATGTAAGTGATATATCTTCTTGTGTTGTAGGTGAGCCTTTAGATTCGATGACGAATCTTCTCCAAGAAGGAGAGGATGATATGATATCAATGGGCACCACTCCATCAAGGCCTTTCACTCGTAGCCAAGCAAAGGAGCTCCAAGCATTGCAAACGATGTTTATACAAAGAGGAGCATTGGGGGGGGGGGGGCTTGAAGAGCAAGTTACAAAAGTGTACAACGTATGGGCGATTTCTTAGGAGGGTGATGAAGATGAAGACATAAGATTGGAAGCTACAAAAAGTGGTTAGAATTACAATTGGCTGTGTGAGACCCAATTTGAACTATTTTCGCAAAAGGTCACCTTTGGGCCTTAGTTGTAATAGGCAAGACTATATATAGTTGTCTTAATGTTATTTTCATCCCTTAGCTTGAACATTGATGATAAACTCACATGAGTGATAATTTACTTAGCTTAGTACTTAGATCTAAGAGTATGATTTCTTAGTTGCTGACAAATTATTTCCATTGATTTCATAGCTCACTTGTGAATTCATTTGAGTCTTCTATTTGAATTCAAAGAGTATAGGTTCTTTTAGTAGGAATCAATCGGGAGAATTTGGCATCTAATCAAAATTTATCCATAATTTCTTTACTAATTGGGTCTTGCTTTAATTTTTAATTTCTTGCATTTTAATTGCGCATTTGATTTACTAGAGCTTTCATTTAGGAATCCTATCATATTCAATTTTAGTGCAAGCACTACAATCTACAAGAAAGTGGAGATACGACGATATTTATTTAATGACATTTGAAATAAATGTAAAAAAAATAATTTCTCGACATTTATGAACAAATGTCATAAACATAACAACATTTGGTGAAAAATGTCATAAAACAACGACATTTGATGCATAATGTCGTAAAAAAGACATTTGGAGCAAAATATCGTAAAAATAACGACATTTGATGCAAAATGTCATTAAAACAACGACATTCGGTTCAAATGTCAAAAATTTATTGACATTTGAAACAAATATCATATTATTAATCGCTAATTTCCGACATTTACGCCTAATATTTAAAATCTAAATCTTTTAAAATTATTTCATCACTCTTTACATTTAATCTAGAAAATAATTACTAAATGAATAAATATTAGTAATTATATAATATATAACATATGAGTTTGAAACAAAAGATGTGGTTAAAGTTATTTGTTTAAGTTAGTTAAAATGAAGTAAATTATACAATTAAATAATAGAACTATTGAACATTTGACTCTTCACGACAAAACTAACATTAATTTTAATAATTTAATAAATCATAAATTAATTAACATTAATATTTAAGAATTTAGTATAAAACTAACAATATCATAATTAATATTGAAAAATTATTACATAAAAACTAACAATGTCATATATCATTTTTTGCATGAAAATAATTAATTGTTCAATTATAGCCCTCACTTCATTTATAGTATTTGTATGTAAAAAGTAAGAAAGTAAAAAAGAAAATATAGAGATATAAAAGAAGAATGCCAGCCGCCACACCCATCACCCTCTTTCTCTTCCCGTTTTCGTCCTTCTGAAATTTGATGTTTCTACCGATTGGTCCGACTATGAAGTCTTTCGATCTCTCTTTCTCTTCTACTTATTTTGTTGATAATCATGCAATTAAGTTTATTAGTTTAATATGTAACTTGCAGAATAGGTAGTTTCTTGAGTCATATGGAATATCACTATTTATTTACCGACTTTATATTAAATGTCGGAAAATTTAATGTGACATTTCGAAAATGTCGTAAATAAATATCACAAATTATTTACCGATATTAACATAAATGTTCGGAAAATTTACGACATTTGTACTAAATGTCAAATAAATGTCGCTAAGTGCTTTTGCGACACTTACGACACCTAATATTGTAGTGAATGAACCAAACATCCAACAAAAAATAATTCAACAATTATTTCAATAATTACATATTCGATTTGGCCTATGGACGAATATGCAAGCATACGTTTCATGCTTGTTTGAGTAATAGCAATGAGATTTCCCAATATCATGTTAAGAATAACATAATCCCTGTAATACTAATTTATGTATTACTAATTCTTACCTTACTAATCCATGTATAATTGGTGTTTGAACCAAACGACCCCTTAGGGAAAAAGGAAGAAGCCTGATATCTACCCCCACCACTCTTTCTTCTCACTGTATTTTATTTAATATAAAGGTGAAAAGGAAAGAGATAAATCCAACAGCGTGAATATTTTTAAGTAAAAAACTGAGAAATATAATAACAAGATTCTTTTGCTTATAATTCATGAAAAGTAGTACTCTACATGGAAAAGATCCATCAATTATGTTATTTGAGATTCGAACAACAAAAATATTTTACAACCTTCATTAATTCTAATACATCCATGAAAATTAGATCTGTTGTCGTTAAAATGCTTTGTTTATTTGAAGCATAACACCAAAATGTTAATTGTCATCATCAAGCCTAATCAAAGTTAATTTCCATTTGTGATCCTTTAATTGAAAAAGAGATCTACATTCATCCAATCCCAGCCGAGAGAGTACCAACTAGAGATTGGTTTGGCAGCCACATATTTGTTTAGTACATTTATACTTGAACCAAATATTTGTTTATTTTATGTGTTTTAGTTTGTCTAATTTAAAAAATGAAGACTTTTGAGTATTGTTGTGTTAAACTAAAAATATGTATAAGGTATCACAATGTCTTTTAAATTTTATGATATTACTATTGGAATTAAACAATTAATTATAGAAAGTGAGATCTTTTAAAAGATTAGAAAGTAAAACATATAAATTGAAATAGAAAAGTATAAGATACAAAGTGGCAAAGCTACATATGCATGATGTAGGGAATTCAATTGAATATTTTTCGGGGTAAAATTATAATGTATATATAAATTCTTGAAAATCTTTTATTACATTTTCTGTTTCTGCTACTAATAAATACAATTATACTATACGAAGAACCGCATTGCTCTCTTGCTACTAATTCCCTTTTCTTTCTTACTTTCTTAGTTTCTTTCCATGATTCCATCTACTTGCAAAATTCTGTATAATATCCAAAGTGGGGGCCGATGGTATTGAGAGAAAAGTTTAGAGTTTAGATCTTTCCCTAGAATATGATATCATGTAGAAAATATTTTTTCTTGATTTTATTCATTAATGATTTACAATATATATAGTGTTACATAAATATTTATTTTGCTACAAACTAGGTAATTAATCAATCGTAATTACAAGAGAAATATAATTCTACTTAATATAGGAAATGTACAATTAATTATTGTGGAAATATTCTATTACTTTCCATGATTCCATCTACTTGCAAAATTCTGTATTTTCAGATCACGAGCAAACTAAATAATATAATATCCAAAGTTAAACAAGAAATTGACTAACTCATTGTGATAAAATTAACGTACAATATATTGGGGAAAGATTATCACATCGTTAAGTCTGATATGCCTGACTACTAATATTGAAATGCATAACAATACTGTAGCACTAGACATCTATAGATGATAGTGCTATATATTCTTTGATTATTTGCTAATAACAAATATTAAAGTAGAAACCTAACTAAAAAGGACTAACCAAAATAATTAAGGAACTAATCCAGCTTCCTTAATTCACACTGCACGATGAAGAGAAGCAAGGGGTAAAAGAACTTGAAATATTGCCAAAGGATTGGAGTTGCCCTGCGAAAGATTAATTATGAAATAATTATCTTTCTTCAAGATTCAACTAATAATCTCATTTCCCTCTATTGATATGAATGGTGAAAAAGGCGGCCGGAGGAGGAGCCGCCAACGGCCACCACAACTCACCGGGCTGAGCTGCCATGACAGACCCGGGGATCATGGTGGAAAATACTGAGCAATTTGACCTAGAGAAAACCCTCTTAATTTTGGACAAGAGTATCTTAGGTATTTATATAGGATAAAAAGTTGTATCTGTAGAGCAGAAGTCAAAATTTGAACTTTATGAATTTTGAATTTGTCATCCAATTCATAGTTCGTTTTAATTACTAGGTTCGCAATATAAATACATGGTCTACAAAAAGTTACTGGATCTGTCTGAATCCGTGCCTATACTGTAACTTTGTCCCGTGTATATATAACTGACACTATATATATTTTTTTTACATTATTAGTGAATTTTAACCCGTAATAGCAGGTTAAAAACATTTTAATCAGATTATTGATTAATATTTATTAAGAAATTTATGTATAATTATTTATTACTAAGTGATATGATTGTGTAAATATCTTGTACATTGACAATGTATATAAATTAAAATATATATGGGGGAAACCTAAAATAAGAATATGCTTCCTTCACCCCATTGGGTTTGTAAAAGGATGGCATCTTCCAAAGGATATGCGGCGACCACCTTCATTGCTCCCCAAATTTGGTCACTACACTTTTTAGTACCCTTTTATCATAATTTATACTTTTCACTTTTATAGCCTTTCTTTTCTCTTTTTAATTATGTGTTTTTGTAATACCACGTGCCAAGATAAGCACCGTTGCCAAGTGTACTCCAATATAATAATAATAAAACTATAAATCTTATGATCAGTAGAACTAAGTGGTTATATTTATCATCGTGGAGTCATGTACTAAGATGATTGAAATTCCTCTACTGATCCATAATGGACTTATTCGATACAAATTCTAATAAATGGGACTAATGGGCTTCTATAATTGTATGGTTAGAAAAAATGTCTCAAATTTTATAATGTTAAAGTTTATATACGTAAAGTAAAGTTATTTTTGTTGAAATTCAGCCGAATTCAGACATTTTTATTTGAACTCCACTTATTTTTACTTAAAGTTCATGTACAAATGAGTGAAGTTTAGCAAATTTTGCATGAAATTAGGTTTGACAGACACTGTATATCTAAAGTTATTTCGAAGTGAATAAATATGTAAAATATTTGATACATATTAAATATAATGATATTCAAATGAGATACCCAAAAACATTTTACGCTATGCACTAATGCAAGCAAGAGAGTTTTTCTTTTTTAATTGGAAAATTGCTTTTTAGGGGGTGAGGGGACTAAAAAGGGGAATGAAAATTTAGTTGGGCAATGAATCATACCTAATTATATTCTGAAAGTAATTGATATTGGAGGAATATTCAATGGAATAACCTGTGGAGTAATATGATGTAATTATAGCCACCGCGAATATTGAGTTATTTTTTCACAACCTTGGCTATCATCTAAATATACAATCACTATATGACCACAATGCAAAAGGTGAGGTTAAATTATTAGTAGCCGATTTTGGATCTTTACACGTATGGCCGATCGGACTCATTATTTATTTATTTTAGCCAATATTTATTAATTACACACTGATTGTATATCATTAAACACATATTATATATCTACTGACTATTTTAATTTAAACAGATAAACTAGCGGACAACTATGTACTTGGATTAATTAATTAATCCTTTTTCTTTCTTTTTTTTGCCGAACTCATACTAAGTATTTTCAGCTTCAACCTCATAATTAACAAAGATAATTTCTTTAAAAAATAAGAAGTTAATTAAGAGCACACTCGAACAGAACCCTAAAAATTTAAGAGGAGCTAAATGTTATCATGTGCTATATTCACTATTCAGTGTAACAAAAATCTACCCAAGTCCTTTTCTCCTTTCCTTCTAATTTGGTGGACGGTGGAGCAAGACTTGCGATAGTTAAGCATCTGAAGTTATAATAAGTATTCTTTTATTCATAACAAAGGGTCGTGGTAAAGTGATAAATACTCTTTCATTCATAATTAAAGATCTTAGATTCGAATCTTAAATATAAAATAATATTTATTAAGAAATACTTTAACCCATAATGTGGATTTTTCATAAATTTAAATTTAGTCTGACTTTAATACAACTATTGAACACCGAGCGGAAAAGAAATCTCTTTCTCACATGCATTTTTCCTTTATTTTTTGTCGGTACATGTGGCACCAACTTTCCACCTACAAATTTTCCGTCGCATGCACATGGTCAAAAGCTGCAAACGTATTGCCAGATTTTCCTGATTTTATTCTGTGACCCCTTTTGATTTTCTCAAGGAAATAATATTTCCATCACCACAATTTGTCCTTTACCGAAAAACAATTTGATTAAACTTTAAACCTAATTAATCGAATAATATTAATATAATTATTCTCTAATAGTTGATTTTACAGTACAGATATGACATAAAAGTACTAACTTAAGTTAGAAATCACTTATTTAAACTAAGGTTGTCCAGTGGGTCGGGTCGGGTTGGCTCAATCCCGACCAGCCTCGATCCCCATTTAAAAAAACGGTAGTCCGAACTCGGGACGGGACTAGGGCTCGTCCCGTCCGTCCCGATCCCACCCCAACCTGCCACCCGCCCATGTCCCTCCCCCCCTTGTAAAAACAGTCGTTGCACAATGAGCCAATTTCGATTTTGGTCGTTGGCAACGGCTAATAACGGTCATTTTGGCCCCCTACCCCTTTAATATTTATTTTTAACTCCTAAGTTAGTATATTCACAGTTTAATCCTATTTCTCAACTATAAATACCTCATTTTCCTCTTCATTTTTCTCACAAATCTACCTATCATCTTTCTAATATCTCTCTCTATATAAGTATACTTTGCACAATAAATATTATATTTTATTTGCTAGTTTCTATCAACGTTCAAAAATTGAGAGTGAAGTTAGTAACTAGCTTGAGGATCATCGAGCAAAGTTTCAATTTTCAACATCGATTACACGTCGACGTTACGTCGGCGTTTGGTACCTTCGTTCCTTCTTTAAATTATTATTGTTACTTAATTTTAATTATCATACTTAATTTCATTATCTTTAATTATTTATTTGCATGATTATAATGAAATAAAGTGGACGTTTTTCTGGTAGAGGTAACATGGGTAAGGGTGCATCTTCTAGTAATTCTAATTACGATGATTTCACTCATATAGATGAAACTGTTTTTTTAATGTTAATATTAATATACCATTAGATCATGAAGTATATTTTGCATATGAACCAGACTTTAATTTAAAAAATGAATTAGAAGATAATTTAGATAACACACCCACTAGTGCACCTCCACCTCAAGGCTCAGACTGAGTTTCAGGCTGAAACTGAAACTGAAACTGAAATGCCTCATATTCCCCCTAGTATGAGTCGAGGCCAAAAACAACGAAAATTAAAATCACCTGCATGGATTTTTTTTTGATAGGGACATTCCTAATCAACAAGCTATATGTATAATTTGTCGCGAAGTTTATAAATTTAAAACTGCAAAAGGTCAAGGTGGGACGAGATGTTTAATGAGATATGTAGAAAACTCTCACAAAGCAAGGTATAATCAATACTTGGCTGAAAAATCGTGTGTGCAAATGCCTTTTGAGTCGGGACAAGGTTCACATAGTGTCCCCGATCAAGTACAGGGCCGAATTAACTCGATGACGGAGAGGAGTTATAGGTCCTAAATATGATAAACACAAAGATAGAGAAAATTTAGCAAAATTAGTTGATGTGGAGAAATTTAGAGAATTTTTTTCTAGCTACTAAGAAATTTTCTGGGATTTATTATCCTACTATTTCATCTATGTTATTTTATATAGCTCTAATATTTTTGTTACTTAATGAATATATGCAAAAACCAACTTACGCTCCAACTATTAAAAATGTTTATAAAATTTAAAAAATACTTTTTTCTATTCTCACTATTTATTTTATTGGTGCTGTATTAAATCCGACTATTGAAGTAGACGGTTATAAAACACTTGTTGAAACGATTTATGAAAGTTTAGAAATACTTCCACCTCCAAGTCCAAATGAAGAACCAAATTACGAACCAACTAAAGAAGATGTTATGTCTAGCATACACATTGAATGCGCATTTGCGGAAAGCGTTTTTTCTGCTGAAAGGTTTCAAATAAGAGAGCACATACACTCATTGGCGGGAGACAGCTTGGAGATTGCAGCTTTATTTAGAGATTGGATTAGAGCGGAGCGTAGAAGGTGCGGTCAACCTGAGATCAACGAAGAAGATGACTACAACTACAACGAAATCGTATCCGAGGGAGCAAGAAGCGACGTTGAATAATTTGACCAACAACTTTCAATTCCAACAGAAGATTCTCAAGAGATTGTGAGGAAATTAGAAAGAGTATGGTTGAATATGTAATTTTTTTAATGGCAATTTTAATATGTGATTTGCAACTTTTAAACTACGAAATAAAGTTGCAATTTTGAAATTGTATTACAAAAAAAATCGTATTTCTATTAAATAATATAAGAGGCACAAAAACAGCCTTCAGATATTTTTATTCACTATCTTGTTCAATTATTTAAGTGTTTAATATATTTTTTAAAATTAAGTGTCTAAAAAAATTAAAATCCCCAAAATCCCCTACCTGACCCGGCCCGTCCCCCAAAATCCCATCCCCTCTTCTGGCGGGATGTGGGACGGGATGAGACCTCTTCCCGTCCCGCCTGTCCCGCCAAGACCCGATCCCGACCACCCCCCCCCCCCCCAAATTCCATCCCGCCCCAACCCGGCCCACTAGACACCCCTAATTCAAACATGTCTTAGTGAAATATGATATTTTCTTCATCTTATCAATTTATGTGGTGATAATTGATTGAACACAAAAATGAAAAGTAAAAAGTGAACTTTTGAAATTTATAACTTATAATAACTCATTGATATTATTAATGTGAATAAAAATTACTAAATTAAAACTTAAAAGTTAAAATTAAATCATTATAAATATACAACAACAACAATATACTCTTGGTGTAATTTCACAAGTGGGGTCTGAGAAGATAGAGTGTACACATAGTTTATCCCTATCTTGGGAGGTAGAGAACATTTCTGACAGACTATCGACTTAAGAGAAAACATTTCAAAGCAACTCAAATAAATGAAATAACATAAAGAGAATAATCCCTTCATCATTTTCATTAATGTAATTGATTTATATACATGATATACAATAGTAAACCTAGCTTATAATTACGAAAATCAAATATATATTTTTCCTAATACAGAAGATTACTACCATAATTACAAATGTACAAGATCACTAATAATATCATAGGAATATACAGTGTATATTCTATCACACCCCGCAGTCATAGCGGGCGGTTATCGTACTCTGAGACTGTCCTTAAAATTTTCAAACAAAACTAAAGGAAGGCCTTTAGTGAATATGTCAGCAATTTGATATCGTGAGGGGACATGCAAGACACGTACTTGTCCCCGAGAGATATATCGCACTAATATTATCGCAGTAACTAATGTCTCTTTCCGAATAGGAAAATGAAGCTCTAAGAGGAGGTTACGCAACCAACATGACACAGACACCGCATTGGCTACCCCTCGATATTTGGCCTCCGCGCTAGATCGCGACAAAGTAGCATGACGTTTAGCCGACCAAGAAACCAAGTTATCACCAAAAAACAAAAAATAACCAGACGTCGAACGCCTGGTATCTGGACATCCACCCCAATCAACATCTGTATAAGACATGAGAGTAGATACTTATGATGGATATAAGTGCAAACTGTAATCAAGTGTGCCCTGAAGGTAACACACACTGCGTTTGAAAGCGTGCATATGTTATTCCCTCGGATCATGCATGAATAAACACACTTGGTGCACCGCATAAGTAATATCAGGCCTCATAAACGTAAGTTATTGAAGAGCCCCCGCAAGACTACGATTGTGAGAGGGATCCTCGTAGGGTGTGCTAGATGTAGCACTCATCTTCAGTTTAGTGTCAATCGGAGTATGAGATGACTTACAAGAGGACATGTCGGCCCGTTCAATAATCTCTACTGCATATTTCCTCTGGGAGAGAAATAGACCACCTGCATGACAAGTGACAACAATACCTAAAAAATAACTCAACGGCCCCAAGTCCTTCATA
This sequence comes from Anisodus tanguticus, assembly GCA_034509755.1. Lineage (NCBI taxonomy): Eukaryota > Viridiplantae > Streptophyta > Magnoliopsida > Solanales > Solanaceae > Anisodus > Anisodus tanguticus. The sequence continues at coordinate 3,642,028 of CM067549.1, read as the reverse complement.
GCAAATTTGGAGCTGAGAAGAGATATGATAGACTTGAGCAGTTCGTCAGAGAAAGCAATAAATATAATATCATCCACATATAACAAAATGTATGTCATAGAAGTACCGTGATGGTACATGAACACAGAATGATCAGACCTGTTGTAAGAGAACCCAAGAGTAGACACATAATCTGCAAACCTTTTGTACCGGGCCCGAGTGGCCTGTTTTAGCTCATACAAGGACTTCTTCAGCAAGAACAAATGGTTAGGATGATATGGGTCCTTGAAACCCAATGGTTGATGCATGTATACAATTTCCTTGAGTTCATCGTGTAATAACACATTTTTCACGTCCAACTGATAAATGGACCTTGCTTTTGAGAGAGCCAGGCTGAGAACCATGCGAATAGTTTCCGGTTTGATCACCAGACTAAACGTCTCTCCACAATCCACGACAACATGTTGTGTTTTTCCATCACCTACAAGACAGACCTTATGTCTCTCAAAACAACCATAAGATTTTTCCTTATGAGTAAAATTCACATAGAATGAATCACATTGACACCAGGCAGACGGAGCACCAACTCCCACATCTTATTTTCAATAAGAGCCTTATATTCATCATCTATGGCTATTTTCCAATTCGGGTCATGAAGGACAGACACACGGTTACGTGGTAGGTGTGATTTAGTGACATTAGAGTTGAGATTAAATTATTATTTTGGTCTAAAAATACCCATTTGGCTACGAGTAATAGGCCCTTGACTCAGAATAGAAATGGATCAGACTTGGGTCAGTGTAGTGATGTCGGGACTGGTTCGGGTTGGGAGGAACTGGACCGACAGGTTGCAGGAATTTGTTGGACCAGCAGGCAGTGGGCTACTGGCAAACTGATTGGACCGAGAGGGAAGTCACGAGTTGGACCAGCAGGCAGTGGGCCTGCTGGCCGAGGGACTGGACCGAGAGGGGATATGATGTCTGGGTTAGCATGCAGTGGGCCTGCTGGCAGAGGGATTGGACCGTGACCAATTGGGCCAGTAGGAGTGTGGATAGACTGTGCTTGCTAGTCCGAATCTCGATGAGTGGGCTGGACCAATTGGTGGACCATATATAGTGATAGTCCATCATCCAAAAATTCATACGACTTGGACTCGGAATTATGCAACTTAGCAAATGGAAATTGGGTCTCATAAAAAATGGCATGCCGACTAATGATGATTTTATTGGAGGATAAATCAAAATATTTGTAACCACGATAATTAGATGGGTACCCCATAAACACACAAGCGGTAAAGCGGGGTTGAAATTTGTTAATGGTGGTGGAGGGGAATAGAGGATAACAAAAATACCCAAACATCCTAAGATAAGAATACGAAGGTTTTTTGATAAAGAATTTTGAGTGGGTATTGGTATGCTAATTCTTTGCTAGGGAGTATGTTAAGGAGGTACGTTGTCATTTGTAATGCATGATGCCAAAAGGAAGGTGGTAACAATTGATGAGCTAGTAGTGTATGAACAATATTATTAATGGTGCAGATTTTTCTTTCGGCCTTCCTATTTTGTGATGACGTATGTGGACAATGAAAATCGAAAAGATATACCATTAACCTTACAAAATTCTCTAAATGGCCCATTATCAAATTCCCTTCCATTATCACATTGAACATTTTTAATTTTCTATTCAAATTATGTATGGATGAATGCGCTAAATAATAGGAATGTGAAAAAAATCTGAGGCTTTTTAGATAAAGAAAATGTCTACAAATAATTAGAATAATCATCCAAAAATAACACATAATACCGATGACCGGTAGAGCTTAAAACTGGATATGTCCAAAGATCACTATGAATAATATAAAATGACAATAACGTACTAGAATTGGAAGCCACAAACGGAAATTTAACATGTTTCCCAAACGGATAATAAGGACAAACATTAGTGCAATGATCACTATTACACTCAATAAATTTATTATTTTAAGAGAGGAAAACACAAACGCTCCCGGATGACCCAAACGTGCATGCCATAAGGAAGGTGCTAAAGCGGCAAACGTTGACAACGTGACTTGTTTAGTGGTGGTGGTGGTGATGGGATAGAGCTCGCCCTGACTATCACATCTCATTAGAGGTATCCCCGTCGAGAAATCCTTTACAGAAATTCCAAAAGGGTCAAAGTCATCAAAAACCGAGTTATTAGTTGTAAATTTTCTAACACACACCAAATTTTTAATTAAGTGAGGAACATGAAGGACATTTTTCAGGGCTAAAGGTGGGTTCGGGGGAGACAATTTTGTGTGACCATAACCACAAATTAGAATTGAATTACCATTATCAATAATTATGCCACGATTTTGCTCAAATTGAAATAAAACGAGACATTACCTGGTGCGAACGTCATGTGAGAAGTAGCACCGGTGTCCATTTACCAATTTGCATCCGGAGGATTAAGTCCAAATGCATGCATCACTGTCTCGATATTCGTATGGGTCGGGGCTATTGTCGGGCCCGCATTATCAAATGCCTGCTATGACCGAGGCCTAAGTAGGCCAGGCTGCTGCCAGGCATGGTTCTACATAGCCGGCTGCTGCTGATGACCATTGGGCTTAGCCCAATAATTTGCTGGAAACGGACAAGGTGGAGTGGGCCACTGCCCACTGGCCCAGCCCAACGGCCACTACGCACTGGCCCAAGGCTGCTGCCAGTGGTGCTGAAGCCCAGGCCTCTATTAGCCGCCACCCCGTCCTTTGCCACTGCCGCCACCACGGCTTCCACCGCCGCGGTTCTTGCCGCTATTTTCCCTATTTTGGCCCTTTTATCCACCACATTTGTTTTGGTGTTGGCTAGAATTTTTCGAGAGGTGAGGATCATCAGTGTCACGTGACGTGGCCGCTATCATGGCGGAATGTGTTCGGTCGCGGCCTTTTTAGTCAACCCTACTTCTTCGAGGGTGAGCATGGAACATGTTTGATAGAACGACAGGAGAGGATTGCTTTGACGAAGGAGAGTGCCAACCCCATTATATGCCTCGGAGAGGCCCGCAACCATCTGAAGAACAAGACAATCATTCGTGACCGGTGCACCAATGTTTTTTAGTTGATCTGACAACTCTTTGAGCCTTTGACAATAGACAAATGCATTCGGAAAATCCTCCATATTTGTGTGAGAAAATTCTTGCTCAAGGGTTACGGCATGAGAGTTTTTGTTATCTTTGAATATATCATGCAACATATTCCAAGGTTCCATTGCCGTGTCATCGGCTTCGATAATTGTCTGTAAAAGGTCCGTAGAGATGGTGGAATAAATCTATTGGAGGACCGTACCATCAAGAGTTGCCCACAACTCTATTTCATCATCGGTGGAAGGCACCTTCTCTTTGCCTTTTTTCCGGTTTGACGATGTGATAGAGGACTCGATGAGACCTAGCATGAATTTTAAAAAGTTCCGCCCACGTCGCATATTGGACGTTCTCCATTGCAAGAACGATAGAGATGTTGTTCTTGAGATTGGAGACTGCAAGAACATGATGGAATATGTTCTTTGTGTTAGACATGATGGAGGAAGAAATGGGAATATTTAGGCGACGTGAGAGATTTTACCGATGGAGAAGGACGGCGGAAGGGTGAGATGCTGAGGAAGATACTCGGCGGCAGAAACTTAGGGTTAGAAAAAATATGCCCTAGACTGCCGATACCATGAAATAGAATAATCTCTTCATCCTTTTCATTAATGTAATTGGTTTATATACATGATATACAATAGTAAACCTAACCTATAATTATGGAAATCAAATATACATTTTCCTAATACAGAAGATTACTACCATAATTACATATGTACAAGATCACTAATAATATCACAAGTATATTCTATCAATAACTAAAATGAAGAAGTCACGACAAAATACTATATAAAACAATGACAAAACTGTTTGAAGAAAATAACAGTAACTACAACAATATAATATGATAATCAATGTACATGAAATAACAAATAGTAATAGAAGTCGAAGAACAAGAAACTACATATTTGATACTACAACTAACTAGTTTGGGATGATAAGGGCGACCACGTTCAACTACCTATTAGCCTTCTATCTTGATATGTATTCTCCATAACCTCCTATCTAAGGTCATGTCCTTGGTAAGTCGAAACTGCGCCATGTCTTCTCTAACCACCTCTCCCCAATATTTCTTTGGCCTGCATGTACCTCTCTAGAAATCATGTATAGCCAACCTTTCACACCTCCGTACTGGAGCATCTCCTCTTCACATGCCCGAACCATCTCAGTCTCGCCTTTCGCATCTTGTCCTCCATCGAGGCACTCCCACCTTGTCCCAGATAACTATTTGGTTTTTAAAAATGTGAATGGAAAATGGAAGAGGCACCTTTTGGATTGCAACTCTTCATCTCACCCTTTCACTTCTTATAAATTCAGAAGTCTTGCCTCATATTTTAGACACGGAAAATTCTGAAATTTCCCCTCCTCTCTGCATTATTTTTCCAAACAAAACGTAAGTTTCATGTGATTTGCTGCCATCATTTGAGTTCACTGAAGTTTTGCCGCTATCGCAGAATATATTTCTGTTCTATCCTGGGAGGAATTAATCCATTAACCTTGATAATTGTGAGGGAATTAAATTTCTTAAGGACACACAAGAAACTTGTGGACTCGAAAATAATCCGATTCTTCTACATTTCTGTCCTTAATGATTTTTCTATTTTTCGGGTTCTTAAAACATAAACTGATTTTGTTAAATTACTGTCTTGAACACAGAAAGATAACAATAACTTCACTTCTAATCTTATCTCTCTTGCTCATACATCCATTTCAACATCCCCATCTCTGCAACTTTCATCTTCTGAATGTGAAAGTTTTTGACTGGCCAGTACTTCATTTCTTACAATATAGTTGGTCTAACCATCACTTTGTAGAACTTGTCTTTAAAAATTATTATAATTATAAAAAAATATTATTTCTTTTAGAATAATTGAAAAGAAAAAATATAACATAAATTGTTGTACAGAAGAAACGGGATAAGCATTTGGTTGTGGAGAAAGAGACCCAATTCTAGATATACATCATTCCTGGACAGATGAAGGCAAGAACATGATTTTGTGTTCTGCCAAGTGGACACATGTTTGTTGGATGGACTGAATTCAAAATATGCATGTGTATCATGCACAAATTCTACGATATTGTAATTAAAAGATAGGTATTATTATAGCGTCCAAAATTTTGGAGATAAAACTTTAAACTTTGTCATGAAATTTTGAATGTGGAGAGTTTTCGAATATTTGAATCCAAGACAGTTTATTCCTAGTTTTATTAAAATAAAAGTGATAAATATTTCTTTATGCTTGTTCCTTAAGTATAAAATGGATTTGAAGGTTATTTTCTGAAGATAAACATCTGAAGTTTGGTATTTCCATTATTACAAACTTCAGGAACATGCATAACGAAAGTTCGGGATTGACTAAGCCAAACTTCTGACATTTTTTTCAAAGTTTAAAAATCGTATGTCTTAAATTTATTCTGAACTCTAACGGCCGACACTGAATATTTGAAGTTAGTTCTGAAATGATTAAATTTGTAACTTATACGCACTACGAATCTAGCTTAAATCGTAGTCACAAAATCGGTTATATCTGGACTTCGGACTGCCTGACCCAATACATCCATTTAGATTGATTCGGTTGGTCATGGGCCGGATCCAATATGGGCTGATGTGCGTTCCTAATTCAAATGGGCCGCTTGCCTACCAAGCCCATAGTGCTATCATACGCTTTTAGATAGTTGTTGTTTTGGTCTCTCAATTGTTAGTAAGTTTTGCTTTTGACCCTGATAATGTATAACTAAGCATTTTAACCTAATATTGACATAAAATTACAAAGGAATTGATTCAAATAAATGTGATTATAAATTGTTGCCTGATGTGTGATGTGACTATTAGATCTCGTGCTAGGATATGGTTATTTTACAGGGAGAAGACCATATTATAAAAGAGTTTAAGTTCTATGTAGTGATAATATAAATAATATTTATACAAAGTTTAGGTAAAAATACGTAAATTTCTTGGTAAACATTAATTAATAATCCTATAAAAATAGTAAGTAACCTGCAATTACATCAAATTCACTAATCATATAAAAAAATCCTTACATTATGAAGGTATATAACTTAAATCCATAATAAAAATGAAGTGACTGCTCATGGAATGACTAAGAAGTAAATGCACAAAAATACTAAAGTAAGATATATCACAAATCATCTGTTTTTTTTTTTTTTTTTGAGAATTATCTTGAGGAAGGATGAAAAGTGAACAACTCTCAGACAAAATATGAACCTAAAAAGAAATTAGTATTCAGTTTGATTAGTTATTAATTAAGTACTTGTTTATTTTAAGTTACATTAAGCGTATAGTCTTTAACAACATATACGCACAAAAATTAACAAACTATGAAAATAGGGAAATCAATTCATTCTGATCTGTGTTTGTAGAGAACAACTTTAGGGATGGTTTTCGAAAACTTGTTAGTTAAGCAAGAATTATCAAACCATATAAGAGGATTCCCTAATTAGGGATGAATTACAGTAATGATCACGAGTTCACGTGAGCTCAGTAATTTTTTCTTAGACCCTTTATATAACAAGAAAATTCCGTTACTATAAACACAATTATTATTACTCCTATAATATTAACTTAAAATGGTTACATAAACCCATAAATTTTAAATCCCGGATCATTCTCTGTGCCCTGATTATATCAGCAAAACTCTTTCATATTAGAAAAGTTAAGTTAAACTTCCACTCTCCAAACTATTTTCCTAGCTTTATCTCTTCATGCACGATAAGAATATTCATGCAATCATCACTATATATATATACTTATATATATTTTTTCAGAAGCATCCTACATTCTTATTAGTGAAATATAGAAAGTGCAACTCCATAAGATCTCTTGAGTTTCCTGCAAGAAATCAAAAGCTAGCACCCTTAATAAAAAGCACAAACAAACCATCTTTATCAATTTTATACCCCATAGAAAA